>CP099845.1:13309489-13909489 GCA_030062745.1 Capitulum mitella
CAAAATTCTGGATACCAAACTTTTGAGCTCTGGCTCTGGATCCTATTCATGTCTAAAAAAGCACTTACGGAAGTGAAGATGATAAACACCCTCGCCGCCCTCATTGGCTCTGGCTACTGTCATTTCATGTTTATTTGGCGGTGTGAACTGTGGCGAAATGATGCAGACTCTCTCAACTTGATGCATTTTAAGCTGTATCCATTCTACACCCAGGTATAATTCTATTACTACGTTTGTTATGCACTGTTTTGTCATCTATTATAGTTTCATGCGCCTATATTAGCGTCCTATGTTTAGTTTGAACTGTTCCTATATTCACACACGCATAACAGCCGACCTGGAGCTACAATGAGATTACGGACATGAATATCCACAAATGGGCGCTTCACGCGGCAAGTTCGGCTCGTTCCGAGCAGGCGGCTTTTGGTGGATGATCCATGCGCTAGTCACGCGGGAGCAACCCTCGTTGATCATCAGCTGATGCTCTTCCTTTATCCACGATACCACGGGTCAAATATCACCTTCACCCAGACGACTGTCCACCACCTCTGCACACTATACGGTGCGCGTAATCTTTCCTGTCCTATCTTACGACTTTAGGTACTGTCGCAATGCGACTATAGCGATAACCGCAGCCTTTGGCGACATTGCCCCGTCAATGATTTAAGACTTGGGAAAATCCCACCAGTCAAAACCCGGAAATCTGGCCGACGCTAAAGCCATCTGATAAACAGGTTTCCTCTTCCATTTTTAACATTGATTAAAATAAATATTTCTTACCCAACCCTTGACAGGCCCGGCCCTCCAGATCCACTTTAGCCAGGGCAGGAAGAGGTGATACAGGGCCCCCAGGACCCCTCCAGGAACTATAAGCTGCACCGAAAAACAAAAGAAAAATATCGTCAGGAGGTCCTTCATAAGGAATTGGAAAATCGAGTCAATATGAAGGTACCAGGAGTCGTCGCTTTGGTCAAATCACGTGTTGACGTTTTTGGCAGACAACCATAACAATAAGCAAATTAATTTGTCTGGTTTTGCCATTGGTATAGTAAGAGCACTGGCGAAACTGAAAGTGAAGGGAAAAGCAGCGCCTTTTGTAGGCAGGAGTCGCGTTTTCTCTTTGGGAAGGAGCTGTGTTTGGGTTAGGTCACGCAGCAGATGTGTCGAGGATGCTTGTAGTTCTTAACCATATTAAAGGTTAAACAAGGTCAGCTTAGGTCTGTCTTTGGACACATATAATTCCGGGAGTTTCTGGTGTCACATCGTATCATCTGCCGCATTACCATTGATCATACGCGACTCAGCATACGATTCAACATCAGTTCATGCAATATCCCTTCTCCCATCATTCAGCCATGCCTCAAAGTACTTTGCTCACGTAAATCACAAGCACCACCTGCGCGGTGCCGCACGATAAAAACCGAATTATTTGACGGGAAGTTATTTTTAGTGACAGCGAGGATTTTTTTATTCACAGAAGACCGAAAATGCGAGCAATGGGACAATAAAAACTGAAGCGAAAGCAATCATGAGTGTGGTTTTTGATTATCTGCTTGCCATCAAGCATGTGTAGTGAGAACAAGCAGGTTTTCAAATATCAAATCAAGTAGCCTGAATCAAATGGGATTAGGTCATTCTTGGGGTTAAGCTGTTCCAACATATCAGTACTTCTAAAGCATGTGGCTACTGAAAAACGTCGAACAAACTTCTGCATCAATTGAAATTACGAGCTTCGGCCACGGATCAAGAATTCAGTATAAAACAGGACCTGATCCCAGATCACGGGACAAAGGGCAATCTACGTGTGCAAAGGATGTGGGAGCACCAGAGCGTGTATTGGGACTTTGCAGAACCACCGAACTGGAATGACGATCTCAGCTTATAGTGTAAAAAAGGCCGGAAGTTTAGCTGACTTTAAGTCACTTACGTTGACATTTCCAAAAGAATTGAGACGGGCAGAATTGTTGGATCTGTCGTTTCGTTATTGTAACAAACTCCAATTTAATCAATGCATTTGACGAAAAATTATGACACTTAACTTTTTGAAGATCGTCTAACTTGACCTGTCCTAGGTCAGTACCCTTAAGTAAACTCAGGTTGAAAAGTGGCGAAATATATAAAAATATGTATAAGAAGATACTTTAAGTTTCACGTTTCCGCGCCTATGGTTTTCTGGCCATCCAAAAAAGCCGGAGGCGGGTTCTCATGAGCCTGCATCCCGCCTTACGAGGATTTAACGTGTTATGAGATGAAAAAGCCTGAAGCTGCAATCTGTAGTCTTAGAAATCAGTGTACAATATGCACTGATTTTTAAAACCTTGTGTTCACCAATTATGAAAACGATCTCAACCGGATATTCGCTGTACAATAAGCCTGTACCTTTGCTTGACAACGATAGCTGGTGTAGACCAAGAAGTGTTGGCAGAATGTCTTCGCTACGTCATGTTAAATGAAGCTCCGGACACGGTGGCCCTCGATTTGACCAGCTGCCAGCTGACTGGCCGGAAATTTAGCGGCCTCCAAATGACTCGGCCTGTTTTGCCATGACAGGGAGAAGAGAGCCAACCGAGCTACCGGTACCGACCGAGGTACCGACCACGGTGTGCTTTCGAGCTGCTATCGCATCGTTAGGGTCCGTGGAAAACTTTACATGGATTCTGTGCAAGGCCCAAATGCTCCCCCCTTCCGGAATCGGCCATAACATCTAGCCCGGAGGGCTAGACGGTAAGGCCGATTCCCGGAAGGGGGGTGCGGATTCGCCCCCCTGAGATCTTGAGAACTACTCATCCGACTTTATCGCAACAAACGGCAATCAGTTTGCCATGACATGGACTGCATTTTTCAAAAAAGAAACTTTCAAAATTTTGAAAGGGATGGATACAACGGGGAGGGGGGTGGGGCAGGAATATCAAAATGGGGTGTACTTTTGGACTTCTTATAACTGTGTTGTTTATGAACCGATTTCAGTGAAGTTGACTTGAATCGAGAGATTATGGATGGGACTTTTACCATTGATACGCACATTTGAAATTTTGAGAAATTCATAAGTTTCACAGGGATAAAAAATAGGAGGATTAGTTTTCCAAAAACTAAATGAAGAAAAAAGGTAAAATCACGTTTTTGGCTTCTGCTAGGCATGTTATGCCAAACAATTACAAGTCGTATTACAATGTTTGTATAATGTTAGCATAGGCGGTGCCAGGGACATGAAAAAGGGGAACTGCTATGGTCACATGCTCTTCAGACCAACTTGTGACCTTTGACCTTAAATGACCTCCAGTGACCTTGGAGTCACTTGGAATGATCTCGTGTGCATTTAATATTATCTGTAAACGTTTTGAATCATTTGAATTCACTCTATTTAAAAAATTCCATTTTACGGCTATTGTGATACAGGACACGCGCACTGACATTTTAGGTCATAGCTCCGTGATCCTACCTGATATCAAGCCGAAACTTGATACACAAGTTGATGGCCCCCTTCTACGCTAGATCTATGTCGGGTTTGACATTAAAAAGTGCCGAAATTATTGCAATAAAACCAAATTTTGACTTTTGACCTTGATCTGACCTTGGAAAGTAACCTCAGATGAACAAAATTGTATTTGCACATTGCCCAACTATTTAGAGATACATCAATATAAAGCTTGAAGTTCTATCTTAAAAACGCTATCTTTGGCAGTCATCTTCCTTTTACCCTCAACAGGACAAAAATTGGCCTGAGGTGCCTCCCAAAAACGTCGCCTGGCTCCGCCCCTGAGCAAGCCAGAATTTCGAAATTTTGTCTCAGTACGTAGCACAAATAGCTAGCAAGTCACTAAGTTTCGTGAAGCTGCGTTAAAAACCCTGGAATTGGTAAGCAAAAAACCGAAGGGGGCCCGATTCAGCCCCCCCGCCGGGAATAGGGTTAAAGCGTACTTAGAGCAATTAATGAAACCGGTCCTGACCCCACCGTGCATTGAACGCAGACATCACGTTCTGCATGTTATATCTCACAGGGGCCAGAGCTAGATCCTGAAGTGCCCAGGGTTGGCCCAGCCCCGTATGTAATACCGCCCGGGCTTTCAGATGAGTTCCGCAGAGTATATCATAATGGTGTCTGGAATTACATCCAGTGTAATACTGACTTGATGCCATTCACATCGGAAGCGGCCTGCAATGAATTACGCACGTCACTGTTTGGCCCTCCCCTACGACAGTGCCGATTCAGTCCCCATGCAGTTTTTCCTGCAGCTCGGGAAAGGCTCTGGACAGCTGCGTGAAACGTTTGTTTCGTGAGTTCTGTTTCACTTCATATACCCTGAGACCCAGACCCATCCCAGTCTTGAGTCATGGCAGCGCGTGTGACATCGCATCATAATTTCATTTTCTACGATTTCGCATTTTTTTCGTTGGTCAAGGCTAGCGCATACCCAGAAGTCTTGGAACCCATTAGATTTATTCCACATATTTTAACCCTATTCACGAACACATAGCGTTAGGACGAATTCCCGTGTAGGGGGAACATACTATCCCCCCTCCCGAGATCTCGAGAACTACCTGTCCGATTTCATCGCAACAAACGACAATGGATTCGCCATGACGAGAACTGCATTTTTAAAATTAAGTTTGAAAATCTTGCAAGAGGTGGATGCAAGGGGGACAAAAAGTCAGAAATGGAGCATTTTCTTACATTTCACGCGAGAGAATTTCGCTGACGTCTCCTGTGCGTCCGTAATATTGCTCGCTACCGTTACTGAGCAGTTCATCATCATCATCGTCATCAACATCATCAGCATCGTAAAAAAACTAAAACGAAAACATTGCCTCGGGAACAGTTATGCGGACATAAAAAACTTAAAGTTAACGCGAGTAAGCTAGCAGTTTGAAGTACCTATGCGTGTGAATGCTTAATTCTCAAGGAAGCGAGCTGTTTGGTAAAACCCCTGCAACTCAGTGCGCACGTGAAGCGACTAGTCTGCAAAAATAGTCAAGGCCGGGCAGCCAGGTGTACTGCGGTTTCGGCATAGTGGGCACCGTTTAGGGAGCATTTTCAGCGAAGGATGAAACAACCGGTTCTGGCAACCTTTGCAATTCAAGCGAGCCAATCAAGCGGTCGGTAGGCAGGCGGGATCACACCGGTTCAGTGAAGGTGTTCTAGTGATCAAAAGGAATCGACCATTTGGCTGCTATAACCTTTGTCTCAGGAAAGGCATTACTTCCTCCCCTATCGGGTTTCCTTTCTTAAACTGCTGCCAAATGGCGTACGTCAAAAGCCTGAAATTTGCCATGGCTGACCTGACATCCTTTCTGTATCTTTTCCCGAAACAAGATTATCAGGTCACGTCGGGAAAATTTTCGAGAAATTGCAAGCTGTTTTTTTTAAAATCTGAGCAACGTTTCGGCTTCTTTCTCATGAGTTTAACGAAATGCATGACCAGATTCAGATATAAGACTGTTTTGGTGTATGCTTGACAACTTGCCGGGCTTTGAGTGGTCAATGATGTCTCCAAGACCAAGCGGGGTCACTGACCTTATGCAACAAAAAATATCCCCTTGAGCCGTCTTTTCTAAACATCCCCTAGAACCGTTCTCTTGGAGAATTTCTGAAGCAGACTTCGGCAATGAACGTCATTTTTGCCCTTGACCAAAACACTTGTCTGTAATAATGAAGCATACGTTTTGGCAGCATCATAGAAAATCATGCCGATATTTTAGCTTTCGTTGACCGGACCTTTATGCGAGGGAACAAAGCAATGAACGACTGCAGCGATCACCAGTCTGAAAACTGTAACGCTACAAAAGCAGAGCATACAGTCCAGTTTGCCGCGAAAATATTCTGATGACGGCGAAAGCAACAGACGACGTGATACCCTCTTTCACTGTGACCTCAGAGATCACCAGGTAACCTAAACAGATCAGTCAGATGTATCTTAGAATCAAGGAGAAACGTGCTGCTCGCCCATTTTCGTTTCGCCACTCAATCTGAATCAAAAGCGAAATGGGCGTGGTGGGGCAACAACCTCTTCTCGTTCAGCGCGTAGCTGAAAGTCCTAATGTCCGGCGATGGTTGAACTGTGCTTTGATAAGCAATGTCTAGAAACCCAGGCGGTGTTTCAGCCGTTCGTATTTTTAGATTTGCGGAGAAAATGCTCTTTTCAGTATATCAGGCAGGGGCAAATCCGAGAGAGAGAGAGAGAGAGAAAAAAATGAGATCAGCGGGCTGTGGTCCCACAGGTCAAAAAGTTTCTAACAAGAAGTGTTAGCTTTCTAATATGTGTTTTTACTTGTATATCTTAGAATCTAGCAATATGTAAAAAAGCAGCCGTCCTATATTTGCTATACATTGGACCTTGAGGGTAACAAAACTGAACAAGACGTCATATACTCTCTCCCACAAAAAGGTGTTTTGAACATCTTTGTGGCCATCTTCAGAAGTCTTTCAGTGTGGTCGATTTAATGTTTCGTGGTGCTTAGAACCAGTAGTGTGTTCCCAAACTGATGGGATGCCAATGGCATTCCGAGGTCAATTTTTTCCGTGCAACGGCATGGGCATAACGTTTATTTCTTCGTTAACCTTGCTCCAGACGGAGGGCTAAATCCCCCCCTCGGGTTTTTTGCTTGCTAATTCCAGGATTTTTGACGTAGTTTCACGAATTAGGTGACATTTCCGATTTATCCTCATTACGCACTGCAACAAAATTTCGTAATTCTTTTTCGCTCAGGGGCGGAATTAGGCAACGTTTTGGGGGCACCTCAGGCCATTTTTGGCCCTATTGAGGGTAAAAGAAAATATCTGCCAAAAATAGCGCTTTTAAGATGGAACGTAAATATATGGATGTACAGGAAAATAGTTGGTCAAGCATACAAATACAATGTTGTCCATCTGAGGTCACTTCACGGGGTCAGACCGGGGTCAAAATTCAAAATTTTGTTTCAGGGTAATAATTTTGGCGCTTTTTGAAAATGCCAAGCCCGGAATATATATGACGTAGAATGGTGCACTCTACTTGTGCACCAAGTTTCAGCTTGATATCAGGTTGGGTCACGGAGCTATGACCTAAAATGTCAGTGCGCGTACCCAAAATTACTACGGGCGTGAAATGGAATTTTAGAAATAGCGTGAATTCAAATGCCTGAAAAAAATGTTTTCGAACAATATGACATACACACGAGATCATTCCCCGTGACTCTAAGGTGATTGGAGGTTATTTAAGGTCAATGGTCGTAAGCTGACCTAATGAACATGTGACCATGACAATTCCCCTTTTTTCATGTCCCTAGCACCGCCTATGCTAACATTATACAAATGATGTAGCACGATTTGTACTTCTTCGGCATTTCATGACTAGCAGAAGTTCAAAAAGTTTCATTAACCTTTTTGTTAATTAAAAAAAACCAAACCCCCTATTTTTAAACCCTGTGGACGCCTATCAATTTTCTCAAAATGAGCTATTTCCGCATATTTTACAGCACTTCATTTCGTTCGACATCACCCTGCCATGAACTTGCTGCTTGGTTACATGTACGTGAGCCGCAAGTTCAGTTGTGGCGTTTACCGCCGGAGACCTTCACTCACTGGACCGGTGTGCACCGGCCAGGCTGGTGAGCAGGAGAACGTCTCATTCGGCTGCGGTTCCTACTCAAGATGAAGACCGTGCAGACGGTGCTGTTGCTGGTTGTGAACGCTGTCAGTTGGCGTAAGTGTTTTTTTAGCGGTTGAGGAAGTTTGTGTTTTGCCCACGCGCAAGCGATGTCGTTGTGTCTTTTACATCAGCAGAGACGTGCGTTCGACGCTTGGCTAAAAGTAGAGACGTTTTAAGACGCCATTAGGCATCGTTGAACATTTAGTCACTAAGCGAGCATGCCTGCTTTTACATTAAGAGCTTCTGAGAAAAAACGAACGGACGATTGTAGCGTGCTGCGTTTGCATTGCATTGTATCATTGCGTTTGCACAAAACTAACGATTGTAGCATATTGTGCAATGCATGCATATTGCGTGTACGGCATATTAGCATACTGCGCACTGCATGCATATTGCGTGTACGACATATTACGACCAAGGTGAGAGCCAGACAGCAGAGTCCGGTGCGCGGCAGACTCTGGGTCACGGTCACGTGCATTTTGGCCGAAATCAAAAGTCAGTTCATGACGGGGCCGGATCGTGTCGTGGCACGGCGCGGCAAGGCCCGACAGAAATCCTTCATTGCCATCTTCGTCGTCTGGGGCAAATTACTCCATATTTGGGAACACTTGTGGCGGTGGTTGGCTCATGGTCCGGCAAAAAGCGCGACTTAGCATGGACTCTAATCCAAGCAGAGTCCATTTCAACACGTTTTGGTTAAACAGCAACGAAAAATGTACTGAGCAACTGGGACTGAGAGCAAGCGGTAATTCAGAACCTTCTTCCTTTAGCATGGTGCTAGATATTGTTCCATGCGTGATGAGCAATGTCTCATCGCAATAAATGATCATCAGCGTATGGGAACATAACTGACGCTGATACTGAAAGCAAGTTTTCCTGTGGGGTTAACACGAACTTTCTGAAACATGGCCATCTAATTCTTTGGCAACGAATGCGAATGCGGTTCAGCTTCGAGAACTGAAAACCATAGCTCGAAGGATAAAAATACAGTCCCTTTCCGCCACTCTCATGCACAGCATAAAGGTTTTTTAGATGTACATCCGGGAGCAGTGGGTTTATTGAATAAAAAAGAAGACACCTGAACAATCTGTGTTGTAAATGGCCAAGGAGCATTGAGTTCATCCATGATTTACGGCAAATCATCCTCTCCTGAGCTCAGCTCACCTCTTGTTTCTTTTTGTTGATATGCCTTGTAGTTTGAATATGTTTCCGTAAGCTGGCGTTTTACTGAAAGGTTTGGTAGCCATAAGTCTGGTTCTTGTGACCCAGAAATATGATGGTGGGGAACTACGCTCTTCTGAGGACGGCATTTCCTGCCCACACATACCGCGACGTGCCTCAGGACGCCCTTGAGGATTAAGTTGTTGAAGTGGGCTTTCCCATCTACCGTGCTGATGACTAACACGAAGGTGTAAAAGAATCACTCCTTGGATCTAGGGCGTTATCTAGCTCTGGTATAAGTTGCGGTATGAGGCCCATCAGTATTTTGTTGAAACATCCGAAGAACATGGGTGGAGAATGTGGTGTGGCGGTTGTGGCCTCCGCAACACCAACTTTTAACAGCATGCGTTTCCAAAATTGGGTGTGGCATGGAACCATCCAGGTCTCAAATTCTGTTACTCTTTTTGCAAAATTATTGAGGACCAAAAGGATAAAGTGCGCAGGAAAAACGTACAATTCATGGAAAAATGTCATCAAAAACCACACCGGTATAGTGTCTTTCAGAATGTTCCTGTTCCAAAAACCCACTGAGGCCGCGAAATAGCTAGGCACCTCTTAAACTGACTTTGAGAAGGGGTTGGTATATGTACCACCTCTCAGCTTAAAACAATGGTGTAAATGTACAATGGAGCCGAAAGTAGTGTACATGAGTGAGCTTCCAATCATATTTCAATTAGAACAGTGCCCACGTACTAAATACCGTGTTATCTTTCATCATACAACAAATCAAATCGATCTTCCCACAAAATATTACATGCATATGAGCTGGCCCCAATATATAACATATGTATACTAGCATCACTGGGCGTTGCTTGCATCAGCGAGGAGGTTGCCGAAAATGTGACGTTCTTCAATAACTGGCGTTAACCCTATTCCATGCTCTTCGTACTGCGCAGAGTTCCGTGTTGGGGGGGGGGGGGTTCTGCAGCCCTGCAAAGTCGAAAGCTTTTGGTCCGATCTCCCAACGGAAAACGGCCTTCGTCTGTAAAAATTCCAAAATCAAACTTAACATTTTTAGAAATAAGAAAAAATAAACACGTTCTTTTACATGCTCCAAACCCCCCACTGACCAACATTTTTTCTAAAGATACTTGAAAGTGATCAAATCACTAATATTTTTGCCATTTAAACTGTCCACGACATTCAAAGGACATTAAAATAGTGCATGACCATGCTAAAGAGCGCGGTCTTCAGAGAGCGCGATATTTCTCAAACGTGCCTCGCAAAAACGTGACTTGAAACCATTTCTGGAGGACCCAAATTTTTTTAATGTGGTCGCAACGTGTCAAAAACATATGCGAGACAAATCACCAAATTTCGTGAAGCAGTTCCCAAAGGTCTGGGAATGGAGAGCAAAAAACGGGAGAGGGAGGGCAGACTTTGTCCCTCATACGGAATGGGGTTAAGAGCAGCGGTCCCCGCTCCTGTGCGTTGCACAGTCATGTGAAGGTTGTGCAGTGTGTACCGTCGTTTAGTTCTCTGCACTGTTCAATGTTAGTTCCCACAGTGCTGCGGTGTGAAGCCGTGTGAAGGGAAAAGAAGTCTGTTCAAACCCATTTTCATCAAAACGGAAAATGACGTGATTAAAATCCGGTGAAAAGATAATGTTGGGGGGTGGGGGGAATGAAAATGAAGTATGTGAGACTGATCGAGCTGACCTTTGTCACCCAACTTTCAAAACGATTAACCACTCATGACAAAGAATGCCTAATCGTATCATATGATTCTGTGTCGGGAAATGCCATCATGCGCTTGAAAATCCCTGGACCAGCAGAAACATGGTCGAAGCATTTCACTTGGAATGGTAAAATTATTCGCATTCACCAAGGGGTAATCAGAGGCGCTAACCGATGTGATCTATTAACCCTTGCCGGACGAAGGGAGTTTGTCACACCTCACGAGGTTTTTCTCAGAACGCCGGAGAACTCAATGCGTCAAGCGCCTGAAATCTGCATAGCTGGCCTGACAACCATTCTACGTATTTCTTCCAAATTACTGGCAGGTAATATCATGTTACCGAGTTATGAAGTCATCTTCAAAGGCTTGCCACCCGGTTTCCTAGATGTGGACTACATTTTGGCTTCTCTCTCAGTGATCACGAGGTAAGGAACGGTTTTTCGACACAGGACTGTTAAGGCCTATGCTTGACAGCATATAAGACCTTGAAAGGTTAGTGACCTTTCCAAGATCATGTGAAGTCACCTGCACGAAATGACTCCAAAAGATCTAAACCCTATTCCCGACAGAATGGCTGAATCGCCCCCTTGGGTTTTTTGCTCGCGAATTCCAGGATTTTTGATGCAGCTTCACGAAACTTGGTGGCTTTTTCAACATAATCCTTCTACTAATGTTGCGGAATTTCGCAATTCTATTTTGCTCAAGAGCGGAGCCAGGCAACGTTTTTGGGAGGCTCCTCAGGTCATTTTTGGCCCAGATGAAAGTAAAAGAAATATGGCTGCCAAAAAAGCGTTTCTTAAGGTAGAACTTGAAATTTGATATGGGTGTATAAGTAACTAGTTCGTCAAGCACACAAATATAATTTTGTTAATGTGAGGTCACTTCAAAAGATCAGGTCAAGATCAGAATTCAAAGTTTGGTTTAATAGTAATAATTTCGGCGGTTTTCCAAATGCCAAAGCCAGAATACGTATGATGTAGAACGATGCCCTCTGCTTGTGCACCAAGATTCGATTCGATGTCAGATTGGGTCACTGAGCTATGACCTAAAATGTTACTGCGCGTTCCCTGTCACCACGACAGCCGTAAAATAAAATTTAGGACATAGAATAAATTCAAATGTTTGGAAACGTTTGCAAACAATATGAAATGCACTCAAGATCGTTCCATGGGACACTAAGATCACTGGAGGTCATTTAAAGTCAAAGGTTGTAAGGTGAGCTGATGAACATGTGGTTAAAAGTGTGTTTTTAAATTTCTTTGCTAATTCAGTTTTCGAAAAAAACTAATAATATCGTTTTCGAAACCCTGTAAACGCCTATGAATTTCGTCAAAATTTAAAATGTAGTGACCAGCGGTGAAAGCCCTCCATAAGCTCTCGATTCATGCCAATTTCATCGAAATCGATCCATAAACAGCAGACGAACAAACCCAAAATATCCCTCATTTAGACTTTTCCCCGTATCCACCCCTTTCAAGATTTTGAAAATTTCTTTTTATAAAAATGTAGTTAACGTCATGGTACATCGATGGCCGTTTGTTGCAATGAAATCGGATGAATAGTTGTCCAGATTTCAGAGAAGGGGTGGAATCCGCCCCCCCCCCCCTGCCGGGAATCTGCTATACCGTCTAGCCCTCCGGGAATAGGGTTAAGCCAATAGCAGAGCACTTCGTGTCGCTGATTTCAGTGAAGTCGGCCATTCTTACATTTCCCAATTATTGGGACTCTTGCCTGTGACAATAAAACCTTTTTTTGGCACTGGCAGCTTAATACAGGCTGGCAGTGATAAGGACCTTTTATTGACGTCATTAAAAGAGATATGACTGACTACAGCGACTGACCGATCTTGAAACCGTTTGCATAGTTTGTAAACCGGAATACACAAAAGTACTACGATGATAAAAAAGTTGAGACGCCAGTGAAAGGTAATAATACTTTTATAACTACTAACTTCTAAACGATGTGGGATTCTCGCGGTAACTGAAGGCGTCATTAATCAGGAATCAGCTGGATTAAAAAGAAACGATGCACACGCTCGATTTTGTTTCGTCGCTCTAGTCTGATGCGGAGAGGAAGGGGTAGAGGGCGTAAAGGACGGCGACCACCCCTCTCGTCCTGCTAAGCTCACGCCCGGCGAGGGTTAAATGTTTAGTCTTTCTTCAATGAAAGGAAAACATTGCCGACGTCCTGTAATGCTGTAATTGATTTAAAAGTGTTGTTACTTTTGCATTTCAGGAACAATGTGACGCTAAATCAGGATGAAACGCTAGATTTTAAAACTCTGTTTCGTCTCACTTGCTGTACCCGTATCATAATTAGTAAATTGACCGTTACGAACACGGCTACCATTTCTTTTATTTGAACACCTCCCTTCCGGGATGCCTGGTGGCCCCGAGATAACTGGCCCGCCGCACTGTCAATACTGTGACGCGACCTGACCTGAGACGGCCTGACCCGACCCGGCTGACTTGTCACCTGGCCGCAGAGCCGGCGGAGCCGCAGGAGCCGTGTCCGTCAGTGACGCCGGCGCTACAGCTGAACCGCAGCGCGCAGGCGTTCGTGCCTCTGTGGTCCCGGGACCCGGACGACCCGTTCTCGGAGCAGTGCTGCGGCGACCTCTTTCAGTGCGCCGAGCGCCGGCCGACCTGCCTGCGCTGCGGCGCTGTCGCGTGCGACGCGCTGACGCAGGGGCGGCCGGGCTGCCCCGACAACGACTGCCACCCGTTCGGCCTGGTCTGCGACGGGCGGCCCGACTGTCGCGACGGCGCCGACGAGATGCGCTGCGACGACGTGAAGAACTCGTTTCAGGCGAGCCAGGACCAGGGCATCAGCGTGGCCGCGGTGATCCTGTACGGCGTCAGCCTAGAGACGTGTGCCGCCTACTGCTTCTACCATTCAGATAGCTGCCTGGTGTTCAGCTACAGCCGCCGGCCGGACAGCGGCAGCTTCGAAGGCGTGACGGTGGGTAGGTCGATGGCGGCACAGTGAGTGGCAGCGGCAATGGGCGAGTGACGGCGCAGAGTTTAGATGTCTAGACATGGGCTTTGTTCTTTTCTTTCAGGTGATTCTCACTCGTCATTTCTGGTACTTTGAAATTCCTAATATTGACAGGTTTCACTCAAGACGTTTACTGGACCGAAATATCTGGAAAGCATCAGTTCCAAAGAAATCCCTAGTAATTTCTGGTATTGCTTCTGTCTGCTCGGATGCCGGTGAGCAGATGAGAAGCATGAGTTCGAATGCAATACCTTTTACTAAGACCTCTAAAGCAAAGCTAGGTACTTTTAATCAGAGCTTACCGACTAGGTGTATCCGTTGCAAACCGGTTGTGCATTGTTACACGAATGCGACTAACCTCATCCATTCTTTCATGCCCTCCTCGCTGCCCACGGTAGAGCTCACCTGCACGTACTTTCGCCTCCTCATCGGTCTGAAACGGCGCTACCGTCAAGGCGCCCGGTAGCCGCAGCCTCGTTCCCCGGCGACTGGCGACGTCGCTCCACCATGTCGTGTGGTTCCAGCAGAGTCACCAGCTCGTCCTCGGCCGGCCGGTATACAGCAGTGAGTGCTGGATCGGTTGCACGGCGTGCGGCCTGCGCCGCCAGCCACGGCCGGGTTTCACGGTGTACCAGGCGAACCCGGCCACCTCACGACTGCGGCTGGACATGCAGAAGAGTCCGCCGCCGCCAGACCCGGCCGACGACCTGCTGCCTCGGTACCCCGTCTGCGGCCGCCGCAGCTTCGAGCCCGAGAACGTGCGCTTGGTCGACCGCGTCGTGGACGCCGAGCCGGTCCTGTATGGCGAGTACCCCTGGCAGGCGCAGATCAAGGTGTGGAACAACGACCTGAAGTCGCACGTGCACCACTGCGGCGGCGTCATCGTCAGCGACCGCTTCGTCCTGACGGCAGCGCACTGCATGACGCGGGAGCTGGGCGATTACGAGGTGGGTCCGGCAGGAATAGTCAGAAATGGGTAGGAGTCGAGAGCAGGGGAAAACAGTGGGACAGTGGGATAGAACGCTGGATTCGGAAGGGGCGAGTACTATAGTCCGGTAAGATTTAAAAAAGTTAGTCACTGTGCGAACTTGTCCGAGTAAGAGGAGACTCCCGCGCTGTTCGAGTAAGAGGCGGCAGCTAATTGGGGTCTGCAAGAGTAAGAGGCAAACACTGCTCCAGACTTGCATAAAAAAGAAGCGAGACGTGAAAATTTCTGGTGTTTTTTTTTGCTGTCCCTTGACGATGAAGCGCTAGAACATCGTGAAACCTAAGAAAATTAATGCATCCAAGAAACACAAGCTTTAATTCGCACAGTTTTCGCAGTCGGGACAAGATTTTAGCTGGAATACCTCTAGGCACCGCACATAGTTTTTCCTGGTCAGTTTTGCATGGGCTTTTGTCAACTTGGCATATAAACGCGCCACTCTGCAGCCAGAGTTCTTCGTCAGTCTGGGACGATGACAAATGATTGTCATCCTGCATCCAAATGTATGAAGGAATCGTCCGTTTCCTACGACAGCTGCCATTGGATGTCATTGGTCTTTTGCGCCTCCAGGTGGTTGTGGGCCAGTTTGATCTGAGACGTAGGGATACGTCGGAGGCCTCCTTTGCCATACGAAACAAGGTGAACCACCCAGAATACATCCCCGAACGCTCGAAGGTTGGAGATCTCTCCATTCTGCGGCTCAACGTGAAACGAGGACCTATTCATTTCTCGCTTGAGGTAAGTATGTGCAAGCCAACAAGCACCACAAGCCGTGTTACATTATTATTTGGCATTAGTTTTCGTTAACATGGGCGCCTCGTAGAACTTATTCCACGAGTGGAATTCGTCGTTATTGATCGGCGAAAGGAATGGTGTGTCATGAAACGGACCTGCCGCCCATAGACATTCGTTGATGAACTTGGCGTGTTCTGAATCTCGTGAGATGGGACGAGCATTTGTTAGTCATATTCGTTTTCACAAACGACACTTGCTGGTTCGTCCACCGTGGCGCCGAAAGAAGCTCGACCCTTCAGGAATCAAGCACGTTATGAGGCCGAGGACCATGGGAAAATCCGAGAGTGGATGGGCATCTGGGTCTGTTGGCAGAACGCCGTAGGCACTCCGAGGACATTCCCGGGCTTGACTCTAAAATCGCTTGTGAAATATCAACAAAGCAAGTGGAACAGTACGCCAGGAGCTCACGATCCGTCTAAAACAGTAACATTTTATCTATTTAATCCTCGGCGTTTGAGAGTTACATCCTTTTAACTCGAGGACATATGAGCAATTTGACTCAAGTGGACGCTGTGGTACAAATAAACTAAACGTAAAACGACAGGCGGTGAATTTGAGCGCGGCGCCTGGACCGGGGCCGCGCGCAAGGTCGGCCGACGCTCCGATGTGTGTCTGACCGCGCCGTCCGGACAGGTGCAGCCGGTCTGCCTGATCCGACCATCGGACCCGGCGCCGGCGCCGGCGCCGCACCTCGAGTGTCTCATCTCCGGCTGGGGCAAGCTCCTGCCGCTTGCCGACCGGTATCCTGAGCGGCTGCGCGGCGGGCCGGTGCCGCTGGTTTCGGACCAGTTCTGCTCCTCGCCCGACGTCTACGGAGACGATTTCGTGCCCGAGAAGATGATCTGCGCCGGCGACGTGGAAGGCGGCACGGACACGTGCCAGGGCGACTCGGGCGGCGGCCTCGTGTGCAGGGGCAGCGACGACGTGTGGCGCGTTGTCGGCATCGTCGCCACGGGCGCCACGAAGTGCGGCGCCGCCGCCAAGCCGGGCATCTACACCGAGCTGCAGCCGTACTTCGACAAGATCGTGGAGATCATGCTGGCGTTGGACACCTAGGCCGTACCGGCGGCGTGCGAGCCGGCTGCGATTCTGAAGGGCTCGGGATGGGGCGGTGTTTGCTCGGCATCACACTGTGATAGTGGTGGATGGAATTTGTTGGGACCGGTTGCCCTCAATGAAGTGGATTTAGTGCACTGTACACCAAGGCGACGCTATGCCGAGCAGCGGACAACGGTGAAGAAATGTCCAGCCTTATACGATGAAATGTGACTGTGTGTATTTCACATATATTCCAGCTGTGAAAAGCTGCCGATTTTTTTCATAAATCAAAGTAAGCTCATGGGACGAGCACTTTTAAAGAAGATAAAACAAATTCTGGAAAGCGTGAATTGTTGAGTGCATATTCGACTGCAGTCTACTTTCTCATGGACTTCTTAGGTGTTGCGACTTATCAATTCGCGTATCTGTGTGCACGCATTAATTTGAGTTCAGGTGGAAATGTAACAATGATACGCGTACACATCCCACTTGCGCAGTGACGTCATATATCCATTCATATCCTACCTCAAACCCAGCCACATGCCGTTCGCACCAGATGATAAATTTCATTAATCCGTAGTATTTGTGGGCACAGGCCACCCCGGCGCGGCCTCATAAGTCTCCAAAAAGTGCTGTTTGATAGAGCCAAGTCAATTTTCCGTGTGTGAAATGGAATGGTAAGAGTTGTATTACATCTTCATTTTTCCCTTGACTCAGTGGCGGCACCACCGACAGGTGGTGGGGTGTGGTGGGAATGTAACCCACCTAACCCCGAGTTAAAGGGGGCAACTGCCCTCCTTTAGCTGGGGAATAGTCAAATCATTCAGCTGGGGGGGGGGGGTCAGCAGGCTCCGTTCCGGCCCAGAGATGGCGGTGAAAATGTGACGTTTAGTTCATCGGTGTAACAACAAAATCGCTGCTTTTATCCATTTATTTATTGAGTTATTTATTCCATACCGGTGCCGACAAAGATACACTACAGTGCATTGTGCTGCTCTTACGGAAGGTACTCAAGCTGTCGAGCATCTGGATCACTTTGTGTCAGGAACCAGCATAGTGGCTCGATAAGGCATTACAAACCGCACATTTGAAGCATTTGGGACTGCTCCAACAGTCTCTGAGCCAAAACGTCAAGCAGGCCGTTCCCTTGATGTCCTGCTGCTACAAACACAGAATAAGTTCCTAAAACATGTGCAAACGCTGCATCGTTTGTACACCTGCTATAACCGTAATCCTGAGCTGTGAAGAGCGGAAGATTTCATCCCACGACCCCCGCTACGGATACACAACTTAATGAGACGCATGAATTTAGGCAGGATTTCCCTGTCCACCCCTCTGGAGCTCGACCCGCATAATCTCAGATCTCCTTTTGGTCTTACTGCGACAATAACTGTAATACCTATACCGCTACTGTCTGGTTAACTGAAGTGGATGGGGAGGGGGTCCCTCGTCTATATCGGTAATCAACGGCCAAATTTAGTGGTTCTAACGAAAGTGGATTGTCTGTCACCCCAGGCCGGCATGTGACGCATCTGATGGTCGATTATGTCATCTGTATGGCCAAAACTCTAAAATTATCTGATCTAAAATATGCTGACCTGGCGGGGGTGCGTTAACATCACAGAAATGATGGGAATTGGCATTCTTTAGGTAGGTAGTCTTAGGTAAACTGATTTGCCACGAAAACATATTTTTTTGGAAAAGCGGCCCGAGCTGTTCTGGGTAACAGAGTCATGTGATGTCATGATCTGACGTCTCACCTTTTGAATCTTTTGAGTGGTATCTCATGACGGGCTCGAGTGCGTTACCTGCATTTTTCATCTGCAACTGTTTGGTCCCTAGCGTCTCATTATGTCTCGAAAGGGAGCTAAACTAGTACTGTACCAAGCCAACAAACGAACGTAGACCTTTCCTGAGGTCACAGATTAGTCTCACGACTTTCAAGTCCTGTCCCCAAAAAAATGAATAACACGGAAGTGCAAAGGGCCTATTGTAACAAAATTACTTTCCTAAACCAAAAATTTTTCGGTTCTTGAGTAGTTTGAAGTACAATTCTAACGCATTCCTATAAATATCGACATCTGTAGAACAGTCCCACTATTCAATTATTGAAGGCCGAGTTCGAAGTCATAGACAAAGACGTCTGGGATGCCCAAGGTCTTCTCGCTTTCAACAATGGGAGTGTTGCGCTTAATGGCGTTCATTATCAGTAATGCGACTCGATACTTCCCTTGAAAAAGTCAGTGCAAGCGACAAACATGGCAGACTAGCGTCTGGTGTTTGAGGCTGCCAACTCTAATTGGTCTATGGGCGCCGAATGACCTTGGAGTCCGTGCGCCCCTAAGCCCCGATAACAAACCAATTTCATTGGTTTAGAACTCCTCACGCCACCGGTCTACGCTCCTTGTTTGATAACGTTACCGTCTCTCATTGGTTGACATCATGTCAATTTTGTACCTCTTGGCCCAGATCGTTTCCGTTTGTAGGGAGTATAAATAGCGCCCCGCACGTCGTCACGTAGACTCGTGTGATTTTGAAGACATAGTGGAAGGATCTCCGGGTAGTGTGGGTATCGGTTTGGGTGTTTGGTGAATGACTGAAGTGAATAGAAGTTGGACTTAGAAGGTTTTCTCTGTGACTGACTCGCGAGAAAGACTGGCACGAGCGAGGTCGTCACTAGTTCAACTATCACGCAGACAGTTAAAAATATGCTACACCTATGCACCACGTCTATAATTCATGACATCGCAATGACTTGTCCTGTGATGCTCTGGTCGAAGAGGTTCTGACAAAGCGAAGCTGCATTATTTAGATAGGAATGCCCAAAGCATGACACCACTAGCTGTCATTCCTCGGAAATAATGCCGGAAAAATCCAAAGTGAGGGGCAAAACACGTCCCTCATATATTCTCGGAATAGTACACTTAGTTGTCGTGTATCCCGTGAGGTGCATCTGAAACAGTGATTATACTGGAATATACTTGTGTTTCTCTGCGCCTTATCTCTTCGTCGACCGTCTGCTTAGGAACTGGGGGTTTCCAGCCCCAGTCGCGAGTCAAAAGCGAGGAGTTACACAATATTAGTGTATTTTTGGATACCATGGCCGTTCTTAGTAAATGACGTACCAGGTAACGTGCCGGACACAATGGTAATTTAGGCAAAAGCATGGATGTCACGTCTAACCGATAAGCAACACCGCTCAACTATTTACGCCTGACAGAGTTACGCACAGAGATTAACATAAAGTCCTCGACATGTACATCGCTCCAACTAACTACATCTTGCAGGGTTAAGTACACTGAGCACATTTACTTTGTAGTACACTGAATACAATGATTGCATTCTTGCCAAGCCAGAATGGAGTTCGGCGGAGCTCTTACATGTTTCAGATGTGGGTTCCGCTCGCCTCGCAGGTGTGTCCAAGTCCTCGAATGGTCTCGAATCTCCTCCCCCTCTCCCCACCGGCGGCCGGGAGCTTTTATACTGCTCTCGCGGTTCCCGATTCGCGTGCTCGTCTCGCTCCACGCACCTACTGCGTATGGTATGGTGGCATACGCCGCTACGCACGGCGGTCGGCTGGTCGATGTCGGTCGCGGCGACTGAGTCTGCATAGCCTAGCCCTCAGTTCCGCGCTCGGAACGTAGTCATTGTAAAATACAACAGACGAAATTGGCAAGTTGCATTCGACTCGAAGGACAAGCTACTGGCTGATTGGTGCGTTGCTACTTGAGCTGCCCAGCGAGCGGCGATTCGTTTCACCGGTCGTGATGCTGTGGCCCGGCGCTCTGGTTGCATCTGCACTGTTTCGATTTCACAGCCAGCGCTGCGGTAGCTGGTCGGCCCGATTGCCCGCCTGATTTCGCAGCGACTGTCGTGTCTTAGCGGCTGTGCTGCTGGCGGCTGTGCTGCCGTGCTGCTGCGCTGTCTGGCGATGAATCGTCGTGTCTTGGCTCTTCTTGCCTGGTGCTCGATGAATTTCCTTGTCCTAGGCTCGTTGTAGCACGCCGGTCTGACATCAACGGCCAGGCTGAAGGTTCCGCGCGCCCAGGGTTGCCCTCATTTGTGGCGATCGACTCATGGTCAGAAGTCCTCGGCGTTCTCGGCCGCATCCGGGATCCTCGACCGCTGTGTGGGTGTCGGCCTGGCCGCTCGCGGCTAGGAAAACTCCATGAATCGACGATCGTCGAGCTCTCCCGTTCTGCCGGTCGCCTGGTGGGTCGCCGTCGTCGAGAAAGGAATTTGTTTCACAATTATAGCTGTGCAAATGTTTTCATTTCTTTTCCCAATATATGCTTCCCTTTTGCGCCCAAGGCTCTTTGATAGCACAACCAGCGTCTGTTGAAAAAAGTTGGTGAAGGCAAACAGCGAATACTTTGTAAACAGACCGACGAAGCCGCATGCGCTTCCCAGCGAACCGTTTGTTGTGCACACCACCGTTTCCTCAATGTGTTCAGCGGAAAAATCCCACGTCAATCTGGTGATGGCGACACATGGGTTCCACCGACCAACATCGTGCAGGACATTTTCGCGCGGTGAATAGTATTCTTCACCGCACGCCGCGGGGCACGAGCAGCCCGTCAGATTGGCGAGCAGGTGGTTTTGAATGAGCCTCCGTGACCCACTGGGCCACCGGAGACAATGAAGCGGAGGCGCCCGAGGCGGTGTTGGAGGGTGAGGCAGGGTGAGTCAGTGGAGGAGGCGGAGGCGGCAGAGGAGAGAGGGACGCCACTTTCATTTCACGGAAATGTTTCTGCCGGGGAAAGGCACTCCTCTTCACCCTCGGGTGGATGAAGTCCAAGCTGTCCGCAAGCAGTTAGCAATTTCTGAAATCCTCGCATCCAGGATGCTCCGGTTTCTGGCGTTTTCCAGCCGCAGCATCTGGTGGCAGAGGGGTAGGTGGACGGGGTCCGCTCGCTTCCGGCAGACGGACGTCGGCGACGACCATGTGCGACAGCCGGCAGTCGAGCAGGTCGGCTGGCCGAACTTCACTCGCCAGTTGCCCGCCTTATTACCGGCTATTATCGCTATTACCTACCTACTATTATTATCGCTATTACCGTCGAGGAGCATCGGTTGAAGGCGGTTTCTGTTTATGCACCCAGCCCCCATGTAGCCGGTCTCCATGTCCCCGGAGCCGTTCAGCAGGTGCATGGTGACGGCGTGGAAGTATTCCAGCAGACTCAGCGAGCGGATGGCGACTGGGCTGAGAGGTGAGATCAGGTAGTCCGGCTCCAGCGGTGTGCGCCGCCGGAGGGCGCTCGGCTGGCGCGACATGGCAGTCCGGACAGGCCCACAGCGGTACCCGCCGATAAGCTGGTGTACCAGGGTCAGTAGGTGCAGGAGCAGCGCCAGACAGAGTAGCCGGTGGGTCGCCCGGGCCGGACCGGGCCGCCGGCGCCTGCGAGCCGCGCTCATGGCTAGCTCGAGTCAGCCGCGTCGCCAGACCGTGGCCCGCTCGGCGGGCGGCCAGCCGCTGCCGGAGCCCACCCGGCGTCGGACACCGCTCAGTCCGGCCCAGCTACGGACACAGACCGACCGCAGACCGTTGGATCCAAAGTTTGTCCGTCACGGAACTAGCCATGCTTGGTATTGTCCATGACGAGAAAAGGACCGTTAGAACTGAACGCAAGGGGCCCAGCGGCTGATATGGCGTGATATTTCACAATCAAAATGTGTGGAGCAACCAATGGTGCCCTTCGTCACCAACAGTTCAATGGAAAACTTGGAAAACTTTTCTCCTGCACTGTAGGCGAAGCACATTGTTACCAGTTCAAAGGGCCTTAACGGAGTATCCATCTTGGCTGAATTTTCATAAATAGAGTTCGTTGGTCTTAATAAAGTCGCTGATTACGTTTTCGTCGCTTTCGACATCGCTCTAGTGTTTCCGAAATATGCTTAGGAGCATCAAGAACGTAATAAATTACAAGTATATTCTGTAGTCATTCCCTGATATCCCACAATGAGGACCTTCTGCAAGCGCTCATTAGTCTGCGGATGTGTCTGATGTTAAGGAACAGCTGTAAATAGAGCACGCCCAAAAACATGGAGAAGTTTTCGGAAAATGGTTTTGATCTCCGCAAGTATTGGCCTTTGGTAGAGGGTGTACATTGGAAACTGACTTCCAGGACTACAAGCTGGATCATTCCATGTAGAATTGCAAAAGAATTGACCCGATCCCTTTCGATTTTGATAATATTTGGTACGCTTCGTAACACTAATAAAACATGACAACCAAAAATTTTTAACTCTGGGTGACCTCTGAGGTCAAAGTTGCAGGTAATGAAAAGTCACTGATTTTTACAGACACTGTATAATTCAGATGCCTGTAACTCGGTGACAGATTGTCACAGGGAGGCGCGATTAGCGCCATTCGAAAGAGGAATGTTGAGCTTTCATAAATAAGTTCATTTCTTTGGTGATCTCAAGATGATCTCTGACCTAACTAGCCCACATGGAGCATTTTTGGTTTTAATCATGCTTGCCCGCCGTGATCTCCGCGAAAATGTAACACAATATGTCTCCAAGTATCTGCAATAAGCGTGACAAGCAGCATTTCTGGGCAAACTGAAACTTTTTCAGATATCTTGATTTAGGTAAGTGCTGCCAGGCGGCGCTTGCAAAATATGTCCTGAGGCTATATGACGAATGTTGCTTGATTCTGTGCTTTTCGTTTGTCCGATTATTCTACAATGCCATTTGTACAATGTCCTGCGTACTTGCTACACATCAACGTAGTTTTACGTTGCTTAACCAAAAACGCTAAAGGTCATGGCCATCGGCGCAGGCGGGGGCCCACCCCCTCAGGCCTGCATTTTTCGTGAAAACCATTGCATGTCGTCTTGCCAGCGTCGGTTTTCGTGTGATTTCAGGTCACACTGAGCTCTGCCTCCCCCTTTAGGAAATCCTGACCGCGCCCCAGGTCATGACACCACCACCAGACCCCTGCCATCCAAATCTAACATACCCGTTCATCATATTTCCACGGAAATGAATATATCGGGTGTTCTTAGTCCTTTAAGCCAGTTGAGATAATTCTCACAGTCGCCTGTTTTCTCATCACTGGACGACGTTCATCATGACGTTCATCACGTGACGGTCATCGCCGTCCTCTCATTCGCTATCGCCAAAGACATATTGTTACCTTTTCGCGTGCGGTTTTATTTGGTGACAATCATCCAGAGCTCATGCAGCTTTCATTTACTTTCTTACGCAATACTGACCTGATGCACCAGCTTTAATCCATGACGCAGACGGCATTTAATCCATGACATAACATGGCACGTCAGAAGGGCATGAAATGATCCTAATGGTCCGACATGTCCTTTAACCCGCGCAGTGGAAGGGGGTTTCGCACTAAAGCGCACTGGCAAGGGGGTCTAAAAGTGTTCCCCACTGATCTCGGCAACAGGAAGAGCACGACATGAAATTTTATAGACAGGGTGGGGCCATAACGATTTACATTGTGTGCAATTTTCATGACCTTAAGTCGATATCTTCAGGGTCAAATGGGGTGGAAAAAATCAACTTTGGACACTTCCTCGGCCCACACAGGCCATTCCGTACAACTTTTCGAATGAAACGGGAAAAGGGTGCTTGTTTGGCCTTAAAAATGTGAAATACGACAACTTCCATTCATTTGGCGTCTTGACGGACGGTTTTGGGTCGAGGTCATGTCAGGTCATTGACTTATGGCGTCATTTTTTCATCTTCTGCAGACTAGATTTCGAACAATACGGGACAGTTTGAGAGTAAGTGAGGGCGCAACATGTATCTTTTGGCGTTTTCCAGTGACGGTAGCCAACATTGGTACATTTTCGTCACTTCCAGCGCTTATATTTATGTATGTATGTATATGTATGTACGTATATATGTGAGTATCAATGTGCCAAACGTTAAAACACGTTTGGCACATTGATACAGTAGGGCATGTAGGGTCTTTGAATGCATATTTCATACAAACTGACATATTGCAAAACAAATCTGGACCAGGTCGCAAAAAAGTTGCCCTTGACTTTTGATGACCTTGACCTGAAATGACTGGTATATATGTATGCGTACACGTGTTTTTATTAGAGTCTTTGAATGCATATTTCATACAAATCGACATGTCGCAAAACAAATCTGGGCCAGATCACAAGATATTTGACCTTGGCCTTTAGTGACCTTGACCTTTAATAACACTGACCTTCACTGGCCTTGGCATATGTAAGCGTATCAGTGTGCGCACACGTGTTTTTATTAGGGTCTTTGAATGCATATTTCATACCAACTGACATGTTGCAAGGTAAATCTGGATCAAGTAACAAGCTGTTTGACGTTGACCTTTAATGACCCTGACCCTTATTGACCCTGGCTGTGGTCTTGGTACATCCATCACTTATGCCCGAATGACATCGCCTGATTGTGTTCAAACGGTAGTCTTAACCCTATTCCCGGCAGGGGGGCGGAATCCGCCCCCCCCTCGGGTTTTTTCGTGCCAATTCCAGGCTTTTTAACGCAGCTTCACGAAACTTGGTCACTTTTCCTAGCTATTCTTTCTACGTGCTGTGACAAAATTTCAAAATTCTACTTTGCTCAGGAGCGGAGTCAGGCAACGTTTTTGGGAGGCACCTCATGCCATTTTTGGCCTTGTTAAAGGTAAAAGGAAAATGTCTGCCAAAAACAGAGTTTTTAAGATAGAACTTAAAACTTTATATGGATGTATAGCTAAGTAGTTGGGCCATGTGCAGATAAAATTTTGCTCACCTGAGGTCATTTTACAAGGTCAGGTCAAGGTCAAAATTCAAAATTTGTCTTTTGGCAATAATTTCGGCGCCGTTTTTTCAAATGCCAAACCCGGAATATATGTGACGTAGAAGGGTGCCTTCTACTTGTGTGCCAAGTTTCAGCTTGATATCAGGTCGGGTCACGGAGCTATGACCTAAAATGTCAGTGCGCGTACCCTATATCGCAATAGCCATAAAATGAAATTTTTGAAATAGAGTGAATTCAAACGATTGAAGACGTTTAAAGATAATATTAAATGTATAGGAGATCATTCCAAGTGACCCCAAGGTCACTGGAGGTCATTTAAGGTCAATGGTCACAAGCTGATCTGAGCAACGTGTGACCATGACAGTTCCCCCTTTTTCATGTCCCTGGCACCGCCTATGCTAACATTATACAAACATTGCAATGCGATTTGTACTTCTTTAATATAACATGACTTGCAGGAGCCAAAAAGGGTGTTTGCCTCTTTTGTTCATCCAGTTGTTAAAAAACTAATCCTCCTATTTTTGAAACCCCGTGAACGCCCATGAATTTTCTCAAAATTTCAGATTTGTGAACCCATGGTAAAAGCCCTATCCATAATCTCTCGATTCATGCCAGTTTCATCGAAATCGGTCAATAAACAACGGAGTTATAAGAAGTCCAAAAGTACCCCCCATTTTGATATTTTTGCCCCCTCGTATCCACAAATTTCAACAATTTTGAAAATTTCTTTTTATAAAAATGTAGTTCACGTGACGGCAAATTGATTGCCGTTTGTTGCGATGAAATCGGACAAGTAGTTCTCGAGATCTCAGGGGGGGGGGCGAATCCGTCCCCCCCTGCCGGGAATCGGCCATACCGTTTAGCCCTCCGGGAATAGGGTTAAGTAGAAGGCTAGTTCTTTCACAAAGTTCCCATTTGCCAACTACAGCCGTCGTTTTCGTCATGTTCGCCTGAATTCAAATGCTTCAAACTTCAGAAAATTCTGGCCGATTTCCGATTTTTCTGCGTCATTCGACGAGTTATTCAATTGCCATAAATGTCACAAAGTAGCAGCAACCTGCTCTGATCCGTTCTCGAGATATTCAAGAAAAAAACAGGTGGGGAGGGGTGGGACAAAAAGACCCTCTCTCCTTCCAGTGCGCGTGTTAAAAATCCAACAAATGGAAACGAAACTGTGAACGCCATGAATTTTTTTCTAAGTTTATCTGCAAGGACTTACTTCCGTATTCTTTCATACGGGCGAGAAGCGTTTGGTGTTAGTTCTACAACTTTGTCCCACGTGGGTCACATGTTGATCATATTTCACTCAATGATTGTTTAAGCGACCCGATAGATAGTCATGCTAACGGTTTACTATTGTTGGGTTCTCGTAGAGAGGATTCATCGTGTTCTGGGCATTTTTCGTGACGCCGCTCTTGATTTGTCTGGTGTCAGCAAAGTCGTAGCGCCTATTGAATACATCGTGGTTCGAGCTATAGATATGCTACGCCTAATTATTTTAATTTTCCGACGATGGATGTCTTTGCCTTGATCACGGCATTTTCACTCGTTATTTGTATTCCCCTTTAATCCGCGCAATGGAAGGGTGGTTTCGCACCAACGCGCACTGAAAGGGGGACACGACAGGGTGGGGCCATAACGATTTACATCGTGTGCCATTTCCATGACTTTATCAATGACCCTAAGTCAATATCTTCAAGGTCAAATGGTGTCGAAGATGTCGACTTTGGACATTTTGTCGGCCCGTACATGCCATTCCGTACAACTTTTCGAACGAAACGGGAAAAGGGTGTTCGTTTGAGCGTTAAAACGTGGAATTCAACAACTTCCATTTCTTCAACGTCTTTACTGCGGATCTCGAGTCGATGTCATGTCAGGTCATTGACCTCTAGAGTCATTTTTTCATCTTTTGCAGATCAGATTTCGAACAACACGGGATAGATTGATTATAAATAAGGGCGCTACACGCATCTTTTGGCGTATTTTAAGCGAAGGTAGCCAACATCGGTACATTTGACCACTTCCAGCGTTTAAATTTATGCATGCATGCATATGTGTAGATGTATATACATGGGAGTATCAGTGTGCAAAACGTGTTTTTCGTAGGGTCTTTGAATGCATATTTCATTCAAATCGACATATTGCAAGGCAAATCTGTGCCAGATCACAGAAAAGTTATCTTTACCTTTGATGAACTCGACCCAAAATGATCCTGGTATATTAAAGCGTATCAGTGTGCGCATACGTGTTTCTATTAGGATCTTTGAATGCATATTTCATACAAACCGACATATTGCAAAGCAAATCTGGATCAGGTCACAAGCTGTTGGACCATGACGACCTTGACCCTTACTGACCTTGACTTTGGTCATGGTACATCCTGACTTATACCCGAAAGACGTCGCGTGATTGTGTTCAAACGGTAATCTTAGGTAGAACGCTGGTCCTTTCACAACGTTCACATTTGTAAACCGTTGTCAACCGTTGTTTTCGTTATGTTTGTTTGACTTGAAATGCTTGAAACCTCAAAAATTTCCAGCCGATTTTCGATTTTTCTACGTCAATCGACGAGTTATTTAATGGCCATAAATGTCACAAAGTAGCAGCAACCAGCTCCGATCCGTTTTTAAGAATTTCAAAATTCAAGAAAATGAAAGAAGAAAATCAACATCAAGAGATTTTCGAGAAAAGCAGGTGGAAGGGGGCACAAAAAAGCCCCTTTACAGTGCGCGTGTTAATGCGCGTAAATGATTTTTGATCGATTGCTGACCAACCTACGCATATCTTTTTTTCACAACCGATCGTTTTCATCGCATCATCGCAGTTCTACCTTATCTCTGCTATTGTTTATGTTTCATCTAAACTAAGCATCTTGATCACTGGACATGAATGTACAGGCGGCATAGGCAAATCGCCGTTATCAAGCTCCATTACAAGACATAATTTCGTAAAACATTTTTCATACATCTTCGTGTGTACGTAATATCCCTTGAGGTGACTCCGGCCAGGAGCTTACTACACGTGCACATAAGGCGGGCGGCAGCGATTAAATTGCTGGTTCATGGCGCAAATATCCGGCCGGAAATGGACTAACACGGAGTCGCACACAGGCGAAGAGTCTCTTGCTATGCCGCAAAGAACATACCATTCCGTCTGTGGTAGACACAAACCCGATTATTAAATTATTTATATATTATTATTATTTAACTATGTAATTATAACCAATTGTATAATAATATAATACTATTATATATTATAATATTATAAATAAATATACAATAAAAATGATAATTATTTATAACTAATTTTGTATAATTATAATAATATATATCAAAATATATATCATTAAATTCAGTTCATTAATTTAGCCTAAGATGGTCTTGATCCGAGTAAGGGTTACAGTGTGGAAATAACTGACACTGGCTGATTACCATGCATAAAATTTAGTAGGACTGGGTACTGATAAGTACTTAAAACGTTTGCCATCCGATGTAGACTGTAGCCGTAACGTTATTTTTCCATGACATGCCCTTGAGAAAGAGGTCATAGGTCGGTGACCTGCCAAGATGCCGGTCCCATATTCCAGGGCAGCATATAAAAAGGGTTAAAAACTGAGCTTTACGAACTTTCAGGGCGATCAGAGCAGCTGTTCTTCGGTAACTTGCGAACATCTCTTGCGCCAACTATGTACCAGCCAGCCATGTACTGGCGAGGATTAATGAAGTCAAAAATGTTCCTTATAGGATACCGGGAGCTAGGTATGATTATGAACATAAAGCATTATGCTGGGAGAACCTCAGCTTTACACGCAAAATATATGTCGAGTTTAAATTCATAATAATTTAAATTCGTTTCGGCCAGAGACCATCTCCTGGAGTGATAAAGATAAAGGTAAAAAATTCGGAAAGCTAAAACATCACATATTTCATCGCATGTGGAGTAATTCTGGGCTTCTATGGGCTAGGCATCACAGAAGCAGTTTTTCAGCACATGCATGACCCATTGTACACTCACGGGAACGCAGATTTCCAAGACTCGATGCCAAAAAACGGACAGGTATGTAATTAATGATATCAAGACCCAGTTAGACATGACATACATTCGTGTGAGGCCATTTGAGGCATTATTCGGGGAAGTGTTCTCTACATAACGTCGTTTTAGAACACCACACATTCGAATTCGGCACAATAAGGAAGCTGCGTTACACTTGCCTGGTTTCACTCATTGCAACATGACCTGAAAAACAAAACAGATAGGTACATCCTGGAAAATGATCAAGCGGTAAGGCAGGCAGGTAATCGACACCTGCTTTTGATATGTCGGTAATAAAAACGTCATTTTGTAGCCACCGTAAGACCTTTTGGAAAGACTTCACCGTGATATCCGTGGTACCAGAGGTAGTCTGAGATACCGAATACTAGTTTTGCTGCCATCTATCGTGAAGGTTGTAATTACTGTTTCAATGTAACTTCTACCGAGTCTCTCTAAACTACTAAATTAGTCAGTCCTGTATGTTTTGGCGGGGAAGTGAGACACTGGTCATTTTCCGACTATCTGGACGATTAAAGACGGCATTTTGTCGTATTTGCAGAGGATTCTACTTTCCAGAATTGCTTGTAAATAAAAAGAAGTCGCATTTTACCGCATTTGTGTTGGTGGGGGAATGTGTCCAGCTCGGCAAAACTGACAAACCAGTGCAACATCCATCGATGCTACAAGCCAGTTCTAGAGTTTGGGCAGGCAAAATCGACGTCCGTGGAAAATGTTGCGTCCGTGTGCTGTTGCCGCCTTCTTGTTGATCCTTCTGCACCCAGGTCAGTGAATCAGCTCAAACGTAAACAAGCTACTCGCTAACCACAAATGTATAGTAGGGACTCGCCTGATAGCCTTTCAAAGACGTTGGCCAATGTGTGCAAAAGCTTGTTTCAAATTTTGTCTTACAGTCAGGCTTTTGCTTGATTTAGCCGAAGTGAACCGATGTACTGCTTGATTCTCAGAGCTGAGAATCGATTTTGGTTCGGAACTCCTGCCCGGTATGTACGATTTCGTGCTGGGGAGTGGGACAGATCCTGCCCGCCACCTGCGATCTCGAAAACTACGGGTCCTAGGAGAAAACTGCCTTTGATAACCCGTAGCCAGATCTGCATTTTGTATAAGAAAAATATTGAAAATTTCGAAAGTAGGAAAGGGGGTCAAAATCAGGGTATAAGTAAAAGCTTACTTATACGAGCTTTCTGACCACATGTTATGACCGATTTTGTTCTACTTCATGTCATTCTGTTGACAGTTGATAGGTCTATTACACATATCGGGAAGAGGTCGATTCTCAGAATTCATAGGCGCATCTAGGGCAAACAAAAAGGGACACAAGTTTTTGGGAATGCTAATTCCTGCTACAACGTATATTGAGCCTGGTGAGCTTATCTGTGTTGGAAAACATTTCCATATGCGCCTCATGCCATCTCACATACATATCACTAATGCCCATAGACGGACCCAGGTATCAGAAAAAGAGGTATCAGTAACTACGTGGTGTTAGGGGTATTTTATTCCGTAAGTCGAGTCATAATTTCTCAGGAATAAAAAAAAAATAAAACACCCTTCTATATTCCCAGGAGCCGACTCTGACATTTTCTTCCAGTGAAATATGTTGCATTTCATTGTAGTATATGTGGAGGTAACAATACCAGTCACGAAGATCCAAACGTCCGTCAAGCCCACTGGTCGAATTACACGCCCAAAAACGGATGCCTGGAGACGCCCCTGGCATTATATGTAGGTGAAGTACATGCGTAAATTAGGATAAAGATGCCTGTATTGCCCGTTAGCTTTGTTTTATGCCCACATTGAGTCATTAATTCTACATAATAAGAAAATATAAACAAGCCTTAGTACATGCCACTGGATCCCCCATTGACGAGCAGTTTTCTTAAAGATATTTGAAATCATGCAGGCTGCAAAAATATTTCGACCATTTTAACCGTCCGTGTCATGACGGACATCACGAACATCAAAACAGTACATGACCACGTCGAAGTGCGTGCTCTCCAGAAAGCGCAGTATTTCTCAAAACATACCTGGCAGAAACCTGTCCTGGAACCGCCTCTAGAGGAGAAGAATTTTTAAATTTCAAGATGTCAGAGCCGTGTTTGGGAGAAGCTACCAAGTTCCTTGAGCTAGCTCCCTAAAGCCCGGGAATGGCAAGCGACGAATCGAAGGGGGGCAGAATTTGCCCCCCCCCGCACGGAGTAGGGTTAAGAAGTGGATTAACCCAGTTATGATTCAAAGGCATATGTGAACCAATGCAGTTTCGTCTCACTTCAAAACAGTCTTGACTTGAAATAAATTCAGTCAAGGTCGGTTGGGTTTTGGATAGAGCCCTTTTGATCACTACTGATCAATGTAGAGCTCAATAGCGTAACCAGGATTTTTTTCGGGGAGGGGAGTCCTAGAGAATAAGAGAGCCCAACGCGGAAGGGAGTCATTGAGGGTCATTCCTTCAGTTTATCCAAAGGGTCCATGGGATTTTTTTGGACCCCTCGAGCTTTTGAGAGAGTCCTTGCTATTTTCAGAGGGCCTCTGAAGCATTTTCTCATGGCTCTTCAACCATTTCCTCGTTGATGCAAAAATCCTCTACTGATTATTTGAGGGGTCCCTAAGAATGTTTGAGGGGAGCCCGTAAGACCGGAGGAAAGCTCATTGGATTCTTCTAGAGGATTTCCTTGAATTCATGCAGGGGTCCATTGGAATATGCTGCGGGGCCCTGAAGCCTTTGATGGTGCCCTCACTGTTTTAAGGGAGCCCTCAAACGTTCAGAAGATTTCCTTAGGTTGCAAAATGCGTCACAAGATTGAAATATCATCTCAACTATGGGCCCAACATAGCATTGTGGACCCCACTTCAACACTAAGGGGACTGGAATCATGGGGGGATGAAATCAACATTGAGGGACGTGCGTCCCCTCAAAAAAAATACAGAGAGCCAAATGGCTAGAGCATTAGGGGTATTTGTTAAGAACATGCTTTCTTTCCCATAACAACCAAGCTTTCTATTGAGAAAGCTGGCCTGGATTATCCATATTCACTGCTCTGGCTACTGGGGCTCCATTAACGGAAGAGCTCCCACTTTTTCTGGATCTAGATGGTCAAGCAGCCTGCCAGGCGCCAACCTTCCTACATTTCCATTAAACTGATTTGATAATCGCCTAATCACGCCACTGCGATGCCTGGCATTGGCAACTGGCAGCCATTCCAGGGCAGAGATATCTTTCCTGCCAGGAGCTGCCTTTGCTTAATCGGATCCCTGGCCTTTGCAGGTCAGTAGACACTGAGGCCCTTTAGGACATGCCAGGGGTCCGGCCCAGGGGAATCTGGTGAGATATAGTGTCGGTTTTTACAACCCTATTTGAATAAATGCTAAACAATAAATCGCGGCGTAAGGGGTCAGTGATCTCACCAAGTTTAGTCGCAGAACGACGCCGGACCCGTTAAAAATGGGCAAGTAAATAAAATGAAATTAAAAAAAAAAGTTTTGGGAGACTCATCTCATCCCATCAAATGAGTTTTCAAATGGCGTATTTGACATGACACACAGTGGCAGGTAAGCAAACCATGAAGCCGCCATGCTGGCGTAAGCCAGCCATGCTCTACATGGGGTTTCTTTTCATACTTATCGTCGATTTACCTCAATTCCTCTTGAATATTGTATAGAGACCGTTAACATTTTGCAATGAAAATCACACCCGACGCCTAGGGTAATTTACTGCAGTGCCGTCAAGTTCGGTCTCAGTCCATTTTCTCCGTAAAGGACTACGTGCCCTAAGGCGAATTTACCATCCCCCCAAAAAAGGAATAGTTGGCTGGCTGAAGATTCTGCCTAAAATCGCAGTCAAATAAGCATGGTGACACACGTACGGCTCAATATCTAGAATCTGCTACGTCAAAAGTGGTCACTTTTTATTTTCAAAGCGGTCTCGGTTCCAGCAAGCTACTTCGGCAAACCAAGGTCAGAAAGACTCGGCATGGTTGTCGCCACGAAGGAAATTGAACGCCCAATCATACAACATCATGCACGTGCAGTATCAGATAGCACGTGTCACGATGAGACGATTGCGCGCCAAATTGACTTTTGTAACGAATATGTTGTTTTTATGATAGCATAAGACCCTGAGCCAGATTTCACCTACCGTCGAAAAATAAACTGTGAAGACATTGGCACGTGGTATAGATCGTGCATGTCACGCGCAGAAGTGTAAAACGGTGTGCTAGTTGCTTTTATTTCTCGTTACTTGATGTTCGATCCAGAAATTATAGTGGTTCGGAACAGGTGTCACTGCAAACTCAGCAATGCAGAGGGACGCAGAAACCTTGCTTTACATAGTAAGCGGCTGACCCTAGTTTGTAACCAATTGCAACTGTTCATTTCACAAACGCTGTAAAATCTTTGGCTTGTAACTTGTTCCAAACCAAACACGTGGCCACTTCCCCACAGCAGGGAGTGGACTGGCAGCCAAGTTGCGTTTTTAGTTGCCGAGGTAAACAGGGTTCGGTAGCGTTTTTCCCACATTGCATGACTTTCGAACCGAACAACTGGTTCGCAACGATACACTTAAAAAATATTGCCTCAATATCCCGCATCATTCTTTTTGCTAACATCGCTTTGATGGTGTAAAGGCTGAACAAAATTCACGACCTTGAAGTGGATAAACAATGTTTATATTGCTTCCCGTGAAAGCTGTTACTGGATAGCTGATGTCAACTGAAAAGTCAGTGACCTTAGATGACTTCAGAAACGACTTTGATGGGGTCATAGGGCAGTTCTCCTCGCTGATCTCAGTGATGTCAATGATGATTGTTTTCTCAGTCATAAGAACTTTGGTCCTTGATAAAACTTCGTTTTTGGTATTGAATCTGACACCAATAGGCTTAATTAGTTAATTAAGATGATTATAGCGCAACTGAGGCTAAAATCTTTCGTTGACCATACCCCGGCCGGAATGCTATAACACTGCGATTATGGTGCAGACGACAAACAATGTGATACTGTCTTTTGCTGTCACCACAGAGGTCAACGAGCACCCTCAGAAGGTTAAACGGGGTAGTGTACCAGTGAAAGAGAATCGTGCTGCATGTCCAGTGTTTTGCCGCTCCACTTTGATTAGAAGATAAATGGGATGGGATGGCATTCTCCCCTCTCCGTACCGGGTCGAAAATGATAATCATTTTGTCCGGAGCGGTTTAATTGCGACCAATAGCACATTGTCTTTTGCCCGCTAGGGCCGGGTTCCGCTTCGCGAGCGCCGTACGTTTTCAAAGACACTGCAGACTTTAGGGTGAGAAAAGGCTGGAAAGCATCCTTACCTTTTCTGGGGGCATGATAACAGCTTCACATTCATGTCGGAGGCACGGCACAGAAAGAACCAAGGAGCATACGGAACACGTTTGCGACCAGTTTCTGCATAACAGCAGTGTTAATGAGTAAAAGGCCTACACATTTGGTCCCACTCTTTTCTTTTTGACTCTATGACCGTGCATGGATATTGCGGCAGCATTTATTTTTCATGGTCTGTTCCCATTCCTAGTGTTGCTACATGCGTGAGATGTTGAAGAACACCGTTGCATCTCTTTTTGTATTTATTAAATGTAGCCGAGTAAGATAATATTAACCAGTATAAAGGGAATGTCCAGCTTTATATGAGAACGTTCGAAAACAAAGCCGTGCTGTCCGTGACCTTTGGCGCGTTATTATGATACAACAGGTCCTGATCTGTCCAGATAACTCCTTGTTTCGCGTGCCTTCGTCCTCAGTTTTGGGTCAGCAGCAGAGGTTCCGCGTGCGTCCCTCTAACACCAGCGTGATCGAGGGCAACACGGCCGTCCTGCGCTGCGAGGTGGACCACCAGGTCGGACAGCTGCAGTGGGCCAAGGACGGATTTGCCTTGGGTGAGTCTTCTCGTTTTCGAACACAGACAGCATTTCTTTAGCGGCGGACCACCTGGTTGATTTCCCACTGATTTATTGGAGTCGGACAGTTGATTTTCCGTAGTTCGCTTTCTAGCCAAAGCCAACAGGTGCCATGCTTAAGTCTCCTAAGTGGGCTCCGTACGGAGATTTAGTGCACGGGCTCTACAAGTTCCTGAGCTATGAGTTGTTCGTTGATAGACAGTACGTTGTTGACGGCATTCCGATTCTTGTGGCTTTAGCAAGGGGTCAGCTTAGGACTGAACGTGCATCTTGCCAGGGCTTTTTATTGGTAAACAATGCCCAGCTCCCACTGGATAAATAATAAACGAAGCACTTTTGGCCAGCTACAAATTGATTCATTGCACTGAAATGCAATGTTAGTGCAACCCTCCAAAACCTGTGGCAAACAACATATTTTATTTTGCTTCAGTTTAAACAGATAAAACACGCAGAGTTGTCTCAGGATAAGCATCATTGGGGAAACGGCTGACATGAACAGCTTACTCTAGCTTATGAAAAGCCAACATGACATTGTACTGAAACGACAAAAATATGCTGGTCTCGCCACGCCTGACAATATTCACCATACCATATTATACCATATGCCATTTATGTGGGCAAATCCACACAATAGTGGCTATTCATTGCCCACGTCACATAGTTAGATCACACGATAAAAGGTACTAATCCACGAGCCGACCAGGGCTGTCCAGCCATTTCAGTTATTCAGCCATTTGCGCCAAGTAAAAGACGTTTTGGAGCGCGATGACAACGTATGACCTGCATCATGCGCGTCTCGACTGGCAGTGTATTATACAGCGCCGGTCCGCGGTAACAGAACCGGCGTCTCCCGGCCTCCGTTCTGACTGATGGCAGACGCAGATCGTCGTCCTGACGGGTGTTCCTAATTCGTGCCTCGCGGTTTGTTTGGATAGGGGAAGAAATGAACACTGAGACGATATGCAAACTTTCGTGGAGTAAGGCGAGCGTGTGAGATTCGAATAGATCCTCCGCATGCATGCACCCTAGCGCTGCCCGGACATCGGCTGACCGGCTAAATTTTTCTCTAAGATATGACTATCGGTAAAATTCCAAACGTTCTGAATCTTGGCAAGATTCTTGCGGGTGCCGTTGCCATACGCTGGGATGCAGTAGTGGACGCGGTACAGCACCAGGGCGGCTATGATGTTCGGGAGAATTTCGGCCGGAAGGTAATGACTGATATACGACAGGGCAATGAGGATCCAGAAGCATTCGCGAGCAACCTTTTGTACGTATGCGTTCGATAAGTGGCGATCAAGGATCACTCCTAGATTTTTGACTTCGGATAGGGATTGTATGGTACGCTCGCAAAATTTCACGCGAAATGATGTTATGCTCCGCAGTTTTGTCCTCTCCCGAGAGCAATCAGTTGTGTGTTGTCAGGGTTAACTTTCGGAAAATTGGCGCAGAACCAAATGTCGAGAGAGAAGAGTGCCTGTTCCATGTGCCTGGTCAAATCTGCTAGGACGGTCCTGTTACCGCATACCATGACCTGAGTGTCACCCGCGTAATGAATAACGTTTGCATCCGGCACGAACAGCCTGAGGTCGTTTGAAAAGATGGCATACAAAAGTGGGCCTAGCACCGAACTTTGGAAGACGCCCGTGTTGAAAGAAAGCGCGGTAGAGATCCACCTGCGGCCAGAAGCGTCGGTGAAGCTGACGCTCGGCGTGTGGTTTTGCAGGTACGCCCCAAACTCTGCGGTGTCCACACCATGCAACGGAAGTTTGATGATAAGTTTCGAACTATCTCTAGCGTCAAAACATTTACTTAAATCGAGCAGACAGAGCAGTGGGACTTGGTTCTGGTCAGCCGTGAGCGCGCGGTCGGAGATGGTTGCCGTAGCCGTTCCGTAGAGTGACGGGTGCGGAAGGTATTCTGGGTATCGGAAGGGAGATGTTTAAGGAGAAGGTAGTCGTAGGGCTGGCGCAGCACAATGCACTGAACTGTTTTGGATATGACGGAGATAATGGATAAAGGTCTGAAATTAAAAGAGCTGGAGGGATTGTCAGATTTGTGGATAGGATTGACGAGTGAATGTCGTAACTCGTCAGAGATGTGGCATTGGAGAGGGCACGAGTTAACGATGTGGAGCAAGATGAGACCAAAAACAGGCCGACAGTCCCTGATCGTATGAACGCAGATCCACTCATACAGGCTACAGGCGGAGGTGCCACGTGAGCTCATGCTCGACAGCGTCTGCAAATCGACCAGGTGCCTTTAAAAGCTCACGCTCCCATTCATCTGACAACGATTGGTATTAATAGTGCTCTCTGTACCGCACAAGACCACCAGACCGCCCCTCTCGATGGGGGCTGCGTTGCCGAACGCTCCACCGAATGGGGTCGTCAAAGGCCATGTTAAAAGGTGCGCTGCGTCTCCGCCTGCGGCGCGCAGCCCGCCCTGCGGCGGTTCGGCCGGCTCCGGGGGCCGAGCCGCGGCCCACACAGCCCGCACTGTACGCCCACCGCGCACCGTGACGCCGCGTGACGGTAACGTGACACGGCGCGGCGGACGGCGCCGGCTCGGGTTCCGGGGGCGGGCGGGCTGCCACATTGCCGGGCTGCCAGATCGGCAGATCACAGGCGCAGGTGGTTCACTGGGGAGGGGTCCAGCTGCGACACTGTGGCCGACGATAGCTCATCAGAGTAGTCGTTGTGACTGATCTTTGCCACATGAAGTCGAAACTGAAAACTGAACATGGTACTGATACTTCTTCATTTCAAACACCGCTCACAACCCAAAGAGGGTAATGGCGTAATTCTACGTATTTCAGGAATGACGTAAAAGGTGATCTCCGAAGAGCGAAGTATTTTCTTGCTACACATACATTTACAGTTTTGCATAACATATATTTGTTATTGCATATAAACAAATACATATAGATAAATAAAAATACATATAGGTGAGGGGAACTCACTTACTGGCAAGCATGTGCCTGGATCCCGATGGAATACAGGTTGTCCCCGTTTTGTATGCAACCCTACGTTGGCCTGGGCAGGTCATTGGGTCATCTCGGATAGGTCGTGCCCAGCCAGAGCAAAGCGGTGCCCAGATGACGCAACACTTACCCTGGTCAGCTAAGAATTCGACGTAAAACGAGGATAACCTGCATTTCATCGGGATCCCGGCACATGTCTGCTTCCTGGTGTCGAGAAAAAATAAACCCGGAGAAAGACACCCATTGCTGCTGGGCTACGACGTCGTTTTCAGGATGAAAGAAGCGATCACAGCCGATATTACGATACATTACAATGCAGATTGGCCCATAACATAGTGGACGTATTGCAACCATGAATCCAAATATGCCACTGCAGAGAAGGAAATGTGATGCCTTGAAACATTTCAGTACACCAAATAAAGATGGAAAACAATATAAGCCTCGTGGCAAGCGAAGTGAAAGTTCCCCGCCTTATTCCATCATCGAGTTGTCTCATTTCCGTTAGCTAGACAGTGTTCGTTACAAACGTACGTTAACGTATACGTTAGCCCTACAATATTCGTTATAAGGTATTTAACAATGATCGGTATCCGGCACACTCCGTTTTTCGCAATGCTCTTTGTTCCCCATATTTCCTGTAATTTATGTTTTTTTTTGTAAACGTTTAAACAAATACGCGGCATCATCTGAATCGTCAAGTGCGCATTTTCGGGGACTGCGAGATCGCTAAAAGGTACTGATATGCATACTTCTGTTTACGAGCAGCTTCTTTATTAACTCAGTCTTTACTGCCCTGGCTAATTTGGTTAATTAGTCAGGCTAATTAGTTAGGCTAATTAGTCACATTACTTAGTCAGGATAAGAAACCGATACATTTTTCTGGAGTGTAATAAATTCGCTCCCAAAAACGCGGCGTTTGGTATGCGGTGGCGTCTGACGGCAGGCTGGCGATCCCCCAGGTTACGAGCGGTCGCTGCCCGGATTTCCACGGTACAGAGTCGTGGGAGACGCAGAGTCGGGCGTGCACAACCTGGAGGTGGCCAACGCGACCCTGGAGGACGACAGCTGGTACCAGTGTCAGGTGTCGCCCAACAGTGGCCAGGGGGCCATCAGGGCCTCCGCCTTCCTCACCGTTTTCCGTGAGTCGTGTCCGCTGACTACCGTTCACCCACGGCTGTTGAGCGAAGAGGAATATTTGGGACGTGCCAAAGAGACCAGTGAAAAGGGATGCAAAAAATAAGTCTGTTTGCGTGTTGGAATGCGTTTGGAATGTTTTGAAGGACATGTTACGAGGTGTTTTAGAGCACTGCCTCGGAATGATTGAACGGTATTGAAGCGGTAGTGCTGCGAGTATTTCTAACCCTGGATGTTCTTAGTGTGTTTCAAGGCCTAAAAAAACGTGGCTCCTTAAAAATGGCGTCATCACATTTTTTGTGGAGTCGGTTCCTTTATGCAGCCAAATGATGTAGCGTATGAACGCGGCATATTTCCACGTTCGTCATTGCTGAGAATCCTGATTCTCCGAATTACTCCAAGGTAGTTCTGGTTTTAACTTTAGTATGCAGTGTAATTCTTGGGTATTAACTGTTTTTTTTAGGCTGCTGCTTGAGATCCGTGTCCATAACAGCCTGTTGCGTAGCCTTAAAACCCTACGCGGAATTATGCAATTTGGAGTAACGTTTGGTTTTGTGGCGAAGGTTCAATGCGCCAGCAAATATATGACAGGACAATAGTTATTTGTTATGATTACGAAAGTAACTCAAACTGTTCTGGTTAGAATTGGGGGGAGGGAGGACATTGCTGTCCAAACAGCAAGTATGTAAGGCACCTTTTACCTTTTGTTGCCAGTAAAACCCCTGTCGGTAACAGTGACCTCATCGGCCAAATCTCCCCGGCCCAGCGTGTACGAGGTCAGGGAGGGGAACGACCTAACTCTTAAGTGCGACGTCTCCGAAGCCAAGCCGGCGGCGACTGTCCAGTGGCAGCGCAACGGAGTCAACTTCTCACCCGGTACGTGTCACCGGAGCGGAGCGAAGGACACCGCTTCCGGCACGCGGTCGGATCGCGTGCTCAACCGCTATCTACGTCTGTGTGTACGCCAGCATTTGTCTGTCTCGTGCCGCTTTTGAAGGCGCCATATTGGCAGTAGACGACACTGAGTCCTGACGGTTCGAAGTCCTGCGGTGTCGACAGCCGACGGTCCCAGTCGGTGCTGCATCGCGCCGGCGATCCTGCCTGGGACCACCCGGTACCAGTGGCGCCGCACTCACAGGCCACGGCCGTCCCGCCGGCAGACCAGGAGGTGACGTTCTCCGAGCCAGAGAGCCCGGAGCGGAACAGCACCACCTCGTCTGTCACGCTGCAGCCGACACACGTGGACGACGGCGCCAGCTACTCATGCCTGGCCCGACATCCGGCCGTGCTGTCCGCCGAGCAGGGGCTCTTCAACGCTACCGTCCGGCTCTCCGTGCTCTGTGAGTGTCCCAACCGACAATCGGCGCTGTGTGCATGTCCCGAGCGACAGTCGGCGAGCTGTGAGTGTCCTGGCCGACAGTTTGTGCTGTGTGAGTGTCCCGGCTGACAGGCGGCGCTGTGTGAGTGTCCCGGCTGACAGGCGGCGCTTTGTGAGTGTACCGGCCGACAGTCGGCGCTCTGTGAGTGTGCCGGCCGGCAGTCGGCGCTGTGTGAGTGGCCTGGTTGACATTCCGCGCTGTGTGAGTATCGAATTCAGAGACAGTTTTGTAGTGAAGGACCTCAACGACGTGTGTGGCGAGGCGGTAACGATTGAATCGAACAAGAAAATGTACGTCTCCACACAATAATTTTTTACGGAGGTACTTTTGGAAGTGTCGAACCGATAACTTACGGGCACAGAAAATGAAAATAACTTTTTATTCCACCACTGAGGGCTTGAGCCACAGAACGAATGCTGTAAAAGATCGTCGTCGTTTTCTGGATGTACCTCGAATTCAGTCCTAAAAATAGTTACGTGTACAACTACTCCTAATAATTGCCAGCTCGAATAGATGAATACTTTTCGAAATTTGGAAGCATACACCGTTCTTTGGAACCCGAATCCCTTGCTGGCTTGGACAGAAATGATTTTGAAAACCGAACTACGGGAAAGTGCGATTTTATTTGCTTTTTAATGCATGCTGATGTCTTTTCACTTACCAGTAAAGCCCCTGTCGGTAACAGTGACCACATCGGCCAGATCTCCAGACTATTGCAGTCTCCATCGGCAATGCACGATGATATCCCAAGCAGGTCAACTCTTCATGCAAAGTATAAGCTGTGGGCTGCATAAGCATGGAACAGCGTGTTTGTGGTAACAACGTTTTTCTGTTGTCAAGTCAACATGTTGAACATGAGGAACACGTTTGCAATGATGAAGCAGAATCGCAGAAACTGCGTCTTCCGATGCAGTTATTTTCAAGGTCATTTCTGTTCCGAACTAACAAGAGAAGCGGGCGCCAGACCATTATGCATTTTTTCGAAATGACTCAAACGCTTTTTATTCACCTTTTTGTGCAGCCATATCAAAAGGTAAATCCTCGGGTTGTTCTTGTTCGGTAAGGATCTTCCAGACGACTTTCAAAAATAGTGTTGTGGTTTTGATAAACCGCCTTAAACCACTTCTGGCCATTGCGCGGCCATATAATCAGAGAGAGTGGTGTGAGTAACACATCACTGATGTGATGAACAGTGGGTAAATGAAAATGCGGAGCAGGCATGTCAAGTACGAGAGCGCGGATGGAATATGATAACACACGCAAGGCCTGCTATAACAAACCAGTCGAAGGTGGACCCAGTAGGATATTTACTGACGTCTGAGTATGACTGTGCGCTCTGCCGCTGGCACCTGAGCCTGCCCGGTCCCCGCAGATCCGCCGGGCGCGCCGGAAATCACCGGCTACGAGGAGGGCGAAGTGGTCCGCATGGGAGAGAGCAAGACACTCTCCTGCATTTCCCGAGCTGGCAACCCGCTGGCCGAACTGGTCTGGTTCAAGAACGACGAACCGATCACGTACCAGTATCGCACTATCCGCAACCGAGCCATCTCGGAGTACTCGTTTGAGGCGGACGCATCCGACCTGGACGCTACCTATCGGTGCGAGGCAACATCGATAGTTCACCCACGGCCGATGGTGGCGCTGGTGAAGATGAATGTTCAATGTGAGTGACTGGGTTTCCGTATACTCAGAATGGCTGTTTGGCTTTTGAGTCACAACTTGGGAGGTTCGTTATTCGGTCATATTTGTGGATTGACATTTTTTCTAGAGTTTTGTGTGGTTTTCGAAGCTTTTCTGTTGGAGTTAACGCTTATGTGTACGCTCCATTAGCGTTGATTTATCGGCCTAGAGTAATCGGTATTCGCGTCCGGACATACCACGTAAACTAGTGGTAAATCACTCGACAGTTTTAGAGCGAAGTGTGTATTGCCGTCAGTAATCATTTATCACTTCCAAAACACATATCAGGGCTCTTAGCATCGCAGTCTTCACATGCAGCCTTGTCCAGCAATGGCGGCGTGTTAAGGACGCGACAGAGGATAAAGCCGTGGCTCCTTTCCAGTCGGTCCCGAGACAGTGGAGGTCACGGGGACGGAAGAGGCGAAGAGAGGGGAAACAATCGACATGTTCTGCACCACGTCCAGCAGTAATCCGCCTGCGAACATCACATGGGTGCTGAACGGGCGCACCATGTCCAATGTGCGTCTTTCGGTGTTGTTTTGTGGTCCGACAGCTGCGTCAAATCACCCGATCTGTCTCCTCGGTGATGTTTTATTGTTATTACCTATGAGGTACCGGACCATTACCGAACCAAATTCTCTGACGCCGGCTTTTTGGGTGCTGACTGATGCGTCTCAAGGGTGATAAAGCGGGCGAAAAACGATTAAAAATTAAAAATGTGCTGTTATTCATTGCCATGTTATTCATTGCTGTTTTTCAATGTTGCCGCACATTTTTGCCGGATTGCTGTACTCCGTCACCTCGCGTAACGGTAACTCGCGGCTCCGTCATTCTCTGCCGTTACGTAACTTACAGACAGTCCCATGTTGGCGTTAAGACGTGAACATGTGCGTTTGCAGCCTCAGAATTCAGAGCAGGTTTTCTAATTTTGCCACTGTAGTACAACGTTAAACATCCCGTAATTATTTCAGACGTCTCAGTTGATTGAGAGTCATCCCGAAGGCGGATGGGTGACGAAATCCAACATCTCCGCCGTCATACCAGAGGACATGAGGGAGGACATGGTGGTCTCGTGCTACGCCCTCAACCCGACCCTGGGCCTCACCGAAGTGGGAACCTCGAAAGTCACAGTTATATGTGAGTTGTATATATATCGCGCGTTGTTCCACTGTAAAAGGGACCGCACTGTTAACGTGAGGATTGGATAAGAAACACCCCCAGTTTTTACCCAGATGTTTGCGAGTAGCGAGTTAAAATGTCGTTGGTCATATCATGAAATAACGGTAAACCAGCATGCCGAAGCAAGTGACGAGCAATTTTGTGCATTGCTTATAATCTTCTTTTAAATCCACCGGCTCTGCGATTGCCGATGAAATGTCCCTGGATAACAGAGATTAAGCAAGGTTCGATAAACATGTATATGATGTTCATTCGCCCAATTGATTATGTGTAACCCTGCCATACATAGGAGATGTTTTGGCGAAAAGCGTGTGTTTCTGCTGCTCTGCCGCCCACTACAACCGCACCGCCTAACCTTCTGTTACGATTGACTTTCCCTGGGGACCAGGAAGTGCAGCGGCCAGCTTTACCATCTCGTGATCTGGGAGTCCCAGGCCCGAGTCCATCCCATAACCCCATGCCGTGTCTCCCGCGACAAGCCGCGACGTTAAGTGACGCCGACGGCTGAAAATACCTCCGAATGGCGCAGGGTCAAACCGGACATCGACGTCGGCCGCCGGCCCCGCCGCTCTGTGACCCGGGCTGTTGTGCCGCAGACCCGCCGAAACCGCCGCGCATCCTGGGCTACGTGCCGGGCACGCACCTGCGCTCCGGGCAGCGGGTGTCTCTCTCGTGCCTGGCGCAGGGCGGCAGCCCGCCAGCCTCGCTCACCTGGTACAAGGGCGACGACGAGCGCGAGGCCGACTCCGGCGTCGAGGACGACGTGGCCCGCAGCGTGCTGGCCTTCCAAGTCGACTACCGCGACAACGAGAAGGTGTTCAAGTGCACCAGCTCTAACCCGGCGCTGGAGGAGCCGCACCAGACGAACGTCACGCTGCTGGTGTACTGTGAGGGCCGCCCCGGTGTCGGAGAAACACGGCTGAAGTAGCACGTGAACCTCCTCGTGACACGAATGAGTGCGATAAACCATCACCTGTGCTTATCTGCAATAGCTGACTAATGTTATACATTTTTTTCGGACGTGCGGTGTTCTGAAAATGTACTCAAATCTAATACCTGCTGTATGCACCGTTTAGATCAGGACAATACAAACTTCCAGATATATTGTGTGGTAGAAAAACTCATTTCCTGTATGATTCGTTGCGATGTTACTTTTGCACAAAACGGTTTGCGGTAAATAGTCGTGTAAAGCCTCTGGTCGGGAGCACCAGTGTCGGTGCAATATTATATTTTAATTTTTTTGAACTGTGTCACTGGCATGTCACAGGGCATATTGCTGGTCCACTCATGGATTTCCTTCTAAAAACAAAAAACATTGAAAGTTTCACTCATGAACGATCCGTCTGAATGTCAAACCTCGCCATTGACTGCACCCTCTCCACCACTGGCAGACCCTCCCAGCGGCCTGAAATTGAAGGTGAAGCCGAAGAAGCTGTCTGCCGGCAACAGGGCGGTGCTCACGTGCGAGTCGAAGCCGTCCAATCCCGCAGCCAACCTGACCTGGTGGCGAGACAGCCAGCTGATCAGCCGGGGGGTGTCGGCGGTCACCAGCAAGCCGTCTGGAGACCACGGAGGGTCAGCGGCACGCTTGGACCTCAGGGGGAGGGTGTACTCGCAGTGTCTGGTGTCCATAAACTGATCACATCGCCGGAAGGCCCCCATTTGCAGACAAGGGCAGGTGCGCCTGAACGGCGGATCCCCACAGCTGGCCGTTCCGGTAGGTGGGTCCCTCTGTCCGTCTAATTCGGTCCCCTCTGTCCGTCTGACTCGGTCCTCTCTGTTGGTCTGACTCGGTCCACTGTCCGATTGTCTGTCTCTCTGTCCGTCTGACTCGCTCCTGTCTGTCCGTCTGACTCGGTCCCTCTGTCCGTCTGACTCGGTCCTCTGTCCGTCTGACTCGCTCCTGTCTGTCCATCTGACTCGGTCCCTCTGTCCGTCTGACTCGGTCCTCTCTGTCCGTCTGACTCGCTCCTGTCTGTCCGTCTGACTCGGTCCCTCTGTCCGTCTAACTCGGTTCCCTCTGTCCATCTGACTCGGTCCTCTCTGTCCGTCTGACTCTGTCCTCTCTGCGGCAGCAGGTTCAGCAGCAAGGTTCGGCTACGTAAGCGGCTGCGTTGGACTGACGACCAGGCGGTGTACACCTGCCGCTCACAGGTGGCCGTGCTGCCCGGGAGCATACACGACGCCATCACCCTGAGCGTGGCGTGTGAGTAGGCCTCGCTCTGCAGCGCTAAAACTCAGACCGGGTCCAGAGCTGAGACCAGGGAGAAGGGTGCAATCCAGAGTCCAGAACTCGGGAGTGTACTTGATGATGCATGTGGCTTGAATACAGATGAATGGACATATTAGTTGTAGATTGGTGTCACAGCACATGCGGCCATTCTGCTGATGAATTCGTTTTTGAAGCCGCAGCATTTTTTTGCGCGTATAAATAACAACGTTTTTTCTTGAGCAAGTGGTAGCCTAGTCGTGTGCATTTTCATAGACGTCAGGCAATCCGTTCTCATGAGTCACTGACGCACCGAGGCATGGCTGACGCGCGTCGTTCACGTCGCCGCAGTCGCGCCGGTATTCGCCGAGAAGTCGGTGACCGAGGACATCCTTGTGGGAGAGTCGACCACGCTGAACCTGACGGCGCGCGCCAGCCCGGACAATATCACGTACAGCTGGTACCGCGGCGAGGCGGAGCTGCCGTCGGACGGCGCCCGGGTGGTCGGGCTCGGTCCGCTGCTGAACGTCACCAGGGTGGAGAAGGCCGACGCCGGCTGGTACCGGCTCGAGGCGGCGAACTCCGAAGGCTCCTCTCAGATGCGGGTCAAGATCAACGTGCAGTGTGAGTGGACGGCGGTGGGCTGGACTCTGCCGCTTAGGCTCGTCTTTTGGGGAAGGCTTGAGGAAATGGTTGTGAGGTCAGGGAGGCCGTTGTGATCCGTGGGGACTCAGACGTTCCCAAATATAAAAGACATGCAAAGATGTCGTTGCGAAGTGACACGTTAAAGAGCCTCCAGATCAAGCGAGGTACTCACTGGCACTTCAAGTAATTAACTGATAAATCGCTGATCTTTTTGTAAAGTACAATTGGCAGACGCACGCCGGACGCCACAGTCTTTAACATGGCGTAAGGCATTCGAACGAAAGCAGCTCCTCTGTCTTAATATTTGTTCTTGGTCATGCATTTGGACCAGTGGTCCCAGGGTTCCTGACTTGTCTCACTTCCTTCCTCTGATCATAGCCGTCACATTGTCTAACCAGAGAGACAGTCAGTTATGCCTTCATTTAGTCGGATATCTCGCATTTTGGGGCAGTTTCCGCCTGAATGAAGCATTGTTTATTCTGATCGGAGAGCGTATTGCTTTAAAATTTACATACCACATGGAGAGTTTTAAGAAATGTTTGCTACAGATGTCAGTGCAGTCTTACTGGACAGGATCTGGTCCAAGTCACCACAGGAGTGACTGACGATAACACAAGCATCTTCTGTCATGAGTCTGAGCAGGACTGTATCGCATTGCAGCACCCCAGCGCCGGTGCCAGCTGTTTCCGTTGTTGTACAATCGTGCCGCCGCCGCCCGACCCGGCAGACGCTCCCGAGGTGACGGCCATCTCCCGAGAGCTGTTGGTCGTCCCGGGCGCCGACGCCGTGCTGGAGTGCGCCGCCGACGCCAACCCGACCACCGACGACATGATCACCTGGTACCGCGACGACTTCAGCTTCGGCGACAACAAGACCAAGACCTACTACAGCGGCGGCACCGGCTTCCTCACCGTGTACGGTGCCGTCAAGGCCGACATCGGCGAGTTCATCTGCAGCGTGGACAACGGGCTCGGCGAGGTGAACGCAACGGCGGGGCTGCTAGTTGAACGTAAGTCACGCGGGCTTCTCGGTGTTTTGTATGCACGCATGTTTGTAAAGGACTTTCGGCTATTTCATTGTCTTTCAAACTGGTAGGATCATTTCTTATAGAATAAAGGAAAAATTGTCGAAGGGCGGAGAAGAAAGGCAGTAATTTAAAACGGCATCCCATGGGTGCTTTTTATTCTTTTGATTTCTTTCTTTGTCAAGGGGACTCACTGCCATGCACTATGACTGACAAACAGGAAACGTCTAATTGTTCGCGACCTTGAACAGACGCCCCTGAGATCGACACGAGCCCGAAGTACCTGAAGGCTGCCGCGGAGAAGGGGGACACGGCACACATCACGTGCCGGGCCCGCGGAGCGCCCAACGTCACGTTCGAATGGTCCAGGCAGGGCGTCGTCATCGACGAGTCCTCCGACGCCGAGAAGTACGAGCTGGTCTACTCTAGGGTGAGTGCAAGAGGAGCACGTGACACTTCAACACTGTGTGCTGGACTACGGCGCAGTTTACACAGACATAAACTCTGAATGGCTGGAGTAGATAGTGGTGAAACGTCGAGGTAACAGCAGCTAAGGAGTAACTGACTGCTATTGATTACGAGGCTTAGTTCAAGGGGTTCAGTGGTGTTACATCATTGGTAGTCGAATCGATCCTGATATATTTTTAAAAGGCATCCAGCAATCGATCCATCAGGGCTTCTCAAATGGTTATCTTACCTGTCTCTTAGACGCCATAGATTGATGGACAAATTTGTATTATTGGCCAGTTAGCACAAGGCTGATGGTGGTACCGGACCAGTGCGGTGGCCGCTTGGTGTGTATTTTGGCCGACGGAAAGCTATTGTTATTCTGTTGAACAGTACCGATCAGTTGAAAGATCACGGGACTGGGCCCGTGATCTTTCTGCAGTGGCCTTTCAGCAGTGGGCCCGGAGTCGCGGTACTGACTCTTTCCTGGCGGGCAGGTTGACCTGGTCACCTGGCAGTCGGTGCTGAAGGTGCGTGCGGTGGTGACCGCGGACTACGGTCCGTACGTGTGCGTGGCGCGGAACGAGCTCAACTTCCAGCGGCAGCCGATCGAGCTGGGCGGCACCACGTCGCCCGACCCGCCCGTCGAGTTCCACGCCCTGAACGCCACCCACGACAGCGTCATGTTCACCTGGACTCCCGGCTTCGACGGCGGTCTCATTCAGGTGGGGCTGGGGCTCGCCACGGTCCGGCAGAGCCACCACGGGTCGGGTGAGACGTGTTCAGAACTGGATGTGACGAACCACGCTCATGTGCAGGCTGCGTACAGGGCGCTGGACGGAATTCCCGTACTGCTTTGTGAAGCCTGAATTTGGGCGTATGGCGTTTGGGAATGTCAGACACTGCGCAGCGTTTGGCTCATGGTGATATGACTGCACGCTGATAGATCAAAAGGTCTCCTATGCAGCAGAGGGGGCGAAGCTACAGTACCTTGTCTTAGTCCCACTTAACAAAACCGACAGAGGTACCGGATCCGGTACACAAAGACTTCCGGGCCAGAGAGGTTCAGTTACGATGACGTGCATCCGGAGAATGCCACCGAGTTTACCGTGGAGCTGCTGCACCCCAACACCGAGTACAGCTTCTCCATCATGGCCTACAACGACCTGGGAGAGAGCGAGTACACCAAGGACGTGGTCAAGGTCACGACGGCCGGTACGCTCTTTCGGCTTACAGGGAATGGCGTGACCTACCGACGAGATAAACCATGCCAAAGGAGGGCTTCCATAGCAAACCTTTGCTTCCATGCAAGTCTCGATAATATCCGCTGGCCATCAGGATAATGCTGTCTACATAACGCTGGCGGACCATGAAAAGCCCACTTGGTGGATGTAGTGTCTCCGAGTGCAGGGCAATGAATGATTTATTCCGTTCGCTTCTCCGGTGGGAATGTCTGCCACGTCTGCTGACGGTGCGTCCCTCTGCCTCCGCCGTCAGACGGACCGGACGTGGGCTACGTGCCGGACGGAGACGACTACGGCCGCCAGGTGCTCTCCAGGGTGGCCATCGTCATGGTGACGCTGGCCGGCGCCATCCTGCTGCTGCTGAACGTGGTGCTCATGAGCTGCTACGTGCGCCGCCGCCACCGCCGGCTGAAAGCGGCAGGTGGGTGCCGGCCGGAGTGCCGCCGGACAGTTCGCCCGGCCTCAGGCGCTGAAAGGACGGTGTGCTTTGGCTCACCTGCTGTTTTTTGGGGGGAGGGGGTACAGACTCGTGTGTGCTCAAGAAAGGGGTCTAGCTATAGTTTTTTATTGCGTTTTAGTCCGTGGGTGTTTGTAAATCTTTGTGTTTCAGTAACTCGTATAGTATCACGTGGTTGATGCTCAGTAGCTTGCAAATACCCTAGGTGGGCATATCACAGTCGGAGCTAATTCTGTCTCGTTTTTTTGGTCGTGACACGCTGGCTATCCAAACTGCGTCACGTTCCAACAGGCGCACGGTGCACGGGGAGGCAAGATCTTGGATATGTCCTCACAAATGCGTCGTGATGATGATATTCTGAAATTTACGCCGTGCCATGCGGGTTTTACACATGGTTACTGAGGACTTTTACGGATATGGTTGTAACGAGACGGCTGTATTTGTTCCCGCTCGTTTTCCGAAGGCGGCTTTGACAGCTGTGGTGCGCTCCTCGCGTTAATAAGCCGCGCCCGTTGAGTGGGCGACGGACCCCTGCCGGCGCACGGACCCCTGCCGGCGGCTGACGGGCCTCGGACGGTCTCCTCCTGTCGCAGCCTCCAGCGCGGCCAGCTCCAAGTCCGACACGCTGCAGATGTACGGCGGCACGCCCAGCTCCGTCTCCACCAGAGCTGACGACAGCTACACAGCCAGCGGGTCGTCGGACGAGTACGACGTGAGTAGGTCCGCGGCGCGGGCCGCCCTCCGCGAAGGACGGCTGTCGGGGGTGCGACGATTCTGGAACACTCCTCAGGAAATTTTCGGCGGATTTGAGGAACATTGCGCGGTTACGGACATTTTGGGTGGCAACATGCTCCCCCTTTTCTTACCCGCCCCTTTCCCTCAATATCGGGAAACTGCGCCTTAGTGAAAAAACGAGTTTTTAAGTTATGCATGAAGGTGGAAAAGCTGCATATCTGGGTGTATCTGGGCAACGGGTCGTTATACAACTTCACGAAGACAGCCATGACGAGTGGTGCATCAGGATGCAGCCATGAAACGTGGTCGCGACTGAAAGTAATTCTCAGAGCGCCGGCTGACGATATGCTCTTTGACAGGAGTCGACTAGTAACCGGGAGTTTGACCGCTACACGGGCGGTCGGCGCTCGGAGGCGCACAGTCGCCCCATCTCGCCGACCTCCACCGCCTACGGCCGCTCCAGCCGCGGCGGCACCGTCCGACGCACCCCATACGCCTACGACGGCTACGGCGGCTACGGCGACTACGGCGGCCGGGCCGAGGCGATGCCGCGGGTCGCGGCCACGCCGGACCTGCTGTACCCGGGTAGGGCCGGCGGCCGACCGGCGCCGTCCTTCTACCCGGAGTCGGTCCGGCTAGACGACTGGGCGGACCGGGACAGCATCACCGGCGGCCGAGGAATGACGCAGCTCGGTCGGCTCACCAGCCCGGCGTCATCTATGCGTGGCGACGTGGACTTCGAACAGCGCGGCCATTTGGTATAGATGGCGCTGGCGGCGCTGGTGTCGGAAAATACAAGGGAGCTTGGCTGAAGGTATTTGCAAGGTTCTGAGCATCCTCTCTGTAGCCAGTAACCGGAGTTATGAAGATTTGTTTGCGTTCCGTCTGAGATGGAAAGTGATTGCAAGCTGTTGTTTGGTCGCATTGTCAAATTATAACAGCTGGAACGATAAAGCAAAAAACGACGGACTGTCGTTGCTTGTCATGGGAATGACGCCGTTTACAGTCCGGAATAAGGACGATGTCCATCGCGGCTCCAGCGTTTTTAGGGCAAATCATTAACGGCATGCTCCGGACAGATATTGTGTAGGTGGGCCTATACCAAAAAATAACAGTAGTTGGCTGGCTCCGAAATATCTGAGTGCATCTCGGAGTCAGTTCAGCACGACGCGTTCGCTTTTTTCAAGAGAGATTGAGCGACAGTTGAATGGTCTTTAACCAATAAAAATGACCACAATGTAGAGTCATGGCCGTTTAAGGTTTGTCGGACGACTGAATGTTCTTGGATAGTCTGTCTGGGCGGTGTTCCCCTGGCCAGATTGATTTATTCGGGTTTGTTGAGTCTACCTCCGGTCATTGGCCCCTGTGGTTACTGCTGAGAAGCTAGTAGAGATTTTATGGCTTTCTGTTAAGGTCCGCACCTCTTGTGAGAAATATTTGTGTGAATATTCTTGAAATGGCGACGTAACTGATGCTACGTACCAAACTTGCATATTCACGTCAGGAGTCGCGAAATCTTTCTCTGTCTTTCTTATCCATGTCTCGACCATGAACAGGATTAGTGTTCGCCCCATTCATTCACTGGGCAAAATACATTCACCATGCTGCTAGTTTTCTTGAGTTTTTGTTTACGAATGCGATAGGACTCAGCATAGATATGTGTGTTGGCTGCACTCCGTTCCTTTTTTCAATAACTTCAAATGCAAGAGTATGATGAAATATTCAGATGGTGACATGACACTAACACTGTTTCCCGCTAATAGTAAAATGGGATACACCGTTTCCTACGCACGTTATCATTTCATTTTTTGTATACAAATAAAGACTCCCATTTGATGTTTTTGGTGCTCTCTTCTGCAGTAAACGGGATAAAACTCGATGTAATTCACAAAACCCTTAGCGCGGACACAGTGATGCATCTTGTGTTTGCTAAGCAGGCTTTGAAAGGGCCCCGTTCGAAGTGCTGAGGATCAGAACTGATACGTGTTTATCCTGTACCGCCTCCCAAGGCGGGCCGCGCACAGGCATGTGTATAAGAGTAGATGAGAGTTACAAAGATGTTGTTGTCTTAAGAAAAAGGGCCAAATCGTCTTCACTTGCCGTAAAAATTCCGAGTTTCCGTCTGAGAGAGGGGAGAAACCAATCAGAACGATGGTCAGGTTTTCTGCATACTACACTGGTATTTTCAGCACACTGCATTCAGTCCCTGTACTGGATCCCTGGATCTGCCATTGCTGTTTCAGATAGATTATGACCATCGTCTCTGGTAAGGGTGTTGAAAAAAACACCTCAGGTCATGCCGACAGCTTAAAAATATGGTAATAGTTGGTAACAGAAACTAATAAAGCACCTGCTGACGCGCGTAATTACAGCGAAAATGAATTCACACTGAAAATCAAATGGTCGAAATCTGGTAAGTTTTTTCTTTGGGCGATGGATCTAGTCATGTCCGACCCACCTACCATTCCCCACAATAAAATCTGAGTTTCGCCACCCCTGGTCCCATCCACAGTTTTGGTGGCATCTCGCCTAGAAGCAGACTGTGCCTCTATTTTCGGGCCCATGTGCGATTACACCATGCCATCGCATACTTCGTTATTTGTGACCAAGAGCCATGAAACATCATTGTATGTTCCTGTCGTTCTGTAGGAATCCATGCTTTCGTCAAGTTGCTTATGTCTTCTGCCAGGTTACTAAAAGAAAAAACAAAAGAACAATGACTTGTGTACTACTTCAGGATATGTTACCAGTCAAAGAAAACATGTTCTGTACCCACGTCGAACGAACGAGTCAGGCGAAATATTTCCTATACTGCACTAAACTGAACGCTAAATATGGCTAGACAGGCCAGATTTTTGCTGGTCTCATAAATCAGACATTTTTAAAAACAATTCTTACCATACCAAGAATGCCATGACAGGAATGTGCACTGGTGTCGGTTGCAATGGCAGGGACAGACCTTTCAATCACTTGTCAAAGAAAGATGCAGGAATCGACGTGTTTGCCATTAGGACTCTAAGAGCCGAGTTTTGTTGCCCATCAGTAACTGTTTTTCGCCCCCTTTGATTTTCCTGCTATGACAGCCGAATCGATGCAGACAGGAACTTAAAACTTTCAATATCTCCAAATAAGTGCGTAAGCTAACCTTTCAAAAATATAATGTTAGGGTAATCCTAGGTTATGTCATAATCACGTTACAGAATCAAGGGTAAATTTCGTGCTTTGTCATGTGGAGCCTTTTGCGATCACACACGACAAAAACGGTTTCAGGCGCACGGAGGGGCCCGTCTAAAGGTAAGAAGAGACCAGAAGTCAATTATCACCATGTGACCTCAACAAGGTCATCTTGGGTCATATTCTTCAATCTTTTCACCTCAGTTTTATTGATTGTTTGCGACTGAAAAACCATTAGATTCCCAACTTAACATTTTTGTGTAAATGTAAATATATGTATTTTGCATTCTATATATATATATATATATATATATATATATATATATATATATATATATATATATAATTTGTAATTAAGGAATAAAGAATAAAAAGAACAAAGATTTGTAATTACTGGAGGACTGAGGCAACTGAACAGTTACTAAAAGCATGCATGTCTACAGAAATTTATGTCAAGGTCACCTTAGACCAGGTCATGATGACGTAAGTCCAATTCCAAGTGCCTTTCCTGACTTCCGAAGCGGCGTTTTTGTGATACACTTAGGTCCGGACTTACTGACAGTAGTCAAAATGTAGTTAGGGTCTAATATGCAATATCACCATCATACTGTGCTTGCCATTTAGCCGTCGTGATCTTTGACAGCTGAAGCGGTGCTTGCACCAAAGTATGCCCATAAACAGTATTATGTGCCATGTGCAATGTTTTAAACATGCCATGTGCAATGTTTTAGACCAGTTTTTCGAGCTCCTCGTAAAAATTTGATGCTCCTAGACCTGACTTGACCTGACTTGACCTTTCGTGCACCAGACCAAAAAGCTTCAAAGTGGACATTTCCAGATATCTGCTGTTGCTATTGCTGTCAAAAAACAGACAGTCCGCGTTTTGCGTTGCAATAAATGCCCGCCTTACGTGGAAAACATACGCCTCAGAAACCAGTGAATTTTTTTTACTTGCCCTGGCCTGAGACGTCACCGGTGACGTCTAGAAATAGAACCAAACATTTCCCGCGATAAAGATTATTCGGCTTTCCATTAGCGACTGAGTATCTCATCGGAATATTGGTTGTGATGATGGGGAGGGGAGGGTATAAAAGGCCCCTCCCTAGTAAGTCGCGTTTTAAAATACCCCCAGTAATTGCCGTGTTAAACAGCATGATGATGAGAAGAGGGGCGAGGTCGGAAGCACGTGCTCTTTGCCAATGAGGTCCTCACAGAAGTAAATAGGGTGATATTTGACTTGCTTCTGCAGGTGAAAAGGCAGTGCAGGAAATAAACGGCTTCCACAAGGAACAGGACATCCTCTTGCAAGCATTGTAATGATCCACCTCCGGCCAGTGTTTTTGAAGGCAGTGGGTAAGTCGTTTCAGGTCGTTCTGACAGCGAGACGATAGGCATTGAAAGCAATGGAGAAGTGTGCCTGTCCACTGCTAGCCCCAGCCGTGCGAACGGCCGAGCGGAACTCACGGCCCCGGGCCGACCGACGCCGCTGCAGCATCGAACTCTGTGGTCTCGAGAAATTTGCAAATTTACATCAGTCGCCGGTCTGTCCGCGACTCGACGGTACCACCACTGCTCAGTACAAAATCAACGGAATCAATCTGACGCGGCGGGTGGCGGAAACTTTGACTGGACGGAAATGAAGAGAGGTATGCGTTTTCGGCCTTTCAGCCGTTACCATGACGACGTGGCGTGGACGAAATGACGCCACCCAGGCACAAATAACCAGGAATTCCAACCTGCTTCCAGTGAGCATTGGTGGGAGCCGTGGGGCATGTCTCGACCTGCGTCATTGTCTGATCTTCCATTGACATACTGCTTGCCTGAAACTTTTACCTTCTGCTCAACTTCATAATGATGATTTCCTACACGCCTGAAAGAAATAATCACCCTGCACCAACAAAAACATCGGGAAAAATATGCTGAAGTTGTTCGGGCCCCGCTGTAGCGTTCTGAACGGAGTTTGTGGAACTTTATCCGTTGGGACAGGAGGGGGGATTACTTCCAGGACTGCTCTGTACTAATTGCCATTCGAGTCAGGCAGGGCGGAGCGCTGTCGAGCCGAGCCGAGCGGCGCCGCCTGCCGGCTTAGTGTGTAATGCCTCCACCTGAGAGTGGCCGGCTCGGAGGCGGCGGCCGCTGCCGGCCCGGTCCATTACCCGGCCTGAACAGGCGGCCATTCAGAGCCGAATTCCCCACTCGGCTGAGGCTTCCTCCCCGGACCGAGTGTGTGGTGTTGACTGAAGGTCCTCACTGGACTGAGGGTGCGGTATTGACTGAAGGTCTCACTGGACTGAGGTTGCGGTATTGATTGAAGGTCCTCACTGGACTGAGGGTGTGGTGTTGACTGAAGATCCTCACTGGACTGAGAGTGTGGTGTTGACTGAAGGTCCTCACTGGACTGAGGGTGCGGTATTGACTGAAAGTCCTCACTGGGCTGAGGGTGTGATGTTGACTGAAGGTCCACACTGGACTGAGGATGTGGTGTTGACCGAAGGTCCTCACTGGACTGAGGGCGTGGTGTTGACTAAAGGTCCTCACTGGACTGAGGGTGTGGTGTTGACTGAAGGTACTCACTATGCCGAGAGTGTGGTGTTGACTGAAGGTCCTCACTGTACCGGGTGTGTGGTGTTGACTGAAAGTCCTCACTGTGCCGGGTGTGTGGTGTTGACTGAAGGTCTTCACTATGCCGAAAGTGTGGTGTTGACTCAAGGCCCCCTCTGAAACCAGTGTGTGATGTTGACTGAAGGTCCTCACTATGCCGAGAATGTGGTGTTGACTGAAGGCTCTCTCTGGACTAAGTGTGTGGTGCTCGGCTTCGCGACAATGATTTCGCCGCCGTGGACTTGTAGGAATGGAACTGTCACCTGACCGCTTTACTCACCGTATAAATATTTGGTCGTCCTGAACGTAATGGAACAAATTTCCACACGTTTGAACTATTCCTGCGATTGACAATACGTCTCCTGCATCCGGGGGTTTGTTGCTCTTCGAATCATATCAACAGCTTTGCCAGCTCCGGAGCGGACTGATTAAGGGCTTTGCCACTGAATGCAGCCAGTCTTTGTGGTTTAGATTTGGTAATGCTCATCATCCCTGACTGTCACATCACTAGGGCAAAGCCCAGCCTTAGTCGGTTACTTATCAGACTCGCGTCATTAATCTAAATCAGCCATTCGCAGTGTTCTGCGTTTTGTTTGCATCTGTTTTCGTTTTTATTGCAAGACATTTCCATGCATATCGCGCAGGTCACCTTACGGGACTAGGCTTCTGCTCGGACAAACCTTCTGCTTTAGCATGCGGTCTTCCGCTGCGATGTTGACCGACTCCCCGCACGCCGTCGCGACTCTTGTGACTACTCCAACTTCCTGATGTTCCTGGCCGTAGCACAAGACCCATTTTATGAGGTTATTGTACGAAGAGACCAAACCAAATGACCACGCACTCACATATCATAATTATATCACGCGCAGTGGAAGAGGGTTTCGCGCTATCGCGTACTGGACGGGGGAGGGGACACAAAAGCGCCCCTTGGATCTCGGAAACGGAGTAGGCTAGAGGCATGACATTTTATGGGTAAGGTAGGGTTGTAAAGATTTACATACAGTGCAATTTTTATGACCCTAAGTCGGTATCTCCAAGGTCAAATGAAAGATATCTCTCAAAACAAATGTCGCATGCATAAACAAGGCTGCGTCAAACAGGACTTCATAAAACGTTGGACGCCTTTACCAGGGCATCTGATTTATGGTGTTTAACGCCATTTTCATACGAATTTAACGCAAATGTTTCGATCGGTGGCGTTAGGGATCGGAGCCCGTGCTAAGCAGTGCCTGCTGCAAAAAACTCCGACCCTGACACCAGATCGCGCCATTCCAAGCAACGGTTGATCCTGTGGCAAAATTTAAATGCGCCGCCAAGGGTGCGACACTACCGTGTGTTGGCTTGACCCTATGTTGGCCAGTTGCCAGCTGACCCGCAGGCCAAATATCGAGCGCAGGGACTACTCGAACCCCTCTTTTCAGGACGGAAATACCAGCGCGCTACCAACTGAGCTACCGATCACATTCTTTATTGATTAGCCATTTTAGTCAATATATTTCATTTATAATATATGTATATATCATATCTAATTGATATATATCAAATTAATAAAACTTACCAATTAAATATAACATGGCCACAACCTGACCTTAAGCCATGCCGCAGTACGGAACTCAGGTGCCCTTCCACCTTCCTTTCTATTGTGACGTCATGTGACGCTTCTGCTTCAGCATCATCCTTGGTGGCAAATCGGGGAGAAATGCTCCCCTCTTCCGAGTCGACCTTCAGATTTGGTTTAGATGGGTGCTCCAGGGAAGTCGACTCCAGTCACAGCATATGGACGTATGCGTTAGCTCAGGGGGCCGGCTTTGCGTCAGCAAAGAAATGACGAAAAATGAAGCATTCAACGGTCGGTGCCTGTTTTGCATCTGACTAACCGGTTACATCTGACTCACTATTAGCAACGGTGCTTCAGTTATTCTGTCCCCCTTCGCTCGCTGCCGCGATAGCCTACGTCATGGACAGTACTTACGAAATTTCGTCAACGCTCAGCAATGTGGAAATTATTCCCAAAGATCAGGAAACGCCTGAATTTACACCGGCAGCATCTAAAGCTGTATATGCTCATTACAGTTACTCTTTCCTTTTTTGACTGATCGATTCTTGCTTTCATCGAATGACACCACGTCTGTCGTTGGTTTTCAGACAAACTCTCCTAATGAAATCCAGGCTTTCAAGACTACTGGCATTCAAAGACGGAAGGATCCGCAGCAAAAAGCTTCAAGCGAACGAAAACAATTGGCTACTCACAGCGCATCACAGAAGGCACCCTTTAAATTAATACTGAAAAAACGAGCAACGGCGGGACTTCTCAGTGCACCGTCGCCTTCAGTGCAATGACTGGAGACGACTAGAAGCTCTGGGAAAACATTAAAACGCGTTAGTGCGAGCTAACGGATTGTGCCGAAGGTCTTCTCGATGAAGATAGCGAGGCTAACCGTACTTTTGTGAGTTCAGTCGCGCTCAGTCCAACGGAAGGACAGCAGTCTCGGCGAGTGCGCTGTACGAAGCTCCGTGTCAGAAAAGCAGGCATGGCCCAGAGCGGATTTTGCTCGGCGCCATCTGCCTCACATCGGCTGCCTCCACTTACAAAGTTGTCCAAGAGCAACGGAGGGGTTTCTGGGATGGCGGTGTGTCGAAAGAGTGACAAGTGCAGCTACGGAGTTTCCTTTCATGCAGATGGGTGCTCGAACTAAGTGGGCTAAATCTAACAGCCGTCCAAGAGGGCCTCAGCTTTGTGAACATAGTTTCGGTGAACTCTACCAGTCAATTAAAAGTTTCCGCGGGAGGAAGACATGCTGGCCGTAATAAGAACATTCTTATTACGGTCTTACAGGCGGGGAGCTCTTATTCACGATAAGCACAGAAGTTAAATGGCTTTGCAACCTCGCTTCGATTAGTCCTATTCCCGTGCCCATAACGCTTGAACACATTCCCGCATGGGGAGTCCCGAGATCTCGAAAACTGCCCGTCTTGATTGCAAAAAAAAAACAGAAAAATGATTTTCCGTGACGTAAGAATCTTTTTCATGAACAAAGTTTTCAAAATGTTGCAAAAAGTGGGTGCGGATACGGCTGTGGAGGGACTACAGGACCAGCTGCAAGAAGGCCTGGTCAAAGAAGAGTAGGTGTTCTTGCTCGGTGACATGAACATAACCATCCGCAACACACACGCCTCCGACGCTCGGCGCTATGAGACAACCCTCTCTGAGCTAAGCCCGACCAGGATGATCACACAGCCTACTCATCTCCTGCCGACTCCAGCAGCACTGGACCATGGAATAGTGAGCATCAGGGTCACGACTTTGAGAGACGAAGTGCTCAGCAGCCTTTCCAGCGATAAGCAGCCAACAGCAGTCAGCGCCCTGTCGGTCGGCTTCGGAGGCTGCGGACAGAGTGCACCACTCCAAAGCGGGGACGCGCGGATTGGGATGCTGTCTGCCTGCGCCTGCTGCTGTCCGACTGGGCCGTTTTAGACACCGAGGATGAGATGAACAAAATGGTGGAGAACTTCACAAAAACATGGTGGGCGGCCATGTATCGGCACTGTCCGGCCCGTGCCATACGCTGCTGCCGCTGTGGCTGCGTGGACCACCGACAACCCTGAGCTTCGCGAGGCGATGTTCGACCGGGATAAAGCGCTGCAGGCCTGGCTGGATCTGCGCACGCCTGAGTTCCCAGCAGGCTTCCGCCGACTCCGGAACTCAGTCAAGTGCCGGCTGGCGAGGGCTCGCCAAGATTTTCTCAGCCGCCAGCTCCTGACCTCCGACACTCCGTGGGTTGTCGGATAACTTCAAGAAGTTCTTCCCGACGACTTCCGTCTCGGCACCCACAGCCCAAACCACAAACGAGAGACAACGGATCAAAGGTGACCGCTTCTACGAGGTCTTCTCGCCGGTGGGCGCTCGAATGGCAGCTGAGCTGAGGGATGACGTCACTGGCGATTGGACCCCGTGATCGCCTACCGTCGTCTCAGCCGCCTTCCTTTTTTACAATGTCTATAAGTATTGGCATTGTCACTGCACCGAGGACGCCGTGTTTGGTGCTGTCAAATGGACCAACCAAAACTCAGAACGTGGTGAAGTTTGCCAATTACTGCTGTTGACAACCGCAGAACCTTCGACAACGTTGACCAAGGTGTCCTAAACAAACTGGATCGACTCGTCATGGTCGCGGAGAAATTTGGACAGACGGAGGCAGCTGGCGAGGGGTGGGACTCTGCCGGTTCGTTTTGGTATCTTCCAGGGATCCAGGGATCGCCGGGCCGATCCTCTTCAGCCTGTTTGCGAGCGACCTGCAATGTCATTTCTCGGACTGTCAAGTGATGGCGCACGCTGACGACGCTCATCTGCTCGATCGCTTGTTGTCCGGCCATCAAAATATAGGATCACTGACGCTTTGCACTGAAAACTTTTTGGACCCTTTACAACGCTTGTGCATGCCAAATCCGTAAAGATTGACCAGAACAAGACAGACCTCACTTTAATCGTAACCCGTCAAATCGTCAACAAAGACTTTCACCCAATTATAGCGGGGTCGGCTACCAAACCGCGATCGTCCATACGACTGCTGGATGTGACCATCGATCCATGTATGTCCTGAGACATTCACATCAGCCACATCGTCAGAACGTGCAACGCCCTTCTAGTATTTCGTCGTCGGTTCCTCCACCACTTTACCCAGCAAACATTAAAACTAGTCATCGAAATGCGTTTTCTTTTTCCGTATTTTTCTATTCATCATCTTTTTCCATATTTCGTAATGCATTTGGGTGTGGGGCGGAGCAACCGAAATCAATTGGCCTGAATCAAAAAGATCATAAACTTTGGTGCACGGACGCTGGCAGGCAGTGGCGTCTGGGGATGGTCGGTCCGACGTTGGCATCCATGGTGTCGATGTTGGGCCAGGCGGGACAGTTGGTGCGAGAGAATGGCCTCCTTAAAGTGCATAAAGCCCTCCGCAGCCAGCTCGGCCCGCTGTCGATTTGCTGCCTGTTTGTTCTTCGAATTGCGGTGTCTCGCCGGGCCGTCCGCTCATCCGAGACTTGAGCTCCGGAGCTGCCAAGGTACAAACTATCGGCCAACCCAAACTCTCGGCCACGCAGAGGGGTTTTCTCTCCCGCTCTGCTGCTTCGTGGAACAGCTGCCTCCGGCCATCACCCGACACTGCTCGCTCTTCGGGTATCGCTAGGCGCGCTTATACGGGCATTTGAAAAGCTGCCAGACTCCCAGCCAGATTGGCCACGGTGCACCTTTCTGGCCAGTTTAAGCATCCGCGAGGTTCCGGGTTTCCTTCACGTTCCCTTCACTTATTGTTAGACATGGAAGTTTAAACATCATTGCGACCTATGCTGACTTGCATGAAATTACAGCTGACTTAATCCGTATACCAACCCACTTACCATCTTTAGGTTTCAAAAATCACAAATCGCTTCAAACACAGATGCTGTGATCGTAAACAAAGACCGAGTGCACAATGAGTGAAGGAATTTTCCGCTCCCTTGCCACTCTTCCTGGGCGTCCAGCTTATCAGTCTTCGACCAATCAGCGTCTTCGTTCGTTGTTCCAGCCTTGTCAAGGTACAAGGTAGCGGCCGCACTGACGAGACGCGGCCAGGCTGACCAGAAGCTACCATATAAACCGCAGAACACTCGAGGAAATTAGTGCGCATGACATGCAGAATAAAAAGCCAAGGTTTCTCCTCGTTTTATTTCAAGCTTGTTTGCACTGCAATCAATTCATTCTATCCCATGATGTTAAAATACGCCTTTCCAGAACCAACTGAAGTTTAAATCAGCATTTATTTTAATGCTGGTCAATCCGTCCAACCCGGCGGGGAATCTGGCAGCTTTCCAAGTGCCCGTATAAACGCGGCTGCTGAGAGCACTAAGGCTTGAAAGCCGTTTTTGCAGTACTTGTCTCGGACAAAGTTGCATATGCTGCATTGATCTACGACTGTTACCTACGTATCTGTAATGTGTTTGCGACTATTGACGTCATCTTATCTGATGAATGAATTGATGATGATGATGAATTTTCTTTGTTTTGCGACACCTCATTTTATACCTTGTACCTGGTGCTAAACCTGAAAAACTATATCGCAGGGATGGAGTATAGATACTTCATTATACAATACAATACAATACAGGGGCAAAACAGTCAGAGAGGGGTATTTTTTGCTTGTTATAACTAAGATGTTTATGGGCCAATTTAGACACAATGACCATGAATTCAAATCTAACCTGTGTTGGGACGTTTCTCTATGGCCCATACGTTTATAATTTCGGCAAAAGTCATACGCGTTCACGGCGCTTAACAAATGGAAAATATTCTTCTTTGTTTAATAACGTAAAGGTTAAGTCTTTTTTTGAGCCTGTACTAGTCTTATTATGTCCACGGGGTACAAATCGCATTGCACTATTTGTATAACATTTTCATGCCCTGTGTCAGGAGAATGAAAAAAGGGAAACTGCCATGATCGCATTTTCAAAAAGTCGGCTTACGAACTTTGACCTCAAATGACCTCAGATGATCCCACAGTCGTGTGAAATACGTCTGGACTCATTTGAAAGTAACTGAAAACAGTTGCAGTCATTGAAATTGACGATATTCTTCAATATCTTACATCTCATAAGTTTAAGAGAGGGTGATGCTGCACCCGGACATCTCTTTGATTTTGTGGCGGAACCACAGGTAAAGCAAATAATCAACGAAAATGCGTGGAACTGGAATGCTGGATCATAATCGAACTCGTATCTCGCAATATGCTGATGAATGAATCGCATTACTCAATGCTCTCCAAGCGTCCATGAACGGAGCAGTCGTAGAAATCCAATTATTTTCCTCCGTGTCGTGGTTAACACTAAATGTCGATAATACACGGTGCGTTCAAATAGGGCTAAACAACTACATTCCTCCCACGTAATTCACTCGATATATCGTATGTTGAAGAACTGATAATACTAGGCATAACTTTTTATCTGTCCCCCGACTGCGGGGGAAGGCGGTTGACCGCCTCCCCCACCCATTCGGGCGTGATCGTCGTCAACCGACGGTCGTGCGCGGGTTAAGAAAAACTGATGGATGCCCTATTTGACACCCCATGGCCGGTGCCGTGTTAAAATAAAACGCTAGCAGTTGAGTATTCCATGAACAACCTGACACTCGAAGCGAAAAAAGGACAGGCTCAGCTAGGCCCAGCAACAAAACAGGCAAATTTAACGAGAAATGAGGAGACTTGGTGTCCATTCCCAGTGCCGGGGCTAGGGACGCAATGACTCAGAATTCGCGACATGCAAATTACGTCTGTCGTCTTTGTCGTGTCGTCGTCCGGCTGACCAGCTGAGAGGGGGGCGTCTCCTGCAGACGATTGCTGATAAAGTCACCAGGCACACTGACACCCCTCTCAGGGTCAAACGTACAGTCACGTCATACAAAGCTCCAGAATAACAGGTTAGGCGAAGTTTACGTCACCCATTTCCTCCAAATTCCTAATGTTTTACTATATAATTCTAGCTGCTTTCTAGTTCCTTTTAATACCGTTATCTTTCATATATGTTAGTGATAGCTAGGACAACAAAGTATGTACTGAAAATGCATCAAACAACATATTTTTCGGCTGGGACAAGAAAATATGTATTCAAATGCATGAATGCATCTAACATATGCTGGCATAACAATGGCATTAACTAGCATAACTTTTAGATCCACTTGAAAATCATAATATTTGCCGTTGGACTGCGGTCCTGACGCTCTTGATTCGTACTCGCCTTAACTCTAGTTACCATAAATATTATAGTCCTCGTAAGCTGATTGGATAGAGACTCGTTCTCATCCTCGCAAGGCTGTGGGTTCGAATCTCGACGCCGCCAACTCTCTATCGGCGACAAGTGCTGTGGACTGGACACCGGGCGCTTGAGCCCAAATGGCTGTGAACCCTCGCCCAAACCAACCAATCAACCATGAAGATCATGGTGATTAGTGCGTGCCTTCGCAATGAATCGGTCGGTGTAGGGACCTAGGTTTGGTGCATGACAATAAGTCCCCTATCTCGTAACAAAATGCTTCCCGTAATTGTTCGATTTGGATGCGTGCATGGTGTGATTTTATTTTTCAGTGCTTTGAGTTGCTCCTTACCATCCGATACTTTCATGGGATGAGATGGCGTATGGGTACTCTGTAGCTGGTTGTGACACATTGCACATCATTTAGTATATTTGGAGAGCCTCATGGTTTGTAGATTGTTTGAAACAACATGCTGATATTAAATGTGACTTAACTGCTTGCAATGTAATCGTGGTCTCATATGCCGGTCTGGTACACAGGGGCGCTTTGACAACATCTTGGTAGTGCACCTAAAATTTCAGATGTCCATTTTGAAATTCTGGGGTGCAAAATTCCTATCCCAGGTGCAAATGAAGCATGACACACACACAGTTTTAAGCTGGGTGGAATAATGTAGTTTTGGGGTGCGCGGAAGTTGTACACTTGAAGTACACTGAGGTGCCATTACTGTGCACCTGAGCTCACCTCCAGGTGCATGTTTTGGTTGAGGTGCACATCAAGCTGGCTACCATACCTTGCACTATGGGTATTCTATATGTGTGCAAAATATCTATATATGTACACATATCCATGAACACATACATACCCATGTATTATTATTCTTCTTCTTCTTATTATTATTATTATGATTATCATTATTATTATTATTATTACTATAGCAAAACAAAAACTATTTTTTTTCTCAGATCATCCATTAACTACCCTATGTAGATTATATTGCTAAAAATATAAGAAATACAAGAAATCCGATCAAGTCAACGAGATCTCATCTTTTACAAAATCTTTGCACTACTTGATTATGCGTTTATCATTTCCTTCTCAACAGAGCCCTTAAAATGATACATATATCAACTAACTGCAACTTTCCACTACTGCAACCGTTGCTCGAGGTCAGGTCGCTGACTGACACATGACCTCTCACATGACCCAAAACATCACCAACGTAATGATTGGGCAACGAGCATTCATATGATACCCATATAGGCTATGTCGCACGTCACCCACACGAGCAATAGGTAAATGCCCCGTCATGAGCTCACTGTTGACCTCGGCGACACGTCACATAGTCAAATTTACAAAAACAAACTTTGCGCCATCACTTAAGCAATGTGTTAGACATATTTCCGTGGAAAATATAAATTTTCAAAGCATAGCAATTTTGAAAGGTATAGCACGAGATCCTCATCGCACGCTCTGAGCTCAAAGGTTTCATAAATGGAATATTCCAAGGCAAGGCAAGCTTCGCTTTGTTCGCCATGATTTTTCCGATTTGAATCGAATTTGGCACATAGGCTTATCTATATCCCATGTCGCACCCAGGCAAAGTTTCTCTTTTTGGGTCACATGGGTCACGAGATATAGGTCACGGAATATGCGAGGCCATCTGGAAACCTGAACCAAAAAATATTTTTATCTATTCATTCACTTCTCTCATCTGACCAAAACTGAAAATCATTCGAAAGTGGTTGATCTCCTGCATCCAAAAAATATACAAATGATCACTTCCGGCCAGTTTTCGACCCCATGACTTCGCGATATTTTTTGCGACCGTGCTTGGAAATTGCAAATTTTTTTAAAACATTTCCATGCTTTGCAAACGGACATTTTCATTTTTGTCCGAGGAGGACAAAAATGAAAATTCGTTTTTGCGGCGAGGGAAGTCTTTCAGAATCTCACCTTCTGGAGAGTTCCTTCTCATTAAAGGCCTAAGCTGTGGCATCATATCTATGACGTCGTTGGCGTCTGATTGCAAGACGACACCGGATCTGGAAAGACGGAGTGCGCAGTGTTTCTCTCCATGCTTGAAAGAAGATTGCTGTCATCATCCTGAGACACACATGTATATACACCGATATGAAATGTAATCAAGTACCATTGCGATGACAATGGTTGACTCAGATTAGTTTCGCTGTCCCCAAGCACACGACTTTTGGCTTTACTATTTGGCTCTTTCCAAGCGCGTGGTCCTAATACTAAACTTCCGAATAGCGCGCATGCATGAATTTCGTGATTATGTGAAACGTGCCCTTTTCCTTCATAGCCGGAGTTATGGGTTGGTTTTGCGAGATTGGTAAGGACTCATGATGAATGCGTATGAAGGCGATTTTAGAACATCGGTTCCATTATGTCTAATCAGTTTCCTGGCGAAAAGAAAAGAAAAAATACAAGTGATGCCAACACGAAAAGCAGCTCATAATTACTTTGCTGGCATTCTCTTCAGCAAAGTTGTCAAAGGCGGTTCGGGCTGACAAAGTGCTGCCGGTCTCGTTCTCGCACATCTTGGCGGTTTTAGATTTCATTCTTTCTTTGCTGTCAGCTGAAAAGTGACAAACTGGCGTCATTCTCCCGTAAATTGTCTTTGAACGAGACACTTCTTTTCCCAATTTACCAAAGAATAAAGGAGCAGCGTCTTATCGACCACTTTGCGGTAACGGTTTGATTACAGCTGAGCAACGCAGGTTTTTGTTTTGGCATTGTGGTGGAAGGCGATGCATTGTCATTCGTCTGTTAGCAACAGGATAAGATAATGCAAAATAAACTGAATGTGACCGCACTTTGACAAAAACAGCGTTCCCATTGTTAGTAAAACATATCTTTCAAAAAGCTTCACAGTCGCATTAGATAACGCTTTAATGCTTTTTATCGAGGAGTTACCGTAACAAATGCAGTTTGCGACAGATTCGACACATGCCACCAGCTTTTCGGCAACGGCCTTTGATTGTTTGGCATGTGAGCCGATTATTCCGCCTGCTTCACATTAACACCATTTCTGCAGCAGAATGAAGGCCTTCCGAAGACATTCGAAACGTTCAGAGAGATCCTGTACCTGGCTGCTGGTTACGAGCCAGGCAGCATTGCCCCTACTCTCTAGGCATGGATAAATTACAACTAAAGCTGCTCTTAAGCGCAAAAGGGAGCATCACCCAGTATTCCAGCTCAACTTGGAACTTGTTGACGATCGGACCACGATAAACTTCGGACAATTTTTTTGTCGTCTTTTCAACCTTCCTGCAATTGTACCCAAAAAGGTACGCCTAAAATACCGCGCTCTTTCGTACGGTAACATTACTGTTTGGTTAAACCGTGTTTTGCATTGTTTCAACAAATTTCCGTGCGTAGTGTTTATCTTGCACTTTTTGGATCGGTTAGAGCCACGTAGTACCTTTATCGTGACTGATCTATGAAACTGCTAGGAGAAACTGCGCTTCTCGTGCCTTACTGATTCATTGTTGTCGATGACATGCTCAGGAATCGATTAGGAGTAAGGACATTGGCTCGACCCGAAGCTCGCAATTGCAGAAGTTTCCTGACCGTGTTGCCGCAGTTTCTGCTTGCGCCGGAAATAGCAGCAGCTGATGAGAAGGGCGTTGACCAGCAGCAGAACGATGACGCCGCAGAGGGAGGCCAGGCCCACCACCAGTCTGGGTTAGGAGATGGGCGCCGAGTCGTCCCTGTCTGTAACGTAGCCAACGGGCGGAGTACTTGCAGCAGAGACGGGTGGGGTCAGCACGCACTTCCCTGCTGCAGCATTAGAGGTGGGGCTCCAGCTTTGTGATTATGTTCCTCCTACTGCTAATTCTAGGAGCAAGTCAAACCCATGTCTGGCCCCTGGGCCACTCGCCACTGGTTCTCGGACCATGTCCCGCTCATCATCAGTTTTGGGGCCATACCTCAATAACAGTTGGTCCAGGAACCGTGTCCTACTCACCGCTGTTTCTGGCCATCACAGGCGGGTGCGTGAACCGGCCAACTCCCAGCTGGTTGTATCCGGCCACCGTGAACCCATAGCTGGTGTCGGGCCGCAGTCCCCCGATGGTGAATCGAGCCGAGTTGGGTTCACCGTCCAGCACGAGCTCCTCTGATGAGCCCGTCTTAGAGTAGCGGAACCGAAACCCCTGGTAAACGGGAAAAGATACGTGGCAGATATCAATGAAAAGGCTTCTTGTGAGGTGGGAATTCGGGCATGTGATGACGTTTCAGTCGACACTGGTTCTGGAATCAATATGGTTATGTTGGGTATTATGTTTTGCGAAACCAGGCATGTTTTTGGTTCGTTCCGTTGAAACTCATTCCAAACATGTTTATTCGTGACGGTATGATCACATGAAGTGGTATTCTTGTTTGCAGGTGAGATGGCAGAGTAACAAGCTATTGCTATGCACACCGAGAGACAGGAGGCTGACCTGGATGAACCCTCCGTCGAAGGCGGGCGTCCAGGCGAGTGTGACCGCCTGGGAGGAGACGTTGAGTACCCGCAAGTCGAGAGGAAGGTCCGGTACAGAGGGCAGCACCAGCTGCGCTGTCTGAGAGTCGGTGCCCAGCCGATTGGCGGCGGTGCAGTTGTACGGCCCGTAGTCGGATACCGAGACGTCGTTGATAACCAGTATCGATGCCCACGTCACTAGGTTTACCTGATGGAGGAAATCGGCTTTGACTTGGTTTTATGAGCCAGCAGTTGACCTTTGGTTTAGTTCGGAGCACCACCGGTCACCAGCATGGCGTGGGCCGGGGTGAATGTTATCCGTTTCGACAGATAACCTCACTACAAAGTGGAGTTGTTGGCGAATTACACTTTGCAGCAACTGCAACTGAGCGTGACGACGGAGACCGGGGACTGGAAAGGGTTCCGGGATGTCTTAAACGAGGGAGCTAACGGGATTTATCTTGGATGATTGTTTAATGTATTGCTGTGGCAGTTTCACATTGTGTGCATGTCCGTCGGTTATGGAGGCCTTGTCGTTCAGTTCAAGGCGCGGTCAAGAACCTTCAGTGTCTTTTGTTCCATTGGATTGGAGGAAGTTTTCTGCATATTTGAATGGCAATGGGGTGGTGCGTTCAGGGTTGGGGTAGTGCGTTCAAGGCCAATACAATCAAACTGGCTTAGCACTAGCTCTGATCCTGACGCTACGAACTTTAATGCATGCGGGACAGATACAAGCTATTGTTTAGAAAATACCGAGCTTCTGTTTTGAAGAACTTTTACATTGGGTAACACATCTCAGATACACGTAAATCGGTCGTCACCCGTCAGCCAATTGCGTAATGAGGTCATTGTACGGCACAGACAGCTGTGCCACAGATATGTTTGTACCAGCCCATAGTGCTGGAGGGGCGGCAGTCCTACCAAGCTTTGATACTTTTGACATTATCGACGTGGCATTGTACGGACGAAATTCGACAGAATGGCTCTGTTCCTAACAATTTTGAAAACGCGTCTACGCTAATGGTCCTATAGTCTTCAAAGAGAATATTAGGATTTAGAAAGTCATAAGAACCCCTCAACGTCCCCGCCATGGCATGTTCAAGCACACGTTCCTGCCAGTATATGTTGAAGTATACGTTGCATAACCATTTTGCATAAGTGTTATTGCTGGGTTGAAATTAGTGATGTAAATCATTGATTATTGTAGATCGTAGTATGAACCTCTTAAAATGTCAGTGTTTGGCCCTGATCTCGGTCTTTATTTACGTTCCTACTACAGCTTTTGTTCTATTTATCTGTGTCACCACATGTAAAAACTTCTATTTATCTGGCCATTCCTAGCTTTCAACATGTAGGACCCACTTACACATAACAGTTTGCATTACCCTGTGTGAAGTGCATTCGCCCTGCATTCGTCCTTGACAGTCTCCAAATATTTTGTAGACAGTGCGGATGGTTATTTATCGTAAATGTCACTCACTGAATCCATAGTATTGTTAAATGTAAGCTTTCAGTACCGATATCTAAATGAACTGAAATCTAAAAGGACCGCAGTATGGCCTGACGCTCTCCCGAGAAACGCCTCCCGGACCCACTTCTCCTCCATCTGCCACATTCAAATTCTCAGATAACGTAAAATGATACGAAAGAAAATTCACAACGTTTCAGCGTGACAGGGCAATGATTTGGCTTTGGTGCCGGCGAAACCCCGATGGGGGGAGGGCACATCCGTTCCCCGCATGAAGTATGCCTAATATGGCCCATAAGACTTTATGACCACCATAAAAATTCAGATGTCTTTACATTCTCTCGTATGCGTCAAAAATCTTCAAATGGCCGTTGCATATTTTACGCTGCGAATTGCCATTGTATTAAAAAATCGCAGTTTCGTAATTCTATGTACGCACACCTCAGATGAGGTCATCCATGATCTATATTGACTTTTCAGGACATTATAACACATGCTGCACGTTATCTGCCATATTTCACGCCAATTTATCTGTAAGTCTCAAAACAGACTTGAAAAACGATAACAGTTTAAAACATTCTTCTCTTTATAACGCAATTCTGAAGTGGCTTTGGGTGATCTTTACAAAGTTCGTCATCAAAATATGGGTAATGGATGTATAGCGAGAGGTACTGGAAATCTGACGACGCTGCTATTTTGGAGTAACGCAGAAAAGAAAAACAAAGGGCGTCTAACATCCCCAGCAAGTTAAGAGATTAAGGGCAGACTTTTGGATCTCATCTGCATTCTGTTTTACCACAGCCGTCCACGGATGATTTCCTATCCAAGCGTCACCATTAAATATGCTTAAATTGTGAAACCCACTTTTTGGGCCTCGACAATGCCATTCGGAAATGCATTAAAAATTGTAGATTTGGTTTGAAAGGCATTGCCGATTGTAGATTTAATGATGTAATTGATGGAAACTGCATATTACGGATAACGATTGATTTCTGTCTTTATCTCGTTTTTCTTGGCAATCTCGCAACAAAGTCGAGCGCTTAGTTTCTAGGATATCGGAGAACCAGAGAGATTCAACGTCGAAAGTCCCACAATAGGCCTAACGTTCGTATTGGTAACGTGAAATAAACTTGAAAGCTGGCACCTACGTTCTCGGTGATGTGCAGCGGTGGCCTGACGGTTCAGATGTCTGGAGATTCAGTTTCACGTCGTGGAGGCACTAAGCATAAAGATTCACAGAACGTGGGGTTGGGATCTGTTTCAACATAAATATAAGAGATTCATGTAGTGCACGTTTTCTTCGATCACGGTTTTCCATTCAGCTTTGCGATGGTGTTCCTGGACTTGACATTGCTTGAATTCCGTGCAGAGACCTGGTTTGAGTCCCATCGAACTGCGTAGTTGCCATTACATTTTGCAGACGCGCTGTGACGTACAAAATTCCGCTGTAACACAACCAGTCCAAGGAATCTTTTTCATGGCATGATATCCTAATAGTTTATGTCACTAATGTACCAAAATTATTGTTCTCGCCTGAACAGATATTTGTCTTTTATCATCAGCTCGATGTTTCAGACCTTCAGGCAAAGGCTCCCGTATCTGTCATGCAAATGAATACGTTTTGAGCCCTTCTCTGAAACATTCTGGTGTAACGTCAGATCGGAAAAACCCAGGCACCGTACACAACATTGTCCAGCATGACTGTCATAGCTTACTTCTGATGTCATTGTGTTGATTTTCCATCACATGCCGGGATGATCTGTCAGTAGAGAACTGTAACACCATTCCATCAGCCGGGATTTCCGTGAACTCCAACCAAAGATAAACAAACAGAACCCAGACGAAGCTGCGGTCTGAGCCAAATCAGTGGCGGACATCTGTACGACTATATAAGCAAAGCTGATCAGGACCCTGGCCACAATAAAACAACCGGCTCTGAGATCTTCAGACCGGTCGCTCATCCGAAGGCCGACCAGCCGGCTGCTAGTCAACAAGTCAGCAGAAGATCGAGTCATCCGACCTCCCAGCCTCGGCTATCGACAGTACCAAGCCGGTGAGCATGGAGCTTGGTTGTGCCTCTACCCTGCTTTCTCTGGTCTCTCTGCTCACCCTGGGTGTTAGCCTGCCCACCCAGGATCAAGCGCCCGCCCAACAGTTGGTGGACGTGCTGAGCCCGGAGGTGGAGCAGGCCGTGTCACGTGCACAGTCCAGCTGGCAGCTGGCGGCGCTGATCGGCCGGCTGCAGCAGCAGTTGTCCCGACTCAAGACCCGTCTGGACACGGTCGTGCGCGACATGGCCTCTCTGCACGTGGTGGCACTGGGCGGCGTCTGTCCACCGTACCTGCCGACACAGAAGCCGGAGCCGGAGCCGCAACCAGAGCCAAAACCGGAGCCGGAGCCGGAGCCGGAGCCTGACTGTGAGACGCTGCCCGCGCCGCTGCCGGTGGACGCCGCACCGCACGCCGAGCCGGCGCTGCGCGCCTGCGCCCGCTCCTGCCTGCAGCTGCGCGACCGGCCGGCCGGCTCCCCGCCTGACGGTGTCTACTGGCTGCGGGGTACGCCGGTGCCCGTCTACTGCGACTTCAGCCACGACGGCGGCGGCTGGACCCTGTTGCTGACGGCCACGTCCACGTCTGGCTGGAATGCTCTCAGCGCGTTCGCTCGATCCGAGTGGTCTCCGTCGCTCACCGACAACTACTCCATCCTGAGGTATGCTGACGCCATCCGGGACCTGGGCACCGGCGCCAGATTCGCCTACAGAATCGAGACGCATGCACAGTTGGGCCGGGGGCGCTGGGGCGGCGTATGGTTTGCACCACGTCACTACAGCTTCGTCCACGAGTCTGGATCCCAGGTCGATGTCAACCTGGTGAAGAATTTCGGCAACTGGGACTACAAGAACGAAGGAATTAAGAAGCGAATGCCTTGGTTGAATACGGGCGCACGCGGGATGGGCACCGATCCTACAGTGCTGACAACCACCGGAGAAACGACGAACAACTGGTGGGGCACGATGGTGTCGAGAGACATGGACAGCACATACCATCACAGCCCTTGGGTTCATCCGGAGGCGAGGGATTCGGGCACAGTGCTGTATTGGATGAGGGAAGAGATTTTGTAGTTTCCACGTAGATGAGCAGTATCGAGAGAAAGTGTTTGCTTGGCGTGGCAAAACGTTTGCCTTTGACGCAGAAAAATTCCGGGGGCTCGGAGTGATGTCCCGCATCTGCATGACAATGGTTTCAAGTTTTAACCATTTGCTTTTAAGCGGGTTTTACGTGAGTACTTGGCTACGCGAGTTTTTGTATCACGAGTAATGCCTATAGGGCTTTACTATCGTTTCAGTTTCGGCCGGATGTGATGTTTTTCTGTGACGAAAGTTTGCGCTTATTATGTTTCATTGATATCTTATTCCAATATGCACTGAGCGGTATGGTCTGTTCTGTCATCGGGGTAGTGATCACTAACCGTTTTCGCATGAGCCAACACAAAAATACGACATGCGTTTGTGCTGTCACCGTCCTCCGACCAGTGAAATACATGTTGCTAACTCTTAGCTCAGTTTCATCTTTTGACGAACGTTAATGCGACAGGTTGCCTTTAAGTACCTTAGTTATGAAAAGATCGAAGTCATCAAAGGCATTCTGATGACACATTTAGCTAACGTTAAAAACTGATCACAAGCTTAGGGACATTTTTTTGCTACAGTTGCACAGCAGTATTGTTTCGGACAGTTTTTGCGTTTTTGCGTTTGACGAACCATTGGCTTAGATTAGTTCCTACAGCATTCTGCGATGCATTCTTCATGATCCGGGAAACCGACTGAAGAAATGGCAGATTAATAGGTTGTGGATGTCCTTTCGGAAACGGGATTTGAGATTCGCAGATGTCTCTAGGCGGGTTGATACGGATATTTGAAAAGCCGCCAGATTCCCGGTCAGGTAGGCGGGACTGATCACGGTTTTAAAATGAATGGTGATTTAAACTACAGTTGGCTCTGGAAAGGCGTAGGTTGACACCATGGGACAGAATGAATGGATTGCGATGCAAACAAGTTAAAAAGAAAAGGAGGAGAAACCTTGGCTTTTCGTGCAACATGGCATGCGCAATAATATCCTCGAGTGTGCTGCGGTTTATTTGGTAGCTTCTGGCCAGCCTGGCCGCGCCTCGCCAATGCGGCCGCTGGCCAAATCCAGTGGTTCACAAAGGCTATGTACCTTGGCAAGGCTGAAGGGTTTTGCAACGAAGGCGCTGATTAGTCGAAGATTGATAAGCTGGAATCGCAGGAAGAGTGACAAAGGAGCGAAAAATTCCTTCACTCGTTGCACACGTGGTGCTTCTTTAAGATCGTAGTGTTTGTGTTTGAGGTGATTTGTGATTTTCGAAAGCTAAAGAAGGTAAGTGGGTTGGTATACGGATTTACGTAACAGTAAGTTCATGCAAATCAACATTGGTCGCAGTGGTGTTTAAACTGCCATGTCTAAGAACAAATGACGGGAGCATGAAGGGAATCCAGAGCCTCGCGGATTCTTAAACTGGTCAGAAAGGTGCACCTTGGCCAGGTTGGCCGGGAATCTGGTATGGAATCTGTAAGCTTTTTCAAATGCCCGTATTCACGCGCCTTCTGTTGAAAGTAGTTTAATTCAGGTAGCCTCTGAAAGATTTCGAGCACAGCGACGTCTGCAGTCGAAGGCAAGCGGTTTTTTATATATGTTTTGGAGGCCGGGGGGGAAGTTGTCAGTGTTTTTGCTGGACAAAAATAATGAATTATAAATGGTTGTGCACTGGGCTAAATAAACATAACTGAGCGAGACACAGAAATGTGCTTCAGCGAAGACTCCGTAACTATCAAATCGAAAACAGCGTAGTTTCCAATTTCGGCACTCCATTCATAGAAATGATGCAGAGGTTTAGGTAGCCACTATCACGGCTTTCAACGAATATATTTCCACATAAATGGCACCACTTTATATCTGTAGCAGGTTTCTGACTGCCCATGTGTAGCAGATTTCTAACTGCCTGACGTGACAGTTTGAGTATTGGCGGCCTCGTTTGCGCCAGTCTTTTCTATCGCTTCGGTTCTAGCAGCATTTACCGTTAGTCAGTCACTCCGCACCGTATCAGAGACGAATATATGTTCCTCAGTTACACTTTATTATCTTCTCTCTCACACTAGCACTAGAAGCACGGCCACTTTCGCACTAACACTATGTGCACCGTCAGTCTTCACACTAACACCACGAACACCACCACAGTCGTCCATGCAGAATATCACCGAGTCTGAACTTGAGCCTTAATATACTGAGCAAAAACCGGCGCTGTTCATATACTACCTACATACGGAAATGATTGCAGGATATGATGCAATTATGATATCATAATGACATCATATCTAACCAATTGGAACGCAGGGTTTAATCTGAACGTTCTAGCATGACGCGATTTGGCCAATGAGAGAGTGTGGGAACGTCTTGCAATACCCAAAAATGGCTGATGAAATGGTTCTGAGATTTTGTGCTATGAGAGCCTTCTTCGTTTCAGAAGAAACGAAGTATCGTTTTACGTTACCGATATGAATGACCTTGAGACACTGCCGCGCGATTGATCCACTTAAGGAGTTTATGCATTCTCAGACGTCTTCGTCTGATTCCCTTCGGTGCCGACTATGAGCACGAAAGTTGAATACATTTGGTAGCCTCAGACAGTCTTTCTAAACCAAAGACTTCTTAAGGAAAACCTCTACGATTTAGAGAAATTGAAAAAACACTGAAATTTAAAGGTTTTCTGTTACGGGATTTCTAAAGCAATAACGTGAACTTTGTTACATCATGTGAGTTTTCCCTCGAGTTCAACTTCCAGCCACTAAAAAAATCTTCGAAGTCCAAAACCTCTATTCGTGACGTAAATCACTAAACTGAACAACTACAAGATACAACTACAACTACCCGTGCTACGCAGATATCGTTCAATAACGAGTTCTAAAACAGTATGAGAATATACGACTACACCAGACTCGCTTCAGGCACTTCCTGCAAACGGAAACGATCCTGGCCAGGAGGTACAAATATGACGTAACCTCAGAGAATAGGAGAACGCTGCGTAATCGAGTGAGTCATAATCCGTCGGCTGGACCAATCTAAACTCCGGGCCAGAGTTAAAGGCGTCATCCTGTGACTCCAAAAAACACCAGATTTCGGGTCGTATTCTTTGCCAATGGTGCTGACTTTTTCACGAAAAGTATCGAATCACACTACGGGAAAAGAATACCAAGTAGCTGATGAAACCTATCGTAATAAATAGGACTCTAGTAGACCGACCAGGCGGGTTTGTCTAGAACACTGAACCTGGCCTTGAGGGGCTTGACTCTATTCCGTGCTCCTGCCCGCTGTGTTCGTACCTATGTACAAAGTAGAAGTGATGGAGATGATCCACCAAGCAAGAAATGACCGCAACATCCATGACTACATTTTTTGCCGAGGTGCTCACAGTACTACTTTAAATATGGTGTCATTTACCAGTGCCCCTCACGTTACAAACGACGATTCCCCACGTTTGTGCATTAAGTGTAATTCATAATGTGTACGAGATGAGTCACCATCAGACACTTCGTTTTGAACGAACAGGTGTGTAGAGATCATACTGTTGGCACGCTTTGTACACCTGAGTCCAAGAACACAACACTCCATGCACGCAGGGCAGACTTACAATACGCATATAGCACATAGCACCCGCACTGCCAGCCTGCATTGCAGGACTTCCAGATGTGGGTGATGTATTTATATGTAGTCGGCTGCACATTTTGACTTCTGGATTGCCCGTTCTGTGCTAATCATTTTCTTCTTAAATGGGCTTTTAAAGTGATACAGATATCTACTAGTTGCAACACTTCACGTATACCTGCTGCTCAGGGTTGGTCACTGACTGACATATGACCTGCGCGACCTCTCACATGCTCCAAAATATCACCAACGTATTGACTTGGCAACGAGTTCTCATGTGATGTCCACATGGGCTATGTTGCACGCCATTCACTCCAACAATAATTAAAGCCGTATCATGATCTTACTGTTGACCTCGGTGACACATCGCAGAGTCGGATTTACGAAGGAAGTTTTATGCCATCATTTAGACAATATGTTGACATCTTTCCGTGAAAAAAACGCAGATTTTCAAAGCATGGCAGTTTTGAAAGGTCACAAGGTCAAATAAGGACCGGAAGCGATCATTCGGATTTTTGTTGGATGCAGCACATTATCTGCTTTAAAATGATATCCAGTTTTGGTCAGATAAAAGAAGTAACTGCAAAGATAAAAATCATTTTCTGGCCCAACTTTCTAGGCAACCTCGAACATTTCCGTGGCGTATATCTCGTGACCTGTGTGACCCAGTAACTCGTATGGATGTGATATGAGATACAGATAAGCTTGTATGTCGACTTTGATCGCAATCGGAGGGGTCGTGGTGAACAATTCGATGCTCACCTTGGTGACTTGTTCTGGAATATCCCATTCATGAAATCCTCGAACTCAGAACGCGGGATGAATACCTTGTTGAATTTATCTGATTTTTTGTATTTTTTTATAGTAATGCCAACAGTATCCGCATAAAGATAGGTAATGGGTGATTTGAGAAAAGAAGTTGCATTTTCGCAAACCCTCATGTATTATAAATAAATATAAAAGTGCTAGTTCACTTTGAGGAGGACCAGTTGGAGTGTTTGGCTATCAGTGATGTGAAGTGTCACAGCCTGAGATTTTGTTAAACTTTGTATTCCTGCTCATGGAGCTCAGGGTAACCTCCGTGAAAAGATTAGGTTTTGATACTGATGGATGAAGGCCAAGAAGCCACTGGTCCTTCTCAGAGCTGAAGGACACCTGACACCAGTTGCACCCATGAGCACAGGTGTGATAACTGACGGTTTTGTGCCGGATTGATACAGTGGTGGAAGAAACCTCAACAGAGGCCTGCCGCCGCCTGCTTGCTTGTCCTGATGCCGCCGACCTGCCGACCTGGCGCCGCCTACCTGTTCGTGCTGCCGCCGCCTACCTGCTGGTCCTGATGTCACGTTCCAGTTGGTGCTGCAGCCGCTTACCTGCTAATCTCGGTGTTGCCGCCGCTTGATGTGCGGCCCGTGCAGCCGCGGTGAGCCTGACACTCTGGAGTTGGCAACACACACCCGCTGACACGGTTTGACCCGCCCGACTTACATTGGCATAACTTCCCGCCACCTGCTGGGGTCTCCTTTTGTGAATTAAAAATTTGAGAAGCAATTTGTTGTGGTATTGTTGTGACCAGCAGCCTGCCTTCTCGGGACAGACTGCATTCACAAATAAGAGCAATAGAAAGTTGTGGGTAAGTGTGCGCTACATAGCGTTGCTTCTCGCGGCAAACCGCGCTTATTACTTATTAACAGCTCTGGCTCCTCGGTACAGACCGTTTAAGTAACTAACAGCCACAGCAAGTTGCAGGTATTTATCTGCAAAATAGCTCAAAACATCTGTGTCTTTAGGTCGTGTGGTAGACTTATTTGATAGGTAGGCTCGTCGCCTGTTGGTTAGTCTTCTTTAGTGGGTTTCATGGTTAAGGGCCATGTCCAGTTACATTTTAATCCCACCGCAGGTGCCGAAGTTGTCCACATTCATGGGGCAGGTCGTTGTTTCATTACTTTCTCTTTTTCTGGTTTCCATGTTTAGGTCTTTTGTCAAGACGTCGTGATGAATGGAATGGAACTTAAGGAGCGAAGAATATAAAACCGAAGTCAACTGGCACCGGTAAGCACAAACTGAAATTTAACTCGCGCACACGAAGCAGGGGAGGGCACTTTTGTGCCCCCCCCCCGTTTTTCTTGAAAATCTCGACAACGGGTCGGACGCTGCTGCCTTTTGACATTTATGGCAGTTAAATAACTCGTCGATTGACGTAGAAAAATAAAAAATCGACCGGAACTTTTTGGAGTTTGGGGCATTTGAAGTCCACCAAACATATCAAAAATAAGGGTTGTCGCTGACCATTGGGAACTCTGCGGAAGGACTAGCGTTCTACGTAATATTCCCGTTTTAACATTATCAGCCGATATCACTCAGGCATAACACATGGATGTACCAAGACCACAGCCAAGGCCAGTAGGGGTCAAGGTCACCAAAGGTCAAGTTAACCAGCTCGAGAGCTAATTAAATTGCCTTTGCAGCATGTCGGTTTGTGTGAAAAATGTATTAAGGACCCTAATAAAAACACGTGTGAACACATTGATACGCTAACATATACCAGGGTCAATGAAGGTCAAGCTCATCAAAGGTCAAAGCCAACTATCTTGTGGCCTGGTCCAGATTTGCTTTGCAACATATCGATCTGCGTAAAATATGCATTTAAAGACCGTAATGAGAACACGTTTGCGTACATTCATACGTTTATTTATACCAGGGTCAATGCAGGTCAAGGTCATCAAGAGTCAAGGTCAACCATTTTGTGACCTGGTCCAGATTTGCTTCGCAACATGTCGATTTCTGCGACGAATTGAAAGACCGTAAAACACACGTCTGACACAATGACACCCATATATATATATATATATATATATATATATATATATATATATATATATATATATATGCATATATATATATATATATGTGTGTGTGTGTGCATATGTATCTGCATATATAATTTTTGCGTGTAATAGCAATCAAATCGTGTAACTGAGTTCATTATAACGACTTCAGCGCAAGCAGTTAATATAAAAAACTTACTTTGGGACAGAGACTTCATCCAAGGTCAATGGCCTTGCTTCACTTTTTTTGGCCATGCGGAGATCAATAAACGCTAGAAATGATCGAATGTACCGATGTTGGTTATCTTCACTGAAAACACGTCAAAAGATTCATTTAGCCCTTATTTACACTCAAGCTACACAGGTATCCCGTGTTGCTCGAAATCTGATTCGCAGAAAATGAAAACTGACATGGCCTCGACCCGAAATCTTCAGTCAACACGTCAAATGAATGGAAATTGTCATATTCCACGTTTGAACGCTCAAACACGCACCCTTTTCTCGTACAGCCGAGAAAGTGTCCAAATTTGACCTTTTCAACTTTGGACACAGTTGTTCAACATTGGACAACCCATTCAAATTTTTCGTCTTTTTCGCCTCTCTAGCTTTTTCTGTTTCCGAGATCGGAGGGGGGTAGTTTTGTGCCTCTCTGCCAAATAGGGTGGAAATTTAGGTCAGATGGATGCTGCTTTTTCGCTTCGGCTGGCTTGGCACTGATGGCATTTGCGCTACGATGCATGCATGGTGTTATATGTCATGGATCTGCCGGGATGTCCTGCTGGTGATGAGCGTTGGCAATCCTCAGTTGTGCGCCAGCCATCATTGGGTTCCGAGGGCCGTCGCTCAGGTGCCGGGCGCCGGCCGCCCTCTATTGGTGCGCGCGTCCCTCCGGTACCGCGCATCCGGCGCACAGGTGCCAGACATCCGTGCACCGTCCGATTAGTGCCGCGCGCCGGCCGCCCGCTGGCGGCCGGCGCGCGGGCCGCCGCCAGCGGGCTCACAAAGAAATGGCTCGGCATTCCCGAGCCATTTCTGTGCTGTATGGCATGGCGGCTCTTCTAGAGCGGCTGCCTCACCTCGCCAATATACCTAGTAATATGCTCTACCTGGCCTCCCAAGCATCCGAACCAGGAATAGACTTCACATCGCATCTGCGCCGCCACTGTGGGAAACGAAGTCTTTAAGAAGGGCGATAATGTTACCCGGTTGCCGGGAGCTTCACTGAAAATGACCTTTCTTGCAGGACTGTGAGGCTATAGAAAATACTCCACTTAGGAGCTTTTATTCAATTTATTCAATTATTCAATTAGGAGCTTTTTTGTCAAATAGACCCGAAATGTGAAGAAAACACATTTCTGGCGTCATATTGAGACGTGCTTGGCCGATTCAAGCGCTTGAGAAACACCTGAACTTGCGAACCCAAAGTCGCGTATTTTTCCATTGCCTTCCATTCTTAATCCGGCATCGCTTGGCGTGCTTTTATACCCCCGACTGCCTCGGGGTGTTAAAAAGGACACCCCAGCTATCTCGGGATCTGATGGTCGAATCTGAATCGTTCTACCACCAATCGATAGCCCTGAGTCTTACGATTCAGAAAATACTATGTAAGCTCTGGCCACATGACTGGTGACGTCACAGGTCACGCAAATCGCATAACACGACGTCGGAAAAACTGACACAGGTTTGTGCATCGTATTGTTGGCAATACTGGTCTTAGAGTCTTCAGTTGGGTATGAAGCGAAAGATCACGATCTCCTACATCAGAGGCATGCCAAACTGTAACAAAAATTCCGGGTCAAGGTCAACCTAGGTCAGGTAAAATATTGATATTTCTTTACATGTCAAAGATCGGTACTGACTCCCAGTTTTGATCCGCGTGGCAAAATGGACAGAAGTAAAACCTTCTGATGATCAGTTTCGCATTATCTGCTTTTCATCCAGTCAAGGTCATTATAGGTGAGCTTAGACAAGGTTGCATTACTCTTTCTGACAAAGAGCAAAAATTACTCCCTGGGAATCGTAACTTCGTAAGTACAGAACTGAAGTAACATCTGGTGATAATCAAATCTGCTCTGTCTGCTCTTTATCGGGTCAAGGTCAACCCAGGTCAGGTCGGAAACTCATTTTTCTGACTAGGAACAATAGCTGTTTATTGCTGCTACTGAACGGTCTTCGACAGACAACGACGCATTTCATTCGTTTTGACATCAACCTTTGGCGTGACGTCACATAACCTCACGCTGCATGTAGTGAGCCTTGCTAAGAGGCGCATAATATTTGCTTGTCTAGCTTGAACGATGGGGAAAGTCAGCGGTAACCACTTTTATCATCATTGCATTGAATGCAAATTAGTCCAATTGTTATCTTGCATGTGACCTAGTATGACCTCCGATGTTGACGTGTCACGGTCGCATTTACTTTCGAGGACCATGTCTTATGTAGATCCAGAAGTCCATACAACATATTCTCGAATATTATAAAAAAACCGAAGCATGTTCGCGCCACCGCCTGAAGAGGCGAAAACATACATGCAAGGGCTCACTAATGACGTGATATCTCTTCGAACTGAGCTAGCATGAAAATGAGTTTGATGTCAAAATATGCTGAATTCATTGATAAACAGCTAATGAAGGTTTGGTTGAGCTAGCTTTACCGGATCAGAGTTATTCACGAAAAACTGAGGGGGTGCCCTTATTGACACTCCCCAGGTGGTGCAGCTTAAAGGCGCTGCGCCGTCGCAATGATGGCGTTACGCCCGTGCTGTTGCCAGGAATTTTGACGGGGCTGACATCATGTAACGCACACGGGAATGTAGCGACCAGTCAGGAACTAGTGGCAGGCCTAGTACCCACCGGGCGTCAACCAATCCGTAATTGGCCGCGGCCGTAGCACCCGCCGGGCGACTAATGTGCCAACAAAAAAGTGAAATGTTCGTCTGGTCAAAAAAAGGTTATCTCCCCTCGTTTTTTCCGATGGGGTGGGGTCCAGAATGGAGGTATGCGAAATGTTAAGCTCCTAAATCAATATTTGGTCCTCCCTCAAGAACACCGACGTTTCACCTATGGGGCTCCATGAAGACTGCTACGCCTGCCCAGGAGTCTATTTCGGAGTGTTCTTCCGGGAGCCAAATGGTGCTGTTGTTTGGGGACTTGCACGCAAATAAGTCAGTGTGCAGAGGTTTAGGTAGGGGAGCAGGAAGCGGGGGGGAAGGGGTGAGGGCAGCTGCTCCCCAGCTTTCTGAAAATTTAACGTTGATTCTATGGGCGATGACTGGAAAGAGTTGGCTCAGAATGCTTATTTGTCTTCTCCAGCATGGAGTTTCCGCGCCTTTGGTTTTAGGCGTCTTTACAGCTGGTGGAGAGCTACACGCGGCTGTTGCGGTGGGTAACATGCCATTTGCCAGTCATTAGACAAAAGTTCTCCATGCGTCTCTGGTACATTGTATTGCATATTCGTAGAAAGTGCATCATCCGTTAAAACAATGGACGCACTCGTAACGAAACATGGGACAACTTACAACCCTATTCCCAGCAGGGGGCTGAATCCGCACCCCTTCGGTTCTTTGCTTGTCAATTCCAGGATTTTTGACGCAGCTTCACGAAACTTGGCGGCTTTTCCCAGCTACTCTTCCTACGTACTGTGGCAAAACTTCGAAATTCTGTTCTGCTCAGGGTCGGAGCCAGGCAACGTTTTTGGGATGCACCTCAGGCAATTTTTGGCCCTGTTAAGGGTAACAGGAAAATGACTGCCAAAAATAGTTTTTTTAAGATAGAACTTAAAACTTTATGTGGATGTATAGCTAAATACTTGGGCAGTCTACAAATACAACATTGTTTACCTGAGGTCACTTTACAGGGTCAGGTCAAGTTTCAAAAGTCAAACTTTGGTTTTATAGTAATAATTTTGGCGCTATTTTTTCACATGCAAAACCCAGAACATATATCACGTAGAATGGTGTCCTCTACTTGCGTATCAAGTTTCAGGTTGATATCAGGTCGGGTCACGGAGCTATGATCTAAAATATCAGTACGCGTACCCTACATCACAATAGCCATAAAATGTTTTTTTTTTTTTAAATAGAGTGAATTCAAACGACTGAAAACGTTTTCGGATAATATTAAATGCACACGAGATCATTCTTAGAGACTCCAAGGTTACTGAAGGTCATTTTAGGCCAAAGGTCACAAGCTGACCTGAAGAACATTTGACCATGACAGTTCCCCCTTTTCATGTACTTGGCACCGCCTAGGCTAACATTATACGAACATTGCAATACGATTTGTACTTCTTTAGCATAACATTAGGGGTTTCCGCTTACTTCGCTAAGCAAGATTCATGAACGATGAGCTGCCCGGTTTTCGAGAGTTTAGGTTTGAAAGCAGTCCGACCTTTGGGATCATTGCTTGTTTTTTGGCTTTGGATCGCGGATGATCATAAATGACGGTAATGTACTTCTAGCTGGACACCCTTGTGCATGATAGACCCGTTTCTAAATACTCTTGATTTTATTTTGCATTTCGCTTTTATGATCTGATTTGGGTGATGGTCTCTACGACCGACACAAAAGATGAGAAACGTGGAGAAGAGCCACCTTCCTCCTTGCCTATGACCATTCTTCTTCAACGCATACAGATGCGCTGCGCTGATCCCACAGATCCCAGATGCGATGCGCTGTCCAATTTCTTTTGAGAGGATATCAATTTTGAGCCACTGTCTCAGGGAGGCAAAGACAGCCTTCTGGAACTGAGACTACTTTGACGACGAAGCGTGCCGAGTTTTTAACTCCGCGGATCCCAGGGTTTGAGGAGCGCGTGCGCTATTCATTTTATTTGGCTGTAACATGAGCCTGTGGCTGCAGCCGGCATGAATTCTTTTTCACGATAAATCCGTGTCAAGATATGCAGGACTTTACGAAATGATCTACTGCAGACATACTACACCAAAATACGATGACTTTGTGGGCTGATATGTGGCGCAAAAGAACAGGCTACACGCTGATGTGATCTTCATTGCAAAAAGTCAAAAGCCTCCATGCGATATTGAAGTGGAATCGATAAGGGGTTCGAGAATGACTGCATCGTCTGTTTCCAGGCGGCGTGGCACCCGAACCGTGGGTCGAAACCTTTGGGCTTCCGGTACCAATGAAGTACGAATGAAGGACGGTTCACGCAGCTACACCGTGATACTTTTCCCGAGTCGCTGCGGTGTTTGGACTTCCAGCGTCACACGCAATCCTGAAAAACGCCCCGAAACAGTTTTTTTTTCATCGCCATCACTTGCGCGTGGCGCGTGCCGCGCGCACTGAAACGTGCTGTATGCCACGCGATTGCCATTTCAATTCTCGTTTCAGGTGGGTGCGTCTTGAGGCGATCTGACCCGTGGCTGCCGAGAAAATTCGCCGGAACCGAAACGATGCTTGGCGCTGTTTGCCTTTCCCGTTTTACGTATTATCCCTATGGGCTAAATAGCGTCCTTGAAGCGCGTGGCACACGCCAACGGCGGTTAGGAGTGGAATGAAAATCAGCGGATTTTCTGGCGGTGCGCGAAGCCTTTCGAACGGTGCACGGCGCGTTCCGATCTGCCAATCCGTTTGGGCCCTAGACCGGAGCAAGATTTGACAACAGACAGACAGACAGACAGGAAGGCAGAAAGACAGACACACGTTACTCAAATAGTATGCAGACTAGGGCTTGCCTTTTACTTCGTTAAGCAAGGTTCATGAACGCTGAATTGCCGGTTTCCAAGAGTTTAGGTTTCAAAACAGCCTGACCCTCGGGATCTTTGGTGGGTTTTGGGATCTTTGGTTGGACTTTTGCTTTGGAGTGCGGATGATCACAAATGACGGTAACGTACTTCTTGCTAGACGCTGTTGTGCGTGACAGACCCCTTTTCTAAATACCCTGATTTTATTTTATATTTTGCTTTCATGATCTGATTTTGGTGGTCGTCTCTACGTCGGACACAAAATGCGGAAAACATGGAGAAAAGTCATCTTCCTCCTTGCTCATGGGCATTCTTCTTGAACGCACACAGTATGCTAATCGATATTCTGTTCAATCTCTTTTCAGAGAATACCCATTTCGACTTACTGTCCTTGGGTGACAAAGACAGCCTTCTGGAACCAAGAATTTTACGACGTAGATCTTAGGTTTTGAGCCGCGAGTGCGCTTTTCTTTTCTTTATGGCTGTACCTTGAGTCTGTGATTGCAGCCGGCATGGATTCCTTTTCTCGACAGATCGGCGTTAGGACACGCAGGACTTTACGAAATGGTCTATTACAAACATACCACAATGGAACACGATCATTTTTTAGGTTCGTAAGGAGCGCAAAAAACAGGCTACATACTGATGTAATTCTCATTGCAAAGGATCAATAACATCTATGAGATATTGCAGTGGAATTGATAAGAGGTTCGAGAATGAGTGCATTGTCTGTTTCCATTCAGCGTGGCGCCCGAACCGTGGGGCGAAGCATTTGGTCTCTGGGTGCGAACGAAAGACGGTACACGGAGCCACACCGTGATGCTTTTTCCGAATCGCTGCGATCTCTGGATCGCCAGCACCACACCCAATTCTGAAAAACGTCCAGAAACAGATTTTTTACATTACCGTCGCTTGCGCGCGGCACGTGTCGCGCGCATTGAAACGCGATGTGTGTCATACGATCGCCCGTTCAATTGTCATTCGAAGTTGACGCGTTTCGAGCCGATCCGATCCGCGATTGCCGAGAAAACTCACCGGAACCGAAACGAACGGTGCATGACACGTTCCGATCCCCAATCCGTTTTGGCCCTGGGCCGGAGCAAAGATATGACGACAGACAGAAAGATAGACACACGTGTCTCAAATAGGATATAGATGACTAGCAGAAACCAAAAAAGTACTTTTACCTTTTCTGTTCATTCAGTTGTTGACAAACTAATCCTCCTATTTTTGAAACCCTGTGAACGCCTATGAATTTTCTCAAAATTTTGGATTGTGTACCAAAAATAAAAGTCCCATTCATAATCTCTCGATTCTTGCCAATTTCATCGAAATCAGTCCATAAACCACGGAGTTATATGGAATCCAAAAATATCCTCGTTTTGGAATTTTTGTCCCCTGTGCCCACCCCTTCCAAAGTTTTGAAAACTTGTTTTTTAAGTGTAGTTTGCGCCATTGCAAATCGATTACCGTTTGTTGCGATGATATCTGATGTGCACTTCTCGAGATCTCGGGGAGGGGGGCGAATCCCCCTGCAGGGAATGGGCCATACCGTCTAGCCGTCCGAGAATAGGGTTAAACGTCTAAAAATGAGTTATTTTAGCTTTTTCGTACCTCAAGTGTCATGCAGGTGCAGGCTTAAGCAAAGCAACTATCCTCGGAGCTTCCTGTATCTGTCGCATTGCAAAGTTGTGACTATCAGTGAGTGGTTACGTTTTCGGCAGGATTCCACAGCATGGGTACCGTTTTGGTGGGCGTTCACCACCTACGAAGATTGCCGCCGCTGCTCATCTTGTTTTGTGAGATGTGCCACGTAGTCGAAGATGAGTGCAGTGCCGCGCTCAGCTGTGCCGTTCGCGACGCGGATGCTGGGGACGAACGTCACCAGTCGCTGGTAACCAGGTTCCCTGTCCCACGTTTCCGGTTACCAGTTTCCCTGTCCCACGGGGGAATCTTGCCGAGGAACGCTGTGCTGATTTCCAGACTTTTGAAGATTGTGCCAGAGGCCGGTCTTATGAAGTCGCCCACTTGGTAGATGTCATCTGCATAAGGAAGCAGCATTGGGAGTTAAGGTTTACCCAGCCGATTACACGGTTGCTGTTTCGCATACCGGCGGATGTCATTGCCAGTTGTTTTGGTTGCGTCTGTGACCTTGTTGCTCATTAATGTCATTGGCATCAGCTCTTGTGTAAGGTACCATGTGCGCCTTTTTCACGGTATTCATGGCTGCATTGGCAACTGCGACGTCCATCGTTCTGAAGATGACCAATATCTCGTACTGCTGCATGTCATTTACGGCTGCGTCTTGCGCTACCGTGCAGGTGAGCCACTCATGCAATTAAAAGAGAAATGTATACCGCAAGCTTCATCAGCTTGTCGATGCCTTCTGTCAGATTACACCCATTGCCAGAGCTGGGCTCGGTACATAAACAGCTTTATTCCATAGACGATGCAGGCCATCCTACGCGTTTTGTGGCGAGCGTCACGCTTTGACGTGTTCGCTGACACCCATCGCCTTACCACCAAGCATCAGAAACATTGGCCACATTCAGAACGATGGACGCCGCAATTGCCGATGCAGCCATGAACACAATGAAAAGACACACAGAACCTTACACAACAGAAGATATCGATGGCACTAGTAAGCAGCGATGTCACAGACGCCGCCAAAGAACAACTGGCAAATGACACCCGCTAGTGTGCGAAAAAGGAGCCGTGTAATCGGCCGGGAAAACGACAGCTCCCAATACTGCTTTCTGACGCAGACGACATCAAGAATATCTAAATGGGCGACTTCGTAAGATCGGCCTCTGGTACAATCTTCAAAAGCCTGCAAATCACCACAGCGTTCCTCGACAATATTCTCCCGTGTGACAGGGAGCCCGGTTACCAGCGACTGGTGACGTTCGTCACTAACGACCGCGTCACGAACGACGCAACTGAGCGCAGCTCATCTCCGACTATGTGGCACATCCCACAAAACATAATGAGCAGCGGTAGCAGCTTCCGTAGTTGGTGAAAGCTTACCGAAAACGGCACCCACGCTGAAGAAAAACAACACTGTCGAAGACGTAAATAATCACTGGTGGTTATGCAACAGATGCAGGAACCACCAAGGATAATGCTTGCTACAACCTGCACCTGCATGACACTTAAAGTACGAACAACGCTTGCAATAACTCCTTAGACACTTAAATTGTGCCGTTTTGCGTTACAAGTGTGCCCAATGTTTTAACTGATGCTGTACTTTGTACGAATATGCAGTATAACACAAAGGAACTGTATGGAGTGTCTAAGGATTAATAAATGGCATGCTACCCACCGCAACAACCAGCATGTGATCATTCATCAGCTGTCAGAAAGCCTAAAGTCAGAGACGCGAGAACTTGTCCATGTTGGTGGGGGCGTTGGGGAGGGGCAGAGTGGCGTTTTTTGTCAGTTCGTTCCAGTCAACGTCCATGGAGTCAATGCTAAATCTAAAAAAATTAAAGGCGGTAGTGGTGGGGGAGGGGCCGCCCGCCCCCGTTTCCCGCACCCTTGCCTTAACGTCATATACACTAACTTATTTTGCGTGCAGGTCTGCAGACAACAGCGCCGTTTGGCCCATGGCTGAAAACTTTGAACTGAAAATTGAAAACAACGCCTGGTCAGACGTTGCAGTCTCCACTGAACCTTTTGAGAAACTTTCGGACTTTAGAGGAAGAGTCGAATAGTAATTTAAGTGCATAGGTGCATCGTGCATGCCTTGAATTTGGAACGCACACTAAAGGAAAAAATAGGGGAGCTAACTTATCGAACATTTCGTTTTTTTAACTAGTCTAGTGCCAGGGTCGGAACCATCTGGGGACGGTTAGCGCCTGCGGCGGACGGCGGCGGGCGGCGGACGCCGCGGCGGACAGTGCTCCGGTCAAGTCACGTGAAGTCACCGGTAGGCGGGTAGGTTGTGTCGCCAAACCTGCCGGGCTCGTTCACAATCCTCATTGTGTACGAGTGCTTTTTTCAATGCGCAGCACGTAGCCGTGCGTGTGCGTGGTGTCGGCATGCACACACATACATGCTCTCATACAATTAAAAATATATGCGCAGATCCATTAAATGCTTACTTTTCTGGAAGTACGGTAGAGGCGGAGTAAAATATGTAAATGTAAAGTAAAATAACAAAATTTTGGTGCGCTTCAAACACCAGAGAACCAATGAGTTTCAAAACAGTATGCGATGAGTGCAACCGTTCCGTCTGTCTCTATACGTCGTTGCGCATTATGAAGTGTGTTACGCATGTGTGGCATTGTGTGTGTGCGTGTAGTGATGTATGTGATGGCGCGAACTTTCGTTATGTTCAGTCAAAATAAGCTAATGCTTGTTATTGCAGTCCAATGCATCCCGATCGATAACGTAAGTCGAGGCTCTGTTCAAAACTGCCAGTATGATGAAAAGCCAATTACAAAATGTTTTACCTCACATCGACAGATCTCAAGTTTTCTGATTGGATTCTAGCATTTTGTTTGTCATATTTGTTTGTCATTTGTCATAGCATTTTCTGTCATTTTGTTTGAATATGAATGTAGAACTGGGATAAATTTTGGTACGGGAAAATAAATTCGTGGGATCTCAAAATCTAAGAGTGATAACTCATTTACAGATATACATAGTGGCGTCCCTGGTCAGGAACAAGATCCTAACTCTTTGAGGATGTCCATAAACTGTGTCGGCCATGTGAAAATATACGTAAAAGCGCGATGGGCTGGACGTAAACCGGTCAGCCATCCCATTGCCTGTGAGTGGGCCGCTTCTTCCATGAGGAGAGTCCAGCGTTGTAATTTGTGTGAATTACTGCAGACACTTCCGGCTGATGAGCCACTTATCAAGCCCGTCCAGGGTTCCTGTCATAGCGGTAGTCTGGTACCAAGCACTGCAATATCCCAGTCTCGCTGGCAAGAGATAAATCCTTCGCCAAAACTCTCTCTCTCCCTCTCTCTTGCTTTCACCTACCCAAAAAATGTTATTGTTGGCAATGCAGTCGTTGAATCAGGTTGGCATACGACGCACGCAAAAATGGCATTCCCAAATGGCTTAACCCTATTCCCGGCAGGGGGGCTGAATTCGCCCCTCTCGGGTTTTTTGCTTGCCAATTCCAGGCTTTTTGACGCAGCTTTACGAAACTTGGTCACTTTTCCTAGCTATCCTTTCTACGTATTGTGACAAAATTTCGAAGTTCTGTTTTCTCCAGGGGCGGAGCCAGGTAACGTTTTTTGGAGGCGTCTCAGGTCATTTTTGACCTTGTTGAGGGTAAAGGAAAAATTACTGCCAAAAATAGCATTTTTAAGATAAAACTTAAAACTTTATATGGATGTATAGCTAAATAGCTGGGCAACGTGCAAATGTAATTTTGCTTGTCTGAGATCACTTTACGAGGTCAAGGTCAAAATTCAAAATTTAGTTTTATATTAATAATTTTGGTGTTATTTTCACAAATGCCATACCCAGAATGTGTATGACGTAGAAGGATGCCCTGTACTTGTGTATCAAGTTTCAGCTCATCAGGTCGGGACAGCTCATAACACTAAATGCACATGAGATCATTCCAAGTGACACCAAGGTCATTGGGGGTCAGTTAAGGTCAAAGGTCACAAGTTGGTCTGCAGAACATGTGCCCATAACAGTTCCCCCTTTTTCATGTCCCTGGCACCGCCTATGACAACAGTGTACAAACATCGTAATACGATTTGTACTTCTGTAGCATAACATGACCAGCAGAAGCCAAAAAAGTGCTTTTACCTTTTTTGTTCATGCAGTTTTTTGAAAACCTAATCCCCTTATTTTTGAAACCTTGTGAACGCCTATGAATTTTCCCAAAATTTCAAATGTTTGTACAAATGGTAAAAGTCCCACCTATAATCTCTCGATTCATGCCAATTTCAACGAAATAGAGCCATAAACAACGGAGTTATAAGACGTCCAAAACTACCCTCCATTTTGATACTTTTGCCTCCCTTTATCCACCCCTTTTAAAATTTTGAAAATTTCTTTTTTTAAGTGTAGTTCATGTTATAGCAAATTGATTGCCGTTTGTTGCGGCGAAATCGGATGTGTAGTTCTCAAGATCTCCGAGGGGCGCCGAATCCCCCCCTGCTGGGAATCGGCCATACCGTGTAGCCCTCCTGGAATAGGGTTAAATACGCATGATTTATGTGACCTGTGGGCTAATGTCAATACTTACGTCCACAAACCTGACGCTCCCGTTATCGTGTCATTGAGGGCAATCGAATAGTGTTGGAAACAGCCGAAGCAAATCATTGATTGCGGTGCTTCTAATTGAGGGCGACTAACGTCCCTCACCCCCAAGTTGAAGTCACTGATATCAGCTTGAAATAAGATATTTCAAAAACTTCATGCTTCTTAGTCGCTCCCTTCTCATATTCAGGTTAAAGAGCAATCGCATAAGCTGTTATGCGACCTTTCCATTGGTTATCGCTCCTAACAAAACGTTTGTATTATTGCCAAAGGATATGGATACGTAAGAAAATGGCGATAAGGAAACCCTTCGATTTACCTGGAGGTATTGATGTGATTCAATGCCGCTGATGGTAACGAAGCAGCGGAGTAACCCAGTGAAATGTGCGTGAATGGCTTACCTGCTGTGGGAGAGTTTTCTATCCCTCCAGGGCATTAAGAACGACATGCATGGCTGATCTCCGATCAGATTGCAATTCTCAGCACTCACTTTTCCAGGAATTCATCAGCAAAGTTTGCTGCATGGCTTCGTCTGATTAACTCTTGACATCAGATGTCAGTCCGGAAGACGGTGATGCCCTGATTGGTTGCGGCTCGCAGATAATTCCTCCTTCGTGAATGCTGGCTGGTAACTGCTCGCAGACATGGCTTCGGTCAGCGCGAACGCTGATTAGTCGTCACTCGCAGACATTGACCGTTTTCACAGTGTCGAAATGCGCGAAATTTCCAATGCTTAGACGCTTGGAACTAGAAAAGTAGCGAGGATTGCCACATATGAGTAGCACCACTAGATTCAGCGCATTGAAAACTACCGAAATCGACACTTTCCTGAACTGTAAATTTTGGAAGAGAAAATGGAAATTTCCGACCCGTCGCATCGGAATTTTCCTGGTAGGTTTCTCCGACTAAAATTTCCAGAGGCTCGGGCGCTCTTGAATGTCGCGGGTGACCACGGGCGGACGTATCTGATTGGCTGTTGCGATCACAGCTGATCGCTAGTCAGTAATGTCTCACATGCGCCATGTCCGTCTACTGGTGTTGAACGCATAACATTGCGCACCGTTGCTGCCTTTGGATTTCGCGGATCGGATACGATGGAGGTGATTTCAGGACATGTTCGTCCGCAGCCAGACCTCAATTGGGGTAAGTTTAACCCGTTCCCGATTGGGGGAGGCAGTTGACTGCCCCCACCCTGAGGTTTTTCTGAGATTGCGAGAGAACGAAGAAACACAGAGTCACGAAACTTTCTGTTCCTTTTGCTTCATCGATGTTACATCCCGTGTCAAAATTTTGGCCTCAGGTCAGATCAAGTGCCTGACCTAGGTCAGGTCAAACAGACCTATGTCCAAGAACGTTTAGCGCCCTGTAACTTTTTCGCAAAACAAGATATCTCAATAATACTTCCAAGGATTAGTGATCGAGATAGGCGCAACAAATCTGCTATCTCATATTTTTCGGAACTTTCCGGGTCATTGACCTAAGGTCAAGCCCATTTTTAACACATGTCGTCGTTTTTTTCTCGGAAATTGACGGAATATTTTATAACATTTTTAGTGTGGAGTGAAGCAGACATCTAGTTACCGTCATTGTGCAAAATATCAATGACTTCCAGCCATTGACCTGAGGTCAGGTCGCGAATAACTGTAATGAGCCAAAATTTAACACCGTCAAAATTGGCGATGAATTACTCAGAATGGGTAAAAAAGGGCAAAACTAGCTTGACGGATGTAAGTAATAACAGGAACCTCAAAAAGTCTGAAAAAATAACATATTTTGGAAATAAACAGGCTCTCGCGAATAAAGCTGCGCCAATTGTGTAGACTGGTAACTGATGAATTTTTCCAAAATTTAAGCATGAAAAAAACCATCACAGGAACCACTAAGAGAAATAAAATTGACATAGATTGTCTTTTTTGCGAAAATAAAGGAACGCCAAAATTAGTTTCCGTCAATTTCTTACCGCATACGACAGCAGCGCACGCCTACAGCTGCCGCGAGAAATGCCGTGTCTTTAACTCAACGTTTCGGCGTATATATTGAACAAATCTGGGAAGTTAGACATGTATCGGCATCCGCGGACCTTTACTTGTGCGCTGGTGCCTTTACCTATGCATTTTTAGTCACAGCCCTTGAAATTCAGGCCATTTATCCGTGTCATGCAGTCGGCTATGAGAAAACATATATAGGACTTAAATTGCTTACATATTATTTAAAACTAAAGATGAGACGAGTTTCGAGCTCTACTCGTCACAAGCTTTCCAACGGTGTGCTTATTTTTGTCGTGCGACCAACCGTTCGTGAGTTAGAGGGGGCGGCCAACTGCCCCCCCCCCCTTCAGTCGCCCATGTTCGAAACGGACCGACGGTCGTGCGCGGGTTAAGACTTGATGCGTCTGACTGTGCTCGTTCACCCCTTATTAAATATTTCCCCGCATCATGCCTAGACCCAGTTTTCTCCCTTTATATGATCTTTGTCAGCATAAAGTTATCTTTGAAGTTGGTTGTTAAGAAATAGAGGACATATGCCCATAATCCGTAGGTATAAAATATTTTTTATGAACATTGATATGAACGTCATTAGTATGAAATAAGGACTTCGTCAAAGTCAAGTAAATCAGGGGCACCAGTAGGAAAGTGATTAACAGTATGACAGTGTTAACCCTATTCCTGGAGGGCTAGACGGTCTGGCCGGTTCCCGGCAGTGGGGCGGATTCGGCCCCCCCCCCTGAGATCTCGAGAACTACTTGTCTGATTTTATCGCAACAAACGGCAATCGATTTGCCGTGACGTGAACTACATTTTTATAAAAAGAAATGTTCAAAATTTTGAAATTTGTGGACACAGGGGGGCAAAAATGTCAAAATGGGGGGTACTTTTGCACTTCTTATAACTCCGTTGTTTATGGACCGATTTCGATGAAACTGGCATGAATCGACAGATTATGGATAGGGCTTTTATCATGGGTCCGCAAATCTGAAATTTTGAGAAAATTCATGGGCGTTCACAGGGTTTCAAAAATAGGAGGATTAGTTTTCTAACAACTGGATGAACAAAAGAGGCAAACACCCTTTTTTGGCTTCTGCTAGTCATGTTATACTAAAGAAGTACAAATCGCATTACAATGTTTGTATAATGTTAGCATAGGCGGTGCCAGGGACATGAAAAAGGGGAACTGTCATGGTCACACGTTTCTCAGATCAACTTGTGACCTTTGACCTTAAATGACCTCCAGTGACCTTGGGGTCACTTGGAATGACCTCCTATGCATTTAATATTATCTTTAAACGTTTTCAATCGTTTGAATTCACTCTATTCCAAAAATTTCATTTTATGGCTATTGCGATATAGGGTACACGCAGTGACATTTTAGGTCATAGCTCCGTGACCCGACCTGATATCAAGCTGAAACTTGGTACACAAGTAGAAGGCATCCTACTACGTCATACATATTCCGGGTTTGGCATTTGAAAAAACGGTGCCGAAATTATTGCCAAAAAGCAAATTTTGACTTTTGACCTTGATCTGATCTTGTAAAATGACCTCAGGTGAACAAAATTACATCTGCACATGGCCCAATTATTTAGCTATACATCCATATAAAGTTTTAAGTTGTAGCTTTAAAACTCTGTTTTTGGTAGGCATTTTCCTTTTACCCTTAACATGGCCAAAAATTGCATGAGGTGCCTCCCAAAAACGTTGCCTGACTCCGCCCCTGAGCAAAGTAGAATTTTGAAATTTTGTCACGGCACGTAGAAAGAATAGGTAGGAAAAGTCACCACTTTTCGTGAAGCTGCGTTAAAAAGCCTGGAATTGGCAAGCAAAAAACCCGAGGGGGGGCGGATTCCGCCCCCCCTGCCGGGAATAGGGTTAAGTTTACACTCTGTTTTCTTGTGAAAATTTTGGTGAATTGTGCTTCTGCATGTCATGATATACGTTTTGATGCTTATAGATTTGTATGGTTTTGTGGTGGCTCTGGTAGCTATGATTTAAACTGCATGCAAATGCATAACAATGACATTTTTACTCAGGCGTTTTAAAACATCAAATTCTTGTACCGACGTATATTCCGAAATAACTTAATCAAAGAGCAAACGAATCCACGGTACACACAAATATACGACTACAGGCACCCGTCAAAGCAGCCGCGTTTTGTGATGCTGTTGTGATGCCAGATCTGAATGACAGTGGTTTGTTCCAGATCTGGCAATAAGTTGTTTTGTGGGCGAAGTAAGTAATGTTCTTGTTTGGAAATAAAATTTATTTTTATTTGTGAAAGAAAATGTCATATTTCTTATTCTGTTGCGTAACTATTTGTAAAATATCTCATTTCAAATATTTATACCAAAATTTCCACTTCACTACTAAAATTTCCAATACTACTAGAATGGAAATTTTAGTAGTGGAATTTTCACGTTGTGAAAACGGTCATTGCCTCGGTCAGCACGACATCGAACAGCCAGCAATCCAATATCCTACACCCCAGTGTGACCTAGACTGGTCAGATATGCTAATGGTATGTCTGGTCGATTAATTAGTTTGGTTGGGTACATAATTTCATGCCGTCAGCACCGAATGGAAGGTGGAATCCATCCGCCAGAGCGCGAGCTGCTGGTATGCAGTACATTCGTGCAGCCTTTTCACGCTGCGTGCAAACACATTACGTTGCTTTCGTTTCACTAAAAAGAAGCACGCTCATTGTCGTCGTCGGCAAAAATGGTTATCCTTCTTAGGGCCCAGTCAGTTTACCCTCGTGTGGGTCAATCTTTGTGTTACGGATATATCAAGAAGGCGACGACAATTCCCAGAAAGCGGCATTCACAAGCTTGTTAAGCCCTTTGAATATAGCAATATGGGATGTATACGAAGCAGTCGTTCTGCATCACTCATCGTTTCCTGAAAATATGCCATCGGTAGGTAACCCTGACATTTTGTGAAGCTTCGGGGTATTGTGTGCTATGCGGGTGCAAACGTTAAATTAATCGGAAAATTCAATTGGAAGACACAGGACCCCAGGAGTCCTTCTGCGTGCCAATGACCACTTCACCGTTTGATACCTAGTGTACAATACCTATGTGTATAATGTCTTTAATACCTTGTGTACAATGGTTTTATTAGCACCACAGTCTCGGGGCATTTCGCGAATCAGCACATACCTGGCGACCGAAACTCAGCTGATGCATTCACTTGGCAGTGCCGCATGGGGACCAGACATAGACAGACATCGAAAATATACACATGCAGGTTGTAGTCCAGGAAAGAATGGACTATATCGTCTCTCTCGTTTACTGCAAATCATTCGAATGCAAATCATGCAAACCAAATCGAAATGCACACCAATATACGTGCGGGCATGCGCGCGTGTGTGTCCGTGTGTCTGTATGAGGGTATGCCCGTGTGTGCGCGCGTTTGTGTGTCTGTGGGCGTGTGAGTCTGCGAGTTTTTTGCATGTACAAGTCGTTTTCATGTGAGCTGTTTGCTTTTTTTTACTCAGGCCACTGCTACAGCTGACCGACGATGGGTGGCCTGTCGAACAAAAAGCCTTGCTTAGCCCTGCTGGGCCGCCCCAGTGGTAGGGCTATGATGAATAAGGCATATGAGTGTTCCTACCCACCTCAAAAAGTTAGTAACTAATATTTGGTTTGCACTCACAATGAACTTCACTTTTTGGGAATGGTTTAGCGGACAGTCGGAGATTTCTCGGCTGAGACTTCTTTGTCTCATGTTTATTAACAAATACTAATACAGGTGACACTTTGTATACGTGTTTTTATTCCATTTTTTCGTTAATAGGTGGTGGCTAGAAAAAATATTGTGGTGGATTTCAATGATTAAAACGGCAATCGACATTCTTTTAATGAAACACCTCGAAAATGACTCATGCGTGAAACGTAACGTGAGCGATCATGTGACAGATGTTAAATAGTTTTGGAGTTGCATCAGTAGGCTGAATCTGGGCACCGTCTGGGGTGCCAAATAGGGCATCCCCTCGGTTTTTTTTAATAACGTTTGAACTGTTGGAATTAGCCCGATCAAATTTTCGATACCTGTTCTTCAACTAATTTTACATATTCTGACACCAACCTCGTATCCATGTTAGGTCCGGTGATGGAGATATGACGCCATAAACGAAACCTTGCATGCTTGGTTTGTCCTTTTCTGGCAGTGGCGCGAACATGCTTCGTTTTTTGGTTAATTTTCGAGGATGTAATGCATGGATTATTTGCATTTAGGTAGGACACGGCCCCCAAAAGGATATACGAACGTCACACGTTAGCGACAGAGGTCATGCTAGGCAACATGCATGATGACAGTTGGACTGAATTGCATTGTGGATGATAGAAGTGGTTGCCGATGATCTTTCCCATCGTTCAGACCAGACAAGCAAATCTATATGCACCTCTTAGCAAGGTTCACCAAACGCAACGTTAGGCCATGTCAGGTCAAATCATAGGTAGATGTGAAAATGAAATGAAAAGCAACATTCAATTGAAACAAGTGAAGGTCGTTTGATAGAAAATAAAAAAGTAAACAATGAAAATTGTTCAGTGGCAGCAGGGAGCAACTATTGTTGTTAGTCAGGGAAAGGAAAAACGACTATCTTCCCTGACCTGGCTTGACCTTGACCCGATAAAGAACAGACGGAACAAATTTAATTACCTCGAGAAATGGTGTCAACTCTGTGCTTGATGCACTTCAGAATCCAAGTAAGTTACGATTGTTCTTTGGCAGGAAAAGAACACAACCTTCTTTGACCTGACCTAGACTGACCCGAGTTTCATCCGGTAAGGACTGAAACTCGGACAAGGCAAAACTGGTCATCAGAAGATTTCATTTCCGTCGTTTTTGTTACGTGGTTCAAAACGGCAGCGAGCAATTATCAATCTTTCGCATGCAAAGTAAAACCAATATTTTAGCTGACTTAGGTTGACCTTGACCTGACATTTCTTCACTTTTTGACATACATCGCATACGGAAGATCGTCGTCTTTCGTTTGATGCTCAGTTAAAGGTTCTAAGGCCACTGTGGCCGATGACATGATGTACAAACCGATGCCAGTTTTTCCGACGCCGTGTTTTGCGTTTTCGTGACGTGTGACGTCACCAGTCACATGACAAGGGCTGACATAACATTTTCTGAATCGCAAGACTCAGGAGTCGCAAGACTATCGATTGATGGTAGACCGGTTCAGCCCGACGGTTGCCTCCTAAGGAAGCAGGAGGGTGCTCTTTTTGACACCCGCAGGCGGTTGTGGGTACAAAAACACGCCAGGTGGTGCCGCCTCAGTACAAACATCCATTCATTTGGAGTCTATATGTAATTTGTTCGAAAGTGATGCCGAAATACAGATGTAAAAAAACGCTTACCCGTGCAGTTCCGAAGGTGCTGAACATCTGATCACTTTCCTGAGTAACGCATATGACTCCGTCGTAGAGCCGACGGTTCATACGAGCCCTCTCCGGACAAAAAGCCAGCTTGTTTTTTTCTCGAGAACTATTAATCGCCTTTAATGACAAGTTGAAACGGTGATGGGCAACCGAAATTTTATGGAACAACTGAAAACTGACTACTCTATAGTAAGACAACCATGGCTACACAAAACCATCGCGGAACCTGAGACGTTCCACTAAATGACCTCGAAAATGAACCATTGTCCGCGAAAAAACATTGAACTTATGGCAGTTTACATGCTTCCCGAAACGTTCGATATTTTCAGCAAACGACAAAGTTCGCGAAACGACTTATACTATTGACCTGAGGTCAGGTCACGAATAGCTGTTGTGAGCCAAAATGTACCACCGTCAAAATCAACGACGAATTACTCAGAATGGGTAGAAAATGGCAGATCTGGTTTGCGCTGACACAAGTAATACCATGAACCTCGAAAGATAAAAAATGCACATTTTGGAAATAAACAGGTTCTCGCGAATAAAGTTCCGCCAGTTGTGTAGATTGGTAACAAGTGAATTTTTCCAAACTTTTAGCGCGAGAAACCCTCACAAGAACCACTGACATCAATACAATTTACATGGATAGGCTTAGGCCGCAAAAATAAAGGAACTTGTTCTCGTTAATTTCTTACTGCGTACGGCTGCGGAGCCCGCCGATAACCGACGTGAAAATTGCCGTGTCTTTAACTCAACGTTTCGGCGTATATTTTGAACAAATCTGGGAAATTAGACTATATGACGTGTATCTTTACCCATGTGTTATTAGTGACAGTCCTTGAGATTCAATCGCTAAGAGGAAACACATATGGGGCGTAATGGGACATTAGGCGGGTATCGACATTTACGAACCTTTATGTTTTGTGTTGTTACCTTTACCCATGTGTTATTAGTCGCAGCCCTTGAGATTCAGACGCTATGAGGAAACACATATTGGGCGTAGATGGCTTACATGGTATCCAAAACTAGAAATGGGACCAGTTCAGTTGTCACGAGCTTGCCAACGGTGTGCTTATTTTTGTCGTGCGACCAGCCGATCGTGAGTTAGAGGTGTAGCAATGAGCCTGCGCGAATATTGAATTCGTCGCTGTGTCCGCGAGGAGATATTGATTTCGCCGCTGCGCCCGCGAGATATTGTAAGCAATGAGCATGCGTGATTTTGTTGCTGCGACCGCATTTCCGACACTGCTACCGCGTGACTTGACTACCGATGCAGAGCAATTAATCATACATGTTTGCCTCACCACTCCCAGGCCAGCCAGCCCGTTTATCTTTTGCAAGTTGACACAAGGCCCGCATAGAGACACGTGCCAGACGGCCAACCACGCACCGGCCACGCGCTCACACCCCAGCCTCATCCCCAAAAGCTTCTAGAACCTTCCATCGGACTCAGCCAATGACAACCCGCCACCACACAACACGTCACTTACTTCTTCACCATCGCGTCACACTTCTACGTCACACCCGGGCCAGGTATAAAACTCGTAACCCCCAGACCCCGTCATGGATTCTGGATTTGCTAGCCGGCCCGCTATCGCCGACACCACTCTGCTCTGCTCTGCTCTCTCCCGACCGTGAGTTCCCGCTTCGGTTATCTTCCAAATTCACAACGCGGATCAAGGTCCTACCGCTAGATTACGCTGCACTACGCTGTTCTTCGCTGTTCTCCGCCGCTCTCTGCTGTCCGTCGTTCCGCTGACTGCAATACACCTGCCCATCCGAATGTCGAGCGTCTCGCAGGCGGGAGGCAAGACGGTCATCACCATCAGGACGACATCAGCTGATCGGACGGAAAGTGGAACGCTACAGAGGGGGCGGTCTACCGCCCCCCCCCCCCTCCCCCCAGTCGGGCGTGATCGCCGCTGACCCATGGTTGGGAGCGGGTTAACATCGGCAGTTCGTCATGTATACAGATAACTACGAAAAAAGAGAACAACAGCAAGATGCCAACTCCCCGTATAAATGCAACTTCAGCCGCTGAACTTGTTCTTTTACCAAAGAAGGAGTAGCCGGTTAAAGCCCATATCTCAAACCTTTGGAGTTGGCATGAGGCTAGCACTGAGCATTCTGTCGGGTTTCGGACAGCGTCTGTTTTATTGGTCACGGAGGACCGGTCCCAGGCGCAAAGTCACCCCTCATAAGTCACCGTCTGCTCGTACAGTAATAGTTCATCCTGGTACATACTCAATTCATCACACACAGAATCTCAGCACAGGCACACAGCCTGTTGTTGAGGGTGTCGCTAACTGGCTGTGGCTCCTCTGGCGTTGTGGAGATACTTAAACGATCTGTTTTTGATAAAGACAGGCAACACCCATTTAGCTGCACAGCTATTGCCTCACGATGTTCAAACATACAAACTCATGAGTTGTTTTTGCAATTGGTTTCGGATTTTAGTACAATGCCAGATGTCAACCAGAGAAGTCCTGCCCATTGGGATACGAAGAACACTACCTCACCAGAGAAAAATTACGCGGGTCATCCCTGATGTCCACTACTAATTTGAAAGAACTTGCAGATGACGAATTCCCTGTGTGTTTCGCTCTTTGGGACCACTGGTATTGAAGATTTAAGGCAGCATATTGATGCCGACTTGTGACATCAATTACTTCACATGCCGCGAGTTTTGTTAGTGGGTATCTGATTGGTTGTTGGCCTTGAGAAGCTGTCATTGTGCACCGGACCACATGAGCCAACTAAAGCACTTCAAACTCCCCGACCTGGTGAGTCCACTGTTAGAAACAGTCCAATAGGGCGAATCTACGAAACAAGTGACGACAAGCAAATCACATTACAGAATACGAGGTGCTGAGCATGCGATGCACTTGTTTCTTCAGTAGTCTTAGTTTGTCTCTACGAAACATGGGTCCGCCGGAAGTCTTGACCAATTCGCCGTTGTGAAAACGGCAAATAAATCTCTGCAAACGTTGATACGTGACACTGTCTCCGCAGAAACGGTCCGAGGCACAACTCTCGACTCACAACTCACAACTCTCGACAACCGGGAAGCTAGGTGCCGTTCTGCGCTGACGAAATATTCCTCAGAACGACGATCATTACCGGGCTAACACTACGACGGACCAACTAATTCTCCCGGCTTTCACAATCGCATTACCGTTCAGCCGGCAGTGGTCTCCGGGGACGCTGCGCTACAATTGCAGCCGGAATTTAGTGCGGGCGGCAGTTATGGCGCGGCTCATTATGCGGATGCTCATTAGCCATGTCGGCCGGCCGCTGAAACGAGGACGGTGCGCCGAAATCGTCGACTGCTCGGACCGCGGGCCATGGAGTTGCCCGACAGCGGCTGTCGGGACTGTAGAAGAAGAAGTTATCCACTCCCTGACGAGGAGAAACCGGACGGGGGGGGGGGGCACACAGTTATTCTCTGTGTTAAGTTATAATTGTACGATTCTTGATTTGGAGGACATCAGGGTGGCAGCCGACTCAGTTCTGTAAGACTATCCACCTGGCATTGTTGCCAGACTAGGCTGCAGGAGACAGGACTGCCTGATAATGCTGTCAGACGCAGAAAGGGCATATCGACCGACTTTTTGTGGGATTTCTGGGCCAATTACCGACCGTAGCAGAAGTGCATTCAGTGTTGCAAGCGTGCGTCTTCTTTTTTGTTTCCGTTCTGAGAAGGTGGTGCTGCAGCGAAGGGAAATCCCCAATTAAATGTTTTTACCACGTTCTATAGCGGAGGCACAGCGCAAAGAAAAATGTCACTATTTTTGTATCATTAAAGGGGCGGAACGTTGTGTAAATCATGGGGGGAAGCTGAGCTGAAGGTCTGATAGCCTCACCACCCCCGAATGTGTTTTTCTGAGCGGACTTAGCACACTTTATTTTGATCAAAAGCATTTTTTCATATTATCATTTGCCAGATGACGCGCTGTTATATATATATATTCCACTCGCCATTACGGATAGACAACATGGAGGGAGCAAATTGACATGGGGGCCATAACCCCTGCAAAAGATACCAAGTTTCAACCCTGGCATTAGGTGTGATGAGATGCTTTAAAAATTCCTTGTCATGATAAGGTGAAATAAGGTATTTTCAAATATTTGACCTGGGATCAAAATGCTCAATCCAGGTGGGGGGGGGGGCGGCATAATTTCGATCCCAAACAGAACTATCACAAATTAGGAGTTGACTGCAACTGATTCAGTTTTGATCAGATTACGAACTTATTAACTTACACCCGACCGTGGGTCGGCGGCGATCACGCCTAAGTGGCGGGGGGGGGGGAGCGGTTGACAGTCCCCATCTACCTTACGAAAGGTCGGTCGCACGATAAAAATAAGCACACCGTAAGAAAACTCGTGACAAGCAGAGCTCGAAACTGGTCTCATTTTTAGTTTTAGATAATATGTAAGCCAATTTACGCCCTATATATGTTTTCTCATAGCCGACTGCATGAGACCGAGAAATGACCTGAACCTCAAGGACCGTGACTAATAACGCATAGGTAAAGGCACCAACGCACAAGTAAATGTCCGCGGATGCCGATACACGTCTAATTTCCCCAGATTTGTTCAATATATACGCCGAAACGTTGAGTTAAAGACACCGTAATTCTCCCGTCAGCCGTCAGTGTGCGCCGCTGCCGTATGCGGTACCAAATTGACGGGACGTAATTTTAGCGTTCCTTTATTTTCGCGAAAAAAGACGATCTATTTTAATTTTATTGATCTTTGTGGTTCTTGTGATGGTTTCTCATGCTTAAATTTTGTAAAAATTGATTAGTTGCCAATCTACACAATTGGCGGGGCTTTATTCGCGAGAGCCTGTTTATTTCCAAAATATGTTATATGTATGATTATAATATGCATGTTATATGATTATGGGCTTGTATGTTATATGTTATAATATGTAATGATGAAGCAAAAGGTACACGAAGTTTCGTGACTTTGTGTTTGTTGGTTCTCTCGCAATCCCAGAAAAACCTCAGGGGGGCAGTCAACTGCCCCCCCCCCAGTCGGGGACGGGTTAACCTACCAGCTGAACAGAAATCTGGTGTTATCCATTTAAAGTTTTGCATCAGTGATTTCAAAATAGTTCTGGCGCCACCAGCTAAGAAGCCATGCCTATGATCATGCTTATAGCAAAAACTGAGATGGCAACAATATAAGGTATTTAGGTTGTGGTAATGAATACGGTAAAAACTGTTATAGATTAACATCCACGGGTGGAGACGCCAGCATTGCAGACCCTGCCGAACCCTGTTACACCATGTGACTATGCCAGCCTTTCCTGCAATTTTGCAGTTCCACAGATGTTTGCATATGTAATGTGAAATTTGGAACCTCAAAGTTAGCAACCATTCTTACTGTAAAAGGGTGCTGCACATATAATATAAGACAAGCCTAACGTAATGGATGGGAAGATATTCCATGCATTGTAATATAGTGGGATAAATGTATGGGTGACTGCGTGATGCCCTGGAGGGAGCATAACCTATGTTGGTGATGCTTTCTGTTCTTAGTACATGATTTTGTGATTTCTGTGTACAAAGAAAAGCATGCTTTGGCATGGCATGGCAAAAGCATGCTTTAAATTACATGAATGTACATGGGGGGGCATTTTAGGCACTGAGTGGGCTATCTTGAAGACTGGGGGGGGGGGGCGCAGCCCACTTAAGGGACACAAACCTCCACTAGTGCCGCCAGTGAAAGTCAACTGCTCGTTCAACGCCGCCGATTTAAGTTCGTTAATTCGAGCTGCTGCATGCGCACCAAGACACGTCGCGACTTGATCCGTTGAGACCAGTGATGTGTGTTATGATGAATAAAATGCGCAGACGTGAGACCAACAGCCCCTTTCACTGTGTACCGTCCTTATGAGTGACAATTATAGAACATTTGCTGGTTACATTGAGCCCTGCAATTCCGCGCGGGAAACGGGTTTAGCAAGAGCTTCAATAGACGACTCAAGATGGAATATGAGGCCTAAGACTGGTTTGAAAAAAAAAATATTCTTAAAATGTTATCAAATGATTTTCTCATTGTACTGCCTCACCCCGTGCTAACTGAACATCAGCACGGTTTCAGGTCCAGTCCCTCCACGAAGACGGCGATGCTGGATGCGTAACGGAAAACATCGACAACAGGCTGATGACGTCACTCACCACGGCCGACACGTCCAAGTTGTTGGACAGCGTCGAGCATTGCCGGCTCCTGGAGAAGCCCGGATGGCACGGAGTAGATTGCGTTTGTTTTGAGGACTGGATGCGAAGTCGTCGGCAAGTCACAAACTGCCGAACGGCCCATCACACACGGCGTTTGTTCGATGATCAATTCTAGGCCCGGTGCTGTCCCTTGTTTTTACGAACGATCTACCCACGCATCTCGGCGATGACGGGCCAAAATTATTATGTACGCCGAAGACCGATACAGTTCCTGCACTCTGCCGACCTTAGCGATGTCATCGAGCCCCAAAATATGGTGGAAAGCGCACTGAGTAAAGCTCAGATATGGTTCAATAGAAACGGATTCAACATAAATTCCACAAACAGATGTAGCAGTGGTCAGAACATCACAGCGGCCAACAGAGTTTAAAATGGACGGAAATCTTGGGGGGGAGACTTGCATTACACCATCTAAACCCTTCAAAATTCTTGGCATTGTTCAGTGAAGGAAAATTTAGCGTGGAAGGCGCACGTCACGGCCACGGTAGGGCGCTGCTCTGCGACGCTTTTCGACCTTACAAAATTTGCCGATAGATTAAGTTTCGAAGTGAGAAAGATGATCGTCGAAGCTCTCGTGTTTTCCCAGATAAATTGCTACCTGATTGTGTGGGAAGACTGCAACGAGGGTCAGCGACGCCAGGTCCAAAAAGCCATAAACCACTACGCACGAGCTGCGCATCGCGCTGGACGTCGTGACCAGGTCGGCCCCTGGTACGGAGCCCGGCGCCGATGAATGTCGCCGATCTCGTGGCGGTGCGCGACATCGCTGCGGTGTACCGAGCTCTGAGGCACGAAAACGCGCCGTCAGCACTGCGCGGCATGTTCGCCCTGCGGAGTGACGTGACGTCTGCGGAAACGCGGGGAAGTGCTGACGGACACCTCAGACCGCCGCAACTGAAGACGGAGCTCGCCAGGAGGTCCTTCAGATACCGTGCGGCGGTCACGCGGAGCCAGGTGCCTGCGGACGTGCGCTGCGTCCGCTCAGTGGCGGAGTGTACTGCGCGGCCGCCGCTGGGTACTCTCCAGACTGTACATCGGGTGACATTTAACAAGTAGACATCGTGTTGGCTGAGGGCGGGAAGTGGAAAGGCATGTATGCTGGTTTTACCGTATGTCATGTACTTTGTGTTTCCATGCTTTTGTAACTGCCAGCAACAGTAAGAGCAATGGAGTGTTTGATACACAATGGATTGCTTATATACATGATTATGATGATGATGATTATGGATTCTACTGTTTAGAAGCATAGCCATGGAATTAGGGCCATGCTTTATTTTTTGTGTTATTAGGACATCATTCGCGTAAATCGCGTGGCTCCAGCAAAGCGGACAGGTGGCGCTGTTGCGCGCGCTTTTCGAAATAACCGTCTCTGGGAAAAGTGGAAGGGAACCCTCACAAGAACTAATCCTATGTAGTCTTATCTCACTGGAATCGGCTGCAGGACCAGGTTCTAGCCAGGCTCTGGCACTATGCACTGGACAGCAGCGCCAGTCCGTGGCTTTTGACGCGGTAGCATGAGCCCTGGCTTAAGCTGTAAGCCATAACATTAACATAAGCCGTAACATAAGCTAATCGTTTGGCAACGTTCAACCAGTTTCAGGTAATCACCGGTAGCTTTCATGACAGCAGTGACGAAACGAATCAAACGTTACAGTTATGCCCCGAACTGGTAATAGAGTCTTAAAAGTGCTGCTGTAACCATACAACAGACAATACAAATAATACCTCTTGCGATTTAGAGATCACTCCTGACTCAGGAGTGACTCAGGAGACTCAACTTGTAGTTATGAGCTCTTACCAGAAAATTTATAGCTGGGATTAAAAATGCCCCCGCGTTCGTTGGTGATTTGACGGATCAGTCGATCTTGCACAAACAAGTGATTTTTTTACAAAGCCTGATTAACTAGGCATACGTCTACCTATAGATTTGGCATGCTTATTCTTTTAAAAAGACTGTCAGAAAGTTTTTTGACCCGTCACTGGCGGGTATTTTGGCGGCTCTCGGAGAGCATGGACATCATTTTTTTCCCGCCTATCCCGAGAATCTGAGCCACCAGACATGACCCATTTATTGACTTCAAGGTCGATAGTGACACCACACCGCCATGTCAGTGCCCCCAAACCGCCGGAATCTTGTGAATTTTAGGGCTAATTATGTCTGGCTACCATTTTGGAGGCATACTAACAGGACAAGAATAGTTAGCATTCGTAACATACAGTGACGGAATTTCACAAAACAGCACTCCCAGTGAACATATACCACCAGGTCAAAATGATTCCAAGATCTGGGTCTTCATATTTTGCATGTAGCCGGTGCAGAATCGCTCGAGAAGCTCAGAATTGACATTTTCCTGTGTCTGCAGTGTTGTAGCTTTTAGAATCAGTCTTAGGGAAGAAGACAAAGTAACACTGTGCTGCGGCATTTCGTCCTCGGCAGAACGCTGCAGTGCAAAGCTAAGAAATGGCAGTCGTTGACCAAACTGAGATCGTACATGACTTACATGGTCATATACTTGGCTTTTATGACACCTTTGATCAGATCCTTTCAAGCCATGTTCCGGGAAAGTATAGGTATTCGAGTCAAAACATTGTCTAAAGGCCGATACGATTCTAGGACCACTCAAACTCCGCTTATCCTCATCATGCCATATGGCCTGACCTATGATGAAAGCACTGCCAGTTTTTTTTTGGGGTGGGAAGGGGGAAGGTAGCTGTGCACAGATACATGTGCTGGAAAATTGAGGCTTTTTGTGCTGGCTTTTTTCATCTGATAGTTATGCCGGAAAGCCAGAGGGAAGGGGTTCCACAGAAGCGCGCAGAAGGAGAGGTTTTCTCTTTGTGATATGCGTTTCCATTGCCATCTAATTTAACTGTATGTATATATGTATATTTTCAACTCATTCTGATGTTTTAAAATGAACGAATCTATGTAAAGTATGACCATGCTCTGTATAGTTTTGCAATACAAAGAGTGGAAACTGCTGATTGGCTCCGGATTCAAGATAACTGATGGCATGGACGAAATTAAAATGGAGGATTTCGTCTTGGTCGAGTTCGGTCGAGTTGAGCAAACGTCAGCAGCTGGCTGCCGACTGCGACGTCCGCAGGGCGTTTTCAACGAAGACGACAAGATGAGGCCCGAGCATTCTACCCGGAATGTTGCCAGCGTGGCGAAATAGAAGACATACGACAAAGTTTTCGGAAAATTGAACAAGTTGCACCCGTTTGTCACGGGAGCGTCAGCTACACGTCATTGCCCCGTGCAATTACCTCGGCGGACGATCGGGGAGTCTCAGGCCGCAGGAAGCTTTGGACCGGCAACGTGCATGGAGCCAACGGACTTCCTACATGTCTCGGGAAACAACGCCTGTTCTTACTGACGACGTCCGACGTACATGCCAGTCAGATACAAACCCTCAAGCCGTGACTGATGCATAGCCAATTCAACTCGCGCGTTTGGGCGGACATCCTCAAGCCATTTGGTCACGTCCACTAAACACCTGCAACCATATCAGCCTCTGATCTTTTCCTTTGTTAATGCGAGTACAAAATGATTCCCAGAGGGTTTCCGGGCTAGATGTGCAACTATGAAAAACGTTGCACTGAAATTGGCATACCTTTTGTTGGTTGAATAAAGCAAATTTGGTACCAGTTGCTGGTTACCGTCTTATTGAACCAATGCATTGGTCGTGTGGTCTGCATCATTTCCTAGCTTCTTTACGTTACGTTTTTCACCCGCGCACGACCGTCGGTCGGCCACGATCACGCCCGACTGGGGGGGGGGGGGCGGTTGGCCGCCCCCTCTAACTCACGAACGGTTGGTCGCACGATAAAAATAAACACATCGTTGGAAAGCTTGTGACGAGTATAGCTCGAAACCGGACCCATTTTTGGCTTGAATTTGGACTCATTTTTGGTTTTGTAAATGTAAGCAAATGTAAATGTAAATGTAAGCAATCCTATATATGTTTTCTCATAGCCGACTGCATGAGACCGAGAAACCGCCTCAATCTCAAGGGCTGTGACTAATAACGCATAGGTAAAGGCACCAGCGCACAAGTAAAGGTCCGCAGCTGCCGATACACGTCCAATTTCTCGGATTTGTTCAATATATACGCCGAAACGTTGAGTTAAAGACACGGCAATTTTGGCGTCCGCTGTCCGCGGGCGCCGCAGTTGTACGCAGTAGGAAATTAACGGGAACCAATTTTAGCGTTCTTTTATGTTTGCGACATAAGCCTATCCATGTAAACTTTATTGATCTTAGTGGTTCTTGTGATAGTTTCTCATACTTAAATTTTGAATAAATTCATTAGTTACCAATTTACACAATTAGCGGAGCTTTATTCGCCAAAGCCTGTTTATTTCCAAAATACGCAATTTTTTAAAACTTTTTGGGGCTCTTGGTATTAGTTACGTTTGTGCAAGCCAGTTCTGCCACTTTCTGCCCATTCTGAGTAATTCATCGTAGATTTTGACGGTGGTACATTTCGGCTCACTGCAGTTATTCGTGACCTGACCTCAGGCCAATGGCTGGAAATTATTTATGTTATATAATATTATAATAATATATGGAAATTATTGATACTTTGCCCAATGACGGTAACTAGATGTCCGCTTCATTTCACATTAAAAATGTTATGAAAAATTCCGTCAATTTCCGACAATAGGACAGCATGTCTTAGAAATTGGCTTGACCCTAGGTCAATGACCCAGGAATTTCCGAAAAATCTGAGATGGCAGATTTGTTGCATCTGTCAAAATCACTGATCCCTGAAAGTATTATTGTGATACCTTGTTTTGCGAAGAAGTTGCAGGGCGCTAAGATTTTTTGGACATAGGTCCGTTTGACCTGAGCTAGGTCAGACGCCTGACTTGACCTGAGGTAAAAAATTTGACCCAAGGTGTAAAAATGGTAAAGCAAAAGCTACATTAAGTTTCGCGGCTTTGTGTTTGTTCGTTAAACGCAGTCTTGTAAAAACCCAGGGGGGGGGGCAACTGCCCCCCAAGTCGGGGGCGGGTTAAAAAATGCTGTATTTTGAGCACGCAACCTCTGTTGTCTCTGACTCATCTAATCTAACTCATCTGCACTTCTGGGTATGTACCTTTTTTACGTTAGTTATATATATATATATACATACATACATATATATGTATATATATATATATATATAACATTAATTCATGTTATATTTATTACATAGATACATTATATATATACATTACACCATTTTTTCACAATATGTTCTTATTCAGATATTTGTTTGTTACAATACCCATGTTTTACTCGCTACCCAGTCACCCGCGCTATATCTACTACCCAGTTACCCATGTTTTATCCATTACCCGGTTGCCGTCGTGCCTTTGGGTCCTGAGATCACGACTAGTTTTGCTGTTGCCTAAAAACGACCAAGGTGCAAGTACGTCGGCCACTCTGCTTTATCGTAGTTATGCCACAATAAGCATCTAGAATATTATTTGGTAATCTGTAGTCGATTAATATGGCTTTTGTACTTTTCATTACAACGGGTGAGAACATTTGTTTCTGGAATCTACATATTACCTATTACTGTATTTACCTTATATCCTCATTGGTTTTGTTTTCCAGTCCTTTAACTGCACTTTTTCCGGTGTCTAAACATGGTGTCTTAGTTTCCTTGATCATCTGGCTCTAAGAAGCTGGCATTTGTAAGAGGCACAAAAATGTGGCAAATCAGTCATTTTCGTTTTGTAACCCGCATCTAAAAACACCTCTGCTCAGCCTGCTTTGGCGCCATTCATTCCTTTCACTAGAATGCAGATATCGGGATGAGACGTTTCATGAATATATTACCAAAGGATCCCTTTGACGAGAACACTGTTCTTTCCAATGCCACCACGTGACCTCGTTTGAACTGATCTTGGTCGACTACAACAGCCAGACCTCTAGTATGCACTGGCTGGAGCCACAAAGAACACGCTGGTTTTCCTCCTATCCCATCTTGAGGTTCAAAGGTAAGAGGGGCTGGCCCGTTTTGCCTATTCTGGCACATGAAAAGGTGAACAATGCTGTTCGTGATGCTCACTTGGACCATTTGACACTTTATGGTGCCTCCCAATGACACAAGACTCATCCGTGATGGTATAAGCAACACATATCGCTGGTCATTGTGCTGCTGACGGCTAAGCCGTCACCTCTCCTACAAATGATAGAAATATATCTAGGAGTCTGCTTTTTCGCTTTGCTTTTTTGTTTTTGTTTTAGGATGTCTCACACACCGTCATATGCACGAGAAAAGGAATGGTGTTCTCTCTAAGAAAAGTGAACCCTTGTACCACTGATCAGACAGTTTAGCCTGGTATCACTTGCAAGTTTTCTAGCTGTAATTTTCGGAAGCGACAATGTATGTGCGACTGGTGAAAATTACAAAGCTTCAATGGCGTATTTTTGGAGTTATGCTTTATGTCCATCTGATAGTCCTTCTGATATATTGTATCAGTTACGTACCAGATATGTTCCTCTGATATGTCCGGAGTTCGTTACGTCGCAAAGTCCGCGTGGGCCCTGACGGCGTATGTATTGCCGGGGTCTTGCCGGAACCGCCTCTCTGGGCATTGAGATAGGTTGGGATTCATGTGTCCTGTCTACCGAGCCAGTAATTGAGTTTGCACGGGTCTGGCGCAGCGTCAGCTATTGTTGAACCCTTGAAGTTGGAGGCGACGCCTTGCAGGCGGTAAGTGGAAATTCAGAGGAGTGGCGGCCGCCTTGCAAAACTTTGCTGTATTCAGCTACTAAAGAAGCCCCGCTTGCCAGCCATGGTGCGAATTACCACAAAGTTGTCGTTTGTCCATTGCAGCCAAAGGAAACCAAGTCATGAGATAACTTCCCGAAATCCACGGCAAATGTAGCGCTGAACGGATCATAGCCAGACGTTTCGGAAGAGACTGCGGAATAGCCTACTTCGTTCCTTCCGATCTCCGCCCTTTCCTCGCCACCCGCCGACAGAGAAAACGGTATATTTCGCGTCCTGCAGCGTGCCCGGCGCGACTGCCGACGTCTCCAGAGGAGGCCGCCTTATCCGCAGGTGTCGCGCTCTCAGGGCGGTGTTGTTTGCTCGGCGCGTGGCCAGCAGGCTCTGTCCGAGCTGGCGGGAGCCGGAAGACAATTGGCGTCTCCGTCCTGGGAACAAACAAACTGTGTTTTCGGTGCTGCGCTTAAAAAATGGAGCCTGGTGACAATGGCGCACCCAGCCCACGGTCTTCGAAGACAAAAGCGGCTCGGGGTGGGCGTTGGGTACATGAAAAGGTAGGCAGTACATCGCGTTTGAAATAAGGCATGAACTATGCACAAGGCTGCTGATCGGTCTTTCGGAAGGATAGTTTGTCATATAAATGAGCATAAATTTGTAAATACATAAACTTGTGTCTTTTAAATTAGGAAAATCCAAGTTTTTTCTGCCAGGCCTCGGCTGCCAAGAGAATTTCATACTGCGTCCCCGCTTTGTTCTCCACGTCTAGGTTTTTTCGTTGCTGGCATATCAGGACAATTTTAAAGGGAAACTTTTCGAAATGGTTGTGAACTTGAGCGAACGCTTACAGTTATTCTCACAAAGTGTACATAACAGTACGTTGCTTTGTGCATTCCATGTATAGCATGTCACTAAGCACATAAAGTGCAGGGCAACAGATCAAGTTCCGGTTTCATCGCAGCCATCACAGCGCTGGAGCATTACTGCCATCCGGGTTTGCAGGAACTGCGAGCTGCATCATACGGCGACATGACCTGGGTGGCAACGAGGATCCTTCTCGCGCCGGTACCGACGCGAGCCCGACAGAGGGTGCCGGCCGGCCCCTCCCGGACATCGACCCCCTCGCCCGGCGGCCAACTTCGCCGCAACAATGTCCAAACCGCGGCGGAGTAGTCTGACGCAACTGATACGCCGCGCCGGCGGCCGCGGACGGGATCATTCGATTTCGGCGGCCCCGTCCGACCGACGGCGGCCGGCCGGACTCCGGGCTGGCGAAACCAGCCGCGGCTGCCGTCCTGCGCCGCTGGCCGGCGGGCGAGTCGGTCCCGCCGCGAACCGCTGGCCGCGGCGGACATTGGGCGCCCCTCTACGCTGGGTTGGCGACTGAGCCGTTGTCCTAAGCAGGCACTGGCGGGCGGGTCTTCTCACTGTGAAGCGGGCTGAAGAGCGGATTTCCGTCCCGTGTGGGTGATTAACGATCGAACGGTGGCCTCTGAGGGTGGTGATGATTGCAAGTCTCTTTTGTGCTGGACGCGGTCGACGGAACCAGTTCTCGGAGAGGGCAATGTCGGCGAATCGATATACTGCGGTGATGCTAAATGATTGGAACCAATGCCGTTTCGGTCTGTTTGACAATGGAAAATCTTTCGTTTGTTGGAGGCAATCACTCATTTCCAATACAAAAGTGTTTCCTTATTCCTCATTCCTTATAAGGAACCACTTTATACCCCATATCCTGTTCCTTATTAAATCCAATGTGATTCTCAGTCCACCTGTCTTTGGGCCGTTACTAGGCAGCCAGGATTTGTTGACTCATGTGATCCAACCACACCTTCGCCCCATTGCATCGGATGTCCGGCGCTGTTAATATTTTTTTTTCGTACCACGTTGCGGTGATGTATTTGACTTCGGTGGCATTGACCGTCTGAATTTTGCTTGGGCGTGGTTACCTGCAGCACGATGTTCGCCGAAAGTCCAATGTATGGCGGATGTCCACTGAAAGGTTAGGTCGTGTCGTGGGTACGAAGATGACCGTCATGTAGACGATGTCAGCTGCAGATCAGTCTGTGAGGATGGGATGAGAGATTGGACGCAGAGACCCCAAAGACCTGTGGGACATTCGACCCTGACCCGGCTCTGAATGACTGTGCTGCAACAGAGCTTACAGTTCGAGACGTCGCTGGTGTCTTCGCAGTCATGACCATATACAGTTTTCAGAAGGCTGATGTGTGGACAAATAAATGGAGAGAGCCACATTTTCAAGCAGCATTTTCACCGATCCTGGACATCTCATCACAGAAATCGCAACGGCTTATCAAAAGCATGGACAAGAAGCTCACTCTTTTAAAAATGCATATTTTTGCATTTGAGCGCATGCTTCTGATACGGCAAACCTCTAAGTCGCTTTAACCATGGCTCACAGTAGCACAGTAGTCGCTGAAATCCCTAGCTGAGAGCTAACAACAACTGCTAAAAAGAGAGATATATATATACGTACATATATATATATGTATATATGTATATATGTATATATATATACCATCAGTAGCAAACTTCGTTGAAAGAGAAGAGAGAAACAACTGTAGTTCCGGGTAACTTCAGGTAAAAGAAAAATCCAGGTAAAAAATAGTAAAGGTGCGCCGGCAGCCAGCCACCTAATCTCGGACAATGCGCCCTTGCAAGAACTCACCTAAACACATCATGGACGGCAAGTGGATTTCTCTTGTGCATCGGGAGCAAACAATGGACTCCTCCGGGGTCGAGTCACGTCCGTGAGCTCAGGACGCTCAACCGAAGCCGAGCCGACGGCCCGAGATCAGCGTGCCGTCCTGTAGTCGCCTCGCTGCGCCCGCGACTGACAACGGGCTTCATGAAGCGAGTCCTATCGACCTGGCTGGTTCGTTTGCCAATTTGCTCCGATGCATATGCGGCTCCGAATCCATGCTAAGGCTGTCTCTAGACTAAAGAACAAACGGGTATCAGATTGTTCTTCATGTCGCTTACGAACGAACATCATTTTGCACTGCAAGCGGACCACGACTTAAAATTGTCTCCAGAGGTCACGGTGGGTCTCAGGCGAAACAAATATTTCTACCTCAGCTACTTAAGCGAGTGGTAGCACTAATAATTAGGCTAGTAATTACGGAGCTTGTGAAGAGGACCGAGTACATAATCTCAGCTTTTTTCAAACTTCGAAGTCCAAGTTCTAAAACGTTCTATTGCCTAAAACAAAGACTTTCTAAAGCCTTTGCTTTGTCTAAAGCAAAGGCTTTAGACAAAGCAAAGGTGACGGCCGGAGTATTAAATCTGCCGCGTCTTCGTGACGGCTCACAATGAGTTGTGCGATGACACAACTCATTGTGATGCAACTCATAATAAGCCTTTATCATCTACAAACGCATTCTGAAAGTCCCCAATCTCAAAAAAGCTTTCGACGTATTGAAATAAACTTAGACAGCATTCGTATGGCGCACCAGTACTGACGGACGTGATATCCATGCATCTGTCTGTTAACATTTCATGTGTCATCCAAACACGATCCACTAATGTGGCCTTATATAAATTACAACGGCATGTTCGAGAGGGTCACACATACCAAGGTATTGTTTGGAGTTTCCGCTCCAAGAGCAGGAAATGGTCAAACGCTCTCCGTCGCCGGAGAGCAGCCGTACCAGGTGGTCTCGGACCATCGTCTTCAGGAACTTCCGGCGCCGGTCAAGGTCACGCCGTGTCGACAGCTGTCCCACCTTCAAATGCCCTCGGGACGCGTTTTCGGCAGACGAGACGATTCGCTTAACAGAACTCTCCTAGAAAATTAAGAGAGCTCTGTTGACCGGACAGCCACCAGGCATTGCGGCAAACTTCACCAAAGTGTCTCACGAACATAACACGCTGTCCAATGATCAACTGTACCGGCCGAGGGTGAAAACCAACGCAGGAGAGCGTAGACTGCGCTTTAGCGGCGCGGATACCTGCAACAGGTTACCTGCAGTTTTATACTATGGGACTAGACAGATTTAAGGTCCGATTGACCGAAATGATGTTCGCAGAGATGGGCTTGGGTTGGCAACTAAATGTAGCGTATCGTGTTGATTGAATGCGTATGTTTTTCCCTTTTGTACCTGAGCCTTGATTTTCAGACTTGTCGCTTTACGTGCCTGTTTATCAGCTTGTAATATCAACGTCATCGTGGAAAGGTTGAACTAATATATGTCTATATGTCTATGTCTATGTTCGTGGGGAGAGAAAGCGATCTGTGCCTGAGAGCACGGAATAAAAATTTTGAGACAAATGACGTTCTTGTATTCCCAGATTCATTGTTTCAAAGCTAAGCGTATTTCATGGCTCATTTGATTTGCTCTCGAGTGAGGCACGGGCATAAAGAACACTTCCATCATATTAAAGCCATTTACTTGCTGGATAGTCGAATGGTTTTCAAATTGAGGACAGGAGTCGTAAACTTTATCTTTATAGCTCCTGCAGGCTTCAGATCCGACCGAACATTCCAATGAAGCGGTGATTTTACGTTTCCCGCCCAGATAAGATTTTGATAGCCTCCGGCAAAGTGGGATGTGTCGGTCATTTGATGACGACCGGCCTGGGCCTGGAGGTGAGCGGGATTCTCGGCAGCTTTGCGGGAAAGGCCAGGAAAAGATGGCTCTGGAAGGGAATTGAAAACACGCATGACGCTTATTCGGCCATACCACGATGTGCACCCATGCTATGCTAACATCAGTGATTCCGGCATAACATGACATTCTGGCATAGGCGTAACATATTTTGCCAAGCCTCTTTCTTTTTCGAGACGTTTTAAAGCTGAGGCATGTCTTGATGTGAAAAGACATTGTTAATCAAGCGGTATTATCGATAAGAACATCTACTATTTAAAATGCACGGCATGGCAGAGAAAAATACGGCACTTCCCAAGCCTGCAAAATTTATTTCATTTCTTTTTTTATAAAAAGGGGAACATTGTCGTAAAAAGTGGAACGTATACTCTCAAGATTTTTGTCTGATGCTTTATACCAAACTGGAAGGGCTGGGGGCGGTGGGGACGGGATGTAGTCCCTGCAGGTGCTTCAGCCTGTCCGGCACGCAGCAGCGTTCCTCGATGGTCCGTGACTCTCCTCTTTGTTCCGCCACGCTCGGTGACTGCCTGTCGTGGCCAGCGCCGGCCCGTCGCCTGCCGTCGACACGAACGACGCACCGTGGCCCGGCCTGCCTCCGGCTCCGCCGCTGACAGCGCCCGTCAGACCGGGCCGTCACGCTCTCGTCCGATGCAGCGGTCGCCTCGTGGAGCCGCGGAACGGTGGACGAAAAGGCCAGCGCCGCCCGTGAGTGGTAGCTTTCCGGGACGGGGCGCGGAGGAGCTGAGAAAGATGCAGGCCTGGATGTGACATTCCTTCTGTGTTCTTCCGTCTGCAATAACGTCAGTGAATGATGTTCTGGGTATAGCGCGCACAATTTTCTGACGAGACTCGCAGGAAAGATTGCGCAAAGTTGTGACTAATTTTTCTGTTGCAGAACAATTGACGTATTATTCAAGTCAGTTTGTTGCTGTGTGCCGCCGATAAACCCTGCAACAACGTAGCCAGGTTAGCGTCAAATGAATTACTTGCTTTAGGTGTATGAAATGCCAGATGAACGGAGTGATCGGCAAAATTTGTGCCGCGCGTGGCAGTCGAATTTATTTCACCAACCTAACTTCAGAAAAGCCATCAAATGAAGCCTCTCTCCAAAATGAGTCTTACTCCCTTACCATAAAAACTACTTGCCTCATAAATCTGTTGTAACACAGACCATTTCTCTGTCCTAAATTTCGCCACACTACCAAAATGCATTAGCTTATAAATCTCGAGGGCTGAGGTCCCGTAGCCAGCCTTCAAGCTGCAACATGTCGGGAACTTACTGCCTTCTTTGTCGGGTTGGCGCCGCTTCAACCTCTTTGTTCGGTTTCCACTAGGCTATCGAGAAGATGTCTGCCTTCACTGAAACGGAATGTAAAGGCCCTTAGCATTTTGCATGCATCAATCGGTGTCGAAGCGTCTCTTGGTATTTCCTGTTCATGGTGCGAAGCTATGTTTTTGTTGTACTGAAAATGTGAACAACAACAGCAGCCTTTGCACTCCTGATTGAGTCATCAAGACCTGGGAACGTAAGGTGTCCCCCGCGTCCCATGATTGTATGGACATTCGTCGTACGATGCTCTGGGGACCACGCTGTGAGATATAACTGAATACAATCGTGTTCATTGCATCATCCCGAGATGACTTCTTTTGTTTGTAGGTAACACTGAAAGGAAACGTTCCACCTTAACTGCGTGTGTTGAATTGAGATAGCCAAGACATAGGTTCTGAAAGCTGACGTCGATTTCAAACAAATTTGTGTCTTAAAAATTCCTTGGTTATAGAGTTCAAAGCAATATCGCATGGTTTGTGTGGGGCATGATGTACAGCTGTAGATCTGAACGCAATGTATGCCTGCACATGACGAAAAAGTGACGTTCATAACGTTAGACCGTCGAATCGAACACTTGCAGGATAAACAATGTAAAATTATGTGGCCATGATAGGACGTTTTTTTGGGCCCCAGTATTTGGGGTCTGAAGCAGAAAGCTTAGCTGAGATAGCAAGATAGCGAGAGGTTTTCGCACCTGCAATGATAGCTGATGCCCATGGACTAAATCGGTCAATTGTCGTAACAAATCCTTCTAAATAAGCTACGTGAATTTGATGCTCTATGGTAAAGCCGGCCGTCGCAGTGAAATGGAGACATGACGGCGTGACATGAAATGGCGTGGAACGTAACTTGACATGGTGAGGTCAGACATTTGTTAACACGCGACCGGGTGGGGGTCAGTTTGATAGCCCCTGGAGTTTTTTCGGAATAGATCCCGAACGGTGCCGCGCAGCCGCACCAAATTAGGCACGGCTATACAAAACTGAATAGCGGATCCTCTGATGTTGTGAAATGTGAAGGTCTCTCAGGACCACCAACATAGACTGGGTCAAAATCAGGTCATGGTTTTCAGAGATGATTATTTTTAGGATAAACTTGAAAACTGCTGCCACGAATATAGTTTTAGACGGACTTTCAAACTTTTTAATGGTGCACAGATGATCAACTGAAAAAATAGTCCGATTGAACTGAGTTCAGGTCACTAGGTCAGATCGAGCCAAAGGCCAAAAACTGTTTCCGAATACAGAACTTCTGTTGTAATCATCGCAGCCAAAACACAGGAAAATATGTAAAGGCCACTGCAGTTTCTTTTGGCTTATCAAGTTTCAGGTCGATATCAGGCCAGGTTACGGGGAGATGACCAAAAATGTGTTCTCGCGTACCCCTTTTCTGTAGAGGCCAAACAATAAAACGCCACCAATGTATTGCTCAATGCCTAAATCAAGGTTAGAATGGTACAGAACGATGTCAGAGGTGACTTAACGCGCATTTCAATGGTTTTGACTTCTTCTAGGTCATCTCAGGTCACTCCTGAGATGACCTTTATTGACTTTGGTAGTACACCGGTTTCTGTAACAACTTGCTTTCTAGTGTGTTTTTGACGTTGATTTCGAATTCAGCGGCCGAAATTACTTAGGTATGGTACATGATGGAGTGAACAGGTATAAAAAAATGAATGAGATGGGTTTTGCCGTTGGTTTTGCATTCCGTGCCCGCGTACTATGCTGACGAAGCTGGAGGACGCAGTGAAGTTTTTACTTACCAGTGTTAAATCTCTCCGGTAAGATTGTACGGAATGACGGCAGTTGGCTCTGTGGATCACATTTTCGCGATTTTCATTTCTCTTAAGGTCACCCTAGGCTAGTTACCTAGGTTGACCTTCGATGACCTTGGGTGGCCCAAGTGGCAGAAAATTGAATTTTGAGGTGCTCTTGGGTGCCAAATTCGAATTCGACCACAGAATGTACCACGAGATATCACAAAACAAGATTTACGGCACTTGGTGAAATTATAGCCATATGGCTTCAGTTGTGCTGAAACACTAATTCAAACATAGGTGCTGACCCAAGCATTTCAAATTATATGCCATATATTGCAGTTTTGTGGGACTGCAAAAATGGCTCATCCTTCTAGGCACTTTGACGAACGGTTTTCGCGACACAAGCAAAAGTCTGGCGATCCGCACCAAATTCGATCTGCTTTGACCTCGTTTTACCCTGAAGTTTTTTCTTCAAATTCTAGAAACATCAAACTATAACACAAGAGAGTTCTTTTAGAGTTGCATCTATGATGCAAATTTGGCGGATCTAGCCCTGTTAGTTTTTGAGATCTTACGGGGGTCGAATTTAACCCCACCCGAGTGCGTGGTATTTGACAGGCCACCCGTGCGCGTGTTAAATGTCCAAAGAGTTAGAAGTTCGCTAACACACACTTCTAGCGCGTTTGGCAAACATGGATACATAAGGATTACTTGCAGAAGTTAATTTAGTCGCTGGTGGAATTTTAATGTCTGATTAAACACAACGAAATCGAGGTTTTCAGATTTATCTTGGTATTCCTTTAATTTGACGCCGCCAGCTATCTTGAAATAATATCTTACCCTTGTCTGGCCGACCTTTTTCGCTAGACTGCAGTTCATGGGAACCTCCCAGGGTCTTGAGAGCTACGAGTCCCACCGAAAAAAGTAAAAAGAACATTCGAAAACCCTGACAAAACAAGAATAAAGGCCCCAGTTTTTCGTAAGTTTAATACTGAGGCCACCAGGTGTCATCTTACGTCAAATTACCCTGTTGGTATTGTTGGCAAAATAGTTGATAACCAAGGATTCCATGAGTTTCTAAATGGGCTAGCAGAAAACCTACGTGGGGCAGAAAAAAGATGTTTAAGGTTTACTCGCCATTTAAAACACAGCTGAAAATTAGGGGAAAATGGTCCTTCTGAGGGCAGGAATATACATTTTTCTGCTTTTTCTTTTGTATAAGAATGTGTTTTGGCCTGAATGCTCTGCAAATGTGTCTGACACGTATGCAAAGTGTGCAATTATCACATTAATCCGGCAACGCCTGGCGCGTGTTTGTACCCGCAACCGCCTGGGGGTGTCAAAAAGGGCACCTCCGTGTTATCTCACGATCTAACCGTCGGATCTGAACTGCAGTTCAAAAAATATTAAGTGAGCCCCAGTGACGTGACTGGTGAAGTCACAGGTGAGAGTTTTACAGAGTAATTGAAGTCGCAGGTCACGTAAAACGCATAACACGACATCGGAAAACTGACACCGGTTCGTACATCATATAATCGGCAGTGCTGGTCTTAAAGCCTTCAGCTGGGTATCAAACCAAAGGTCACGATCGTCTGCATCAGAAGCAAGCCAAAATGTTCAAAAGAAGGTTAACCTACGTCAGGTGAAATATTGGTCTTATTTTACATGCCCAGCCGTTTTGATCTACGTGACAGAAAGGATGAAAGTGAAACTTTCTGGTGACCAGATTTGCATTACCTGCTTTTCATCCGGTCGAGGTCGGTCTAGGTCAGGTCAGATAAGGTTGTATTTCTCTTCCTATCAAATGATTGTATTTCTTTTCCTATCAAAGAGCAATAATTACTCGCCGGAATGTTTAACTGCGTCATGTATAGAACTGAAATGACCTCTTGTGATAATTAAGTCTGCTCTGTCTGCTCTTTGTGGGATCAGAATCAAGACAGGACAGATTGCCATTTTTCTGACTAGGAACAATAATTGCTGTCTGCTCTTACTGAATCATCTTCCACAGGCAATGTCGTATTTCATTTCGCTCTGACATCTACCTGTGACGTGACCTGACATGACTTCACGCTGTATTTGATGAACCTTCTTAAGAGGCGCATATAGATTGCTTGTCTGGCTCGAACGATGTGGAAGGTCAGCGGCAACCAGTTCTATCACCCACGATGCAAGTCAGTCCAATGGTCATCATGCATGTGATTGAGCATAACTTCTAATATTGACGTGTCACGGTTGTGTATCCTTTTGGGGGCCGGGTCTTATGTAAATCCAAACAACGCATGCACTGCGTTCGCGAATATTATCAAAAAAGCGAAGAATGTTAGCGCCACCGCCCGAAGAAGCGAAAGCATGAGCGGAAAGGTTCACTTATGACGTCACATCCGCAATAACTGACCTAGCATGAAAATGATTTTGATGTCAAAGTATGTCAAAGTGGTTGACGAACAGGTGCTGAAAGTTTGGTTGAGCTGGCTCTAACGGTTCCGAAGTTATTCTTGAAAAACCAAGAGGGGTGCCCTATATGACCCCCAGGCAGTGCCCGCTCAAGGACGAACATGGTCAAACTAGGTCAAGGTATTCACGCCCATACATCCGGCGTTTCTGTTGCCTGAGGCATCATCCGCCCATTACCATTGACCAGAAAAGACACGGCATAAAATCCCGTAACATCAGTCCATGGAATATCTCTTCCACAGCATGAAACCAGTGATACAAAGCAGTTTTCACCTTTGTGACACAGATGCCGGGCAATGCGCACTGTCGTAGTATAAAAACATAATATTAGATAGAAAGCTACTTTCGCGGCGACAAGGTTTTTTATTTTGGCGACTCAAAACAACAGGGCTGGTTAAGTACAAACTGTAAAGAAAGAAGATATCCGTGTAGTTCTGATCACATGTGACCATGCGAAGTGAGTTCTCGTTGAAAACTGAGCAGTATTTTTGAAAAGGCCAAATCAAGCCAGCCTGGATCAAATGGGACTGAACAACACTTGGCAAGTAATACATTACTTATGTATTAGTTGTGTTGTACATAAATACATACATAAATGCAAATATATACATATATATTAATACAATACTAATATATAATACATTATTCATGTATTACTTGTGTTACACATTAATACATACCTAAATGCAAATACATACATATATATTAATACATTACTAATATATAATACAATATTTATGTATTACTTTTGTTATACATTAATACATACATAAATGCAAATACATACAGACGTACCAATACATGATTTAATTATTATATACAATATACTATATATATATTATATATTATATAATATACAATACATTATTTTTGTATTACTTGTGTTATACATAAATACATACATAAATGCAAATACATACATGCATACTAATACTTTACTAATATATTACTAGTACATTACTGGCTGCGAAGTAAATCTGACTGCCAAAAAACATTCGAAAACCGTAAATCGATGAATGATATTCGTTTTGGGACCAAACATTTGTTATAAAGTGTGACCCGATCCCAGGCCACAGGTCAAGAGGCACAATAACGTGTGCAAAAGACGTGAGAGGGACCGGGGCGTATATTCCAGCTTAGAAATCGACGAACCGGACCCGCAGTCACAATAGCAAACCTGCAATGGTCGAAAGTTTAGCTGTGCTTAGGTCAATGACCTCACAGAAGCTCTTTCCCTGTAATGTTTTTGGAAGACTGTCGTATTTAACCTCACCTTGGCAGATGACCTGAAGTGACCCTGAATTTAGAAACTAACACAAGGTGTCAAGGTTCCATGTCTCTGGCGTTTTTGATTTTTTCTTCAGAAAACCATACGGGGTTCCCACGGCCACCCGCCGTCGCGCTGGCCCGGCAAAAGTCAGTATGCTAAGATAAGCAAGGCGTCATTTCCATAAATCCTTGAAATAATGTCTTTGCCATAAATAAATCCAATTCAGGAAGTAAAGCGATCGCTGGACATTATCTCCGAAATCTTAACATCTTATCCACAGTGCTGCATTAATGTCGTCTCTTCGTTGCTTTGATGACATTATGAAGGTTAGTGCAAGAACTAAGTGCAAGAGCAATGCAATTCAGGCTATATCCCGACCCATAAAATAGGATCGCGTGGTTGGTTAATATGTTCTGTATACACGGAACATACCATCACAGAAAGTGAAACTCGGCACGTATTTTTCCGTAGTGCTAGACGCCGGCAATGGAACTACATTGCAACTGCAATTCAAGGCAACTGGGCTCTAAAAACGAATTACGGAAAACGGAGTTAAAGGCTGAATTCAACGCAGGCATACCTCAGCTATTATTGTGACAAAAGTCACGTGGCATGTCATGATATGGATGCCGTGGTAACAGCTGTTCACGCTCAGAATGGTACGAAAGCATTTGTAGTAAATATAAGGAATATTAAAAGAAATGCTCCACCGTGGTCTGGTTTTCTTGAACAGGTTTGATCTGTACCAAACAATGCTGTTGATGACGTTTTCGGCACTAAGTTTCTGAAAAAAATATGGAAATTGGGAGTATGCAATTATTCAAAAAGTATTGTTTATTTTCTTTGCGGTCATCCGTCGGTATGACGCAACAGCAGTCAATGAGCGAAAGCCTTCTGCAAACGTGAATTGACCTCGCTCTTGGTGTCACGCTGTGACCAGGGGCCCGTTTCACCACATGAATAGTATCCCATCAGCGCGTCGCTTATTATCCCATTCAAATTATGACACGACTATTATTCCGTTTCACCAATGCCGTAAGTATGCCTTGGCGCTAGGAATATATTCAAGGAAGTAGTTCGCGTATGCACTCTACGCGCAATCGCTGATTGGCCGGTGCGGCACTATTTTTATCCGGCGGTTACGTTCAACTCATACCAAAATCAGTGCTGTTCACGGACAACCGACTGCGTGGTGAGACACACGACTTGGCGCAAGACTAGTCGGCTTCCGACTACAACGGTTATGGTTAAGTCTGACTGATGCATCGAAAAAGAAGCCAGAAAACAAACAGTTCTGTTTACGACTGTGAAAATGGGAGCCTTCCGCGACGACGGGAAGGGAACTGATTTCCTGAGCACCTGCAAAGCGGTAAGTTACTAGATGTCAGCGATATTCGTTTGAATCTTGTATTAATTTTTGAAATCTTAGCGCGATGTTTTAGTAGAAGCGCTCAGTATCTTTTACGGAGTTTGCTCCGGAAGTGCTAGAAAAAGAACGGTTAAGTATGAGATGAAAAGGTTTGTTCTTCTCTTCGTGGCTTCTTTTCATGACATGCTTAGAATAATCTGCTTCAGCTCCAGCAGCTTCTGCAATATTTGCACCATCCTCCAGAGCCCAAACGCTTCAAATGAACTTTCTCTTTTCGAAAAAGAGACAATCGCAACACTGATATAACCGTTGGAACACCAACAAGAATCGCACGACATGTCAGCAAAACTGGCATACTCTGAGCGACCGCAAACTCGGCAGTCCGCTGACTAAATGGAATAATGATGACAAGCCTGACGTCATAGTACTCCGAAAGCGGGATACTATGCCGCTACACGCTGTCATACTTTGAACGGGATAAATATTCATCTGCGACGGTTGGTGAAACGGAATATGTCATAAGTATTACAAAAGTGACAATATGCCACTTTCAGAGAATATATTCCTGTGGTGAAACGGGCCCCAGGACGCGGCCAGAAAGAACGCGGTAAAAGTGTGGGAAATCAGTTTGAACCCCTTCCTATGTGTAAAGGTTTGAGACACGTATTTTACAGATTCGTGAAAGTACTATAACATGGTTATAACAGTTCGGAACACGTGGTAAAGGTGGAACATGTCACGGTGTTTTCAATGTGATGACATTTAATCCACAAAAATCAAAACCCACGTAGAAAAGGGTGGCATTTTGTATGCTATTCTGTTCTTTGGTGTACTTGAATGGTATATTTACGCCGAACACAGCAGTAAGACTTGATAGCTTACTTCTCTGACACCGCTTTATCATGCCTGAGTAACTGCCATTTGCATACCTCTTATCCAACCAATCCCTTTTCTTATCCGAGACTTCTTCATGTTTGCCATTATTGTTTGAAAGCAAACTTTTGGAAGTCACTTACTGATGTATGAACTTTCGTCGTTTTTCCTAAGCCAGTTTCTTATCCCCTGCCACTTCAATCAGTCCTCGCTCACTGGACAAAGGAGGAGCTGCTGGCCAAGTGACGGCCGCCTCTCGGTCTCTCCTTATTCACAGTCACGTGACCTAATGGCCGACGGCGGCTCGTTGGTGACGCCGGGAGCCTCCCACCGTCTGCTGAGCAGCACGGGCCGACCTCCGTCACAGGCCCCGTGACGGCGATGCGCAGCCTATCGCAGGCTCGTTCGCCGCGTTATCTTAATGCAGACGTCTGCCATCTACATATTAGCTAGCGGATCATGCAAATGACTCTCGAGTGCCACAAGCGGAGAGGCGCATTTTCCCCTGAGCCTTCAAGCTTCCTGCATCAGTGGCAAACCGATAGGTCACGAACCTGTCTATGATCTGGACGAACGTGTGGGTTGTCAGGCATTTTCCAAGTGCGTCCTCGGAAAACAAAAATGTGGGAAATCACTTGTCACGACCTCACACATTGATCATAAAAGCGTTGCTACATGCAGTAAAACTGATCGACGCATCAGCGCCTTAGTACTTCAGTATCTTAGAACGTGGCGTACAGATGCACTTCCATCTAACGCCTCCAGCCGTTCTCGCCTGCGCGTCCCCACCGCCTTCTGTCCGGGACCACCCTCTGGTCGAACGGAGACAGCTGACTGAGGATGAGGAGCCGGTCGCTCTCTCCAGTCGTCCAGCCGGCACACGGCCATCAGTCAACTGCAGACAATCAGATCGGCGCCCAACTACGACGGCCGACGGCGGGGCCCCGTGTTCGGCAGCCGGGGCGTGATGAGGTGCTGATGGAAGGTCGGACGGCCGCCGGCGGACGGTCGGCGGGTGCTGCGGGTCCGTTCCACGGCGGGAGAGGATCACCGGCGAACCGCGCCGACCGCGGCCTCCGAGCGGTCTCTAAAACGGGGGCGCCCGCGAACGGCGCCGCCGGCACGGGTCTGCCTGCAGACTTAGACAGCGCCGTCCGGGCGGAACGTGAACTGGCGGCAAACATCGCCTCGTGTGGAGCCTCAGAAAATGTCAGGTCATCGGCAGCTGCTGGGTAATCAAAGCAGCGCAAGAGGCGCCGGCGCCGCCATGAGCGATCTTACCAAACTATACACGTAGGCTGAAATGAAACTGGTTCCATACGAACAGCATTGTATAAAACAAATTTCATGCAATGTTGTATGAAATGTGAGTGCTTATGAGGCAGCCTGTTTCTACTCGCATCTAAGCGCCCAATTTAGTTGAACTGTGGTATTTTTTTCAGACCAGAAACGAAACTTCATTACGCGTTTTTACAAGAAATGCCGGAGAAATGTCCTTCGAGCGATTCACTAGAATTCTCGCCTTCACGCCTCACCCCGATATTAAATTCCCACGACCATTTGCTGATCTCACCCACACCCTTTCCAGAGGAAGCCGGAACTGCAGCTGCCGGCTTCTGCGTCGTTACGCTCCCGCTCGGTACAAATGGTCCACATTATTTCCACGCATCGCCATTCGAGACGCGGCTCCAGTCGTGGTTGATGTGATCTTTTGTGGGGCGGGCTGTTTTTCTGATCGGGCCATCTTTCGGCGTCGCACTAACTGTCCAGGAATGACCGCCTGCTATTTGTGGCCCCGGTCGGGATGACGAAGTGGACGCTCTAACAACGGAAAATGAACGTCCCATTTTTGTACAATGAAACTCAGATGGATGACAGCCGTAAAGCCATGGAAGACGTTCATGCGTTCTCCGGTGTCTTTCAAAGAAGCTCGAGGGCTGCAACATTTAGCTAATGAAGCGCTTAACCCTATTCTCGGCGGGGGGCTGAATCCGTCCCCTCTCGGGTTTTTTGCTTGCCAATTCCAGAATTTCTGACGCAGCTTTATGAAACCTAGTAACTTTTCCTAGCTATTCTTTCAACGTACTATGACAAAGTTTCGAAATTCTATTTTGCTCAGGGGTGGAGCCAGGCAGCGTTTTTGGGAGGCACCTCAGAACATTGTTGGTCCTGTTAAGGGTAAAAGGAAAATGTCTGCCAAAAATGGCGTTTTTAAGATAGAGCTTAAAACTTTATATGGATGTATAGCTAAATAGGTGGGCAACGTGCAAGTACAGTTTTGTTTATCTCAGGTTACCTTACAAGGTCAGGTGAAGGTTAAAGTTCAAAATTTAGTTTTATAGTAATAATTTCTGCGCTGTTTTTGGAAATGACCAACTCGGAATATCCATCACGCAGAAGGGTGCCTTCTACTTATGTATCACGTTTCAGCTTGATATCAGGTCGGGTCACGGAACTATGACCTAAAATGTTAGTGCGCGTACCCAATATCACAATAGCCGTAAAATGAAATTTTTGAAATAGATTGAATTTAAGTGATTGAAAACGTTTACAGATAATATTAAACGAATACGAGGTCATTCCAAGTGACTCCAAGGTCACTGGGGTCATTTAAGTTCAAAGGTCTCAAGTTCATCAGAAGAGCATGTGACCATGACAGTTTCCCCTTTTTCATGTCCCTGGCACCGCCTATGTTAACATTATGCAATCACTGTAATACCATTTGAACTTTTCTAGCATTACATGACAAGCAGAAGCAAAAAAAAAGTGTTTTTACCTTTTTCTTCATCCAGTTGTTGAAAAATTAATCCTCCTATTTTTAAAACCCTGTGAACGCCTATGAATTTTCTCAAAATTTCAAATGTGCGCAACACTGGTAAAAATCCCATCCATAATCTCTCGATTCATGTCAGTTTCATCGAAATCGGTCCATAAACCACGGAGTTATAAGAAATCCAAAAGTGCCCCGGATTTTGATATTTTTGCCCCCAATATCCACCCCTTTCAGAATTTTGAAATTTCTTCTTCCAAGTGTAGTTTACGTCGCGGCAAATCGATTGCCGTTTGTTGCGGTAAAATCAGATGTGTAGTTCTCGAGATCTCAGGGGGCCGAATCCGCCCCCCCCCCTGCCGGGAATCGGCCATAGCGTCTAGCCCTCCTGGAACAGGGCTAAAGCGGCAAATCATTGCATGTTTATACTCAAAGATTTAAGTCTCACTAAGGTTTGCCCAGGACGTTTAAAGCAACACATAACACACACCTTATATCTCTTGAGTCTGTGACATTGGGCAGTGAGGGATTCGTATAACTCCCACTCACGATATTCAAAGCGATGTCACACCAGTGGGTGTGAAATACGCTTTTATTGTAACCAAAAAGCCGGTTTTCAAAATTGGTTCACTGTCATCAGTATGGTTTGCAGGCAAATGTTGTGTAGAAGACAGTGCACAACAGTTTATATTCAGGGTTACGTTGTCACGCAGCAGCAGAAATACAGGATGACCTCTCCATTGCTGAAATGATTATATCTGGCGTTAGGAATGATTATCATTATAACTGTATGCTTACTTTTACACTGGAGTTTCGTTATATTCTTCTCATTCCTCCATTTGAAATCAAGACAATGATGTCAATGATGACGGAAACTCTGCTGTTTTTTTTCACACCGCCAAAGCAGCACCGTGTTTGTGCATTACCAGATGTGAAATCGATACGGTCCCTGTATTTGAAGACGGCTGGACGTCGACTCTTTCCGCCGACCGGTGCCGTCGATGCAGCTATGTGTTCCAACCACGCGACGTCTCTGCATGCATAACTACGACAGCGCCGAGGGCACTCTGCATTTCAGATGGCCCCTGGCGGACAGTATCTGGGTCCAGTGCACTGCACAGAATACCTAATGCGAGTGCGACCTGTCTTGAAAAGAGAAGCCATTGCCAGTGCGTTAGACGCCGATTTCGTTTCATTGCCTTCAGCGTTGATGTTTGACTGCGGGACCCCGACCAAATCTGTTTATTTATATCAGGACCTTTATAGGACCACCTTGAAAATACATGCTTCTCAAAGGATAAGGAAAGGAACGGACTGCTACAGGGATGAATGACCCCTTACTTTGGCTCTGTTTTCTACAAAAAAAAACATGTGGCGTTGCTTCAAAATAATTTTGCATCAGTGTCTCAGTTCACAATCTTTTCCAGAGTTTTTGCACATATGATGAGATAAAAGTAATGTAAGCTACGAAGACGCCGATTATGCACCGTGTCCTAAGCAGAAGCGACCTTGTTAACTTTTGACGTCTAACAGAGGCCCAGGTTTCCATGGTAGGAGCCAGTCACCCGCGTGGATCTGCAGTTCAGATAAGCTTGATGTGGACCATGGAGCTGCCGGTGTGGGCTGCTGAGAACGCAATGGAACCAGCACACCTCCGCTGGAGGTTCGAGTATGTGGGTCGGGCTGGTTTCGTGTCAGTGTGTTCAATGGTGGGAAAGGCGAATTGCCGAACGGGAATTAGATTGGCGAGCTCCAGTCTCCCGGCAGGAGATTAGATGCAGAACCACGTCCCAGTTCCCTAGACCCAGTCCCCTGGAAGTATTTGTCTTCTTCAGCTGTTTGTGCTACGCACAAACAGCTGATTATTCATCGAAGGTGATCTGCACTTTAATCTTCCTGCCTCTATATTCCATGTTGTTGATAATATTTGATCATATTGTTGCTGATCATAACCGATGTTTCGACGGCCCTTTATACTCGTATATAAGTTAAAAGAAACAGTTACGCTATATCCGCTGCTCCAGAAAAACACACACCTGGCGCTCAACAGCTTGTCACTAAATAATTCCTATACGATGAAATCAGTGATTACTGAACTGCAAAGAATGCGCTTACGAGCAGCAAACTGATGGGAAAGGAACATTCAGAACACGAAATCAAATTTTGTCAAGCAGCTGTGACCACCATCCAAAGCTTTCCTGAGTTTTGAAACGCTCCTTGATCCTTTTCAGTTCCAAACAAGCGTGAAATCAAAGGTTCCATCGAAGAAGTCCTCAAGTTCCCTTGCGCATGTTATTCCGTAATTCTTGAAATGATCCTCATCGTGCATCGATAAACTCTGTCATCTTACATACAAAACCAGCTCAGTGACATTCAGTACACCTGAATAGAAATGCTTTTAAGCCTAATTGAGGCAGACCAACTTAAAATTTGTTAGCCCCAGTCTAACGAAGTGTGAGTCTTGCCGGGCCAGTGCCTGCTGCCTTTTGAGGGGGGCATACATCACGTTGACGGCGGGTGTAACTCAGTGCGCCGTTGCCGTTCTGTTCGTTAATGTCGCAATGACGTGCCGCGGTGACCAGCTGCGGTCAGCAGCCTGTTTCCGAGCCGGCACGCCTCGCGCCTGGTGCGGCCGGCGTCCCTCGAGTCCTAGTCACGTGACGCGGGGCCAAGCCAGCACCAGTCAAACGAGCATGTTATCACAACACTGTGTGGCGAGGCACACATCAGTGCTGCGACACACGGGAGCAGCACGCCACAACGAGACGCCACATGTAGCCGGCACGGCGACAACAAGGGCCTCGCCTCTCTGGGATGCATTTACGATTGACGATGTCAATTGCATTCCTCTTCTAGTGGTTTTAATTTTTTTCTAGTGCTGAAACCGACTTAATTTCATTAGCATTCATATGCTGTCAAAACTAACCAACCCTAGCAAGACCATTTATATGATAATCATCGCAGATGAAGCTCCGTCTGTTTTTCTTTTCGAGCCGTCTCAACCGCTCCGTCACAAACGCAATGAGAAGCCATTTCAGACAGCAAAGCCTGAGTCCCACCAAAAATACGTCAAACGACTACAGACATAACATGCCCAAGACACACGCTGACTGTGAGCTTCCTCTACGCCATTAGACCTTCTTTAATTTGGTCCGAATGATTTCTAGGGTGACGTTTAGGATGACTCAAGGCCGTGCTATAGCTAAGGCGACGGAACCCGTGCTATAGCATGTTGCATAAGCTCTAACCACCACACCTGATCGTGCAGTACTAGGTAATGGTTGAAATTTGGGAAAGTGTAACATGCCTTTAAGGGTGCGACACGACCGAGCGATTGCTAGCGTGACCCACGGGCGAATATCGAGAGACAGGATGACTTGGACCCGTCTTAATAGAACGGGGAAATAAGCGCTCGATCAACTGAGCTAACGATCACAGTAAATGCCATGTCGTCTGAATTTCGTGGTGCTTTAAAAAGGTGCTTCAGGGGCATTAGGTTGTATTGCCGGTGGACCCTGACATGACCCAACACGCTGACACCTGAAATCAGTCACCGAGTATGACGCATCAAACTTACGTCAGCCACAATCATCTTCGGGACACTGACGTCAGTCACCACAGGCCCCGGCTCAATGACGTCAACCACCATTGGTTCCGGCGCACTGACGTAATCGTAGGTCCGGTCACAATGACGTCAGTCCCGGCATGCCTGGTCACAGTAACGTCAGTCTCGGCAGGTCCGGTCCCAAAGACGTTAGTCCCAGCAGGTCAAGTCCCAGTGACGTCAGTCTCGACAGGTCCGGTCCCAGTGACGACAGTCCCGGAAGGTCCGGCTCCAATGACGTCAGTCTCGGCAGGTCCGTTTACGATGACGTCAGTCCCGGCAGGTACGGCTACAGTGACGTCAGTCTCGGCAGATCCAGTCCCAGTGACGTCAGTCTCGGCAGGTCCAGTCCCAGTGACGTCAGTCCCGGCAGGTCCGGGAGGAGTCGGTGACCCGCTCTCTACGCCGTCCGTGGCGGGCCTCCTCGGTCTGACGGGACCGGGGTGCTGCGTTGGCGTGCGCTCCGGTCGTTTGCAGGCGCCAGTGAGCCTGTCGTTACGACCTGCCGTGTCTCGGCCTCGCGGTACCGTGGCCCGGGGAGGCGCAGAGCGCTGCTGGTGCTGGGAGAGCGTCGAGCTTCTCGTCAGACGCCGCTTGAGACCGCGATTCGGACTGGACGGTGTCGGCACTACGGCAGATCATATCGAAACCCCATGCTTGATTTCGCTAACGCGTTTCTTTGTTGTCTTCCTCGTTTAGGGTGCGAGATGCTCCGTCTTTTTTCATAGTTCTGCTCCGCTTGATGGACGATCTGTCGGCAAAAAACATTTCTGGACTAGAAGCGCGCGCAGCTCGCAACGAGTCGCATGCGGCAAAATTTGCCTCAGGCATGCACTATTTTGTGTGCCCAGCCCCCTTTCCCTGTACGCCAGGGGAACTGCAAACCCCATCAGTGCTCATTAGAAAATGAAAGCCTTGATTTGAAGGAGCCATTGCAATATCGCGATAAGGCTGAGGGCTTATCCTAGTTGTTCCAAGTCATTATGGCAGCCCCTGACGTCACCGAGGTCTCATACTGAAATTCAAGGTAGCCGTATTGATCTGACTCTATTTATTTGAAGGAAAATGAATTTCCCAGAACTGATGATCGATGTCTGGGTGGAATACATATACATGTAATAAGTTCTATTCAGTTTAGCTGGTAGCTACAGAATAATTAGAATATTGTTTTCCAACAACTCAGGTTCAACACCTGTACAGAATGCTCGAGGGTGTGTTCGACTTCTGTATCAGGGCTTGGTATTTCAACTAACTACGGCTTGCAACAAGCAAGCATGGACGAATTCGGCGTTGTACAGGGAAGACTGAGCATTATAGCAGTGGACGTTTACGGCAAAAGGTTTTAATTCTTCATTTGCATGAAGCTGCAAAAGTTTGCATTAAAGGCTGTTCTTTTCTGCAAAGAGACGTTAATCCCTTAAAAAGAAGAGACAAGATATTTAACACAAAATCGAAAAAGGCAATCAAGAAACATGTAGGGGAAGATAAGTGAACCTGGACACAAGCTGCAGTTTATGCATTGTTTGGCGTACCTCTCTAATGCAAAGCTCTGGAGGACCCTTGCGTCACAAGTCGTTTCAAACGGCGTTTCGCGAGAGGCTCAGCATTCACTCAGACAAGCTTCGCTCCTCCCGAAAACTATGCTCTCTCCGGGAACCAAATGTCATGCTAACCGTTGGTACCAACTAATTGTGAAAGACGATGATAAGATAAGCATGAGGCTTGCTGGGACTCTTTTTACCAAGCAGCAGTTCGAAGTGTGATTGCAGTGTGCTTTGATGTTGATGCTAAGCAGCATACTTCACATGCAAAACTTAACTTTTTGTGCTGCCAAAATTGCACTTCAGCTGAAATTGTGTACTGTATGGTAGAAGCCGTAGATGCCATTTATTTTTTGTGGCGTTAGTACATTGTGTCTTTTATTTTTCATTTGTATCCAACTGGACTGAAATAAGCAGTGATCTTACTCATTGCAGACCGAAAGCATTTCCGTCGTCTTGGCGATGTGTTTCGCATGGCACGCAGAGGTGTGGTGCGCACACAAATGCGGCAAGCCTGTTCATAGTGCCTATGATACAGACTGCGGTATCTCGGGCTCCATAAAGATTCCAAGTGGAAATGAAGCATTTTCTTTGACAAAACCCCAGTCTGACCGCATGTTTAGTTTATTCACTGATCACCTGTTTAAGTATCCCAGCAACTGAATGATTGACATAATTTGTATGACTCTCGGGGATCAGGCATTCCTCGTGTGTTCCGCGTTAGGCCCGACCTCAGGTTATTCCCCGGAAATGCCATCTCTCCGCTATGCTTCAAAACCAGAGTACGAAAAGTGGTCCGCTCGCTGATTTATGCCCATCAGTACAAACTATGGCATGTAAATACGGAGAAATGACAGCATTTTCTGGTGTTCGTGCATCCGAGCTATTGGTAAAGTTACCGACCATTCTGTGAGGTTGCAGGGCGTTAGAACGTTTTTGGCACCTGCACGCGGCCCAGCGCTTGGTAGGATAGGTGTGCGTGTTAGTCGGCTGTAAGGGAGCGGTCCAGGCACCCTCCAAAGAGCGTCGTGTTCTGAACGGCGTGCTCAGGACTAAGTGTACTCGTCTACCTTCAGCGCACGATGCAATTAAACTCTTTATGGCCGTACAGCAACGTTTCCTAATAATTCTTCATTTCCCCGAAATTTTGAATAAACTGCAAAAACATCAAACCTATTCCGTTATTAGTTCAATTCTGATATTTCCATTGATCAGGAATTTGCCTGTTGGTTGACGATATACAAACCTCCCCTCCCATTTCCCTAAATGTAAAGTTTAAGAAGTAAATAATGCTCTTTGTATAATAATATACATAATAAAATATTTCAACAACTCAGGTATTATGAAACAGTAAACGAATAATATCATGTACGAATAATTCAGCATCGCTTCATTCCGTGCCCTTACGAATATTGCTATTGCAGTCGTATGTGACAAATCGGGCATATTTCTAAGGTAAAGGCTTGAGAAAATAATTGTTGCTATTGTTCGTCGTAGAGTTTAGCACGGTTAAGCTGTACCACTTCTGCCATCTGTTGGCCACTACCGGCTCGTCCTGCTGTCATATATCGATGAGGCCCACCACTTTGCCGACGTTTGCCTATAGGCACTCCTCAGCCACGCTGAATGCCGGCGTGTCAACAGAGTCGTTAATAGCTCCATTTGCCTCAGGTGAGTGCGCAAGTTTTCCCATGGATGTTTTCTTCGCGTGGACCAGTGAGCAATTCGGCTAACCAAGGTCCTGTTCACTGTCTGCCACCTTGTCGCACTGAGTGTCAACAGCCTGTCTGATGCTGCTGTCGCGTTTAAGTCCAGTTTAGAACGACGCCCAATGGATCCTTTGTTTTTCTTACCTTATTGCAGTCCAAGTTGCTACCGACAGATCCTCAACGATATTTCTGCTACCCATCATCGGGTTCTGTAGTAATCTTTCTGACTCCGCAGTAGTTGTTTATTCCTCGGACTATTCTTCTCCACCGCTGTTGTCTACCAACCAGCTCCCCGCAGGCACTAGCTGCTGCTGCTGCAGCCACATTGCTGCTGCTGTAGCCACGCTGCTGCTGTTGTCATGTGGTCAGCATCTGTCAAGTCAGCATCAGCAACTGTCATCGATGCTGTTGTCATCTGTCGGTGACGTCTCAAAATTTCTGCCGATGCTTGTGCCATCTGCCTCTGGGCTGTCAGTCAGTGCCGCTACCATCAGTCTGTGAGCTCTCTGCCGCTGCTGCTGCCATCTGTCGGCGGTCGGTGGCTGCAGGCGGTCGTCCGTCGGTGCGGCGCGGCAGTACGGTGCCGGCCGGTGTGGTGGCCGTCACGTGCCGGACCAGTGCCGGACTCGACTGTCTGCGCTCGTCGGCAGCCGGCTGTTTGGACGCCTCCGGCCCGAATGGCGGCCTGACGGGTGGCGGTGCCGCTGGCAGAGTCTGACGCCGCTGGTGACGTCAGATGGCGTTCTGCTGCCGGGGGAGGTTGCGGCTGCAGGCGCTCGTCCTCGGATGGGTCCTCTGTTCAGGTGGGCGACTAAACGCTGATCGTGCTGTTTCGGTTGTTGATGTTTTAAACACTGGTGATGCTGGGTCAACGCTTGCTAATCTCTACCTCAGGGAGTTGCGTGCAACTAGGTTTAGGCTTGATGGGGAGTCTATTGAACTACTACTTCAACGGTTGTTGCATAGTCTTGCTATCTATTTATCCTACCATAAAATTTTCTGTTTCAGTGATCGGGATCTCTCAAAATCCCTGTCAGATGCTAGTGGAAATCTTCCCCCATATTAGCATGCATCATTATTACATACCATAACTAATTTAGTTAGCATCAATAAAACAAACCTGTGCTCACGTAACCCACATCCAGATCACTTATCAAACAAAGTCGAACATCAAAGATGATCCCCTCGAAAAAGTTTATGTGAGATGAATGTATGTAATAACGTATAACGCATAACTTAAAACGTATAGTGTGCAAGCGCAGATATTTCCAATGGAAAGGAATATCAGAGAAGGGTGATATGTACATTTACCTAGACTATGAACAACGGATTTTTTATCGGCCGTCACCCGTGAACAGGCAGCCAGGGGTGCCTCCGCCCCCAGACCTGACGACAACAACATCACACGTTAACGCCGAAACATAAAAACAATGCAATCGCGGCACTCCCAGCTAAGAGACAGGAAAATAAGATAGCAATTCGAATAAACTATTATAAAGCATATTTATGTCTGCGCACGTAAAAATCCAAAGAAGAAGCTGAAAGAAGTCTTATGCACAGGCTACATATGACTAAAAACTACATCATTCCCAAGCCGAAAATATTACCGGTGTGAGAAGCAATTTTGCATTCGTTCAAATCGTCAAGGCGAAGTCTGATCAGGCCAAGCAGTCATGAGCAGACCCAGAGTGACACGCCCAGCTAAGCTCACGTTTGTTGCTGCGTGTCCTTTAGGAGCCAGCGGACCATTAATTGGTTGGATTGCGGTTTGATGCGTCTTGGTGGCTGTGCCTAGTGGCGGCAAGTTTTGGTGTAAGCATGACAGTGTATCTGTCCTCATTCCTGTTGTTCAAAAATCATGTATGGGCTTCAATGATATATATATATATATATATATATATATATATTAAGAAATGTTTTCAGTATGCTTTTGCATTGAGGTACATCATTTCCGTTGAAATTTCTCGCTATCTTTGTGTACCATAGTGTAAGACCTCGACAAGATATCGTGAAGAATCTATAAATTTACTTTGTCGAGAAACTGTTTTCAAGGTGGTAGGTAAATCTGGTTAAATGGGAAATGTGCTGACGCTCCTGAAAAAGCATGCTTATATAGGGCAGCAAAACATTTGCTATGAATTTATACATTACTAGGAGCATTTGCAGTTTCGCGATGTCTTGAATCTTTACGTGTTGAATTTTTTGAAAACATGGTTTGCATTTTCAGCTGGAAAAATGGTCGCAACTCTCCGTATTGCTCTCTTTTGTAGCTGCAACACTGAAACACTGGACAATTTTGATTAGATAATTTAGTGATTTCTTATTTGCATTGTTATATTCGTGGATATTGATAGAACAATATCCAAAGAAGATTTGAACCAGATTTATGTCGATTTTTGATCAAACTTTCCACATTCCATTGTCTCAGACGGCTGCCAATAGTGCTCCATCCGACAATCTAGATGCTGAGGCAATTCAAGAATCACGTCAGCGGCTGGCAACTTGAACCCTTGTCAGACGCGACTAGGAGAGGTTATCGCGACCCCCACGGCGTTTTTGATAGACTGCCGTGAACCAATCCACAACGGCGTAGGCCATGAGCTTGGGATTTGCAGCATTGACTTGTCAGTCTTTCCACGCCTTGCCCTCCAAAAATGTGTTACGATGTCTGATCACGACGCCAAGATATCACAACATTCTTCAGGGCTTGCATGATGTTTTTTCCACATCAGGGACACATATTGGCTTCCTTATCAGAAGACTATGGGTATGTGACAGCGACAGTATATTAGTGATCTCACATGACTTTAAGAGGAACTCGCTTAAGTATAGTGGGGTTATTTTCTCTATGATATCAGTGATTACCATTACTTTTACCGTTTCCAATAGTTTTAGCTGTTATCTTTGATATTCAAAAATCGTTCTTGGCACTAGCAGCTCAGTTAACCTTGGCAATGATATCTGATCTAGCCTTGACCGAAAAATAGGTAAAGCAGTCACTAACTACAACGATGGGTCGGTTCTAAAACCAGGTCATTACAAAACGTGGTTGACAGACCGGAACGCCATGCAGTTTTTACGATGGCTTTGTTTACACATTAACATTACGTAACATGAGACTGCGGAGGACAAAATCAAAATTTGCCTCGTGGCATTGAAATTTATAGAGCTCACTACTAACCTTGCCACTGACTGAGAACAAGTTGCACGACGTTTTATGTCTAAACAAGCGTTGAAATTTCCAAAATATAGAATAGTGGCCATGTGCCGACCAGCGTGCGCCGCCACCGTTTCACCTGTGTTTTTCCAGTTATCTTGACGACTGCTCTGTTTTGTCATTATCATTGAAGCGCATAGAACACCGTGCTCTTTGTCCGCAAGCACCGTGGTTTTTGCGCTCCTTGCCGTTCCAAGGTGACACGTATGTCTGTGCCTGCTCCTTCAAGCCTTGTCCTGCGCGCCGAAGAAACAAAAAGGGTGGTTCTCGAGTGGCTAGCACCATCGTAATTACGGTCACGCTCTCGCCGTAAGGCGGCCGTCATCGTCCGGCGGGCGCGGCAGCAGCTGGGGCCCGGAATAATGGAGCCTCGGCGTCCCCGGAGCCCGGGAAGACCTTTGTAGCTCCAGCCGCCGGTGGTGCCTCGCTGCGCTGTCCCGCCCCGCCTTTGGTCCGGACGACGAGGTACGACTGTGGCGGACGATTTCCGGCCTGCACGCAGGACTGTGAGGCCCGTTTGTTTCTTTGGCGCGCAAGACAAGGCGTGAAGAAACAGGCACAGACACACGTGGTACCTTGGAACTGCAAGGAACGCAAGAACCACGGAACCTGCGCACAAAGAACATGGTGTTTTTCGCGTCTGAATGATTATGACAGAACATAGCAGCCGTGAAGATGATTGTGGCGGACAATATTCGGCCTGTACGCGGGACGTTGAAGCCGCATGCGTTGTTGGCGACAGACAGTGATCGCGTCTTAACCCTTTTCCGGGCCGGGAAGTGATTAATAGGTGGCCCCCAGTGGGCTTTCGCTAGCTGACCTTTCCGAGTGGTTTGACATCGAACCATGAAACATGATTTTTCCCAGCTCTCTTTCTGCATGCACTGTGAAAAATGCAATGTGGTAACTTTACCAGAACCTTGTCCTGTAGTATTTTTCAGGCACATTTCGCCGTTTCCTTTTTTTGAAGCTTTAAGAGTTTGCCCTCTCCATGTGCTCTGTTCGACAGTATTTAAACAAAATGGATTATGGATTGAATTGCTATTAGCACATAAACTGCATTTACAAGTTACACAGAAAACTAGTGCTGAGTCATTTCATTTTTGAAATCGTAGTTTCGACTGCGATCGATGATAGAATTTCAGTTAGAACAAATTTTTACCAGAGGAATTCTTTTCATGTCTAACTTTGCCTAAAAGAAGAAAAGTGTTAATCTTAAGTCAGTCAGAACCGATCTCAAAATTGTTGGAAGACGGATGTTGAGAATTTATGGACAACTAAAGGGTAAACTTTTCGGACCAGGATATTCTAGTTGTATCAAGAGGCATGCTGGAAACTAGCATGTAGTGTGAATAATTTGCATTTTGAAAAAAATTGCAATAACAGTTTCTGAGTACTTAGCACTAGTTTTACCCAACTCCGAGTTTGGGCTGCGAAGTATATACCAAATGTAATTCCGGTCTCCGAAAAAATCAAACGTTTAGTGATGCAAGTTCTTGACAAGACCATAGTGACAAAAAGATGTACTGGGACAATGCATGGACTGGTATTTTGGTGCTGAGTTTCCAAATTAACTCATGACGAATTTGGAGCAATGCTGCCTGAAGTGGATTTTGCTGGTCCATAAAAATAGCTTGGTCGCGCGTAGTTATACTAACAATCACGCATCGAAGACTTTAGTAGCCCGTCTGATGGTTTGCTGGTACATTTCGTCTTTTACATTCGTTATCTGGAAATAACAGCGTGACATGAAAATAACACATGTTGTAAAGCATGCGGGCGACTAGTCTTTTCGCGACTGTTCCTGTGGCTTGACATCCGCCATTTTTTTCTCGTTAGAACAAGATGCTGTTTATATTAAAGCGTAACCAACCCATACATTTCAGCAGCGTACGTTAACAGTGTCATGAGGCGTGTATCAACCAGCAGCAGCGTAAACCTCGACATTCAGCCCCTCCGAATCGGCCACGCCAACTTCGAACCGAACCGGTGGCGCTAGCCTCGAAATACTCTCGATCGCACCGTGTGCCTGCTTAAAGCGGCGGACTAAATTCGTGCGGCGCGACCATTACTGGCGCTCCGCCAACGTTGGAAACCGGTCGTCCGAGCAAAAAGTTGGGCCTCGTTAATTCCGAGCTGGCAGCGGCCAGAGCAGCGCGGTTTGGCCTGATCCCCTGAGGGCTGGCGGCTTGCACGCGTCGAAGCCGGCAGCCCGGCGACAACACTGCCCACAGCGAGTGAAAGGTCACGTCGCGGTCAGCAGGCCGACCAAAGGGTCACAGCCAGACTCTTGGCCCCAGGCAGGACTCTCTCACAGGCCACGTTCTCTGCCGTTAGCGTCCGGAACGGCCTGATCGTGGATAAAAATCCACACTCATCTCCACCAACGGCAGAGAATAAGAAATGTTTCCGGCACGGGAAACCAATGCATTTGTCTGTTTGTACTTGACATGGCAGTGCTTCTCGCAGTCAGGAAATTATGATTCATTCAGACGATAATGCAACAGCGATGGTGTTCTTTGTCTCCAGTTGGTATGAAGATGAATGACGAGCAAATTGTGTGGCGCGTATTCTACGAATTACTGTTCTATAGCAGTCTACCAAGAGGTTTTATTAAGTGCCACCAAAATTAGATGAGTCCTGTGCCGCCGCGTCTCTCAGACAGACTAATCCAGTAATGTACTTAAAAATGTGTGTTGCCATAATGATTAGAGCATGCCTGAAGGTTCTGAGCGTTGGGAGAGTCTAGAACTGCCATGTTTCAGAACCTTTAGCATTAGCCGGGTGGTAAAGCCCTGGAAGAAACTGTCTGAAATCCTGTTCAGTCCCCCGGAAATTTTCGGAAGTCTTGAGCCGTGCATGAATGCTGTAAATTATGGCTGGTTTAGTAGAATGGCGCATTTTTTGAGAATAGCGCACGAAGTGCCTTAGCCCTTGCTCGGAGGACGACAATTTGAACCATACGCCAGGTCAATGGGGCATCGCAGCCCCCCCCCCCCCTACTGTCTGGGAAAGGTGATAGAGAAAATTCGGAATCTGGGTTGGGTAGCCGTTATCTTATTAATCAACGTGAAGCAAACCTCCATTATTATATGTCTGCAGTACATTCACGTGGGTGAAATAGCCGGAGAAAAGTTTTAATTTTATTGTATGCCCTACGTCTTTAGAAATGCTTTCTGTATCTTTAGAAATGCGGATATCATTTTACGAAACTGCCGTCGTGCCACATAATGAGGCATGCTTCACTGTACATGATTTTAACCCGGCACCGCCTGGGGGTGTCAAATAGGGGACCCCATCGGCTTTTCGTGGATGACTTCTGAGGCGGTAAGGCCAGCTTAACCAAACTTTCAGTAGCTCTTAATCAATCAGTTCATAATATTTTGACATCAAAATGCATAACCCTTGCATGCATGCTTTTACCTTTTCGAGCGATGGCGCGAACATGATTCGTTGTTTGATAATATTCCCACATGCAGTGCATGGATTAGTCGGATTTACAAAGGACACGGTCCCCGAAAGGACATACAGCCGTGACACGTCAACATTAGAGTGCATGCTGGGTCACATGCGTGATGTAAATAAGACTGATCTGCATTGTGGGCAATAGAAGTGGTTGCCGCTGTCCCTTCCCATCGTTCATGCCAGACAAATATTATGCGGCTCTTAGCAAGGCTCACTAAGTGTAGCGTGAGGTTGTGTCGGGTCTCGTCATATTTTCAAATATGACTGACGTCAAAAGGCATGAAATACATCGCTGTCTGTGGAAGATTGCTCAGTAGCATCAGAGAACAACTATTGTTCCTAGTCAGAAAAAGAAAAATGACTTTGGTCTGATCTGGTTTAACCGTGACCCGGTAGGGAGCAGACAACGGATTTAATTATGACGAGATGTCATTTCAGTTACGTACTTACTCAGTTAAGAATTCCAGCGAGTAATTACTGCTCTTTGTCAGAAGAGTAATACAGCCTTATCGGACCCGACCTATAATGGCCTTGACTGCATGAAAAGCAGGTAATGCAAACCTTATCATCAGAAAGTTTCACTTGTGTCCTTTTTGTCGCGTGGATGAAAACAGCTGCGAGTATATACCCATCTTTGGCATGTAAGGAAAGACCAATATTTCACCTGACCTACGTTGACCTTGACAGGCATTTCTTAACATTCTGGCATGTTTTTGATGCACATGATCGTGATTTTCCGTTTGATGCCTAGTCCAAGGCTGTAAGACCAGTATTGCCGATGATATGACGTAAGAAGCGGCGTCAGTTTTTCCGACGTCATGCTATGCGTTTTGCGCGACCTGTGATATCGACAGTTAAGTGGCCAAGACTTACATAGTATTTTCTGAATCGTAAAACCCAGGGCTATCGATTGGTGGTAGACCGGTTCAGATCCCACGATTAGATCCTGAGAGAACAGGGTGGTGCCCTTTTTGACACCCCAGGGGGTCTCGAGTATAAAAACACGCCAGGCGGTGCCGGGTCAAACGTGCGCAATGCGTGCAATTGTTGCAAGTTTTAGTAAATTGTTTTCAATAACTATTATGCTACGGATCAGACTGAGTTCTCGGTTCACTTTTCTGTTTTTTTTTTTCATGAAGTCACATACGGAAGAGGAAAGGGCTCCGTGAGACTTGCCAAAACCTTAGGAGATCCCGTGCCAGTGCATTTAGAGAACTGCTAGCTCTCGATCTCATTTCAGGTTTCTCCGTATCTTGAAAATCTTGTATGTGTCCCGGCATGCAGGTGATAAATATCGCGGAACTCTTATGGAACGCCATCACGCAAAGACATTCAATGCGACGACCTCTCTAAACGGCCTTCACAGCTCAGTTCTCCCCCAGTAGGTGTTCAAACTGTCGTCGCCCACGCCCTGACTGGACTTCTTGCCTTGTCGGTGGGCTACCTTGCGAGAAGGCAGACGCCGCGACGATGTCCAGCTTGATCAGTGACGTCATCGGACAGTGGGTGTGATCGCCGTCTGTCGTCTGGCCCAGGACCGGCTCCGGCGGAGCAGGGGGCTAATATCCCGCCCCGGCCGGCTGCCGCTGACTCAGGGCGTGTTCTGCGGACACTGGCCGCGGTTCAGCCCCGGCTGCCTGGTGATCGAAAAGCTGGTCGAGGTGTCGAAAAGTTCTGCTGAGAGCAGCTGAGTGTAAAACGCCTTCCTCCATAAAATCATGTCACAAACACTTAACTGCTAAGGTTAAGTTTTTTTTTCGGCTACGTGTAAACGTTAAAAACATGGTATTTTTGGCAATAATCAGCAAGCAATACCAACAGTGCGTTTGCACTTAATGCGATCTCCCACTCAGTGCCGCATCAACAGGGAGATTTAACACCTCCATGTCTCAGATTTTGTTGAAAACTGGTCCAATAGTCATCCGGCCCATGAAACTGGCCTGGCACGGTATCAGCTCTCCCTAACCTATAGGTCGCGAGGTATGCCCCGAGACGTTTTTAGAACTTGACGTTACATTGGTATGTTTTGACTGCCGTGGCACCAAGGTACATTTTCGGGACCACAAGGACTCGCAGAGTACAACTGAAAGGTGGAAACTCACCTATGTCAATTTGGAAAAAAGTGACTGTGACATAAGCCAAAGGTCATCTTGTCACCTTCGTATAATTTTCGTCCTTAACTTTTTTATTTTGCAGATACTACGCTTAGTATGGTGTCTTTCCACGACAAAAATAACATCCGAGGGCACGAATTTCCAAATGGCCTTTCCATGGCTGGTAACATCGCCCTTTTCCTTCATTCTGGCATTCGGATCTCATCGTAAGGACATCACCATGGCAAATTCATCACACCCTCACAGGCTTCGTTCAAAGTTGATGTATTAGGTTGTTCTGAACCCTCATTTCGATTCTTGGATTTATGAACTCGTTAGGTCAAAAGGTCATATGATATAGTTCATTGGATGTGAGGTCAAGACCGACGACCGTCTGCTCGTGCCACTTTATCTTTATCATCACATAAGTTATAAGGGCAAAACTATATATTACATGAAACTATATATATAACTGGGAAAACGAAGGAATGTGGCTCCGTAAAATTTCACCTCCTCAAGTCAGATTTGTAAATTTCGCCTTATGACCTATTGAAGTCAAGGTAGAATGCATTTTGTCTTTTCAGTTTGATTTAAATTCACACACAAGATATGTACTACTGTTGGTAACATGCTGAAAAAATCCCATTTTATAATGCGAACTCCTTGGGGGGCAAGGGGAGTCATGTCTCGCAATCTGATTGGCACCGTGTGGTTGCCAATTTCGATTTACTCCAAAATATAAGTTTTACTAAGATTTACTCCAAAACATTATAAATATAATAATAAAACATGGTTATCATTTGAGAGCAGTTGTCATTCGAAATACATTTATCAAATCGCTTTTGCATTTAAAGGTTTGCTTTAATACCTCTTACCCGTATTATTGCAGCAGTGACATAACTTATACCTACATATCAGGAACAGGTAATTACAATTTATCACAAACGCTGATCCGGAGCGTTGCATGAACCGGGTGATGCGATGTCTGAGAGTATCTATGGAATAGGCAATGACTAGGGAATGTTCGTCTTTGGGTTGCACCCTGTCGGGTTTTTCTGGTTTCACAGGGACCACAGGAAAACGGGACGGGTTGCGCGCCGAACCTTGCACTCCCCTAGTGAGCATTTGTTGCAGACATTCTGAAACAAATGAAGTCCGGGTCATGTCAGGTCACAGGTCAGTGACTTCGTCTGTGGACTTCTGCAAGGTCAGTTTTGTTCGGAATGTCGGCAGCTCACAAATTTGCGAAAGTAAATGACACTCAGGAGGAAATCTGGAGCTAGACAACGTGTGGACAGCCACACCTGTTGGTTATACTAAGTCCATAACCCCTTTGAGGGCACGCGAGGTCACTGACCTCAAATGACCTAGGATGGTCTTTTTGACTTCGGGTCAGCTAGGGTATTCTGAGGCGCTGATTTGGAATTTTGCGCCCATTTTAAAACATGACAACTCATTCATGTTCATTTAACGACCGCTGGAAGGCTTTAGATTCCATGCTGTTCCAGGTGGTCACAGAATTTGACCTGACCTGACTTGTGCCATTTGCGGGACGAGCCATGAAGGGTGCCATTAGATTTACAGAGCTTTATTGAGTCCTATGCATTCCTTTCCGGTTTCACTAATTGTAAAACGTTCTGTTCCGTGGCCCTGAAAACAAAACGCGTCGGGATTTTCACCAATTTCTGGTCATTGTCCTGATCTGGGAGATCACCAGTTGGCCTGAAGCCTTACAGACGGATACCATTGGATTCTTTTTGCGACGAGTATCACGACTGTTTTGTCGTTTCGCGGCTCTAGCTCAATTAAGGGCCAGTCGCCTGGGGGTTACCCTCCATGCACCATCGAAGTTGTCGAAATGCCGTACAATGGCATGGGTAAAATATGTGAAAACATACTGAAAGGTGGTTGTTGATGTCATGCATATCTTCCATATTACAAGTACTTTTAAATGATATTAATATTGTTTACATCTTGGAATAAATCGAGGTTAGTAAGCATACGGGTCAAATCCAGTCATGACATATGACCCCCAATGCCCCACAGTAGTTCCGATTACAAAATTAAATTTCGTTAGTATGTTACCAACAATGCTGCCTATCTTGTCCGTGAATTGAAATCAAACTGAAAAAGAAAAATGCGTTTTACCTTGGCCTGAATATGTCATGAGGTCAAATTTGCAAATTTGAGCTAAGGTGAAATTTTACGGAACCGCACTCCTCTGCTTTCCAATTTGCAGTGATATATAGTTTTGTCTTTCTAACCTTTTTGACCATAGAAATAAAGTGGCATGCGCATTTGTTTGACGGCCTTGACCTCACATTCTCAATGACCTGTTTCACATGACCTTTCGACTTGACGAATTTATAAGCCCAAGAATCGAAATGAGGGCCCAGGACAACCTAATACACTTATTATGAGCGAGGCCTGTGAGGATGTGGTGAACTCGCCTTGGTGATGTCCTTTCGGTGATGTCTGAATGTCAAAATGAGGGAAAAGGGCGATGTTCTGAGTCACGGGAAAACCATTTCGACATTCGTACCCTGGGATATTATTTTTGTTGTGTAGAGACAACATACCAAGCGTATTATCTGCGGAATAAAAAGTTACGTACGGAAATTATGCTAAGGTGAAACGGTTATCTTTCACCTAGGTCACAACGTCACCTTTTTCCAAATTGATCCAATTCAGATCCAAATTTCCAATTTTTTTTCCTAAGTTCGCTGTTTATTTGTATTGTAGGAATCTTTGTGACCTGAAAAATATACAAGTTGGCAATATTTTGTGCATTTTTATTGGTGCTATGGCGCTCAGAGCATACCAATGTTACGTGAAGTTTCTAAAAACTCCTCGGGGCATATCTCATGGCCCATAGGTCAGAGATAGCTGATACCGTGCCAGGCGAATCCCACGCTTCAGATAACTGCTGGTGCCAATATTCAACGAAATCTGAGACACGACGGTGTAAGCCGCGCTGCTCTGGGTGAGACCAGCTACCACCAGCTAGGAATTATGGGCTGCGAAATAATCTTTGCAGTACACTTTGAAATTAGCATTTTTTTTAAGGCGACCACTATCAGGTATAATGCGGATGCCACAGGCGTCACGCACCTTCCGAACTTGGAATAAACCGTGATTATCCTCGATTACAATGATAACTCTATCAAATACGACACCTTTTGATTCAGATAATTTTGCGTAACCATCTAATGGATACGTTACAGCACGTACGTATCCGAGCGCCCAACAGGCGGTATTTGTAAGTCATGCTCACTAGGCAGCGCTGTAGTCCGAAGAAATCACTCGTACGTCGCATGTCGTGTGTATGTCGGATGTATGTCGCATATCGTTAATTAAGGATATCCTTGCTGTTTCCCTATTTCATTGGCGACTGCATCGAAAACGCACTGCTCTCTGTGTCCACCCGTAAATTCAAGCGAGGCACGTAGCCAGGATTTTGCTCAGGGGACCAAGTGTCAAAGTTTTTCTTGTGCTAAGATATGACAAAATTTATAGGAAAAAGCGACAATTTTATGTAATTTACCTCATATTTAAGGCACAAGAAAACGTGTAATGTTGACTTCGACAACATATATATTATCACTATCACGCATGTCTGCAAAGTCGAGACACATCTAGTGACATCATGAGACACGTCATGGGGCATCTAGTGACATCTAACGACATCATGAGACACATCTAGTGACACATCTAGACACATCATGGGGCCATGGCCCCCATGCCCCCCCCTTGGTTGGTCCCTGATGCAAGTAGAATGCTGAAGCAAATAATCTATACATTTTTACTCTGCACAAACAATCATGCTCCTCATGTTCCCGTTTCGACAGTAACTTCGTCCGATTCAGCAAAAAAAAAAAAAATGATACAGAAGACAGCATTTTGTGCGCGCTGGCCTCCACGCGCATAACTGTTCCGCAATGATTTCCAGTAGTGCGGCACATTTAGTCATTTGCTAGAGTTGATTATCGGAATCCGAATTCCGAATTTTCCAAGATTTTCCGATTTCCGAATCGGAAATCGGTAGGACGTAACACTTATTTCTTGGAAAAAAATTGGACAGCATACTGCGGACCAACTGCCAAAAAATGCGACAAAAGAAAATGACACTTAATATTCCAGTTGTAAACTCAAGTCCAAGCATGGAACAAAATTAACATTTTGGTAGTTACTCAGCACCATGGTTGGCTGCGCTTCTGTATCTTGCATACCCTATTCATTTCCATACCTTAAATGCTCGTATCTTTATTGCATAAATTTGAAATAAAACAAGACTGCTGCTGGTCATAATAATCATTATGGACTTCTAAGAGGAAACTGGAATGCATCACATTGGCTGCAGTTTTAATGCTATGATTACATCCAAGCAGAACACAATGTATTATGCCACCATTTGGCAGAGCAAATGAACAGACTAGACTACAAGCTCTTTAATATTTTACGAATTGCAGATGACCTATAAATGCAGTTTTATGAAACTGTTGAAAGTGCTCATTCAGGTTTTAGGTCTGTTTTCTGATGCATTGCCAATAAGCACAATGTTCAATTCTGAGATTACTGAGGATGCCCATGCACCCCAGAAATATAGGTACAAGTTCCCCTATGGAAGGCCCATAACTATCTCATAGCACTGTAAACCAGAAATAGGTCTCATAATTTGCAGATGACCCATAGCTATTTCACAGCACATGCAAACTGCGAGCTGGCATTAATGATGTGCCACACGGTTCAAGCACACCTTTTCCCCGTAACATTGGCTTATAACATAACTGTATTTTGGCAAATATGTCGGCTTATTGTTATGCTCTACTTCCCTCCCACCATTTAACCTACCTTATATGTTTATATAAAATGACTGGATTCCCACCCATACGTGTCATTTATCATGTTATGCCACGCAGACTTCCTTCTTAATGCTGTCAGTCTTATTTTGCTTGACAGCCCAGGAAGATGCGCCTCATTTGTTGTCTATGGCTGCCCTTTAACTTAACCCTATTCCGCGGGGGGGGGGCGGAATCCGCCCCCCCTCGGGTTTTTTGCTTGCCAATTCCAGGCTTTTTAACGCAGCTTCACGAAACTTGGTGACTTTTCCTAGCTATTCCTTCTACGCGCCGTGACAAAATTTCGAAATTCTATTTTGCTCAGGGGCGGAGCCAGGCAACGTTTTTGGGAGGCACCTCAGGTCATTTTTGGCCATGTTTAGGGTAAAAGGAAAATGCCTGCCAAAAACAGAGTTTTTAAGATAGAACTTAAAACTTTATATGAATGTATAGCTTAATAGTTGGGCAATGTGCATATGTAATTTTGTTTATCTGAGGTCACTTAACAAGTTCAGATCAAGGTCAAAAGTCAAAATTTGTTTTTTCGCAATAATTTCGACGCCGTTTTTTCAAATGCCAAACCCGGAATATATATGACGCAGAAGGGTGCCCTCTACTTGTGTATCAAGTTTCAGCTTGATATCAGGTCGGGTCACGGAGCTATGACCTAAAATGTCATTGCGCGTACCCTATATCGCAAAAGCCAAAAAATGATTTTTTTGGAATAGAGTGAATTCAATCGATTAAAAACGTTTACAGATAATATTGAATGCACACGACATCATTCCAGGTGACCCCAAGGTCACTGGAGGTCATTTAAGGTCAAAGGTCACAAGTTGATCTGAAGAACGTGTGACCATGACAGTTCCCCCTTTTTTATGTCCACTGGCACCGCCTATGCTAACATTATACAAACATTGTACTTCTTTAGCATAACATGACTAGCAGAAGCTAAAAAAGTGTTTTGGCCTCTTTTGTTCATTCCGTTATTAGAAAACTAATCCCCCTATTTTTGAAACCCTGTGAACGCCCATGAATTTTCTCAAAATTTCATATTTGCATAGGCATGGCAAAAGCCCTATCCATAATCTCTCGATTCATGCCAGTTTCATCGAAATCGGTTCATAAACAACGGAGTTACAAGAAGTCAAAAAGTACCCCCCATTTTGACATTTTTGCCCCCCTGTATCCACAAATTTCAAAATTTTGAAAATTTCTCTTTATAAAAATGTAGTTCACGTAACGGAAAATCGATTGCCGTTTGTTGCGATGAAATCGGATAAGTAGTTCTCGAGATCTCAGGGGGGGCCGAATCCGCCCCCCCCCTGCCGGGAATCGGCCATACCATCTAGCCCTCCGGGAATAGGGTTAAAGAGCTGTTAGATTGTAAAATATTTTAGCAGTGACCATTTTTCGAGAATAGTATTTCGCACAAATTTAATATCGGGAAGACTACACAGGATGTACCACACATGTAAAAAACATCCATTTTGGTTTTAGAAGCGACAGTACCTAATGGTCTAACTGCAAGCTACTTTATCTATAAGCAAAAACGAAAATGTGCAGAGAGCGGGGGAGGGGTGGGGGTGGGGGCATTTGTTTATGGTATATTGTAAAAGTACCCATGCATTCCGTCTTATGACCAGCGCTACGGGCCAAAAAAAATGGAAGACATGTTCATTTCATTCCACATGCTTTCTTCAACCATGACTGTAGGTCCTCTTTACGAAAAAAATGAGCACTACATTTAGTCCTGGCTGTTTGCAAACCGGAAAAAGGCGTTGTTCAAAAGTCGCGATTTTCTTGGACAGACTTGGATCTTGGGCAATCTTGGACACTCGCATGGCTTCCTCCTCGGAACTTGGTCGGAAACTGGTTTGAATTTTTCTGAAAATAACCATACTCTCACTTACATTGAAACTGTGATACTGTTCCGCATGATTTTGAAGTGTTGCGGCACACGCTAACATGCCAGGCAGCTCCCTCCGCCAGGCCCCGAATACCGCTGGCACGGGTAAACACGCGGTCAACATGCGGCCTTTCTTCCGTTATTAGACACGATTGACGGCCAGATGACTGACGAGGTGTTGTGACGTCGAGCGGGGAGCAACCGGAACAAGGCGAAACGGAGCCGGGACACGGGAACGGGACAGGGCAGGAGAGGCCGTTTGGTTGCCACCTGAGATGCCATGTAAGCAAAGATCAGGGATGATGCGCCGTCCATCAACATGTTGTTTTTTTATTGAGCCGTTGAGATGACGGTGAATGCGTGTATTGTATGCTTGACAGTGACTGCGTGCACTGACCACCACCGGCCTTTCCTTTTTTGTATTTTTTTCTACGTGAGCCCATAAGAGCCGCGAGTCTACCGCGGATGGCTCTAATAGACGTCTGGAGTCTGTAGTATGGCGCCAGGCGGGACGAAGGCAGTCGGACCAGCGGAGAATGGCGGTAGAGGTCGGACCATTCGCCGCCTAAACCAGGGCGAAGCGTAACCAGACGGTGCCTTAAGAAAACGGACCTAAAATGGTGAAAAGAACGACGACTTCCTGCTTTCCGCTCCTGTTGTTTTGCAGTACCATTCCCGCTAATCATATCAGTGCTATTGGCTCCGTACATCGCACGTAGGCCCCAGGAAGAGGGCTGTGCACTCTGCACTGTGCCTAAAACAGTGACAGGCAGAATCTAGTCCCAAACGTCGATACGCCATGTCAAAGGTATCTTTTTGGATATTGAAAAGCATGGATGACACGCTGAGTTTGTTCTGTTCTGACACTGACGCCGTCTGACACCATTGTTTCTTGTCCAGGCAATGATAGAAGATGGTGGTCTAAATAGACGGGGCAAGAGCCTTACTCAAGTTCAATATGTACAACCTAACGCACAAAGCAAGCCAATTATTTTACGATAGTTTTGGCATTCATACATTCTACGTCGCACGCATGACGAATGTAACGCCGTAGTAATTATGGCCCCAACTTCGTCGATAAATTACATCCCCGTTCAGATATAACCCTAGGTCTTGCATAATTACGGGGTATAGCGGTTCGATTTTCGCAAGTGATAACATATGACCTTTCACGCGCGTTCCACATCTGGACAGTTATTTGCAGAGGTGACCGAGTTCGCTGTGTTCATGCGGCAATTAAAGGCAAATTATGCAGTTCACTGCGGGAGGACTTTCTCCACTTGCTGTGATCCAATCTCTATTAGCATGCCACGTGATAAATGGTTTTGTCATAGGCCTGACCTCCAAAGAAAATATTACACCCTGTTTCGCCTTGTAAGTCCGACCTTTTGAGGATCGTGGAATTCATGGTCGAAACTTGTGTAACCAGAGTAGAGTGAGATTGCCATGGAGACCATTTCGTCTATGGACTGCACAAAAAATGTCAGCGTGCAATGGCAATAGATGACGAGGCCAGAGACATCTTTCGCCGCGCTGTAGGTGTTCCAGAATTACGCAGTACGATGTTTTAGAATATTTCATGTCGCAGCAGTTAACACCGTCAACAAACAGACACACAGACACAAGACGTTTAGGAAGAAAATACGACGTCTGACAAGACATTCAGCTCTTACTAACAACCTGGGCATTTTGCAGTTGATGTGCGGAAGGCACTTGGCCCTCCACACATCCGCATTTTCAGGAGGCCTTTATGAATAAGTGTCCGCTCCGCACCGTAAACAAAAGGTCCTCGAAACTGGGACCGAAGAGTATGCTGTGTGGGTAGGAAACTGTATCAAAGTGGCGAGGATTTTGGTCCTACTATGGGACGTTTTCATGTGGCGAGGACAAATCATGAAACTCTTCTTAATTGCACATTTCTGGTCAAAAATATATAAAAACACTGTATACATTTTTAATATTACATACGTGTTACGAAGTATTACGTAAGCTTACTTCACGACAAAAAGCCGGAAACTTTAGTGATTTTGACACGTACACATGTTTACGTAAGCTCACAGAGACAAGAGCACAATATGAAACATTTAAAGTGTGCTTGAAAACAGATACCAGTGGACTCCCTGCCAACGGCTGCAACCAACGAACTCTTACGTCTCCTTCACGAGGGTTCGCCGTCAAATACTGTCCGGCCAGCTGACATTCAACTCGGCCATATCCCCCCGCCAATGTGACCGGCCGGGGACACAGTTTCATCGCGGAACAGAGCGCCGGCGTCACCGCAGACGGCCGTCAAAAATAGCCACGCCGCCGCGACATCGGACCAGGACAATGTGATGTGACGAAGATCGACGAGTCGGCCGCGGCGGGGTTCGAGGCCTGGCTCGCTGCCAGCGGACCGCCAGCCGACTTTGTGGTCACGTGATCTGGCTATTCCAGGGGCCGGTCTGGGGAGGCAGCTGTTCCGCTCTGCTTCCGTGACGGTTTGTTCCCCGGTGCAGCGCCGCCGTCATGCGGCAGTGGCGCGGAATCCGGACAGAACGATCGACAGACGTCGGTGGAAGGCTGCCAGTTCATGGCAGATTAATCAATACGTGGTGGATTGGATGAATTTCGCTCACTGTCAGCGTGGTCTTCATGGCTGTCGGTGAAACAGTTTCATGTTGTACCCGTTACCCCAGACATCTCAGTTTGCTCGACCCGTTGGGTCAGGTGATGCTAGTGATATCGGGGTGAAGTGGGGGAAAGTACAGGATAGTTAGTACGATAGCTTAAAAATGGTGCGGAAATATTTAAGCATGATAGCTTACATCATGGCAAACAAATATTTGATGATGGCACATAGATGTATCAAATGTGTAGGGATTTACTACCTGTCTATTCTTGCACAATGTGTGGGTCTAATCATATGAATATTGACATGGACAGTCGACTGAAAAACATAGTTTTATGCCCAGTATTGGTTCTCTTGGAATTGGTCATGGCTGATCCCCACTACATCCCTTGGATTGTGGTGGGTAAATGCACAGGAGAAGTTACTCGTGATCGTCATACATTTTTTCTTCACGAACTGCTTGTTCAAATAGGTGCTAAATCTAACCTAGCGTGTCCTGTTTGATGTTCACTTTTGGGTATATTTCGCACTGATATCATTTCCAACACTTGCCAAATTATTATCTCATTTTTCCCATTTCGATTTTTTACGCGTTTTCAAACGCGAATTTTATTGCCACAGGGGACAATCTTCCGAGAGGTAACGTGGCTGCCACCATCTCTCAAGACTTGCCTGTACAGCTGATCTTCAAGACACCTCTCAATTTTTGGTATTCTTCTGATGGCATTTGCGTCTCATGACAAACTCGGTTGCATAAGAACGGCTCCAGTACCAAATTACTCCCTTGTGTAGAATAGCTTTAAGGTCTGGCCCCAAGCGTATTTAGATGAGTACATCTGGCAATATTCGCCGTAGCACGCCGAATTCCCCGTTGCATTCCAATATTTGTCGTCTTGCACGAAATCTGAATAATATCCGAACAAAACGACAAAACGTCCAGGCTATTTAAGCTATTCCGTAAGCAGTAGACCCTGACGACGCCCGGTCTTGTCACTGCCTCGCGTTGCTTCAGATGACCTTCATTGCCCTGAAAACATTTGGCATGGCCACGGTCGGACAAAAGTGCGATCGTTTCTAAAGCTGAAAGTCGCCGGCAGCATTTTCCGGTCTGATTTCGCTCCGTTCCGTCCTTAGTGGCCCGACTACGGACGAGCAAACGTCGACCATAAAACGGACGGCAGCTGGCGGCGGTAAAAATCAGCTGAAAACGGCCAAGGACTGGCTTGGACATTTTCACATAACCTTGGACAAAAGCTTTGTAGGTTGTTAAATGTTGATTCTTTCGTCATTTTGAACAGCCAAATTGCAAATGATGGTGCGCCAAACGATCTAACCTTTGGCTCATCAGTATGTCAGTAAGTGAACTAGGTGCGAGGAATATGCCCACAGTCAGATTTCCAATGAAAACCACAGTCCATCCCTATTCAGGCTGCATGACTGTTGCGGCTGGAACCCCTCGAGGTTCTGACACTATTCGGCTGCGACATATCACGATGCTACACTGCGTTACTCAGCATTCCTGGCGATGCTCGGTCATTCGATCGGCGAGCGGCTCGACGTTTGCGCTTGCCGTTATGCGCGACACCAAACGGCGGAACCGCCGTGTCGGCGGGACCGCTGTGTGCGAGTTTTCTGAACCGGACCGGCGCCACAGACGGCACCAAGCCGCTACTCCGTTTTCATGTTGTCGGAGGCTGTACGCTTGACAGGCTGCGCCGCCGGCGTGGCAGGGCCTCCGGGGTACGGCCTCTGACAGCGGGTTCGTTTGGATGTCGTGTCACGACATATAGCAGTAACGTTTTACGAGCGACTGGCGTCCAGTTGACCTTTCGCTAGGCCCCGGTAACTGGTGAACCATGGGTGTTTTAGGCTTGTCCACTTGTCGGGCACGCTCACTGTTAACGATGGAAAACAAAAACGGATGCCTTATGTCCATGGTTCGATAAAATAGCTTTCCACGGACTTCCAGCTTTTAAGCATAATGGAGGATTATAACTAAACCCTGGTTACCCCACAAAGCCGTCTTTTCACAGATGCAGAGTTGTCTATTACTGGCTCAAAAGTTTGGACGTAAGGACGTCTTCGGGACGAAAAACTGTCGCATAATTCAATTCTAGGATGACAATACACTTCGCACTAGACAGTTTCCGTTTTCCTACGTTAAATGGCTACAGCGAATTGTCCCAAATACAGGCAGCATCGCCTCGGATAGCCACCACTGACAGCACTCAGAGCACTGACAATGTTCAGTAAAATGTGTTTGTTGCCTAGACTGTAAGGGAACCCTTTCAACTTGATGTCTCCCCATGGTCCATAAGGTGCTGCTGTACAGTGCATTTGCCTCAGAGAGTGCACTTTTCTAAGTGTACAGACGGATGAAACCATTAAGGATGGCACGGGAAGAGGAGCGACAGGTAAGGGATGGATATATTTCCAAAGATCATTTAGGCCGGAGGCCAGGGGATTGACAGCATACTTCTCATTTCAAAAACTTTGCAAGACTTGAAATGAAGCGTCTTTCTTGCCCCAGTATCATTTGTTTATTGTTATAAGCTCATATATGGCTAAATGTTCACAGCGCGACAAAGGCGAATATGTTCACGGCTTGTTGGGGGGTAAGATACCCAATAACCGTAGCAATAGCAAGACGTTTGACAGCCTTTACAGCATTGCCGAGCCCCCGCATCCTGCTACTGATGTCCCGGCTCCATTATTCCCCGTCTCAGAGGGCGGGAACGTCCGCCGCTGCGCCGCATTTGTCTGCCCTCTGTGGCGCTCCGCACGGCGGCGAGTATTTTCCCTCGGCCCCGGACCGGCCAGCCGGCGCGCCGCTTTGAGAGCCTCCGCGCGCCGCACTCGGGCCGACTGCGGCGACCCTCCGAGCCTGTGGGATAACTGTGGCCTGTTTGGCGCTGCGATGTCGGTCATCTGTTCCCATCAGAAGCGATCGGGAACACCCATCGACCGGCATGCCGATCCCGCGTCGGCTGGCGGAGGAGAGAGACCATGGCGAGTCATGCTTGCTTTCCCCCGTGTCTTCATTCGGCCGGGAATTCGGTGTCAAGCTACTCAGTCCGTTTCATAATGTCATGTTCATGGAGTATTGAAAATGCGTCTCCCGACTATCTTATCGAATTAGATGGATCCTAAGGAGGCCATGCGTAGACATCGTGATGGAATCGGCACTAATGCATACAATTTGACAAGACATCTGACAATGTTTGTATAACATCGTCAGCATTTTCATACCAAACTGCGAACTCCCTGCGATGGCAAATGCTGCAGCAGATTTTACTTACCGCAAAATATTGTGTTTGCGAAAAATGTCGTGTGGGCGTCAGTCTATTACCACAGATATTTCGTCGAAAACGAGATAATACGGAAAGCGGCAGTCAAATATTCTGTGCAATAGAAACACCCATGTTATCAGCGATACTAGCGGACTTGAGTGCAGCAGGCAGTTGTGCTAATTCAAACTTCAAACAGAAATGCATCAGTGCTTTTGACAGTAGGTAATCACAGCAGACTCACAGAGGCCTTTACGGGCTACTCAAATACTAAGTCAGCATCAAGAGAAACGTCAGGTATGTGGCCCACCTGATCGACAAGCGACGAAATTTCTGGAAGTTGGCCACCTCCCGGTCTCCGTAAAACAATCGCCATTCGTTTTCTTCTACCATTTGCCCTGCGTGTCATTTGAAGAGGTCGGTCAACGGTGGTTGCGATTACCGCAAGCGTCGCTCAAGACCGTTACTAAAGATTCTGACCACAGCATGTCGCCATGACAGCCTCGGACCCTGCAGAAAAAAAGTCGGCGCCTATGAGTTACCGAAAAGTGGCAGAGTCACAACTATCGGATGTTATAGCTGCATTAGCATGCTTCAGGCGCGAGGAAGCCCCGTCAGTACGCCTTTAAAAAGCCGGGGATCCAGATCTCACTCAGCGCGCCTTCTGAAGTACTGAGACCCGGGCAGTAGTCAGCACGCCCTCTAAAAGCCCGGACCCGGGGACTCAGTCAGCGCGCCGTCTAAAAAGTCGGGCCGGGCGGATTTAAGCGGGGAAATTGCCTGTCGCGCGGCCTCGGATTGCATTAGCCGGGAGCGCCGGCGGCACCGGCGAGTCAGCCGCTCCGGATATTGTCGCCGCGGGACGGTGCGTGGCCGGCATACCTCGCCCGGCAGACACCTGACGTACCTGAGAATGGCGACAATATTGGACGTCGCAGGGGAGGACAGGCCATCCACCTCCGGTAGCGGTAACGAGACGTGGACGTGTGAGCGGCGCAATGAAGTGTGACACGAAGATTCTTCCACGTATCCTTATGCCTGTTTTTCGGGCTATTCGCCCTTTTTTCTTTTATATTTGGGCATTGTCAGTTTTTTCAAGACGATTTTTCCGGAACTGTCAGTTAGCCTTGCACTGATGACCTCCCCATTACCTTCACATTGGTGGGGAGTTCCCTGAGGCCTATTCACCTTTATCTTTTGGTCCCCTGATGGGAAGAAGATAAGCACGGCATGCGTAATTCCTATATGTTGAACTGATCAGACGGCAAATTTGAAAACTGCGGCTGACATACAGCTTTGATTTTCGATATTCGTATTTTTTATTGACACACTCACGTAGGAAATATGGACGGGTGCCGACACACCCCACGTTTATGGGCGTTGTGAGATAAATATCAGGGCACACAAAAACATGCTTTCATCTGAATTGGTTAATTGTGCCATCGTTAGATGAGCGATCCAACATTAATTAATAGCTTGTGCAAGAGATGTTAGGTATCCTATTTTTAGTTCAGCTGAGTGCCCTAAAAATTCATTTTTACCGGCAACAATAGATGCGTTTATACGAGCATTTGAAAAGTTCCCAGATTCCCGGCCAGATTGGCCAGGGCGCACCTTTCTGGTCAGTTCAAGTATCCGCGAGGTTCTGGGTTTCCTTCACGTTCCCTTCACTTGTTGTTAGATATGGCAGTTTAACCCTATTCCCGGAGGGCTAGACGGTATGGTCGATTCCCGGCATGGGGCGGATTCGGCCCCCCCTGAGATCTCGAGAACTACTCGTCCGATTTCATCGCAACAAACGGCAATCGATTTGCCGTGACGTGAAATACATTTTTATAAAAAAAAAATTTCGAAATTTTGAAATTTGTGGATACAGGGGGGCAAAAATGTCAAAATGGGGGGTACTTTGGACTTCTTATAACTCCATTGTTTATTGACCGATTTCAATGAAACTGGCATGAATCGAGAGATTATGGATAGGGCTTTTACCATTGGTCCGCAAATCTGAAATTTTGAGAAAATTCATGGGCGTTCACAGGGTTTCAAAAATAGGAAGATTAGTTTTCTAACAACTGAATGAACAAAAGACGCAAACACATTTTTTGGCTTCTCCTAGTCATGTTATACTAAAGAAGTACAAATCGCATTACAATGTTTGTATAATGTTAGCATAGGCGGTGCCAGGGACATGAAAAAGGGGAAACTGTCATGGTCGTCCGTTTCTCAGATCAACTTGTGACCTTTGACCTTAAATAACCTCCAGTGACCTTGGGGTCACTTGGAATGATCTCGTGTGCATTTAATATTATCGGTAAACGTTTTCAATCATTTGGATTCACTCTTTTTCAAAAATTCCATTTTATGGCTATTGCGATATAGGGTACGCGCACTGATATTTTAGGTCATAGCTCCGTGACCCGACCTGATATTAAGCTGAAACTTGGAACACAAGTAGAAGGCACGGTTCTACGTCATATATGTTCCGGGTTTGGCATGTGGAAAAACGGCGCCGAAATTATTGCTAAAAAACAAATTTTGACTTTTGACCTTGACCTGACCTTGTAAAATGGCCTCAGGTAAACAAAATTACATCTGCACATTGCCCAACTATTTAGCTATACGTCCATATAAATTTTTAAGTCCTATCTTAAAAACTGTGTTTTTGGCAGACATTTTCCTTTTACCCTCAACATGGCCAAAAATGGCATGAGGTGCCTCCCAAAAACGTTGCCTGGCTCCGCCCCTGAGCAAAATAGAATTTTGAAATTTTGTCACGGCGCGTAGAAAGAATAGCTAGGAAAAGTCACCAAGTTTCGTGAAGCTGCGTTAAAAAGCCTGGAATTGGCAAGCAAAAAACCCGAGGGGGCGGATTCAGCCCCCCTGCCGGGAATAGGGTTAAACATTACTGCGACCTATGCTGGTTTGCATGAAATTACAGCTAAGTCTGTATACCAACCCACTTACCTTCTCCAGGTTTTGGAAATCACAAATCATTTCAAAAACAGACGCTACGATCTTAAGCAAATATCACGTGCACAATGAGTGCAGGAATTTTCCGTTCCCTTGCCACTCTCCCTGCGTTTCCAGCTTATCAGTCTTCCACCAATCAGCGTCTTCGTTGTAAAACCTTTCAGCCTTGCCTAGGTACATAGCCTTTGTGAACCACTGGATTTGGATAGCGGCTGCACTGGCGAGACGCGGCCAGGCCGGCCAGAAGCTACCAAATGAACCGCAGAACACTCGAGGAAATTACTGCGCATGGCATGTAGTACAGAAAGACAAGGTTTCTCCTCTTTTTATTTCAAGCTTGTTTTCATTGCAGTCTATACATTCTGTCTCACGATGTTGAAACACGCCTTTCCAGGACCAATTGTAGTTTAAATCAGCATTTGTTTTAAAGCTGGTCAATCCTGCCAACCTGGTCGGGAATCTGGCAGGTTTCCAAATGCCCGTATGAACGCGTCTAATATCATCTTTGGTATTATGTACGTTGTCCTAAACACATTATTGCATGAAACATAATTAAAACAATACATAATATAACACATGTGAATAATAAAACATAAAACATAACAAAAAAACATACACATTGATTTACTCTTCAGCCAGTTACTGCTTTACTGGCAGCAGAACGGCGTGACGTGTGTTAGTTTCAAGGTAATATGTAGCTTTAGTGACAAAGTACGGGCGTGCACCCTAGCTCGCTATAAGTACCGACTCTGTTTTCGGCACCGCAAGGGATCGAGGTAAGTGAGAAGCAGGCGCTGGACTGCAATTGGACGGGGATAACGCGAATTGTTTTTTGTGCTCGGCAAAACGCGGAACGGGCTTCCTAGGAACTGCCGACCAATGCGGAAGTTGACGCCATGGTGGGTTTGCCATTCCGTCTGTGGGTAGTAGCTCTGGCCTTAGGATTATCGACAAATGCGACTCAGACGCCGAAAAAAAAACACCATGCTATCGTGAACGAGAGATGCTAGCAATTATATTCACCAACACTACATAATGACAAAAATTATATATCTAGATTGGGACACATTTATCGATTATCTACACAGCCACGAATGGTTCCGGAGTAGGAGCACTGCTTGGCCAAGCACGGGATTTTGATGCATGAAGTAAAGGGAAGCAGAATCTGACATACATTTCTAAATCCAAAGCTGCAACAATTTTGGGCCTAGCAGGTTTTTCGATTTCAGTCGGTAGGCTGACTACATCCTGAAACAATGCGAAAGTCCCGTAGTATATTCATGCGTCTTCGAAGACTGAATTCCATTGCCTGACATCGACAATATCGGGAGTTTCCGGCATCTTCTCGAACTAAGCGATGAAATTAATTACAGTTGAAAAAGAAAAGTTTCATGCAATCCTGAGATAACAACAGAAAACTGACGTAAATATTTGCTTCAGGTCAGGTTCTGCGTACGCCCAGTCGTGATTTGTGCACATTATATCGACAGCCAGCTGATGTGTTTCAGGGCTCTCAGCTTGCTACGTTGAGGCGAAGGAAGTTATGGGTTTCGATAAAAGCATCGTTTTCTGGATGGTGTAGAATTTGATGAACGATATCACGTAGCCGAAATAAAATGGCTCAAATGCCACGGAGAAAATCTTTACTGGGACCAACGGGCGCCGCAGGTATGAAGTTGAATTGTCCTTCTTCTCTGTGACACTGCATGTCGTCCTGTCTTAAGGCACTGAAACCATGCTTATAAATGCACACTGTCATCTTTTTTTATTCTAATTCTATATAAATCAGTACTGCAACGGTAATGATGGTTCGGGGAACGCTTTAAAAAAACTATTGGGGCAAAATGCAATGGCTTCTCTTTCCTAGGTGGTGATCAGTTTTTGTCTGAACGAAAGGACGAATGGAATATGAAATTAAAATGGTCTTAAAATCTGTCTGCAACTTAAAATGGCCCGGAGCAATGTTTTATCTGCACAGCTCACGTGCACCAGTCTTGGTCAATACGGACCACGTGTCGTATCTCACTGACACTCGGATGATCCTGATTCATGTCGTCGCCAAGTCAGCAAACAATCCGCCTGTGCTACAAGACCTAGCCTGTCCTGACAGTGCTATGTCATTCAATTGCAGTCGCCTGCTGCTCTCTACCATTCCTTACACGAATGTATCAGAATCTTCGTTTTATTTCTGACTTACCAGCGCAAACCAAAGAAATCGTTTAAACACACAGTCATTTAGTTTCCACTGCATACATCCCTTTTCGGTCGCAGCATCATTTGTTGGGGCCAGGTAGTCCCCACAGTTGTTAAAGTTTGGTGCACGTGATATACGAGAGGCAACTTTGTAATGAATCCGGTCCGGCCGGCAATTTCCTGGGGCGGAGGTCTGCCCGCGCTGAAATTTCTCGGAGACGGCTCCCAGATAATATCGCGACTGCAGTCTTTACGGCTCGCATTAACATTCCGGCCTACCTAGGGAGCGCCGACCAATCGAGATACGGAAATACAGCAGAAGGCTTTGGAAATCTGCCTGGCCAGGGAGTGGGATTCCGAGACAACATTCTAGTCACGACACCAGGGCACAGCGAGTGATTAATGCAGTTAAACCTGAATGATGTGGACAGCTGCTATTCTCTCCATCTTAATTGCAATGCATTTGCTGTGTTGTCCCTAAACGGCAACATAAATACGAAGTGACCGCGCAAAGACGAATGACTTGTAAACCTGAGATATGGGGTTTACCATGGGAGAGTCCAAACTGGCTTCAGTGGTGTGAAAGCCGACTGAATCTGAGATGTAGAAATACTTCCAGTCTACTGAAATATTAACACTGATTTCATTGAGTGTTGCACTTCTGGAAAGCCACAAATTACAACCTCATAATAGATTCGACTTTCCAAAAACGGCTTTCTTATTTTAAAAGGAGCACACTGATTTGTGTATTTGACTGCTACGTCTAGTATTCTTTTTTCAAATTGGTTGTCGAAAAACACACATAAGTTTATTGTTATTGTTTCTGATGAGATGCGTGAATAGTTTCTGTTGTTATTTCTTATTTATACCAACCATTTGCAGTGGTTTCGTCTTCCAGTGGATTTTCCAAAACTTTGGACAGCATGCAAAAAAAGGCAAAAGGTACATTAGTCGTGCTAAGAAAACATTTATGATAACCGTGCCGCGCGTAGCTCAGAAACTTATGCTCATTTTTCAAGTATTGTTTGAATAACTAGTCTTGAAATGCAGCGAAGGTAAAAGAACCGCAGGCAGACTCTAAGCTCACATTGCAGAGTTTTGGTGGAAGATGCCATACGTTTTTCATCTATATCCGAGCATTAATCACTGCAGAATTTCGTTCAGGCTCGTTTGAAATTTAAACTCCAATGATGTTTATTGATCCTATAATTCAGAACCGCCTGACGCAGATAGGCTGACTGCATCATGCGGCATTAAATCATAGACTAGCCAGGCCCATACAGGGCGATTTAGAATATACATACGTCTTCTAAACTATCACGTTCCAGACCAGCTTTAACCCCGCCCGTAATGGCGCTTTCTCAACCCAAAGCTCTTTCTAAAGCCACCCTATTTGCTTACCTTTCTTGTTACATGTTCTGGCAGATCAGGTGAAATGGAGGCATGTTATGGTTTCTGTTACAGCTGGTAGTCACTTTTTTGCCGGTAAAGTCACTTTTTTGCCGGTATGTTGGCTGTTTCGCTGCTAATTTCTTGGAAGGTTTTCAGAAGGGAAGGGAAGGATTTTAGAAAGAGAAGGGAAGGGAAAGGAAGGATTTCAGAAACTTAAGTTAAATGCCTCAAAGGATACCCAAGAAAAACTAACTGGAGGATCAAATTGACGTACCACACCTATGAGGGGGTTGTTTCAGCCACAGATGGTCTCGCCAGTTCTTAACATGCTCACTTCCACAGACTGAAATTAATCATTACCAAGCGCAAATCAGGCAAGTCATCTCACGTCTGACCCTAACATCGGACCCTGTTCGACTCAGTCCTGTCTTTGGCGTCATGCTCTGTGTAGTGAAATATTATAGGTTTGACATGTGTGTAAGTGATAAAAGTATAAATTCCGAAGGCGCGCATGACAAGACTTGTGAAAAAATCGCAAACGTCCGAGGGGAAGGATGCTGCTGACAAGAGTCGAAGTACGTGAATGAGGTGATGGAATGAAACATTTGTAAGCTGCCCTCATTGGTTACATTTTAGCTTAGTAACTGTCGACGCGTGACAAAACACAACATATCGGCACTATTCTGCTTTTCTCAGCAGCAGACCCTAGTCGACTCAGTCCTGTCTCTGACGTCAGACCCTGTTCGGCTCAGTACCATGTCTGACATCAGACCCTGTTCGACTCAGTCCCGTGTCTGACGTCGGACCCTGTTCGACTCAGTCCTGTGTCTGACGTCAGACACTGTTTGGCTCAATTCCGTGTCTGACGTCAGACCCCTTGTTCGGCTCAGTCTTGTGTCTGACGTCAGACACTGGCTCAATTTCGTGTCTGACGTCAGACCCTGTTTGTCTCAGTCCCGTGTCTGACGTCAGACGCTGTTCGGCTCAGTCCCGTGTCTGACGTCAGACCCTGTTCGGCTCAGTCCCGTGTCTGACGTCAGATGCCGCTCCAGTCTGCTCGGTTTTCCAATCTGCTCAGCTCGCTCCGCCGTGCGGCCAGCATCACTACCGAGAGGCCGGGATCGACATTGCCCTGCCGTCTCGATGAATATTTAACCGGTCCTTGCTGACGGCCAGCCAGTGGCGGCGCTGCCACGTCCGACCTGAACTTGCTGCCCCAGGGTTTGGATACGAAGGCTATTGCCTGCCACCGACCATCAGCGGCAGTTTACATTTCCCTTGACGATGAGCCAAGTTCTCTTGGTGACGCGGCTGAAGACTGAGCGTAAATTGGTTCGGAGAGATTGTGTAGTTTTATCCCTCACATTGGTCGGGTGGGGTGGGGTTCTTTAAAGTCACTCTCCGTTTTTCGAAAGCTTCGTACAAACGGCTTCAGTCAGGCGTATCAAACTTTTTGTAACTGTTTGCCAATAAATTAAACGTCGTATGGCGTCAGAAATTGTCGGTGTGTTTAAATATATCGTAATTTTCCCCGGAGACGTTCCATCACGTCAAACTTGGGGTAGTCGAACGGCGGCGCCAGCCGGCCAGCGCGCGGCCCTCTTTTATTTATTCTGGGAGATGCATAGTTGTTGAAACATAATGCACTATATAGATTTCTGCTTCCTATGAGACAAGGAATCGAGCGGTGTGCAAGTCATGGTGTTTTGTGCTATAGACCGTTAGAAACGAGCATGATCCTTATCGTTGCCAGTAAAACGAAGCACTTTTATATTTCTGTGGCTAAGGTAGACAAGCCGTCTTCGTCATTTCATGCATGAGCGGTCACTGTTTCATTGCATGCTTGCGGTACCAAAATGATTGCAATTGCAAGAAAACGTGCTTTGTGTGAACTAATGAAGGACCCACGGCACCCGAACACGCTGCCGGACCCCGAGATGGCTGGCCTCGTTCCGTCTGAGAGTGTCGGTTAATGGAAGAGTAAGCCCCCAAAACTGAAATTCCATTTCAAATAGTCTGCGAATTTTCAAATTGGCTGGTGAAGACATCGGTAGGTTTTAAGAAGACATCGGTAATGACTTGAGAAGACATCACAGAAGACATCGGTAATGACTTGCGCCAAATATCTCGCTATTCTGACCAACAGATCAAAAGTTAGCGGGGGTTTCTAGGACCTCCAACAAACATGAAGGTGACTCAGATGTCCGTCAATGCGAGGGTTCTCACACATTACATTTTATGGAGCCATGACAACCTAATCGATTAGGTCCTTGCCATAAAAATTTCGTCATTCTGTAACTCTGCCTTTCATCAAGACGAAGCATAATTCTGCAGTCGTTCGCCTTTTTTAGTTCAGAAAGCGAAGAGTAAACATTATCCCAGGAACACCGTTTGTGGAGTTAGGCAATGCTGAGTCTGGGTCCGACAAGAGCCCGATCCTGTCAAAGCATGCGGCGCAATTGGCTGCTGAGAAACTGGGTACATAACGCAACTGAAAGCAGATAGTTTCCTGTTCCCCTGTCTGGTGATGACTTTTGAAAGCTTCGTCAGCCGTGAAAAGTTTTTGCGCCGCCTCCCGGGAGCCGAGTGGAGACCGAGAATCCAATATGACGCCGAGCGCTGGCACGACGGCGGCCGTTCCGCTCTGTCGCGATCGGCGCGCGTGCAGCGCCCAGCCCGCCGGCCGGCAACTGTTACGACCCCGCCGGGGTGTCGCGGCTGGCCAGAAATGAGCCGTAGATCTTCATCCAAAGGTGAGTGGCGATATTGGCTGGACGATGCTGGCAAAATTGGGCGCCCGCCGCGACGCAGCTTCTGGTTTGCTCCATGCGGCCGCCATGCGCTGGCGCTGTGCACGCTGGCCTGCTGCACTCGGGCGAGCGTGTCGTGCACACTGACGCCGCTGTTGGGAACTCGGCTGCAGGGGTCGTCGGCAGTTATCTGACCACGAGCAAAAGCGAGCCCAGGAAAATCGCAGCGAGAACGTGAAGTCGATGTTGCCTGGGATCAGGAAAACAGTGGACGACTGAGGAGTCTGAGAGTACCGGTGCGGCGGAAAGTCTACAGTGAGCAGATCCCCGGCCACGAAAAGGTGATGGTGGCAGCAATAGTACCTGAATGCGACTCCAGCTGCTCATTCTGCTATAACTCCCACCAATCCATCAGGCCTTTTCAAATATACTTTGTTGACATAGCCAAATCGCGTCGAATTCTGTGGAAAAGGGTTTGACGATTACTGAAGCAAGCTGAATTATAAGTTGTGCAGAGAAAATTAAAGGTGATTCCGTTTTGCATGCTATGCGGCAATGTTCCCCATTTGGTGCTCTAAACATTCCTCGCTCCGGAACAAAACTATGGGTATGACAGAGGCGTTTTCCCCCAAGAAACACTGTTGAAAACGACTCCGTTATAAGCATTCGTTTTCCAAGACGCGAAAACCCACGGAACGCACCATCGAGCGAGAGCCTGAGGCGATCGCTGGAATCGGTACCGGGAGAGAAGAGACCATCGATCTGGCCGGCTCAAAGCCGGAGTTATGGGCGGAGGACTCCCCGAGGTATCACACGGCCGACGAGACTACGGCTGTTGTCTTGGCTTCTACGCTGGGAAGTATCGCGACTCTTGAGATTTCGTTCGCGGACAGTCCACTGTAGCAGATTATTCGGTTTGACGTGATGATTGAGTGTTGGCGATCTCGTTGATGCCAATATTTACCAAAGTTCTACTTTAAAGCGTCATAGATACAACGGTTCAAATTACTACACCTATGTTCTTGATGTCGCATACTTGTCATCAACAGCACTAGTAACTCATTACGTCAGTGCTGACGTAGTGAAGTATCAGTTCACCGAAAGGCGCGTGATAGGGTCTACCACATGTCGAAGAGAATCGAGAGCAAAGTCTACTGAGGCTGAAAATGTTCGTCTTATATACTCGTTTAAAAAACAACTGATGAAAAAGAGCGGTATAACAATAATATAGTGGAATCATTCCAACCAACAGGGGATGCTTCTCTGCCTAAATATCCTTCTGAATGACTAGGTTTCAACCAATAAACGGTCATTACAATGCGCTGAATTACCAGAACTGGCCGGCGCAAGGCTGATGCAACAGCACGGGAGTTTTGGTCCGTGCAATATCTTTTTGGGTTAGAAAAAAGAAGCATCGTTTGACATCCGATAAAGGGCGTCATGTAGAACGGCAGCACGGCTGGTGTACCTGAGACACTAATGGATCTTCCGACGTCTTGGTCTGATTCCCTTCAGCGACGACTCTGAGAACTAGAACCGAGGACGTTCGGTAACTTTAGGAAGCCTTCAAAATAAAAAGTCCTTAGATACAAGAAAATCCCCAAAATATCAGAAACCATTCCAATTTGATTGCCTTTTGATATATGGGCATTTCAGAGCCATGAAGTGAACCTTAATACAACCATGCCGAACGGAAAGATGAGCGTTTTAGAACCATATTCAACGAGCTTCTAGAATGCATACAGGTTCGAGTAACGGTACACAGGAAGTGGCGATTAGCCTTGCGAGATAAAGAGCAGCAGTACCAGCGCTTGTGCCCAGTAGACACCACGCGGCTTGAGGGGAAGCCCATACGTGTGCTGACAGAAATTCCTGTAGTAAGGTGGATCACAGATCATGAAAACGAGAAAAATTTAAACAACGCAACCATCAGCCGAAAGTATGTCCCGTACACTTTTTTGCATAACTTCTGTGCTTATCTGGATTCCAGTTGATTTGGCGGCAGCACAGCTTTTCCCACTGAGACCTTTTCAGAGTTCAGGTACACGTATGAATATAAAATGCAGAAGAATTATATAATTTTAAATAAAGCGTGACGAATATAAATGGGTATGATAAGTAGTTTAAAGCTGAACAAAAGCCTAACAACTGAGTGAAGGTATTGTCCTTACAATGACGATGGTTTCACTAACGACGATTTCCCAAACCGTCTCGGTTTACGCCTTTAAAGAGCAGCAATAACAGTCTGTTGATAAGAGCCTGGGCTTGCAATGCCTGGCGTTAGCGACGTGACACGTGAGCCGAATACGAATCGACGCTCTGCGACGAAAGCAATTTTAAGCAAACATGGCCTCAACTGTCGATGCGCCCTGCTTTCCCTAGACCAGCCAACCATCAATCCAGCCCACTTCACCAACGCCCTCTAACTTTGCCTCTGAATTATCCACGGTCGGGGAAGCAGCCGGGAGCCGCTCATGGACCGGGGGCGGGGGAGGGGAATGGCCGAGGGGAGGCGGGAGGACGCGCACCGCTGCCGGCGACAGGCCGGGAACTCTTGGCGGCCTCTGAATGGGTGTGGCGGCACGCTCCAATGGCCGGCGACGCTCTGAATGCCACCCCGACGGACGGCCGCCGGACGGCCACATCGATCAGCCGGTCAGAGCCGAACGGACCGCCCACAGCCAGGTGCGGTGCCGGTCCTGCCGGCCAGGCGGGTCGACTCTGACGGGCGGCCGCGCCTCCCACTCGGCCGGCCGGGCTGACCCGGCCGGAGAGCAGCGGCCACTCGCCGACGGGATGAACATCACGCGGCGGAGGCGGGACTGGCTTCTGAGAAGAAGCTCCAGCGGTCCGTCCGCGGCGCGAACGCAGATGAAAGCGTCATATCGACGCCGAAGCGGCCAGGTGGCCTCGCTCTCCCGGGGCCGCCGTTACGTCGTCTTTGGCTCGGCGCGGCGTCCGTTCTCGAGACCCTCCAGCTGACGGCCGTATCGCGTGACTTCCCGGCAGGGCATTGTTATAGTCGGCGCTCAAGCTGGGAAATGTGACAGGTGCTGCCCGCAGGTCGAACGACGAGCGAGCAGCCCCGGGAACCGAGACGCACATTTTGTGGGACGACGGACGAGAGCATTTGGTGACATGAACGCTACGTTAACAGCATAGCTAGTGCGTGTAGATCCAACGCTTTTAAGCAAGAATGGATTATCCTAAAATATTGCACATACCGACGGCAAAAGCCAGTAAAACAGGGCTGCCCAGCCAGGCTGTGTTTCATTACATCGTACGTCTTTTGTCTGTGGCAGTCTTCAAAAGCACACCGATCAAAACTACGTTTTTCTTTGGCAAAATCGTGATAGATCTCATGGTATATCTATGCCCTGTACTTCATAACTGCAGATTTACCTTAATAAATTCGCTTGCCCGAAGAATACTCTTATTTCTGTCTGATATACATCCGCTGTTCGGTTTATGCTGGCTGACATTCTGTTCTACAGTGGTAATCTAGAGCATGTTTGCATTTTTGTTTTTTTTTCATTTACCACGACCATGCAGTACTCTGAAGACTAAGTAAAACTGAGCACATACAACCACATACGCAGTAGCCACAAGCCCATACACCATTAAAATGTAATAACAGTTCCTCGTTTTGACCCTGAATATTGTGCCTGCAGTTTTGGGTCAGCAGCAGAGGTTCCGCGTGCGTCCCTCCAACACCAGCGTGATCGAGGGCAACACGGCCGTCCTGCGCTGCGAGGTGGACCACCAGGTCGGACAGCTGCAGTGGGCCAAGGAGGGATTCGCCATGGGTGAGTGCTCAACGCTCCAGCAAAGACGGAGTTCTGCTATACTGGAGAGGAGAATGGTGCGATTGCCGAAACAAATAACATTCATGTTATTGATCTGATAATTTGTCACTGCATATGGGTTTGCCTGACATTTTTATGGCGGTGACCTTCCGCCTTGTTGAACTGTGTGCGCGACGAAGAATCAGCGTTGCCAGTCTCGGCTCCGCTGCGAAGACGTTTCAACAAACGGAGGGCGGCGCCGGTCTTTAGCATTGCGATTCAAAGTCCATCTGCCAAGCCGGCCATTTGACAGGCCGCCCATATTAGTGCAGACAGCTGTGGATTACTGAACAGGTCAAGTATTCGTCAACAGTTGACTCCTGAGCGATGCTGTCATTATTGCCTCTCTATGCTTTCTCACATGCCGTTCATGGGTGCCTCATTCATGCTCGTATGTGTGATTGCACCTGGGCACCGATGATGTCGCCAATCGGCCGGGATTACGGCATCAGCTTGGTGCCGGACATTACGTCAACCATGCCGCAGGCAGAGGCTTCCTGCAGCGACGGGGACTGGCGATCTGCTGGCCCCAGTCTAGGCAGGACTGGGGACAGCAGATCGGCGGGCGCGGAACTACGAGCTGCGAAGTGTGGCCATCGCCGTCTGAAGCCGCCAGAGTTATCTGACTCAAAACAATTCTCTCGTCCGCTCCCGGACAGGCTTTGCGCCCCGCCTCAGTTGTTTTTCCCTCGCTCATCTCTATGGCCAGCATTCACAGCGAGCAGAAGTTCCTACAATGTCTTCCAGCTCCTGAGAGGGTACGTCGGCGACGACCCCGGGAGTGCGCTGCACGAATCCAAACGACCGTGACTGGAGTTGAATTCAGCCCGAGCGATTCTTTGAAAGGCTCTTAAAACTGAGCTGCCGTGTCGAGGCAAGACGTTCATCGTCTTCTTTATTTGCTGCAATTCTGAGTGATTCAGCCAAGGGCGAAGATGAGCTTGAGATCAAATCATATGCTCCAGTTGTTTTATGGCCGATTCCTATTGGTGTCATGACGGATCTGTCTCAGTGCATTAGCCGCGGGGTAGCTAGCTTATCTGGTGCATGTAATAACGCACACCCCATTTCCATTATCTCTTTTTAGGCGTGGTCCAGCCATCCGTTTCTGGCTTGATCATTCCAAGGGAATACATCAGAAATTTTAAATACGAGTATGTAAGCACTCTAACGAACCAAGCTATGTATGGGCTTGCATTGCATATAAGATATTGCTTTCGTAACTAATGAGGACATTTTACGACGCAACGTTCAAATTCGGTATGCAACTTATCTCGAACAAAGGACGTGACCAATTTTATTCAGCGAAGGGTAGACTGGCAACTTAATTGTTTTTCTAGTAGGTAGGGTCAAGAAGGTGCAACATCTTTTTCCTATCATTGTATGGGTTCCGAAGCAAAAAAGGCAATGCATGACGAGAAACCTGACGGACATTTATTCTGAGGTGCTGCATCACTGTTTTTAATAACATCGTTTTTATGGTATAAAGACTCCACAGAAACCATGATCTTCCTATGGGTGAAAAGTGTTTACAGTTCCTGCCTTTGAAGCCACCACTGTCGATAACGTTCACTTGGTACGTACTTCTTTATCGTCAAGATGTTTTAGGAAGCACTAAAAATTTCGCGTTGCCTTTCTTGACTAAATATTAACCCGCCCCGACTGGGGGGTTGACCGCCCCGCTGAGGTTTTTCTAGGATTGCGAGAGAACGAACAAGCACAGAGCCACGGAACTTTGTGTACCTTTTGCTTCATCATTTTTACAAGTTGTTTCAAAGTTTTGACTTCAGGTCAAGTCAGGTTTCTGACCTAGGTCAGGTCAAACGGACCTACGTCTAAAAAAGTTAAGCGCCCTGTAACTTTTTTCGCAAAACAAGATGTCACAATAATACTTTCAGGGATTAGTGACCTTGATAGACGTAACAAATCTGCTATCTTAGATTTTTCGGAATTTTCCGGGTCATTGGCCTAAGGTGAAGGTCATTCTTAAGACATGCCGTTTTTTCGGAAATTGGCGAGATTTTTCATAACATTTTTAATGTGGTATGAAGCAGACATCTAGTTACCGTCATTGGGCAAAGTATCAGTGACTTCCAGCCATTGACATGAGGTCAGGTCACGAGTAACTGTAGTGGGGCAAAATGTACCACCGTCAAAATCAACGATGAATTACTCAGAATGGGTAGAAAATGGCAGAACTGGCTTGCGCGGACGCAAGTAATACCAAGAACCTCAAATGGTTAAAAAAATCGCATGTTTGGAAATAAACAGGCTCCCGGGAATAAAGCTCCGCCAATTGTGTATATTGGTAACCAATGAATTTTTCCAAAATTTAAGCATGATAAACCATCACAAGAACCACTAAGATCAATAAAATTGACAAAGATGGGCTTATTTCGCGAAAATAAAGGAACGCTAAAATTAGTTCCTGTTAATTTCTTACTGCGTACGGCTGCATCGCCCGCCGACAGCCGGCGTGAAAATTGCCGTATCTAACTCAACGTTTCGGCGTATATATTGAGAAACTGGACGTGTATCGGCATCTGCGAACCTTTACTTGTCCGTTGGTGCCTCTACCTATGCGTTATTTGTCACAGCCCTTGATATTGAGGCCGTTTCTCGGTCACATGCAGTCGACAAAGAGAAAACATATATAGGACGTAAATTGCTGACATATGAGCTAAAACTAAAAATGAGACCAGTTTCGAGTTCTTCTTATCACAAGCTTTCCAACGGTGTGCTTATTGTTATCGTGCGACCAACCGTTTGTGAGTTAGAGGGGGCAGTCAACCGACCCCCCCCCCGCCCAGTCGATCGTGATCGTCGCCGACCGACGGTCGTGCACGGGTGAAGCCCCTGGTGTTATCTCACGCCAGAATATTTTGCAAATATAATGAGTTCAGTGTCCGACTCACAAGGAACGGTTGCCTCACGTCAAAATATCTTCAAAGTATAGCGAGTTCAGCGTCTTACCTACGAGAAACTTCGGAGGTTTACTTGGCGGAAATTTGGCGTCTGATAATAACTGAAAAATAGCGTACGTTTACAAGTTAACAGCAATGTATTAGCGTAGCACACACGCTGGTCTCATAATAGAAGTCTGAAACACTACACAAGAGGCACCGCAGGTACAACTACTAAGGTAAAGGTAAATATAAAGTCAATAGTTACTTTTATCTTCTTTGCTTGCTGTTGCAGTATTTGTTTTTAACCCGCGCACGACTGTCGGTCCGTTACGATCATGCGCGACTGGGGGGGGGGGGGGCGGGCTGCTGGCAGCCCCCTCTAACTCGCGAATGGTTGGTCGCTCAATAAAAATAAGCACGCCGTTGGAAAGCTTGTGACGAATAGAGGTCGAAACTGGTCTCATGTTTAGTTTTAGATAATATGTAAGCCAATTTACGCCCTATGTATATGTTTTCTCATAGTCGACTGCATGAGACCGAGAAATGGCCTGAATCTCAAGGGCTGTAACTAAAAAGGCATAAATAAAGGCACCAGCGCACAAGTAAAGGTCCGCAAATGCCGATACACATCTTATTTCTCATATTTGTTAAATATATACGCCGAAACGTCGAGTTAAAGACACCGCAATTTTCGCGCCGGCTGTCGGCGTGCGCCGCAACCGTATGCAGTAACAAATTGAGAGGAACTAATTTTAACGTTCCTTTATTTTCTCGAAAAAACTCTATCCATGTAAATTTTATTGATCTCACTGGTTCTTGTGATGGTTTTCCACGCTCAAATTTTGGGAAAATTCATTAGGTACCAGTCTACACAGTTGGCGGAGCTTTATTCGCAAGAGCCTGTTTATTTCCAAAATATGCTACTTTTTTAAACTTTTTGAGGTTCCTGGTATTACTTCCGTCTGTGCAAGCTAGTTCTGCCATTTTCTACCCATTCTGTGTAATTCATCGCCGATTTCGACGGTGGTACATTTTGGCTCACTACAGTTATTCGTGACCTGACCTCAGGTCAATAGCTAGAAGTCATTAATACTTTGCCCAATGACGGTAACTAGATGTTTGCTTCACTCCACACTAAAATTGTTATAAAATATTCCTTCAATTTCTGAAAAAAACGACGACATGTCTTAAAAATGGGCTTGACCTTAGGTCAATGATCCGGAAAGTTCCGAAAAATCTGAGATAGCAGATTTCTTGCATCTATCAGGATCACTAATCCCTGAAAGTATTATTGTGATATCTTGTTTTGCGAAAAAGTTACGGGGCGTTAAACTTTTTTAGACATACGTCCGTTTGACCTGACCTAGGTCAGGTACCTGACCTGATCTGAGGTCAAAATTTTGACACAAGATGTAGAAATGATGAAGCAAAAGGTACAGAAAGTTTCGTGGCTCTGTGTTTGTTTGTTTTCTCGCAATCTCAGAAAAACCTCAGGGGGAGCTGTCAACAGCCCCCCAGTCGGGGGCGGGTTAAGTGTACGGGTATGCAGTACAGTCATATACCAAATAAGATGTCCAGCAAGCCTTATGTTCAAAACATTGTTACTCAATAGAAAGAGATCACATTAATTACTGATCACTGGTCATATTCGCGATTGACTACTCGGACAAGTCGGCGGCTATAAAAATGGCGGAGCTGGGCTGAGCCGACCTATGGGCAGAATTAGGGGACAAGGATCCAAATAATGAACCTGTTACAACTATTAGGAATTTGCGATGTCAAGTAAGTCAAACAACCAAAACCATGCACCAACTGGAGTGCCATCCTCGCAGTATGCACCTTTCCGGGGCATAATGTTGTGACGCAAAACGCTTTCCTAGAGTGGTGCGTGGTATGATTTCATAGTCAGTAACGCTAGGAACCGAACTGCATGACATGATTATACCAACTGACATCACAAAGTCATTCCACAAGCGAGAGAACAAACGAATCCTCTTCATCTCCGACGACCCAGCAGTCGGTTGGAATCGTCGTCCACGTACCGAGGTGCGTAATCCAACGGACTGAAACATTTCGAGGCACATAAAAAGCGTTTCAGGGCGGCTGTAATTTGATTATCTGCCCTGACCCTCGTGTTTTCAGTTTTGGTGTGTGCTGCGAAGGTGCGGGAAGATTGGATTTCAGCCGTCGAAGTGGGCTGTCGTCAATGAATCAGCCGGGAAACAGGGCGCGATCGAGTTCGGGCGGCTCGGGCGTGCCGGCCTCCTCGCACGGCCATTCCAGCGGCTGCGGCGCCAACCGGGAGGCAGTTGGTCTGTTTCGCCTCGTAAGCGGGCTCTGCGAGCCGGCCAATTAGTTAGATTGGAGGGACACGTCTGGGCGTGGTCCAATCAGGGCTCCATCGTTTTCGGACGGAAGCAGCATCTCTAATGTCGGACTGGGGGATGGATTCATCCGAATACTGCTGGCGCCATTAAGCCAAGCAGTTGTTTGTTGTTGAAATTGTTCATTATGAGAGCTCTATCTGCTTTCACTGTTTGTGCTTTTATCGCTAAGTAGTTAGCACGAGATTACATCTGCATTATGCCCTCAAGTGAATGAACGTTTTAGGAATCCAGAGAACGTAATGAGCGGAATTTCGTACTGGTTAAAGGGAAACAATGTTATGAGCTATGTTCTTCCTAAACCGAGGGCAACCTGACGCTGAATTGTTTCAAACCGATAATACACGTTGGCAATGGATTGCTTCAAATGAACAGGACATTGACATTGGACTGTTTCAAATGAACAACACGCTGACATTTAATTGTTTCACACCGGAAGCATACTGGCGTGAAGTCAGATAGCACAATATAGTCCGAAAACTGAATGTCTCTCGTGGTGATGAAATTCCGAAAATGAACAAAGTATCCAAATGTGCTATAATAATATGCGCGTTTAGCACAAAAGTTTCGTTAGTGCGGCTAGCATCCTAGTTTGTCCGATGACAGAGATTTTCTCAGTCAGCTGGCGCCTCTCAGTCTGGTGGGTGTGGGGAGGGGGAGCGGATCAAATCACCGCCTGGAGCCGCCCCAATCTACCGCAACCTAAATTGCTCATCGAGATCGTCGCTTTTGTCACCGCCGACGGCCGATCTGTCCGACTCCAGTCGCTCCGGACGGCCGGCAGGGAGCCGCGGCGGACGGTGGGGTCACGACAGGTCACCGCCGGGTCATCCGAACCATCACTCGTCGGACGGCGACAAAAACTGGCGTCGCTGCAGCCGGCGGAAACTGACGGCCATTTGGCGCCGCGGAAAGCATCGGGGGTCTGGCACAAAGGCAGTCCGGCTCCCGTCCCCGCTCCGGCCGGCTCGCCGGCGCGGCGTGCGGCGCCAAGATAAATCGTCTCGTGTGTCCCGGACGCTAAGTTGGACGAGATGAGCCATTACACGGGCAGGGAAAATGCCCGCCAGGTCCGCAAATGGCCTTTGCGGACGCTGAAACTGCCGGGTACTGGATACAGCCCACTGACAGCAGCCATAATGCGAACGGGGCTGCAGTTCGCAGTCGACAGACGGACATTTCTGGTGCCGGCCGAACCAGGGGTGCCGCTTTGTACAAATGATTAGGAGGACCAAGACGAGTCGCCCAACAACCCAGCTTTCACCGAGATCTGAACCCATCGATTAATTCAAGCCATTTCATTTTGTTATCGACAGCAATTTTTGAACTGTTCCCGTACGATTTTGTATTTATACATAAAGCAAATCATGATATATATTGAACTGTGATCTCGCACCTTCGGGGTCCAATCTTTGACCCCTCCAAAATTACTTATAGTTGTGTTGGTTAAACGCAGACAATGAAAACGTAAACGTAAGTTTCTAGATGATTAAATTAAATCATAAAACGTTAACGTTTTTGTCGCCACCGTACGTTTAAGTAAGATGCTCTTTGTTCATAATGCATAGTGGTTTCCGATGAATTTCATAGCTATGTTTGGAAAAGGCAATTGAGCCATGGCACGCAATGTGTGTCAGACCCGGTCTTGCTGATGCCTGTAGTCGGGCATACGTTTATGTCCCACAATGAAAAACAAATATTCTGTAACAGCGGCAAAAGGATACTAGTTCGGCACGGCAAAGCTGCGACAACTCATCAACCACTAAGCCCGTTTCCTCTTTCGGCCGTATTGCGGCTCGTTTTGAGCCTCGGTCTTTAACAGCGCGCCGAATTGCCGATGCCTTGCCGTCAGTATGTCATTCGGCGTTAATCCAACTTATGACGTCCCGTGCCATATTTTGGAGTCTGTCCACAGGCGGCCACAACATCGGCCCGTTTCACCAGAACTGTGGCGGCTGGACTGAACGTAAAGATTATCCGAATTTCCTCGCCTTTACATTGCTCTCGGCTCGATTAGACGGACAATTTGGCCCCCTGCCGTCGCCAATAGGTGGGAGTTGACGCCCTGGCTCGGCTCTGCTCTGCCCGTTGTCCGTCCGCCGAGCAGGACTCCCGGCCTTTCCTGAGCCTAAACCTTCGTTTTTAGTCCTGCTCTGTTAACCTTTCCCCGGTCGCTGGGGAGGATGGGAATCTTTACTCCGTTTTTGCGAGGGTAGCTAAAAAACGAAAAGGCGCATGCATATGAAACTCGGCGTACGTTTTCATACCATATATTTATGTCTGATCGCTGTAAAATCTCCATAGTTTTTTTCTGCTCAACCACACCAATATATATATATATATATATATATATATATATATATATATATATATATATATATACATATATATCATAAGGGGGAATATGCATGGTGCCTTGAGCGATTCCCTGCAGCACCGTCCGACGAAGAGAACTCAGTATCAGTTAAAATTTAGCTGCCTTTCACGTGCTTAGAAAGAAATAAAAGTCGCTCCACTGAAGCTGGTTAAAATAAAAAAGATGAAGATTTCCGATAAATGCACACGAGATGGCGAAATATTTACCAAATTGCTTTTAAATATCGTAATGCATTACACTGTACTGTTCACTCTCGGGCGCATCCACGCAGCTGGTGGCTGTTAGGCCCAGGGTCAGTAAAATAAGGGGTGAGCACTAATATGAGAAAGAAGCGTACGCGCACGCACTCGTTCACCGAACAAGGTTCTTACAAAGCGTGTGTCGAGATATGACCGACAAACGACGAGTCTCGAGTGGTAAATGCAACAAAATTACCTTTCTAAACCAAAAATCCTTTGACTCTAAAGTAGCTTGAAGTGAAATTCTTAAAGAGTGCCTATAAATATCTGCATCCATAGAATGGCCCATCGATCAGCCATTCAAGGCCGAGTTCGACGTTCTCAGACAAAGGCGTCTGGGATGTCCAAGGTCGACTCACTTCCAACAATTGGAGCTTATCCTAAATGACGGTCTTTATCAGGAATATAACTGGACGCTTCCCGTGAAAAGTCAGTGTAAGCGACAAATACCACAGATTAGCATCAGGGGATTCTTGGAATCGCTATACGATAGCGCAAACTCTGATTGGTCTAGGACTCCTCACGCCAGCGGTTTACGTCCCTCGGCTCATTACGTTACCGTTTCTCATTGGTTGACAACACGTCATTTTTGTACTTCCGGCTCCAATCATTTCCGTTTGTAGGGAGTATAAATTTCGCCCCACTCGTGGTCACGAAGGCTCTCGTGATTTTGAAAGCGTAGCGGAAGGGTCTCTGTATAGTGCGGGTGCCGGTGCAAGTGTTTAGTGAATGACTGATAAGTGAATAGAAGTTGGACTTCGATTTTCTCCTTGGTTGACTCGCGAGAAAGACTGGCACGAGCAAGGTCGTTACTAGTTGGACTATCACATAGGCAGTTAGGATCTGCTACAGTAGTTTGATGAACAAAACTGGCGCACGTCTGCAGAACATATGTTTGCCAGTCTTGGCTCTGGAGAGTGGCATATACAACAGGTGGTCTTTCCGCGTTCTACTATCGCGCTCTGTTTTTAAAATGATACTTATTCACTTAATGTAACTCTTACGTTGAGTGTAATATACTCCTTGATTTATAACTGATTTATGCAACAATACAATGCCTCCTGGTGTAATGAAGTTCGTGTATTGATTGAATATACACGAGGGTGGTTAGTCACAGTCTTACCACAAAACAGAAACATTCTACTGTGTATTACAATGTTAAAAGAAAAACATGCATTTGTGCTCTGACTCCGAGTCCGTGCAACTAAAAAAAAATTAGTTTCTCCTTTTAGTTGCACGGACTCGGAGTCAGAGCACAAATGCATGCTCTCGGTAACCATTGTTTTTCAATACTTGCACTCGGCATAGTTTTTTAGCACGCAAATGTACATGGGGTCGCTAGGATTTATTTGTCTCTTGCAGAATAATGAGATTAATCGTTATACATAATAATAAAAAAAATAGCAAAACAGGTAGTTTTCGAGTCCGTAGGGGCTGCTTATGCCCACAAAACTACATAAAACACCGAAATAATCCTAACTGTACAAGCTGATCCCACGTGTTCATGCATTTGTTTCACAAGTTTTAAATATAGTTTCTTGGCCAAACATCTTATGGACGATACATACGCGCCTTAGAAACAGGCGCATATTAAGTGTGTGCACCTTTTGTGCATTCCCACCTGTTTTTCTTGTGAATGTCAAGTACAGATCGAAGCTAGCCGCTGCTGCTTTTTGAAATTTATGGCAATTCAATGGCTCGTCGATTGACGCAAAGACGCCGAAGATCGCCCGGAAATTTTTGAAACCTTAAACATTTGAAGTCAAACAAACATAACGAAAATGACCTTTATTGCAGACAAATGAAAACTTTGCGAGAGGACAAGCTTTCTGCGTCAGATTACTATTTGAACATTATCAGTCTACATCATTCGGGGATAACTGAGGATGATGAATAACCCAAGAGCAATGCCAGGGTCAGAGAAGATCAAGGTCATCAAAGGTCGAGGTCAACCAGCTGGTGACCTGGTCCGGATTTGTCTTGCAGCATGTCTATAAATATATATATATATATATATATATATATATATATATACAACCATATAAGCTTACGTAGGACTTACTTAGTCGAAAACTTCATCCAAAATCCATGACCTCGCCTCATCTCATTTGACTTAGCGGTGGTTAGTAAACGTTGAAAGTGACCAAATGTACCGATGTTGGCCATCTTTACTGAAAGTACTCTAAATGATGCGCTTAGCGACCCCATTTACAATCAAACTACATCGGTATCCGGTGTTGCTTGAGATCTGGTCTGCAAAGATAAAAAATGACGCCAATGGGTCAATGGCCTGACATTACCTCGATCCCAAATCTTCATTGAAGGCCTAAAATAAACGGCAAATTGTCGTATTCCACGTTTTAACACTCTGACAGACGGCGTTTTCCCGTTTCGTGCGAAAGGCCGAAAAGGGAATGTAGGGCCGAGAGAGTGTCCGAAGTCGACCTTTTCAGCCTGATTTGACCTTGAGAATGCTGACCAACGCCATGAAAATTGCACGCGTTGTGACTCTTCATGACGCTATTCTACCATTAAGATTTCGTGTCTCTTGCTCTTTCCGTTTCTGAGATCGGAGGGGGATACAAAAGTTCCCCTTTCTAGTGCGCGTTAGCGCAAAACCCCCTTCCACTGCTCGTGTTAAAATACTCCGTTTTCATAATCTCTCGATAACTGTGTATGAATGGCGTGCACAGTGTTTGCTGCCTCATCAACCAATGGCTATCTCCCCTTGTGGTTACCAAGTTCAGTAACCATTCGATCCTCTGCGGTGCAGGTTACGCCCGTCCGATGCCCGGCTACCCTCGGTACCGGCTGCTGGGCGACCCTGGGTCAGGGGTGCATGACCTGGAGATCACCAACGTGACCCTGGACGACGACGGCCGCTTCCAGTGCCAAGTGTCGCCCAACAAAGGTCAAGCGGCCATCAGGGCCGACGCCTATCTCATCGTACTCAGTAAGGTTTTTTGTCGACACGTTTGCGTTTTTTTCCCGGCTCAATAGTTCTTGGTCTCCCGTATGACCAGCAGTCTGCTCTTTATTCAATTAGGAGCAGCGTGAGCAGCAGCAGTTTGTTTCCATGCGATATTTATTCTGTTGCTCAGATCTGCTGTCATGTTTTAGCCCAAGGAAATGCGCTTTTACTGGTGTACTGCAGCTCACAGAACAATAGCGAACATATTTATCCACGATATGCCAATTCATGTCATGGCAGCATGCCCTAATTACTGTTCTACTTTAATAGATTAACTTTACAGGACCAAGCCACCTCATTGCTGTTATTAAATTTAACAGGGCTTATATTCTCGATGGCGTTCATCATGAGGTACTTTGTTGGCCTCCCGATTACTAAGCACAGGTGATGTCTCTGCGAGATTGACGGGGGCACCGAAACCTGCATGACTCGACCATGTTGAGTGCCTCATTTCAGCCTGAAATACCCACCGACGCGTGCAGTCTACCGAGAACGTCCTCAGTCACCCGATCAGCCGGGGTACCATTATTCGGCGGCTCACGTGCCCGTCGGAAGCTGGGGCAATTTTCTCGCAGCCCAGATCGCTTGTCGCTTATCTGATATGCAGAGTGGCGAGGGGCACATATCCGAATCCAGGCCTGATGTCAGGTTGGATGAAGAGTGGGACATCTCATTTTCGGCTGGAGAGCCGGTGCACTGCTGTTATCGAGATAGCGCACAGTATGCGCAAGAAAAATTTCCTCATCCAGGGGCGTCGATTTCTCTGATTGATAGGAGGGAGGGGAGAGGGGCGAACCGAGAGGCCGACAACCTAACCTTCCCCAAATGTGGGTTTCTCGACGGATTTTGCCCACTTTATTTTGACCAACGGAAATTATGATTTTTTCGTTATTACTTGTCAAATTAAGAATTGCTTTTATCCCATGTATACAGGTATGTATAAAGACAGAAGATAGAATGATAGATAGATATGTTGCTTTAGACTTTATGCTTTACTTTTCGCCTATCTCTTATCTATTTTGGCCATTTCTTTTCCTTGTTATTACTCATTTCCCTTTGAAACCAGCAGGAAATATTGGGTGGGCCAAGCCAACATTGAATGGTCCCAAATCAACATTGGATGGGCCAGGGCACCATTAAAAGAATACAGATCGACACTCCTGCTCTCATCCTCTCCAGAGAAGCAACTGAAATCCAATCTTTTCTCCTTTTTCAAATGCGCCCCGGACCGTATGACCCTGAAAGTAAAGGTATCTTGCCTCGGCGCCTCCTCTCGAAAAAAGACTTTAATAGATTTTAGATTCCTTTCCATCCCGTTCGGGATATGCAGTCTCCCCTGGGAAGCTGGTGCTATTGTCGATGTCGTTTTCAGCAGCACCGGTTTGCCACATTGTCTGAAAAGGATTTTCGCGAACTTCATTTCAAAAGTATACATAGTAATCAAACGGGATTTCCTTAACTCTTGCTCAACGGGGAGGGGAGACGTTTCGGCGTCCTCCCAAGGATTTTAAGTGAAAGCAGAAAAAGGCGGCGCGCGCAACGCGCTGAAATTTTCACTACCTTCTACTACCTCCTTGGCGCATGTCCCGTAGAATTTTAAACTTACAGTCTCGTCAGGTCACTCACCCAGATCAAAAAAGAGGCCAGCCTCCGATTCTTTTTTAAGTATTTACAGACCACGTCGTGCCATCGATTGACTTGGAACTTGCATGGCTGGTAGTCGAGGACATTCCTACGAATTGTGCTAGCTCGATTTTGTTATCAAGTTCAAGGTCAATGACCTGAGGTCAGTTCAATTCCCGCCCTATTTCCCTATTTCTAACGGTTTTGAACTGTTTCTCCCCCTCATTAGTGTCTTTCCTGGGCCAAGGAAGCCACTAAACACGACAAATGCCGTTGACCCACACGGAGGGACATGAGGTCAGGTCTGGTCGCATTGGGCGTGAACTAGCAAAAAGAAGTCTAAAACCCCGTTTTGATGATCCCGTGATGTAGAAAATAGGCAATGAAGTCGACTTTGTAGTAAAAAATTGCATCCAGACGCTTACAGGATGTGAAATGAACCTAGACCACCTGAGATCATGCGAGGTCACTGCGTTAAAAGCCCAAATGCATTCCTGGGCCAAGGAAGTCACTAAACATGTCAAGTAATGTTGACTCACATGAAGGGTCAGGTCATGTCACATTTGGAACCAAGAAGCAAAAAGGAGCCTAAAACCCTGTTTTGATAAACTCTGGGATAAAAATAGCCTCTGAAGTCTACTTTGCCGTCCAAAATTGCACCAAGACACTCTTATGATATGAAATGGCCTTAGGTGAACTGAGGTCATGTGACGTCATTGTAGTAAAAGCTGAGTTCATATTCAGATATCCAGCTTTATCTCTGGTTTATTTGGCATATGTCCTGTCAGTGGCAGATCTAGTCATACAAAGATGAAACCTAAACACGCTTTAAATCAGGCCATGGTCCTATGTCAGGTCAAGTCATATGATCGTCCTTATATGGCACCCTATTGGCCATGGTTGTGGAGCCCAAAGAGTTTCATTCCAAAAGTACTCCTTGCCTTTTTGTTCACATTGTTATTAATCTTTGATAGTACACAAAATGCAACAAAAAAGGCTGAATGTTAAGTCATATCACACCATCGGGTCAGGTCACGTTGGGTCACGAGCTTTCTAGTACATTGTCGGCATCTACAAAATGTTCGAACCAATCATTTCTACCACTTTGGAAGCAAACCTGAACAGCAACTCTCCAGCGACTTTTAAAAACCTCACAAATATAGGGAAATTAAAAATGACATTATATCAGGTCGTCTGATGAAACATATGATCATATGCGTGCTATGAATTGTATGTCAAAGTAATGTGCATTTTATGGGCTTTCTATTGGCATGATCAGAATTGCTCTAGCTTTATTAGGGGCGGAGCTAGACCTTTTTGTAAAAGTCCAATTTTTACATATATAGGCAACAGTTTGCGTTATTTTTGGAAAATTCCAAAGTGTTTTGAGTGATTTGGGACGTAATCATAGGGAACTTTCCGACACCATAACTGCCATTTTTCTCCGGCGTACCGTTCGCGAGATAGAGGGGGGCATCGAAACACCCCCGGCCTCCCGCCGCCCACATCATGGTGCCGACGGGGCGCGGGTTAAGCATTGCACTGTCATCACGTGCTGTACTGTGGTGACCAGACGACACGAAGTCGCAACGCGCGCAGTCTACAGCACCGCACCCACGGCCCGCGTCCTCACACGGCCGCGACCGGGGTACGTCGCCACAACGATCGGTGCCGTTCGCTCCCTCCTCGGTGGTGGGTCGGCTGTCCAGATGCGTTTCTTGCAATCCTCCGTCTACGATTCAATGTCCGTGAAGAGAAGCTCACTGTGGTAGCAGATCAAAATGACTACAGGTAACAGTCAATGCAGATCGTTGTGCCTACTGGCCAGTGGCAGCCGATCACAACTGTGATCTGCTGCACTAGTGCCAAAAAAATCAGAGGGAGGCAGGTCACAGTGCCGGCGGGTCGGAGGGGTGGCAGACCACGGAGCCAACTGATAGCAGGACCTACTGATGGCGTGGGGCTAACGGATTATGAACTGGCAGGAGACGACAGTAACGGAGAGTCACAATGATCGCAACCAAAACAGGCATCACGTGAAAATGGCAGCTGGACACCATGATTTCAGGTCATGTGAAAGTAGATCACAGTGACAGCAGTTCACAACGACAGCATTCTTCAACGAAAGAGGCATCATGCCCACAGTGGCGATGAATCACAGTATATCAGACCACAGTGACAGCAAACCAAAGGTGAGGCAGGCTACAGTAGCAACAGATCGCAGTAATGGAAGGCTATAGTGGAATTACGTGCAGTGGTAGAAGATCACAATGGCATCAGGTCACAGACATGGCAGCTCTCTGTGACAGAGTACAAAGACAGCAGGTCACTGGGACAGTAAAGGTCACAGTGGTGGCAGGTAACATAGGTATCAAGTCACAACGACAGCAGGACGCAATGGATTGGACTCACAGCGGCAGTAAATGATAATGACGGCATAACCTAATGACTCCAAGTCGCAGTGGCAGCAGATCACAAACACAGCAGCACACAGCGACAGCAAGTCGAAGTGACAGCGTATCATAACGACCGAGGCAGCAGGGTGCAATGGCAGTGGATCGCAGTGGTAGCAGACAACAGTGGAATCAAATCAAGGCAACAGGAGATCACATTGACAGTAGACTGCAGTATGACCAGATCACCTGGAAGCAGAACCCACTTGCGGATCACACTGGCATCAGTTTACGGTCATGACATACAAAGACGATGGCGTATCACGGTGGCAGCACAGCTCGGTGGTCGAGGATCAGAGATCGACTCTTAGTTACGGGAGCTCCCATCCGGAACCGCCATGATGGCAACAAGTAACAGTGACGCAGGGCCGTAGCCAAGCGGGCCACGGCGATCATGTCCCCCCGTTGGGGTCGGTAAAGTAAAGCTTCTTTACACAATGAAAACGGAAACGGAGTTTCGTAATACGAAAGCAAAGTCGCCGAAATCCCTGGAAATTTCAGTTTTGAGAAGAAGGGAAGTACGTTTTGGTTCCCTCTTTGGCTAAATCCTGGCTACCGCCGCAGTGATGGTGTATCACAGTGTTCAGGATAACATCCATTAGGACAACATCTGCCCTCCGCTTGTATCACAGAACGACAAAAAATGCCAATCTCAGAATGCAAATGATGATACGTTTAAAAATCAAGTGGGGGAAATAAAGTGTCAGCTAGTCACGCCAAACTGTGTGCAAATGGCGGCAACACCGGGGGAGGGGAGACAGCGATAGCCGCACTGCCCCTACCTTGGGGAAGTTTAACATTATTCCAAAGCATGGAGATATAGAACTAAAAATAACGTCTGCGTCCGCTTTCCCGTCCTTAACCCTATTCCCGGAGGGCTACACCGTATGGCCGATTCCCGGCATGGGGGGGGGCGGATTCGGCTCCCCTGAGATCTCGAAATTTGAAAAAATGGCCGAAATTACTACACATCCGATTTCATCGCAACAAGCGGCAATCGATTTGCCATGATGTAAACTCGAAATTTGAAAAAAATGGCCGAAATAACTACACATCCGATTTCATCGCAACAAGCGGCAATCGATTTGCCATGACGTAAACTACGAGTACACTCTTTGAAACGAGGTTTTCAAAATTTTGGAAAGGGTGGATACGGAAGGGAAAAAATATCAAAACGGGGGTACTTCTGGATTTCTTATAACTCCGTTGTTTATGGCCTGATTTCGATGACATTGGCATGAATCGAGAGATTAAGGATGGACTTTTACCACTGGTGCACACATTTGAAATTTCGAGGAAATCCATATGCGTTCACAGGGCTTCAAATATAGGATAATTAGTTTTTTAACAACTGAATTAACAAAAATGGCAAAAACACTTTTTTTGGCTTCTGCTAGTCATGTTATGCTAAAGAAGTACAAATCGCATTATAATGTTCGTAAAATGTTAGCATAGGCGATGTCAGGGACATGAAAAAGAAGAACTGTCATGATCACACGTTCTTCAAATCAACTTGTGACCTTTGACCTTACATGACCTCCAGTGACCTTGGAATCACTTGGAATGATCTCGTGTGCATTTAATATTATCTGTTTACAGATATTTCAATCATTGAATTCACCCTATTTCAAAAATTTAATTTTATGGCTATTTCAATTTCAATCATTTGAATTGAAATCATTAAATCAAATCATTAAATTTCAATCATTTGAATTCACCCTATTTCAAAAATTTAATTTTATGGCTATTGCGATATAGGGTATGCGCACTGACATTTTAGGTCATAGCTGCGTGACCCGACCTGTTATCAAGCTGAAACCTGATACACAAGTAGAGGGCACCTTTGAACATGACATGTATTCTGGGTTTGTCATTTGAAAAAAACAGCGCAAAAATTACTGCAAAAGAACAAATTGTGACTTTTGACCTTGACCCGACCTTGTAAATTGACCTCAGACAAACAAAATCACATTTGCACATTGCCCAACTATTTAGCTATTCATCTATGGAAAGTTTTAAGTTCTATCTTCAAAACGCTGTTTTTGGCAGACATTTTCTTTTTTCACTCAACATGGCCAAAATGGTCTGAGGTGCCTCCCAAAAACGTTGCCGAGCTCTGCCCCTGAGCAAAATAGAATTCCTAAATTTTGTCACAGTACGTAGAAAGAATAGCTAGGAAAATTCACCAAGTGTCGTGAAGCTGCGTCAAAAAGATTGGAATTGGCAAGCAAAAAACCCGAGGGGGGGGGCGGACTCTGCCCGACTGCCGGGAATAGTGTTAATACGTGACCCCACCACTACTGCGGGTTGTCAACCGTCCAGGACCTGCTTGCCATCGCAATTACCTGCCAATGCGTCGCTAGTGGCTATGTATTTTTTGTTCCGACCTTCCTTAATTGTTCTTATTGGTTTTTCACCTCGAAATGAAATTTGTAATTCTAATGGCCAAGGATGAGGTTACAAAAGAGCAGTGGGGAGGGAAAGGGGTTCAGTGGTGTATCTTTGGTCAATAAATATAAGCCTTCATCACCGTTATGCCTCAGCTCCCAATCCCACGCAGATTCCCTGTGGCAGGCACTGTAATGCACTGAGGTTGTATAAAGCATGAAGATCACAAACATGAAATATAATTTCAGATTACACTTAACAAAACTGAAAAATGCGTCACTTTCTCCTGTGAGCAGATACTAATTTACTGCTGATGCTGAGATGTCTGTGTTCACTTCTCATGGTCTGCCTGAAGGGCAACGTCACAAAATAACATGCCAGGCAAAAAGGCTGGATGACGGTACAAATGCAACACGAAAACTTATGTAATTTATAACCTTGTATTTGTTTAATTTCTGCTCGTTTCATCCATCGTGAAAATCAGAGACTAAACGACTGAAAAGAACAACAAAACTACTACAGTCTCATAATAACTGATTCAAGCTATTAATGCACGACATTTATCCCTTTTAAAATAACGTGATGGTTTATTAAAGGTCCGCTCATGTCTTCTTTCCATTTGATTTCACCTAGTTCGTACAAAATCAGATAGGTTTACAGCATTTCCGTTTACCAGGCCAGGAGCCATGCCATTCTTCGCCAAAATGTTTCAGAAAGCCCAGATTGTCCAGCTTTAGAAATCGACGCTTCGAACAGACCAGTTAAACAGAGGCTCAACAACAATACTGTCATGTATAGGTAACTTTCCGTGATCATCAGGAATTCCATCGCAAGCACTTCCCCCCAGTCTCTGCGTCTCATTGCCCGCAACATCTCCGACGCACTACAGATATGGTTGTCACGGCGTGCCCGAAGACTGTTGACAAATCCGCGTTTAACTTGCCCCTAATGCGGGCGTGGTTAATATAAACAAAGCGCTCTTTAATGGAACAAGCGTCTCGTTCGCAGACTGAGCCCACTGGCGCTAAAGAACAAGTGCCTTTTGTTCAAGTCGATCAGGGGCTCGTCAGTATTTTTTGTACAGTATAACGTTGACATAAACGGCTGCCCATTCCAGGGGCACGGTCATGAATCTCTCTAAAAGCTCATCACAGATAACAGGGACGTTCCGTAATAGGTTGCGCGGTCCAATGCGGGCGGGCTCAAGCTGCCAGTCCATGAAAAATGCCGAACCCTGGCCCCTCAAGCCACCTCTTGCCGGACAAAATGTGCTGGGAGGTGGCAATGTTGCAGGCTCTGTGGAAGCATTATTGGTGCGGTTAAAAACTTTGTTGTTATATGGTAACAGTCAAGTTAAAACCTGAATACCGGCCGGAGGAACTGGCGTGTATAAATATTCCTTTGACACCCGTTTTATCTCTGGTGTTTTCAGTCCTTAATACAAGGAATTAATGCTTTTCAGGTCATCTTTTTGTATTCTTCAGTCTTTCATATTACTAATACTTTTCAATCTTTAATACAGTGAATTCACCTGATGTGCGGCCTGTGCCTCGGTACATGTCAGCTCTGTATTTACCGTCGCCGGGCCGGCCTCGCGATCCACCTTTGTGAAACGGGGAGGTCATGAGAGCCCCCTTAGATCTCGAGAACTATAAGTCACACAGACGTAAAAAACGCCGTTGGAAAGTCGTTTGAGAAATTAGGAAGAAGCACCCAGACTTAGTCCATTAGATCAATACTGAGGTCACCAGAGGTCGTCTTATGTCAAATCACCGTCTGACATTCGGGAGCAAGCTGTAAAAAGGAAGTCGTTTACGTAGCGCTAGTTTCACGTGAAACTGAAAGTCAAAAAATAAAATTCGGCCACATCACGCTGCAAATCTGTGTAGGATGTGTATCAAGTCTAGGACCATGGTATCGAGGTCAAACAAGGTCATACTAGGCCAAACGTTTGACGCATGTAAGTCGAGAGCTTCTGATGTCTTCCACATCATCTGTTGTATTCGTTTTGGTCAGACACGACACAGAAGAAAATCCCCAAAACTTTTTCGTCACGTAAGTAATACAGACTCTGGGCGGCGGGCGTTTACTGCAATGTAAAAGCCCGATGTGCGACGGAAAGCAATTTTAGCGATGAGCAGGGTTTGTATTTTGGCGACCAGAAACAAGATAAGTTGGCCAGTAAAATCTGTACAGAAAGCAAGCATAGATGTGATTCCTAACATCTGTGGCCATTCAAAGTGTGTACGCATTGAAAACAGCCATCATTTTTCCAAATGATGGCTTCTTTTGTCATCAGTCAGGTCATCCTGTTGTTATGTTACAATGATTGTATTATTTTAATTTGCTCTGAAGAACCCTACGATTTTGATTGTGCATAATTACATCCAAATTTGTCACGCTTAATTCGCTTGAAACACGTATTGTTACTGTTCAAGCTGCACCAGCAGTGTTACCAGTAACCCGTGTTTCTGTTATCATTGATACAATAACAACAGTAGCATTTATACCCAAAATTACTTTCTTCCCGCAAATCATCTGAAGAGGCTGAAAATTTTTAGCTTTGAAGCCTTACGTATAGTTTATGTAACATAAACTATTGGCCGATGGATCTTTTGGCTGCAGGTGTTCGAAGCGAAGTTTGACGAAATATTAATGAAAGTCCCGAGCTACGATTTCTCATGATTGCGCTACCTGATTTATGACAAGCGGCGGTAAATGAGCTGGACGCGTGACATATGGTGATGCGTTTCGTTATTCGGCCTACCGAATTTAGGGTCGGCAGTAAACTGATATCCCAATCACGATATGCCCGTAGCGCGTGATCGCAACGCTACGGCGCCGGGCGTAACATTTTCTCGCGATTGCCAGTTTAATTGACGTCGCTGCAGCGTTATGGGTGGTCCGATCGGCCAAACGACCAGCGCCTGGGGATGCGGGGAGTGCGGGTTTCTGGGGCTGATCCAGCCAACTCACTGAGCAAACGTACCCTTCCATCACTTCGTTAAGAGTGGATTAGATGGCATCTGAGACGGACCAGGACAGGTTGATGGGAGGATTTAATACGCACAACGGAGGAGGGAATTCCGACCGTTTTTCCTTTTTTTGTCAAGTATCCAGCGAATGAACGGTGTTGGGTGGGCAGAACCTTTAAGTATTGTTTGAAGACGATAGCTCAATTTTTGAACTGAACTGATGAACATTGGTTCCAAATTCGCACTGCAGTGCCCAGGGTAGTGCAGCGAGGTTTGCATTTCTTCGGATAATGTCAGCCAGGATTAACAACGGCCTTTTGCTGACCGACATGGTGTTCCAGCTAATCGTCTAAACCGTTCGTACGATTCTGAACCTTGACGCTTGGTCTGATAAGGGTTTGGGTGATCTTATGGACTAGATCCCACTCATCTGAGTTTGCAAGGAAAGATTTTGGAACTCAAGCATAAAGCGAGCGCTATCGTTTTCGGAACCCATTGTGGCCATTCCCAACGTTACCTGTGCCAAACTTATGATCGCATACTGTTTTGTTATGCATTTGTAGTCATTTATGGACATTGGAGTATGTTAAATATAGCGTTTTATGTATTTCCATATATTTTATTTAATAAGAAAGTTGTTTAACCGTATTCCCGGAGGGCTAGACGATATGGTCGATTCCGGGCAGGGGGGAGGATTCGGCCCCCCTCTAAGATCTCGAGAACTACTTGTCCGATTTCATCGCAACAAACGGCAATCGATTTGCCGTGACGTGAACTACATTTTTATAAAAAGAAATTTTCAAAATTTCGAAATTTAGGGATACAGGGGGCAAAAATGTCAAAATTAGGGGTACTTTTGGACTTCTTATAACTCCGTTGTTTATGGACCGATTTCAATGAAACTGGCATGAATCGAGAGATTATCGATAGCGCTTTTACCATGGGTCCACAAATCTGAAATTTTGAGAAAATTCATGGGCGTTCACAGGGTTTCAAAAATAGGAGGATTAGATTTCTAACAACTGAATGAACAAAAACGGTAAAAAACACTTTTTTGGCTTCTGCTAGTCATGCTATGCTAAAGAAGTAAAAATCGCATTACAATGTTTGTATAATGTTAGCATAGGCGGTGCCAGGGACATGAAAAAGGGGGAACTGTCATGGTCACACGTTCTTCAGATCAACTTGTGACCTTTGACCTTAAATGACCTCCAGTGACCTTGGGGTCACTTGGAATGATTTCGTTTGCATTTGGTATTATCTGGAAACGTTTTCAATCATTTGAACTCACTCTGTTTCAAAAATCTCATTTTATGACTGTTGCGATATAGGGTATGCGCAGTGACATTTTAGGTCATAGCTTCGTGAACCGAGCGGATATCAAGCTGAAACTTCATACACAAGTAGAGGGCACTCTTCTACGTCATATATGTTCTGGGTTTGGCATTTGAAAGAACGGCGCCGAAATTATTGCAAAAAAACAAATTTCGACTTTTGACCTTGACCTGACCTTGTAAAGTGATTTCAGATAAACGAAATTTTGTGTGCGTATTGCCCAATTATTTAGCTATACATTCATATAAAGTTTTAGGTTCTATCTTAAAAACTCTGTTTTTGGCAGACATTTTTTTTACCCTCAACATGGCCAAAAATGGCCTGAGGTGCCTCCCAAAAACGTTTCCTGGCTCCGCTCCTGAGCAAAGTAGAATTGTGAAATTTTGTCACAGCGCGTAGAAAGAATAGCTAGGAAAAGTCACCAAGTTTCGTGAAGCTCCGTTAAAAAGCCTGGAATTGGCAAGCAAAAAACCCAAGGGGGGGCGGATTCAGCCCCTCCTGCCGGGAATAGGGTTAACATGTGATGAGTCCACTCCGTGAGATACTATATGAATTCCGATTTGATTGCATCTGTTTATGACACAGTTCCATGCGATGTTGTTACGGACCCAGCAGGACAAGACCGCACCTTCGATTTCCAGTCGGTGTTAAGCACGTCCTCACAACAAAACCATGCGTGTTGCAACATAACCATGCTGTTTCGAGCGTCTTCCATGGAAAGACCATGGAATGACAAGCTTTTGATCGACTGATCGATTACAAATACCTGGCGCACCGTCTCCACCCCTGGCAGTGAAACCGCGGTCAATTCGTCTGCGGGCTACTGTCAACGGAGTATCATCCTCCGACATCGTCCAGGTCGCCCAAGGTGACCCGGTGACGTTGACCTGTGACGTCACTGGAGCACGGCCGGCGGCGGGGATCGAATGGCAGCGAGATGGCCGCCCACTGGAGGCAGGTGGGTGTCCCGGAGAAAAACACTCCCGCCACAGGACCATCCCGGCCGAAGTGGACCTCTGCTGAGAGCAACTGGATGTGCTGGAGGGAACATTCTCTCCACTGGATCGTCATGACTAAAGTGGACCTCTACTGAAGGTATGTGGGTGTGCTGGGAAACACTCTCTTCACTGGACCATCAGGACTGAAGCGGACCTCTGTTGAATACAGGTGGGTGTGCCGAAGGGAACAATACTTTTCATCGGACCATCAGAAATGAAGTGGCCCCGTCCGGAGGGCAGGTGAGTGTAATGGAGAGGACACGCTCTCTATACCGAACTCTGAACTGAAGTGGTCCTTCACGAGGGCGGGTAGGTGTGCCGGACGAGGCAATCTCCACCGTCCGCCATGGCCTCAGAGAAATGTCGCTGATTGCAGCCTTGGGTCAGCAAAGTCCCTCTCCTGACTGGACCCACAGAGATCCAGACGCCCACTGAATGCTCCGTTCGAAGACCACGTCGGTCGCCGTTGAACCGCCGGCTATCGGCGGCTTCAGATGGAGACAGACCACTGATGCGCGTGTCACGCCGCGTTCACCCGGCCTGTGATCGGGCCTGTCACTGGGCTGATTGGACGGCCTGTACACGCCTGGACGGTCGGCGTCTGGAACAGTCGCATCGGCTCACGCGATGGTCATCGCACCGGCAGCTATTTTCGGAAACGAATCGGGCTCTAGGCTGGTTGGCGCCATACAGCCGTCGGCCGATGGCCATTATTTTCCGCAAAGTGTGTTGATGTGCTCGTCGCGAAGATCTATTGTGATTTCAGAGATAACCTGGCCCCGAATTCGTGTTCCGTTCCGGTCGTGTCCTCTTTGTTTTCTTCGATTGCTGTCCGGTTAGAACAGACCGAAAGCCATCTGCCTTCAGACAGACAGTTCAGGAGAGCGAGTGAACATCAAGGCGTTCTTAGCCGACTGCCGCGGGCCGTGTTCTGCGGACAGGCGACCGACCAGTGGTGGTCGCCGGGCCCGGTGGCGGGCGTGTCGAGGACAGCAGCGCCTCGATGACGCTCCGGCCGAGCAAGGACGACAACGGGGTCAGCTACTCCTGCCTGGCCGACCACCCGGCCATCCAGCCGTCCGAGCGACACCTCTACAACTCCACCGTCACACTCTCCGTGCTGTGTAAGAGCTAGAGAACTTGTTGATGGCATCTGCCATTAAAAAACCGCACCCTGTTCAGAAAATATCTAGGTATGGCTTTGTTGGCTCTTGTTGTTAGAAGACATCGTTGCTTGACTTAATTTAACGTACTTAAAGCGTTTCTTGCGTATATTACTAAGTAACGTAAATTCAGCTTAAATCACATGGTTTTATGCATCCGAGTTATATGCTCAACAGAATGTTTTCGTGCACCATTTCTGTTAAATGTAGTCCGTAACCCTTTGAAATAGCACCGGCCGCGGAGAACGAAGAAGCAAAGAATGAACTTTGCGCTATCTCATTTACGAAAAGCATGGCTGTAGACTTGCCTTGCATGGTGGTATAGAAGACAATGACCTGTATACAGCAGCGGCCTCGTTTTCATTTCGACCTATACGATGCGTTGTTTCAGATGCTCCCGGTGCTCCCAAGATCAGCGGCTACTCCCCGGGAGAGGTGCTGCGAATGGGAGAACAGAGAACGCTGACCTGCTTCTCTGAGGGCGGCAACCCGCCGGCCCAGCTGCTGTGGACCAAGAACGGCCGCCCGATCGGCCACGCCTACCGGGCCACCCGCCGCGGAGGCAGCGCCACCTACACGTTCATCGCCGACCAGTCCGACCTGCGCGCCATCTACCGGTGCCGAGCCTCGTCCCAAGTCCATCCGCAGCCAATGGTCGACCAGGTGGAGACGATCGTTCATTGTGAGTATCGAGTTCCCAGCCATCCGTATTCATCAAACCGCGGTGGCCTCTTGCCCACGACATCATCCAAAAATCTATTCGACGACGCTGATAAACGTACAACGACTTAACCCAGCCACGACGGGTTCTGACCCCCCAGGCTTCTCAAGAACGAACAGGACGAACAAATACAGCGGTACGAAATTTTGTGACCTTTTCTTGATCATTTTTACTGCAATCGCAATTACTGCAATCATTTTAATGCAATGTAGTGCCAAAGTTTTGACCTCAGATACCAATGTATCTGTGTAGCGATATACCGATGAATCGAGTACAGGTACTCATGTATCTCACCCAAGTCAAGTCAAATGGATCTACGTCGAAAAATGTTTAGCGCCTTGTAATGTTTCCAGAAAACATGATACACAATAACCCTTCCAGGGCTTAAAGATAATGCTAGGTGCAACAAATTTGGCATCCGAGATTTTTCAGGAACTTCCGGGTCATTGACCTAAGGTCAAGCCCATTTTCAAGACGTGTTGCCGTTCCGTCGGAAATCAAAGGATTTGTAAAGCATTTCTAATGTGAGGTGATGAAGATATCCAATGGACATCATTGGGCAAAGTTTTGATGACTTCCAATCGTTGACCTGAGGTCAGGTCGCCAATAACTATTATGAGCAAAAATGCGCCGTCGTCATAATCTGCTATGGAGGACTTGGAACGGATAGAAAATGAAAACATTGGCTCTCACAGTTGCGAATGATACCATGAAGTTCAAAAAGTCTTGAAAAAATTACATATTTTGGAAATAAGCAGGCTTATTTGGAATAAAGCTTCACCAACTGTGTAGATTGATAACTAATGAATTGTTTCAAAATAAAAGCACGGATAACCATCACAGGAACAACCAGTGCCAACAAATATTACTTGGCAAGGCCATTTGTCGCCAGAATAAAGGAGGGCTAAAGTTAATTTCCGTTAACATCATGCCGCGTTCGGCACCGGCGCCCACTGTGCAGCAGCGCGAATGTTTCTTTGCTTTTAGCTCAACGTTTCCGCGTTTATATCAAACAAATGCGAGACCTTAGACATATATCGGTATCTGCGGACTTTTGCCTATTAACTGGTGTTTGTACCCAGACTTTATTAATCACAGCGGCTGTTCTGCATCGGCTGAGCTGTGTTCTGCATGATGTGACCTGCATAACGTGATCTGCATGATGTGACCAAATGGTTTTCATTCAGCTTAAGCTTAGGTATTGCCTCTGTTGACCCTTGAACCATCTCTCCCAAGCTGTAACTCGCAGCATGGTGTAGTAAAACCTTCAAGTTCCACTTAACCGCACCAGTTGGAACAGAATAAATAGTGTTAGTTGAGCAGCTTAAACTCCGTCTGCGCACCCAACTTGTCGCATAGTGAGCAGAACTTCTGCAAACGTGGAGTTGGGCGGGAATCCAGCCGTGTGAGCCGTGGATTTCAGTCAAGTGGATGGAACTGTTCCAATACCCGATTCGGGACTGGAATGAAGTATTCTCCTCCCGAAACGGCTCAGTCGTAGACTTGTTTCCAAAATGGATTCCATGTTGGAAGGAATCAACAGGCGCACCCTCTCCGAGTGCTTGCCTCTATCTGATCTTGCCAGGACTGCACACGGTTGGATCTGCTTGCCTCCCTCCTCACCCCACGCCGCCGCAGGCGACTCCGGTCATATTTTCAGCGGGCACCTTCAAGCCAACGCGACCACAGCCGACGCCGCTAAGACCCAGATAGCGGCGAATTATCGGCCCGAACGGTCTACACGTGCAGGATACCTGAATGCCGGCCGCACGGCCAGTGCGCCATAACTCAGTCCGGTCGGCAGATAAGGCGCCATTATTGTCTGAACGCTCGGCCGGTATTTCGGTTCGAGGAATCATCCGGCCTCGGTAGCGGGACGACGGCGCATCTGGCCAGTTAATCAGGCCAGGTCTCCTGATAAATACTAAATATATCGTGGTCGTATGGGCGACGGGGGCTTCATATATTTAAAGGAAGAGGTCTAAGGAATGTCCGGGGAATCGATTTGAAGTAAAACGATGCAGTGAGGGGACTGAATCACTGAAGTTCTCTTCCAGACGTCTTTCCATGGTGCCCTTTCCTAAGATTTGTACCGTTACACATCCGTGAAACTACGCAGACTGGTGGCAGGCTAATATTTGACTCAGAGTTCACCCAAAATGACCTCAGGGATAAACCCTCACTGGATCGGCGTCAGGACCCACCCTCTCCGGGGCGGGGTCTCTCCGGGATCTCGAGAACTATAAATTCCGCAGAAAAAGTAAAACATCGTTGGGAAGACCTTGGTAAAACTGGAATAAAGTACTAAGGTTTTTTCCACATAGGGGTAATATTAAGGTTACCAGAATTAATCTTAGGTCAGATTATCCTCGTGGCATTTTCGGCTGAAAACTTTGATGACCACTAAGTTTTTATGTGGCTCAAAAGGGTTCAACAGCAAAGAATGCCTGATGAATCCATGAGGGGCTGGAAAAGGCATTCCGGGCCAAATTTAACCATTTCAAGGACAGCGGAAAATAAAAGAATAGAAAATTCATCCTTTTGAAAGGGGAGGAGTCTCATTATTTCAGGATGAAAAAATCTTTGTCTTGGTTGTGGAATGCTCATAAATCTGTCCGGAATGCATATGAAGTCTCCAACTTCCATATTAATGTCAAACAAGGCCAAACTAGGTCAAAATATTGACGCCCATGCGTCGGGCGTTTCTGATGTGTCTCGTATTATCTACCACATTATTATTTACGAAACATGAAACAACACCAAATTTTATAACATCGGATCATGTAATATTCCTTCTGCATCGTAAAGCCCGTGCCTCAAAGCACTTCTCACGTGCGTCACTCAGATACCAGGTGGTGGTCACTCGCCATGTACAAGTCTAATGTTTGGCGGTAAGCTATTTTCGCGATGCCGAGGTTTTTTTGTTTTGACGAACAAAAATAAGAGGACTGAAACAGTACAAGTTAATAGAGGGGAGGCATAGATATTAATATTTTTTATTCTTGTAGTATATCTTTATATTTTTGTATATAAAGCACATTTTTTTTTGGTATTGTAGCATGTTTCAACCCTGACATGCTACACAATTTGGTTACTCTCGCCTATTCCCGAACCCTTCATGACTCGCTACTGGAAATTTGTACTAACTGCCAGTTATATTTTATCTGCAAAGCAGTCTGTGCAGAAATGTATGAATGTTGGCATTTGTCACTGACGATAATCGGCGGCTGTTCTGAGCAATGATCTGAATTAAGTTGATGTCAGGCGTACGTTTAGTGTAACATGGTAAAATCATTTTAAGGCAAATTTGTCCGTGAAACGTAATGAACCTTATGCTAAAGTTCGAATTTGTTACAATGAAAACATTTTTTTATTCTTAGAGGCTGTTTTTTCATCTTCAGCATGCCGACAACTACAAGATTTTACGTTTCGCTGCAAGGCAAAACGCAGGAAACTGGTGGAGATGGCGATCTTCAATGAAAACGGCAATCTTTGAATCAGAACCGACTCGACTCACGAGTCAAGCACATGTCTGCTCTGTTGGTATCGGCATTCATGCAGTTAGTTTTTGTGTGTTACGCCTGGTGACACGGCGCTCGCGTCACTGTATTTGGCAAGGGAATAAATGTCGTCCAACCAACATCCAGCTGACAACACTGATCCCAAAACGGAATGGTCGTATCGTTAATCATACATAGTGCAGGTTTAAAGCGAAATGTCTAGGATGCGTCGCTGACAGTGGTAAAAATATTGCCAGCGCAATGTGCGTTGTCAACGGAGCTATCAACGTCCGGCCACCGTGAAGCATGGCTCAGTAGGCCACAGGTGGTCGAAATTGTAACGTGCCTACCCGAGCTATCAGTACCGCACTTGACAAACGTTTATACGCGCAGTGGAAGGTGGGGGCACTTAAATGCCCCTACCTGTTTTTCGTGAAACCTCGAGAACGGATCGGGGCTGGCCGTTGCTGCTTTGTGGCATTTATGACAACTGAATACCTCGTCGAATGACACATAGAAATGGCAAATCTGCCGGACATCTTTGAAGCTTGAAGCATTTGAAGTCAAACACATATGACGAGAATACCGGTTGCCGCAGACAACGGGAACTTTGCGAGAGGTCAAGCATTTATGTAAGATTCACGTTTGAACATTATCAGGCGACAACATTCGAGGATAACTGATGATGATAGATGTACCAAGAGCAAAGCTAGGGTCAGTGAATGTTCAGTCAAATCAAAGGACAAGGTCAGCCAGCCTGTGACGTGATCGAGATTTGCTTTGCTGTATATATATATATATATATATATATATATATATATATATATATATGTGTATATATATAATGTTTACTTTTAACAATTATCAAATCATGTAACTGATTTCATTATAACAAAATAACTTTAGTGAAAACAACTAACAAAGAAGTGACTTCGGGTCAAAAATTTCATCCAAGGTCAATGACTTCGCTGCACTTCGTTTGACTTTGCGGAAGTCAATGAACGTTGAAAGTGACCAGATGTACCGATGTCGACTACCGTCACAGAAAGTACGTTAAATGAACCGTTTAGCACCCTTATTTACATTCAGGTTTCACCATTATCCCGTGTTGCTCCAAATCTGACCTACAGGGATAAGAAATGGCTTCATATGTCAGTGATCCGAAATGACTTTGGCCCGAAATCTCCCCTCAAGACATCAAATGGACGGAAATTGCCGTATTCCATATTTCAAAGCTCTAACATGCGTTCTTTCCCCGTTTCGTCCGAAAAGTCGTCCAGAAAGGTTTTTGCAGGCCGAGTGTCCAACTTGATCTTTTCGACCTCATTTGACCTTCTAGATGTTAAGTTAGGGTCATGTCGTTCATACACGTTGTAACTCTTTGTAGGCCCATCCTACCCTGACAATTCTATGTCTCTAGGTCTTTCCGCTTCCGAGATCGCAGGTGGCACAAAAGTGCGTCATCCCCCTTCTAGTGCGCGTTAGCGCGAAACCACCTTCCACTGCGCGTGTTAAACATTCATGATAAGTTACGACTGCGACTCACGAACCAAGTCGCTCCGTCACAGTCATATAACGTTTCGTTACAACATCTTTCAGTTCGCTGATACGCCGAGTCCGCACCATTGGTGCGACGGGTTGAAGCTGTTTGGATGGTTTTCCAGAGCTCGTTATTGCAGTGACGTCCTCTGGACGCTTTGGCCGCTTAACAATGCCGCAGCACCACGCCGTCATCTGCAGACTTCCGAAAACTTTGGTCCCAGACTTCATCTGACCGTCTTAGATTAATTAGCCAGGAGGATTAATTGAACTTCGCCCGAAGCAGTCTCCTCTCTCGGGATGAGGCAGCTGCTGGCCCGGTCGCTGATCCTTTGACCCGCGTACCTGCCGACCTGTCGCTCCGCTTATTCACTGACTCCTTTGAGTCGTTGAGGGCCAACCGGTTGACCCCATGACCCGCTGACCCACTGAACCGCTGATCCGCTGACCCGGTTCCAGTCGGACCCCAGCGGGTGACGGTGACCGGCACGGCCGTGGCCCGGGCGGGGGACACCGTGCACATGACCTGTGTGACCTCGGACAGCAGTCCTCCGGCCAACATCACCTGGATCGCCGGCGGCCGCACCATGACGAACGTGAGTATGGCCGGCTTCGGTCGACAAGCGACACCTCGTGCTGACGAGCAATTATGTCTGGTCGTCAGAGCAGACAATCTGGGTGTGGCGAAGTGTGACAGTTTGGCCCCCCTGAACGTTGTCTGTGGTTTTGCACCCAAGAGTGTTTAAACGCAAGCCGGACTGTTACAAGGTGATCTGGCAGCACGCGTATGATACCAAGAGCAGTGTGGTCAGGCGGCGATAGGTCTGGCGTCTCCGCCTGCCGTTCTGCTTCCCTTTTCCTGAGGTCAACAGTCTGCCGCTCTCGACAGACAACATGGACGGCGATGCCGGCGGCCGACGGCGGCTGGGTCAGCGTGTCCAACATGAGTCTCACGGTGCCGACGGGGTCCGATCAGGACCTGCAGCTGGCCTGCTACACCCAGAACCCGGCCATCGACCAGAGTCGCACCGGCACCGCCACCGTCACCGTGCTCCGTGAGTTCCTGTCGTGATCCGCCGTCACCGTGCTCCGTGAGTTCCTGTCGTGAACCACCGTCACCGTACATCGTGAGTTTCTGTCGTGGGATTTTGTCACAGTACTCATCGTGATTCCCTGTCTTGGACCTCTGCCGCCGTACACCTTCAGTCTTGCTGTAAGCCTCCGTTGCCGTGCACTGTGAGCTCCTGTCGTAAGCCTATATTACAATAAACTAGGAGTGCCTGTTGTGGGTGTCTGTGATTCGTCCGTCCTTCGAACGGTCGGCTCAGGGTAAACCCGTTTTGAATGCATGCCATTATATTGAGAACTGTAGTCGATCACCACTTTTAATCAAAACTACCAGGAGACATAAAGTGCACTTTTTCAGTGGGGCTTTTCCATCCGTCCTCTACCTACGCGTGACATTACTTAAATGTCTCCGCAGGGGTTTCCCTCATTTCTCCTCAGCGTCATCTCGGGGCTGAGTTCTAAGATGAAATACAATGAAGGAAATGACCAAGCAAACAAACGGTGTATTTGACATTAATACAGCATTGCCTTTTTAAATCTAACATTGGCCAAATTCTCGTCGGACGTCCATTCCTGTTGCGATTTTTCCTGTCACGTTTTTCACTGTCTTCAGCACCGATTTTTTTGTTATTGAAGTCAGATCATGTTACCTTTTTTAGTTCTGAAAATTTGCTTTCGTAGAATCGTTTTTTAGTTTCGATTATTTTTTAGCTGACACTGTGGTACCTCACTTACATAAAATTGTAATACGCAAGTTTAATTTCATAGCATTCCGCATCACGGAGCGGTTGTACTATATTGGTAATCATTGTATGAAACTAGTGATGTCAATGTCTATGTCTATGATGTCTATTTGTGTGCCAACCTTTTGTGCCAACCTTTTGTGTGCCAACCTATGCCGCAAGTTCTACGCCGACTTTGCTCTTGAATGGGTGCAATAACGAACGATGTTTTCATTTATGATTTGTGTTTCATCATTAACGTCCAGCGGAGCCATTTTTACACCCTCTTCCCCCCGGGGGTCCTAAAACGGTTCCCCACTAACTTCTGAACCAAGAGAAATAGAGCAACGCGTTAAAAACCAGTACACTGCGCGTCGCGTAAGCTACTCAACGATCTCAGTTGTTTTGATTTCAGGCCAAAAGGTGACCTTCCAGGTCACGGTAATGACCTCAACGCGGCTATGCCGAAATAAACCGCAGTTTTCCTATCAATGTAGTCTCAAAGTTTCGACCGCAAATCGATTCTATAAGCATCAGCGTGTTAGCCGTCGTCTTATATACCGCAATATGTATGAGTTTTGGGATCTACGCCAAGAGGTGGCCTCCCAGATCACGAAAATGTCATACTTTAACTTTGCGATGGGAGACATGATAGTCCTACCACACTTTTGTCAGGCCACGGGTCAAACCAGCGAAGACAAGCGTGCCAAATTAGACACACCGTTTCTCCTTGAGCTGGGAGGAGGCGGCCTCTTTGCGGTCGCAACCAACTTAATTCCCAAGGTCACCGCTAGGGGCGTTCATGTCGTTTTGCAGACATTGCTCGCTGTCGAAAACCACTGGGGCTAGAGCCACCAACTTTGGTGTCATATCATTGTGGTGACCGCAGTAGCTTCTCAAGGTCACTGCTAGAGGCCCAATCAAATTTCGTCTCTTCGAATTTTCGATTTTTTTTATTCAGCGTGACCTTGACCCACAAACTGGCTTTATATTACATCGAACGATGCTTGCCAAAACGACGTTAACGAGATGGATCGTAATAAAAGATTCTTCCAAGTGCAGGTATTACATATTCCGCTTACAAAATTTCAAGGGTGTTTGACATTAATGTTTGATATGCACATTTGACCTAGCTTGATCTCTGATGACCCAACTCTTCCCATACACTGAAATCGGGTCATAGACGCCAACGGCTATAAAAGAAAAATGATAACACAGCATTGCAATACCCAACGTTCAACAAATGAAATGTATTGTTTGATTTGGTTAAAGCATTACTGACAGCCTTAACAGAAGATCACAGGTCGCGACCAATGCCATGAAAACATATGAAGATTTTACTCAAGAAGTTCAAGTGTTCAAGACATAGCTGCAGCAAAAATCGGCACTCTATCTTTCGGCACTAAAATGTTATCCAAGAAAAGCCATAGGGGGTCCGAAAACGACCCCCGTCGGGCGAGGGTTAATCGTCGCTGGGCCGGCCTCCGGATCCAACTTTGTCGGGCCGAGGGTGAACGTGCGCCCCCACCCCCAGACCCCGAGAACTATGAGTCCTACAGAAAAGTAAAAGCACCGCTGGGATGGCCTTTGCGAGACTAGAAAAAGCACCCACACAGTATAATCGGATCAATAGCCAGGACAACGGCGGTCATCTTGGGTCAAATCATCTGTTTAAGTTGTTCGCAGAAAATTTTTGCAGTAAATGGTTCACGTGGCTTCAAAGATGTTGCAAGTGAAAAGACGGCCTGATTTGCCCCATTTCACGAAAAACTGATGAACCGTGAAAAATGTTGTGTTTTTGAAAAGGTAGCACCCGCGTTCTTTTCGCACTGCAAAATCTGTGTTTAGGCTAAATCACGCCGGAAATGTGTTTAAGATGTATATCAAGTCTGGAACCATCATATGAAGGTAAAAAAATCAACATAGACCAAAGTTTTGACGCATATAAGTCGGGAGTTTGTGCCCTGTCGTATCATCTGCCGCACTGCCATTGATCAGACACGACGCAACATAAGATTCGACAATATCGGCTTATGCAATATCCCTTCTACATCATGAAACCCATGCCTCAAATGATTTCCTTCATGTAAGTCGCAGACACCGGGCAACGGGCGCGGTTGTAAATGTAAGAGCGCAGTATTGGGCACGAAGCTATTTTAGCGATAACCAGGTTTTCATTTTGGCGACAAAAAGATAAGAAGACTGGGGCAGTAACAACATAAGAGAAAGTAGCCATGGGTGTGATATGTATTTGTATATTGTATCACCATACCTGTGATGATACAGTTTGTAGGTATTCAAACAAATCGTTTTTGTTCCAGAACATTACATAAGGTCACCCTTGGCTAAGTGGGATTATGCCATTCCTAAAAAGCAAGTTCTTACCAATACATCAGTACGTCTAAAGCACATATGGCTTCTGATAAACATTCAAAAACTACAAACTGATAAAGTATATTCGGCCGCGGGGCTTTCGGTAATTCGGTACAAAACTTGACTTGACCCCAGGCCACGGTTCAAAAGGTCTACGTACAGGTGCAAAAGATATGAAAAGCACCAGATAGTATATTCATAGCCCAAATCTACTGACCTAGATCCGGAATATTAAATTATAACCTAAAATGGGCTGAATGTTTATCTGCCTAAGGTCACTGACCTTAATATTTCCGACCAATGCGAAAAAGCCATTTTTTCAACTTTCGTGCTCTGTCACTTGCAGCAAGTTTTACGTTAATCGACGCATTTTACGGAAATTCATGACGCTTTACGTTTCTGGAGCATAGTCTTACGTGATTTGTCTTTGGTCAGTGCCCTGAGGTGACATTTTGAAAAGTGTATTAAATGTCTAAAACAGTCCACAAAAGGTAACCCCAAGTCTCATGTCTCTGCCTTTTGGTTTTTAGCCATTATCAAAAAACCGGAGGGGGTGTATCTCTCCCCCGCCTAGGCGAAGGTTAACCCGGCATTGACTGGGGTATTTCGCCACCTTCCACTGATGGGGGCGTTTAACGCCGCCGTCAATCTCAGGAACCAGTCGTCTGATTCGGCTGATTTAAATGGCGATCGATACCACCAAACCTTACAGTTCTGTGGCATACATTTTTTGGGGTCACTGATGACGCCACAGGTCAGGCCAAACATGAAAAAGTGACGGTTTTCTCCTGAGCCGCCTGATCGCAATGATAAACAGACAGAGATCGAAGTCTGCTTGATAATATGCGCCTGGAAACTTAATCACATATTCAAAGTGCACCTGACTCAAAGCCATAAAAGGTCAATGTCATAGGTTAGGCCAAATTTGACATCCGTTATAACGTAACATGTAATACATGTTTCCTGGTCCATTTTACACGGAAATAAAAAAAGACGCTTTTAAAGAACTTTGGAGACAACTAAGTCTTGCAACGGCCCAATTATGGTGCGTATGCAACATTGCAACATTTTCAAGCTTCAAACTAGGAGTAAAACGAGCACGCTAGTGACTTTCATCTGACATCCCTGGATGGTCCTATAAGTCAGTTTTTCCCATTTTGCACGTCTCCACCAAATGTCGTACAACATTGCAAAGGCTGATATCTCCACATCGGTCATCCAGAACGACCAACAGACGTCACCACTTTACTCGCTAAGCTAAAATCTGCATAAAAGTACCCAAGGTCAGACTATGAAAAAATACCGCCAGGTTGCAAGAAACAGCTGGTGCTGTACATACAGTTTGTGACAAGAAAATATGATACTCTGTCTGATTGTATCCAAAAGTCAGTTTATTTAGCCCCCTTTCTAGAACGATTTCCCACTGGGCCCTGGAAATTAAAAATGCGCATTTTGCCTAGGATTATCTAGCATGAGGTCATACGTGCTCCATATAAAATTCTCAGATCATGTTGATATGCAATGCAAGCCACAGTAGCCACGCATTGTAATGGCACCGACAATACGGCAATGAAGTAAAATTAGACGTTAAATCGCAAAACATGGTCGCCTTTGTGACGTCATTAAGAGGTGACTTAAGATGACCCTCTTTCCAAATGTTTGACAATACGTGCAGAAATGATGTAAGAAAAGGCACTGAAAGTTTCAGGATGCTGCGTATATTTGTTTGGGAGATATCTAAGAAACGCGCCGGGGGGAGGGGCGAACGACACCCCATCAACGAAGGGTTAAGTGTATTTTGCGTTTATTATAACCGCCAGATCGCCGTTTAAACAGTTTCGTATTTCAAGAGGCCTCGTCAGACCCATTTGCGAACTGTGCCCACAGCCAGACCGTTCAACGCGTGTCATTTTGCCGCAGACGCGCCCCAGCCGCCGGCCATCCTGGGCTACCAGCCGGACGAGGTGCTGCAGGCCGGCGAGAGAGTGACGCTCAGCTGTCTGGTGCGGGGCGGTAACCCGCGGCCGCGCCTGACCTGGTACAGCGGAGACCGCCCCCTGGTGGGCCGGCCGCAGACGGCCGGCCGCGACACGCTCAGTCTGCTGACGCTGACCGTGACGGCCGCCGACAACGGCCGACGGCTGACCTGTCGCAGCCGCAGCCAGGCGGCGCTCCGGCCGCGCGACGTCAGCGCCACGCTGCGGGTGTCGTGTGAGTTACGGCCGCACTGGCGCCACGCTGCGGGGGCCCTGTGAGTTAAACCTTCGCTGACGTGACACTGCGGAAGCCCTGTGAGTTTCAACCGCGCTGACGTCACGTTACGGGGGCCTCGTGAGTTACGGCTACAGCAGCGTCACACCTCGGGACCTTGCCATATAAAGCTGCACTAGGCCGCCCCCGGCTGGGGGGTGGTTGGCCGCCCCCCCCTAAGGTTTTTCTAAGATTGCGAGAGAACGAATAAACACAGCGCCATGAAACTTCGTGTACCTTTTACTAATACTTTCAGGGATTAGTGACCTCGATAGATGCAACAAACATGATGTCTAAGATTTTTAGGAATTCCCTGGGTCATTGACCTAAGGCCAAGCCCATTTTTAAGACATGTCGTTTTTTCGGAAATTGACTGAATTTTTCATAACATTTTCAGTGTGAAGTGAAGCAGACATCTAGTCACCGTCATTGGGCAAAGTATCGATGACTTCCAACCATTGACCTGAGGTCAGGTCACGAATAACCGTTGTGAGCCATATGTACCACCGCCAAAATTAGCGATCAGTTACTCAGAATGGGTAGAAAATGGCAGAACTGGCTTACACAGAAGTAAGTAATACCAGGAACCTCGAAAAGTTTGAAGAAATTGCATGCTTTGGAAATAAACAGGCTCTCGCACATAAAGGTCCGCTAATTGTCTAGATTGGTAAGTAATAAATTTTTCCAAAATTTAAGCATGAGAAACCATGACAAGAACCACTAAGATCAATGAAATGCACATACATAGGTTTATGTCACGAAAATAAAGGAACGCTAAAATTAATTCCCGTTAATTTCTTAGTGCGTACAGCTGCGGCGCCCGCCGACAACCGGCGCGAATATTGCCGTGTCTTTAACTCAACGTTTCGACTCATATATTGAACAAATGTGAGAAATTAGACGTGTATCGGCATGTGCGGACCTTTACTTATGCGTTGGTGCTTTTACCTATGCATTATTTGTCACAGCCCTTGATATTGAAGCCGTTTCTCTGTCTCATGCAATCGGCTATGAGAAAACATATATTGGACGTAAACTGCCTACATATTATCTAAAACTAAAAATGAGACCAGTTTCGAGCTCTACTCGTCACGAGCTTACCAACGGTGTGCTTATTCTTATCGTGCGACCAACTGTTCGTAAGTCAGAGGGGGGCGGCCAACCGCTCCCGCCCCAGTCGGGCGTGATCTTCTCCTACCGACGGTCGTGCGCGGGCTAGAGTCACACTGCGGGGACCGTGGGAGTTAGAGCCACACTGGTACCACAATACATATGTCTGTAGCTGGACGGTGGTGTGCGAAAAAGAAGTTCTTTCTGTCTGGAACTAGCAAAGTGGCACTAAGCTATTTTTCCGCAAGTGGCAACATTATTCTATGCAATACCGTATTCATGCTAAGTGAAAACAGTAGTGACGCATAGGCATCTGTATCCCTGTGTTTGTATTGCCTACTGCCCAAACCATATTTATCCAATGGTTTGTCTTGACAACCAAGCAGTTTTTCCTCACTGTCTGCTCATGTGTTTATTGTTCCGGTTCTGTTGGAATACACACCTTTCACATGTAGCATACCAACGTATTTACCTTTCAGTTCCTCCCAGTGACTTGGAGATATGGGTATCTCCCAACCGTCTGGAGGCGGGGGGAGAGGCCCTCCTGACTTGCCAGTCCCGCCCCTCTCTTCCGGCTGCTCACTTGACCTGGTGGACACGGGGTCAGAAGGTCAAGGACCAGATTCAGAGCACCGAGACATTTCCAGCCGGCGACAATGGGGGGTAAGGGTCGGAATGAAGCTCAGTGCTTCTTGGTATCAGTTACAATTTGGGGAAGCACGGTGCTGTTGATTTGTGATGTTTTTTTCTTACAGACTCCGACGTAAATGCTCCCCTGAATAACTCTTCGTTACTGCTATATTTTCAATTGCTTGCTGGAGAGGGACAATTGTTCTTCATATCGTTCTGTCTGCAGCATATTGCATTACATGTTGTTATGCCTCCCCTCCCCCTCACTGGACCACCGTTACAGGCACGTGACGCGGGTGACGTTACGCAGGACGCTGAATTGGACCGACAACGGAGCCAAGTTCCTCTGTCAGGCAGAAGTCCAGGATCTCACCGGCACGCTCAAGAAAGCCCACACACTCGACGTGCAGTGTGAGCACGAATGAAACCAGTCAGATCCTATGAGGATACACACAATATCGCATGCGAGAGAGCATGCAAGCAGTGACGAGTTGCGAAGGACGCATGACGAATGCGGCATGGCGTCTTCAAATATGGAAACGTTTTTTTATTTATCATTTTTATCTGGTGCATTTATTGTCTCTTGATTCACTGCGGACAATAAGCGGACATTTACCCACCCATCTCAGTATTATGCCCCAAGGAATGGTGACTCGTTTTTGCTCCATGTTGCCGTTGAGGTTTTCAATGTAAGTCGAAAAAACAGCATACCCGCCAACGATGCGTGGGGACCAACGGTTTCTTTCCTTAATCAAAATAAAGGCCTGACACAGATTTTTTTGTTATCCGTAGATGCCCCATTCTTCAGTCCAGATGCCTTGGACGTTACGATAGCAAGAGGCCACCCTCTGTCACTCAAGCTCACGCCGCGAGCCAACCCAGCCGTGCTCTCCTACGCCTGGTCACGTGACGGCGTCCCGCTGACGTCCGATGACGTTAGAGTGACGTTATCGGCCGGCGTGATGAACGTGACGTCGGTGAGGCGGGAAGATGCCGGCTGGTACCATCTGGAGGCCGTCAATACTCTGGGCTCGGCCACCGCCAGGGTACACGTCGACGTCCTCTGTGAGTCCTTTGAGATCAAGCAACGTTTTGAAAATGCTCACTCAAAACGATTCTTAAAAAGAATTCGGAAAAAAATAATCAATCGATGTTCTCGTAAAATGCATCTCACGTCTTCGCTCATTCCAGATCCGCCGGAAATTATTAAGACATCCTCTGTGACTGCCGTCTCCAGAGGGGAAGACACTATACTAGCCTGTACCGCTGAAGCCAATCCGCTGAGGGCGGACATGTTCCACTGGTCCCGTCTTGGTCACAGTTTGGCCAACGTCTCCGTCAGTTTCGCTAACGGCACTTCCCTCCTGAAGATCCCCAACGTCGGACCGGCCAGTGTCGGACATTTTGATTGCTCCGTGGAGAACAAGCTGGGATACGACAAGACGCAGTTCGCTGTCGTCATCAAAGGTATGTGAAAAATGGCTGTGATATCGCAACAAGTGATTCGAAGCAAAATTCTGAAGACTTTCTCAGTATGTCTCTAGCACTAAAACTGTTCAACATTTCACACGCGCACTGGAAGGGATGGGGGCATTTTTGTAACCCCCAAGTGTTTTTCTTGAGAATCTCAAGAACGGATCGGAGATGGTTGCTGTTTCTTTGTGAAATTTATGGTAATTGAATAACTCGTTGATGGACGCAGAAAAAAACAAATCCGCCGGAAATTTTTTGTGTTTCAAGCATTTGAAGTAAAGCAAACGTAACGAAAATAACGGTTGTCGCTGACAAATGGCAACTTTGTGTAAGGACTGGCGTCCTACCTAAGATTACCGTTTGAACACAATCAGGCGAAGTCATTCGGGAATAATTTATGGATGTACCAAGACCAAAGCCAGGGTCAATAAGGGTCGAGGTCATTAAAATCCAAGGTCAACCAGCTTGTGAACTAATCCTGATTTACTTTGCAACGTGCCGGTTTGTATGGAGTTTCATTCAAAGACCTATATATGCATTCAAAGACGGAATGGCCTGTACGGGCCGAGAAAGTGCCCAAAGTTGACCCTTTTGATCCTTTTTAACCATGAAGATATTGACCTAGGGTCATGAAAACTACACGCCACTGAAATCGCCATGACTCCACCCTGTCCATAGAATTCCATGTCTCCAGGTCATTCCATTTCCGAGATCGGAGAGGGAACACTTTTGTGTCTTTCCAGTGTGCTTTAGCGCGAAACCCACTTCCATTGCGCGTGTTAACCCTCGTGCGGTTGGGCCATTTTACATCCTCGCCCAGCGTGGGATCCTAAAACGCTCCCCTCACTAACTTCTGAACCAAGAGAGATACAGCAACGCAGTGAAAACCAATATGTTGCTCGTCACGTAAGCATCCTAACAATCTCCAATTTCCAGGTTTCAGATCAAAAGTTGACCTCCCACGTTACGGCAATTGCCTCAACGCGTTCAGGTCAAAATATGCTGGAGTTTTCTTAGCAATATATTTTTCACACCTAAAAAAACATACATCGATTCCGTAAGCCCCAGCGCATTGGCCGTTGTCTTAGCTATCGGCGAATGTACATGTTTTTGTGTCCAGTTCAATGGGTGATCTCCCAGGCCACAAAATGTCATCATAGCTGAACTTTGCAATGGAAGGTCCATCCACACTTTTGCCTGGCCACAGGTGAAACGATAAACGACACGCATGTCAAACTTGGTGCACCGGTTCTCGGGCTGGGAGGGGGTCGGCTGTTTGGGGTCGTGGACACCTTAGTTCCCAAGGTCACAGCCAGGGACACTCATGTCGTTTTACGGAAATCAATCCTTGTGGAAAACCATTCGAGCTAGAGCCACCAAATTTGATGTGCAGGTAGGCGGGCACGGCGTCCTTCCTAGCACATCGTTTAGGTAGGCGTGATAGTTTCTTAAGGTCACCGCCAGGCACGCAATCGAATTTCATATTTTCTAATTTTACGATTTGTCTGACCCAGCGTGACCTTGACCAAGACAATGGCTTTGCATTGCGTCAAACGATCTTCGTCAAATTTATGCTGACCTGGTGGATCGTAATAAAGCATTCTCGCAAGCATTCTTGCAAGTCTTCCACCACTCATCCCATATCCAAAATTACAAAGATGTTTGACGTCAATATTTGATATGCAAGTTTTATTTACCTTGATCTCTGATGACCTGGCCCTTCCCATACACTAAAATCAGGTCATTGACGCCAACATGTATGAGAATAACAGGTGACACAACATTGCAGTACCCAATTTCCAACAAATGAAATGTATTGTTAAGTTTGGGTAAAAACACGACTGACATGGCCTTCACAAAAAGGTCACAGATCACGACCTATGGCATGACAAATTCTGAAAATCTCACTCGAGGCGTACAAATGTTAGGAACTCAGCTACAAAAACATGAGCGTTCCATCCTCCGTCGCTTAAATTTTCTTCAAGAAAAACCACAGGGGCTCCTTAAACGATCTCCCCTGCCGGGCGAGGGTTAACCCTATTCCGTACTGGGGGGGCAGATTCTGCGCCTCCTCCAGACTTTTGTTCATCTTTCCCGGGGTTTTGAAAACTGCGTCACGAAACTTTGTGAATTTTCCTAAATATGTTTTTTTTTACGTGTTGACAATTTTAAAAATGTTCCTCCCACAGGAGGGGTTTCAGGAAACCTTTCAAGGAGACATTTGTTGTTTGAGATCTGAGGAATGTCGCGCTTTCTGGAGATCATGCATTTCGACGTGGTCACGTATTATTTCGATGTCCTTTATACATCGCTATATATCTATATCTGTATCTGTATCTGTGTATGTCGCGCCCTTTATATATCGCTTTTTGGAGATCATGCACACGACGTGGTCACGTACTATTTTGATGTCCTTTATAATGTCGCGGACAATTCAGATGATTAAAGTGCTTGTAATGTGCACGCTTTTAAATACTTTTAAGAGAAGTGCTATTTAATGGCGGATCCAGGGGCATGCAGAAGGGCGTATTTATGTTTTCTTATTCCCAAGAATGTATGACCTATGGTAGGAATAAAACAAAAGTAACGTATGATATAGTCAGGACTGTTCTAATTTACGCATATAATTCACTTATATATGCTGCCAAGGACGTCTCCAGGCATCGGTTTTATGGTGCACATCAGTGAGCCTAACAGACATCTGGATCTGTTTGACTGGTTTTGTTAGTTCCACGTATATCACGATCACATGCCATATATGCCGGTAAGAACCAGAATGATAGGCGGCTCCAGGACAATGTTAAAGGTGCATTTTATTTGCTGTTGTTCCTGAGAAACTATGCCTCAGTTCACCACGTAGAAAATTAGCAAGTTTTCCTCGTAACTGGACCCGCCTATGGGCATTTGCCATATGTATATATGGCATGTGTCACATATAAACATATTTTTTCCTAGCACAAATATAATATATATATATATATATAGTTTACCTATACGAGCTACCAGCAATCGATAAGTCTATCATATACGTTGGAACGAGGCCGATTTTCTAAATTCATAGGCATATCTAGTGCACACAAGGCCATAAGTTTTTGGGAAATGTGTATCCGTTGTTCATTGAGTCTGCGGGTTTATTTGTGCTAGGAAAAAAATATGTTTATATGTGTCACATGGGCCATATATACATATCGCAGATGCCCATAGGCGGGTCCAGTTACGAGGAAATCTTGCTGAATTTTTGCGCGGTGAACTGAGACATAGTTTCTCAGGAATAACAGCAAATAAAATGCACCTTTAACATTGTCCTGGATGCGTGTGTATATTTATGAACGCTATATATTAATACATATATGTACAATTCTAAATCCATTTGAACCCCCTTATCCCCTTTTCAAAATTTTCGACATTTAATTTTTAGATTTGTAGATTTCGCTGCTATCCATCAAACGCCGCTTTCCGTTAAGAAATCGGACCAATATTTTTTAGATCGCAGGGGGCCAGAATCTGCCCTCCGCCGACACGGAATCGTAAACAGCGGGCAGGAGCACGGAACATAGTTAAGCCCCTCAAGGCCAGGTTCAATGTTCCAGACAAGCATTTGTGGTCAGTCTACTAGCGTCCTATTTATTACGATAGGTTTCATCAGCTACTTGGTATTCTTTTCCAGTAGTGTGATTCGATACTTTCCGTGAAAAAGTCAGCACCACTGGCAAAGAATGCGACCCGAAATCCGGTGTTTCTTGGAGTCACAGGATGACTCCTTTAACTCTGGCCCGTAGTTTAGATTGGTCCAGCCGACGGATTATGACTCACTCGATTACGCAGCGTTCTCCTATTCTCTGAGGTTACGTCATATTTGCATGTCCTGGCCAGGATCGTTTCCGTTTGTGGGCGGCGCTTGAAGCGAGTCTGGTGTGGTCGTATATGGCCACACTGTTTCAGAACTCATTAATGAAGGATATCTGCGTAACGCGGTTGTTCTTGTGGTTGCTGAGTTTGGCGATTTACGTCACGAATAGAGGTTTTGGATTTCGAAGATTCCTTTAGTGGCTGCAGATTGAACTCGAGGGACAGACTCACATTGGCAGTCAAAATCCTGCTACAGATATAGAGTGCCCTTATTCACGTGGAAATATATTCGTGGAAAGTCATGATAAGTATCAAGATCTCTGCATCAGTTCCATGAATGGGATGCCGAAATTGGAAACTGCGCTGCTTTTGATTTGATAATTATGAAAGCATCGTTGAAGCATATTTTTGTGTCTCACTCCGGCATGTTTTTTGCCCAGCGCACAACCATTTGCCATTTATAATTTTTATCCAGCCGAAACACTGGCAACTTTCCCTCGGCCTTCAAAACATATTCCAAAAACCATTGGCCTTCGACTGCAGACGCCGCTGTGCTCGAAATCTCTCCGAGGATGTTTGACCTATTGCCGTCAACAGAGACATCTGTGAATCTCAAATCCCGTTTGCGAAAGGACATCCACAACCTATTAATCTGCCATTTCTTCAGTTGGTTTCCCGGATCATGAAGAATACATCGCAGAATGCTGTAAGAGCTAACCTAAGCCCAGGGCTAGTCAAACGCAACAGTCCGAAACAATACTGTGGTGCAATTGTAGCAGAAAAAAGTCCCTGAGCTCGTGATCAGTTTTTAACGTCAGCTAATTTTGTCATCAGAAAGTCTCTGACGACCTCGATCTTTTCATAACTAAGGTACTCAAAGGCAACCTGTCGCATTAACGTTCGTCAAAAGATGAAAATGAGCTAAGAGTTAGCAACATGTATTTCATTGGTCGGAAGACGGTGACAACACAAACGCATATCGTTTTTTTGTGTTGGCTCATGCAAAAACGGTTAGTGATCACTACCCCGATGAAAGAACAGAACATGCCGCTCAATGCATATTGGAATAAGATATAAATGAAATATAATGGACCCAAAGTTCCGTCATTGAAAAACATCACATGCCGGCTGAAATTGAAACGATCAGTAGACTGCGGCCGTACCAACAGTGGGACGCTGCCGTATAGGCATTACTCGTGGTACAAAAACTCGCGTAGCCAAGTACTCACGTAAAAACCCGCTTAAAAGCAAATGGTTAAAACTTGAAACCATTGTCATGCAGATGGAGGAGAGCATTTCAGGTCCCCGGATTTTTTTGTATCAAAGGCAAGCATTTTGCCACGGCAAGCAAACACTTTCTCTCGATACTGCTCATCTACGTGGAAAACTACAACATCTCTTCCCTCATCCAGTACAGCACTGTGCCCGAACCACTCGCCGCTGGATGAATCCAAGGGCTGTGCGGCAGGTGGTGTCGATGTCTCTCGACATTAGGCTGCCCCACCAGTTGAACTGGAACTGTTGTTCGTCGTTTCTCCGGTGGTTGTCAGCACTGTAGGATCGTTGCCCGTCCCGCGTGCGCCCGTATTCAACCAAGGCATTCGCTTCTGAACTCCTTCGTTCTTGTGGCCCCAGTTATCGAAATTCTTCACCAGGTGACGTCGACCTGGGATCCAGACTCGTGGACGAAGCTGTAGTGACTCGGTGTGAACCATACGCCGCCCCAGAGCCCACGGCCCAACTGTGCATGCGTCTCGATTCTGTAGGCGAATCTAGCGCCGGTGCCCAGGTCCCGGATGGCGTCAGCATACCTCAGGATGGAGTAGTTGTCGGTGAGCGACGGAGACCACTCGGATCGAGCGAACGCGCTGAGAGCATTCCAGCCAGACGTGGACGTGGCCGTCAGCAGCAGAGTCCAGCCGCCGCCGTCTTGGCTGAAGTCGCAGTAGACGGGCACCGGCAGACCTCGCAGCCATTAGACACCGTCGGGCGGGGGGCCAGCCGGCCGGTCGCGCAACTGGAGGCAGAAGCGCGCGCAGGCGCGCAGCGCCAGCTCGACGTGAGGTGCGGCGTCCACCGGCAGCGGGGCGGGCAGCGCCTCACAGTCAGGCTCCAGCTCCGGCTTCAGCTCCGACTGATACGGTGGACAGACGCCGCCCAGTGCCGCCACGTGCAGAGAGGCCATGTCGTGCACGACTGTGTCCAGACGGATCTGGAGTCGGGACAGTTCGTCCAGCGCCCTGTGTCCGGCGTCAGCGCCTCTCAGCCGCTGCTGCTGCAGCCGGCCGATCAGCGCCGCCAGCTGCCAGCTGGACTTTGCACGTGACACGGCCTGCTCCACCTCCGGGCCCAGCAGATCCACCAGCTACTGGGCGGGCGCTTGATCCTGGGTGGGCAGACCCAGAGCGAGCAGAGGCCAAAAAAGCAGAGCAGAGGCACGACTAAGCTCCATGCTCACTGGTTTCATAGTGTCGATAGCCGAGGCTGGGAGGTCGGATGCCTCGATCGTCTGTTGACTTGTCGACTCTAGCAGTCGGCTGATCGGCCTTCGGACGAGGAACCGGTCCGAAGATCTATCTCGGAGCCGGTGGCCTTTACTGTAGCTTGAGCCCTGATCAGCTTTGCTTATGTAGTCGGGCGGATGTCCGTCACTAAGCCACTGGTTTGGGTCAGACTGCAGCTTCGTCTCTGTTCTTTTTCTTTACCTTTGGCTGGAGTTCACGGGAATCACAGCTGATGGAATGATGTCACAGTTCTCCACTGACAGCTCGTTCCGACGTGTGATGAAATATCAACACAATGACGTCAAAAGTAATCTACGACAGTCATGCTTGACAATGCTGTTTACAGTGCCTGGGTTTTGCCGACCTGACGTTACATCTGAAAATTATAGAGGAGGGCTCAATTTTTTTTTGCATGTCCGGTTTTCATTTGCATGACGCGTACTGGAGATTTTGTCTGAACGTCCAAAACGTTGAGCTGACGATAAGAGAAGAATGCCTGTTCAGGCAAGAACAATAATTTGGCACCTCAGGGACATAAACTAATAGGACATTATGTCATGAAAACGATTCATTGGGCCGGCTGTGTTACAACGGAATTTTTTTACGTCACAGCGCGTCTGCAAAATGTAATGGCAACTACGGAGTCCCATTCGATGGGACTCAAACCAGGTCTCTGCACGGAATTCAAGCAATGTCAAATCCAGGAACACCATCGCAAAGCTGGATGAAAACCGTGATCGAAGCAAACGTGCACTACATGAATCTCTTATATTTATGTTGAACCAGATCCCAAACCCACGTTCTGTGAATCTTTATGCTTAGTGCCTCCACGGCGTGAAACTGAATCTCCAGACATCTGAACCGTCAGGCCACCGCTGCACATCACCGAGAACGTAGGTGCCAGCTTTCAAGTTTATTTCACGCTACCAATACGAACGTTAGGCCTATTGTGGGACTTTCGAAGTTGAATCTCTCTGGTTCTCCGATATCTCAGGAACTAAGCGCTCGACTTTGTTGCGAGATTGCTGGAGAACAACAAGAGAAAGACAGAAATATATCGTTATCCCTAATCTGCAGTTTCCATCAATTATGTCATTTAATCTACCACCTGGAGTGCCTTTCAAACCGAATCTACGATTCTTAACGCATTTCTGAATGTCGTTGTCAGGTCCCTAAAAGTTGCTTTCATGATTTACGGCATATTCAATGGTAGTGCTTGGAAATGAAATTGTCAGTGCACGGCTGTGGTAACACCGAATGCAAATGAGATCCAAGAGTCTAATCTATATCCCGTGATTTCTTGGGGTTATCAGACGTCCTCTGCTTTTCTTTCCTGCACAACTGCAACCACGACAGCGTGGCCCAATGTCCAGTACCTCTCGCATGTATCCATCACCCACATTTTGATGACGAACTTTGTAAAGATTATCCAAAGACACATCAAAATTGCGCCACAAAGAGAGGCATGTTTTAAATTGCTTTCGTTTTTCAAGTTTGTTTGAAACTTATAGATGAACCAGGTGTGGAATATGGACGATACCGTGCAAGGTGTGTTATAATATTCTGAAAGGTCGATGTAAATCATTTATTATCTCACCCGAGGTGGGCGTAGATAAAATTACGACACTGCAATTTTCGGATGCGATGGCAATTCACGGCGTAAACTAAGAAGTAACAGTCATTATGATTTTCTGATGTATACGCGAAAATGTAAAGGCATCTGAATTTTCATGGTGGTCAGGAAGTCTTATGCGCCATATTAGGCATATTTCATGTGGGCAACGGATTCCCCCCCCCCCCAATGGGGTTTCGCTGGCACCGAGGCCAAACCATTGCCTCGTCACGCTGAAGTCTTGTGCATTTTCCTGCGTGTTATTTTTACACATTGCTTGAAAATTTGAATGTACATGGAGCAGAAACGGCTCCAGGACGCGTTTCTCGGCAGAATGTCAGGCCATACCACGGTCCTGTTAGATAAGTCCCAGTTCCTATCGATATCGGTACTCAGAGCTAACATTTAGCAATACTAGGATATCAGTGAGTGATAGTTATGATAATTAACCACCCGTATTGAATAAAAAATATTTGGACACGGCCAAGGACGAATGCAGGCGCGAATGCGTATCACAGAGGGTAATGCAAAGTTTTGTGTAAGTGGGTCCTACTTGCTGAAAGCTAGGCATGGCCGGACAAATAGAGGTTTTTAGATGTGATAACATAGATAAATATGATAAAAGTTGTAGTGGGAACGTAAGTAAGGACCAAGAGCGGGGCCAGGAAAGACATTTTAAGACGCTCAGACTGCGATCCACAATAATCAATGATTTGCAACACTAATTTCAACCCAGAAACAACATTTATGCAAAATGTTTCTGAAACGTATACATGAAGATGCAATGGCAGGGACCCTCAGGGTTTGTTGTGACTTTCCGAAACCTAATATTCTCTTCGAAGACTGGAGGACCGTTGGCGTAAATGCATTTTCAGAATTGTTAGAAACAAAGCAGTTCTGGTGAATTTCGTTCCGTACAATGCCATGCAGATAATGTTCAAAGCACCTAAGGCTGGTAGGACCGCCGTCCTTCCGGCCCTATGGGCTGGTACACACATATCTGAGGCACAGCTGTCTGTGCCATACAATAACCTCATTACTGGCGGGTCCAGGGGAGGGAAGCATCAAGGTCATGCACTCCTCCTTACGTTGGAAAATGTAGGCCAGCATGCCTTTTGGTCTTCTTTTCGAACAGGAAGGCGTTTCTTTTTGTTTTCGGAACATTTGTACAATACATGTTAATTTTCAAAAATGGCGAAACAAAGTGGCCGAAATTCGGAAAGAAATCAAGGTTTCGGGGTAGGTGAAATCTGAGTAAGCAGACTCAGAGTTGGCCCTCGCGGCACATGATCTGGATCCGCCCCCGGACTCCATGATTTCAAGTTCTTGCCCCCCCCCCCTTACAGAGGCTGCCAGGGTTCTGAGGAGCGCCCGGTTCGCCAAGGCCGCCGCTCGCCTTGGGGAGACGGCTCACGTGGCCTGTCGAGCACGTGGAGTGCCTGATGTCAACTTCAGCTGGTCACGGCATGATGACGTCATTGACACGACTGTCAGCGGCAGCAAGTATCGACTGGAGCGGAAACAGGTGGGCACCGCTTCACGTTGGAACCACTCTTGACGTTTTCTCTTATGCAACGGAAAGAGAAAACTTTGTAGACTTCTCGAATCGTAGAGAACTAAATGACGCAGCAGGCTGACGAGTGACGACCGATTTATGTGTACCTGAAATGTGTGGCCCAATGTAAAAGCTCGTGAAAACGGAACCTCGACACTTTGTAAACAATAGCTTGTATTTGTCCCGCATGCATAAAAGTCCGTCGCGTGAGGATCAGAGCTGCTGCTAAGCTAGGTTGACTGCACTGGCCTTGAACGCACTGTCCCAACCCCGAACGCACCACCCCATTGCCATTCAAATATGCAGAAAATTTCGTCCAATGCACTGGAACAAAAGACACTGGAGGTTCCTGACCGCGGCTTTAACTGTACGACAAGGCCTCCATAACCGATGGACATGCATACAATGTGGAACTGCCACAGCAATATAGTTTTAAACAATCAGCCAAGATAAATCCCAGCTCCCGCGTTTTAGACATCCCGGCAACAACATTTAGACATCCCGTTTTAGACTCCCGGCGAGCCAGCTTTGTTGTGAGGTTATCTGTCGAAACGGATAGCATGTACCCCGGCCCACGCCATGCTGGTGACCAGTGATGCTCTAAACTACACCAAAGGTCAACTGCTGGCTCATTAAACCAGGACAAAACCGATTTCCTCCATCAGGTAAACCTAGTGACGTGGGCATCGATACTGGTTATCAACGACGTCTCGGTATCCGACTACGGGCCGTACAACTGCACCGCCGCCAATCGGCTGGGCACCGACTCTCAGACAGTGCAGCTGGTGCTGCCCTCTGTACCGGACCCTCCTCTCGACCTGCGGGTACTCAACGTCTCCTCCCAGGCGGTCACACTCGCCTGGACGCCCGCCTTTGACGGAGGGTTCATCCAGGTCAGCCTTTTGTCTCTCGGTGTGTATGGCAATAGCTGATTACACTGCCATCTCACCTTCACACAAGAATATCACTTCATATCATCGTACCGTCACGAATAAATATGTTTGGAATTAACTTTAACGGAAGGGACAAAAAATATGCTTGGTTTCACAAAACATATAACAAATAATACCTAACATAACTATACTGATTCCAGAACCAGTGTCGACTGAAACGTCATCACATGCCCGAATTCTCACCTCACAAGAAGCCTTTTCATTGATATCTGCCACGTATCTTTTCCCGTTTACCAGGGGTTTCGGTTCCGCTACTCTAAGACGGGCTCATCAGAGGAGCTCGTGCTGGACGGTGAACCCAACTCGGCTCGATTCACCATCGGGGGACTGCGGCCCGACACCAGCTATGGGTTCACGGTGGCCGGATACAACCAGCTGGGAGTTGGCCGGTTCACGCACCCGCCTGTGATGGCCAGAACCAGCGGTGAGCAGGACACGGTTCCTGGACCAATTATTAGACAAGCGTGGTTCGTGGGACAGATGTGAGTTTGCATGGTCCTTGGACTAGCGACAGAAGAAGCGGAGCTGGTAATGAGCCCCACTTCTGATGCTGCAGCAGGCACGTGCGTGCTGACCCCACTCGTCTCTGCTGCAGGTACTCCGCCCGTTGGCTACGTCACTGACAGGGACGACTCGGCGTCCGTCTCCTACCCCCGACTGGTGGTGGGCCTGGCCTCCCTCTGCGGCGTCATCGTTCTGCTGCTGGTCAACGCCCTTCTAATCAGCTGTTGCTATTTCCGGCGCAAGCAGAAACTGCGGCAACACGGTCAGGAAACTTCTGCAATTGCGAGCTTGGGGTCGAACCAATGTCCTTACTCCTGATCGACTCCTGAGCATGTCACCGACAACGATGAATCAGTAAGGCACGAGAAGCACAGTTTCCCCTAGCAGTTTCATAGATCAATCACGGCAAAGGTACTATGTGGCTCAAACGCATCCAAAAGTACGAGATAAACACTAGATACAGAAATTTGTCGGAACTATACTAGACAAGGTTTAACCAAACCATTAATGCTATGGTTTGAAAAAGCGCGATATTTTACGCATGCTTTTTTGGATACAACTGTAGGAAGGATGGAAAGACGACAAAAAATTGTCCAAAGTTTATCGTGGCCCGATCGTCAACAAACTTCAAGTTCAGCTAGAATCCTAGGTGATGCTTGCTTTTGCGCTTAACCGGCGCACGACCGTCGGTCGGTTACGATCATGCCCGACGGGGGGGGGCTGTTGGTCGCCCCCCTCTAACTCACGAACGGTTGGTCGCACGATAAAAAAATAAGCACACAGTTGGAAAGCTTGTGACGAGTAGGGCTCGAAACTGGTCTCATTTTTTAGTTTTAGATAATATGTAAGTAATTTACGTCCTATCTATGTTTTCTCATAGCCGACTGCATGAGACCGAGAAATGGCCTGAATCTGAAGGGCTGTGACTAATAACGCATAGGTAAAGGTACCAGCGCAAACGTAAAGGTCCGCAAACGCCGATACATGTCTTATTTCTCGGATTTGCTCAATATATACGCCGAAACGTTGAGTTAAAGACGAGGCAATTTTCGCGCCGGCTGTCTGTGTGCGCCGCAGCCGTGCGCAGTAAGAAATTGACGGGAACTAATTTTAGCGTTCCTTTATTTTTGCGTAAAAAGCCTATCCATTTAAATTCTATTAATTTTAGTGTATCTTGTGATGGTTTTTCATGTCAAAATTTTAGAGAAATCCGTTAGCTACCAATCTACATAATTGGCGGAGCTTTATTCGCGAGAGCCTGTTTATTTCCAAAGTATGCAACTTTTTCAAACTTTTTGAGGTCCCTGGTATTACTTACGTCTGTGCAAGCCAATTCTGCCATTTTCTACCCATTCTGAGTAATCCATCGCTGATTTTGACGGTGGTACATTTTGAATCACTACAGTTATTCGTGACCTGGCCTCAGGTCAATGGCTGGAAGTCATTGATACTCTGCCGAATGACGGCAACTAGATGTCTGCTTCACTCCACACTAAAAATGCTATGACATATTCCGTCAATTTCCGAAAAAAACGGCAACATGTCTTGAAAATGGATTTGACCTTAGGTCAATGACCCGGAAAATTCCGAAAGATTTGAGATAGGACATTTGTTGCATCTATGAAGATCACTAATCCGTGAAAGTATTATTGTGATATCTTGTTTTGCGAAAATGTTACAGAGCGCTAAACGTTTCTGGACATAGGTCTGTTTGACCTATGGTCAAACACCTGAATTGACCTGAGGTCAAAACTTTGACACAAGGTGTAAAAATGATGAAGCAAAAGGTACACAAAGTTTCGTGGCTCTGTGTTTATTCGTTCTCTGGCAATCCCAGAAAAACCTCAGGGGGGGGGGCGGTCAACTGCTCCCTCCGCAGTCGCGGGCGGGCTAAGTGCAGCTTTAGTTGTAATTTATCCATGCCTAGAGAGTAGGGACAATGCTGCCTGGCTCGCAACCAGCAGCCAGGTATACGATCTCTCTGAACGTTTAGAATGTCTTCGGCAGGCCTTCATTCTGCTGCAGAAATGGTGTTAATGTGAAGCAGGCAGAATAATCGGCTCACATGCCAAACAGTCAAAGGCCGTTGCCAAAAAGCTGGTGGCATTTGTCGAATCTGTCGCAAACTGCATTTGTTACGGTAACTCCTCGATAAAAAGCATTAAAGCGTTATCTCATGCGACTGTGAAGCTTTCTGAAAGAAAAATTTTACTAACAATGGGAACGCTGTTTTTGGCAAAGTGCAGTCACGTTCAGTTTATTTTTCATTGTCGTATCCTATTGCTAAGAGCCAATGGATGACAATGCAACGCCTTCTACCACATATACCAAAACCTGTGTTGCTCAGCTGTAAGCAAAATGTTGCTGCATAGTGGCCGATAAGACGCTCTTCCGTTATTATTCAGTAAATTGGGAAAATAAGTGTTAATAAGTTTACGGCAGAATGACGCCAGTTTGTCACTTTTCAGCTGACAGCGAAGAAAGAATGAAATCTGAATCCGCCAAGATGTGCGAGAACGAAACCGGCAGCACTTTGTCAGCTAGAAGCGCCTTTGACAACTTTGTGGAAGAGAATGCTAGCAAAGTAATTATGAGCTGTTTTCGTGTTTGCATCATTTATGATTTTTTTTCTTTTTACCAAGAAACTGATAAGAGGACATAATGGAACCGATATTCCAAATTAGCCTTCATACCTAGTCATCATGAATCCTTTCCACCCTCGCAAAGCCAAACCACCACTTTTGTTGTGAAGAAAAAGGGCACGTTTCACATAATCACGAAATTCATGCATGCGCGCTGTTCTTGAGTTCAGTATTAGGACCACGCGCTTCGTAAGTGACAAATAGTAAAGCCAAAAGTCGTGTGCGTGTGAACAGCGAAACTGATTTGAGTGAGCCATTACAATCGCAATGGTACTTGACCACAATTCATATCGGTGTATGTACGTGTGTATGTGTGTGTGTGTGTGTGTCACAGGGTGATGACTGCAATCTGCTGTCAAGCATGGAGCGAAACACTGCGCACTCCGTCTTTCCGAGATCCGTTTTCGTCTTCCAAGCAGGCGCTAATGACGTCATAGAGATGACGTCACAGCCTAGGCCTTTACTGAGAAGGAACTCTGCAGACGGTGAGAATTTGTATGACTTTCCTCGCTGTTGGCAGCAGCAATGGTGTTCCGCCCATGTGAACGCCTATGTATCATGCCGCTGTTCTGGCCTGTGAGCGACCAATTCGTTCTTTTCTGCCATGTATTAGCACCTTTTTTAGTACAACGAAGTGCTTCGGTGAGTGATGTTTTGCCATGTGTTTCAATGGTATGCGTACGAATAGCCCTTTTACATGAGCTCCGCACCTGTAGTGTGTGTAAAGTAGTAAGAAAAGTATTGTAAGTTGAGTAAAAAGTACTGTAAAGAGTGAACCAGCCACAACACACAGTACGAGCAGGCAATTTCTGTGTGTTCCCTTTTGCGGGTCATTTATGTCCGGGTCCATATCTGGAAGAAAACGAACACCATTACAGCACACTAGTCTCGGCATTATTCTGCAATATGTCATTAGCACATGGCAACAGAACGGCTAAAAACAGTCACAGCGAGGCACATAAATCTCTGATCATTCCCATGGTTTAACGGATCAGGACTGTTCTCCGCTCCGTTGCCGGGCCGTGAAGCTGTATGAGCGCAGGATATCTGTGAATCGGGATCTGTGAGTGCGTATTTTACTCTGTCCTTCTCCAGTGGACAAGTCGTACGGCTATAACCACCTGGTGACGTCAGCCACGTTCAGGGACACTCTGTCTGGATCTGACCACACTTTCACGCCATCACCTGACGTCATCAGCTGTGACGTCACCCCAGCGGCCGGCCGGCAGAGCTGGACGATGCCGCGAAACTCGCAGAAGCAGAAATCGCGACAGAAACTGGTCAGCTTCGAAGACGACGTCTGGCCAAGCTCGAACAGTGCGCAAGGACGCGATGATATTCAGAGGTTGTGAATGCGGATGCTATCGCCAACGCAATGCGAAGGAATATTAAAATTGTTGCGAGTGCTGCAGTTGGTGCATAGAAAGATGACTACTATTTACTACTGATGTATCGCGAGAAGAGGATATTTTCTGAAGCGCAAGTTCATAAGCCATGCTCAGTCTCTTCGTGTGATGCCTGCTGTGTAATGGAGCGCTGGACCTAGCCCGTGCGGAACACAATGCGTCCGAAATTACCCTCCGGCTTGAGAGCTGTGTGGCTACCGAAATAGCAATGCTTTGTGTCTGGCTGACTGATGTTAATGTGCATGGCTCTTTGCTGGAACGGCGATAACCTTGTCAAAGACAATGTTATGCTGGTATCAGTACCGTAGCCCGGAAACATCAGAGGGGTGAAGTGATGTTCTTTTGTGTAATTTCCCAGCGTCATGACGATTCCGCTTGTCAGAGTCCTTGGCATGTTGCGAACTGGCATAGGTCTCGAGACTGTTTTGTGTGATGTTCGTTATAGGACGCAGGTGACTTCAGTGCGTATGAAAGCATTTAAAAACGGTAAAAGGCTGTGATTTTGGCGTTTTGTGATGGACCAGTGTGGCCAGTTCTTGCTCATGTCGCGCATGCGTCTGATGTACATGGGTTTCATGACAGTCCTTTCTGGAACGCGGCTTGCATCATGTTACTCAAAATGGAACCGCCGTAACTACCCTATACGGTTGTACCAGGAACGAAGGAAACTGAACCACGGGCTGACCAACGCTCGAAAGTGGCGGCCAACGTGACGACCCGCGTGGTCAGCTGCGTGCCTATCCGCAAACGCCGGGTGAAACTGGAAGCTCCGGCTGGCCGTGTCGATTGCCGCGCAGCTCAGTCGCTGATGTGATGAGCGGTCGGCCGGAGCGGGCGCAGCCGAGCCCGGGGCGGTCGGCGAGGCGGCTAGAGGGGCGCCGCCAGCCCCGGACGTCGTACTTTGGTAATGAAACGGCCGGACGGTGTCGCGCCGGGATGCCACCGCCGGGGGCAGTCACGGGACGCGTCCCGGCGCGGCCGACGGCGCCCCCGCTCTGGCGGACGATAGCACAGCAGCAGTGGCGAAGCCGCACTCCCAGCGCAGACGCAGAATCGTCTGACGAACCCCGGGGGGACGCGGGTTTCAGTCGAGTCGGCCGTGCCAAAAGTCCCAGAAAACGTGAAGGGCTTCTACCTTGGGTTTTCAAAGTCTTCGCCTTGGAGCGTATCAATTATTGAACGTAACCGACTGATTTGAAACGCAGCGGTTGTTTGGCAGCTGGTGGTTGCTGGGGTAAATGACAATTTTTGGACAGCAAGACTTGACAGATCTACTTCAGACTATTTCCGTCTTTTAGACTACAGACTGCTTCCCATGCTGTAATGTGATTCTCAGCGTTAGGAATGAAGCACACCGGCCGAATGACTACTTCTTTCAGCCCTAAAACTGCTTGACTCGCGCACTCCAGTGGCCGAATCGCCCCTCGCCTGCCTGGGGGGAAGGTAGTTCCCGAGACCCTCATGATCTAAAGAAGAAAGGGACTGCGGACATGAGAGTGACGCCAGTCGAAAGTTCGTCAAATAAACATATATTCATAGTATATATAAACATAATATATATATATATGTTTGTGTATACATATAAGATATATATACATAAACATGAACATATATTCATTGCCTCCGATTTAGTATTTTAGGATCAAGAGGTCAAACAAGGTCAATTTGTGACGTCCAAAATCTGAGGGTAGTTAAAGCAAATATGACTGTCCTATAAGCCAATCTTGAATACTGAACGATCCAAAAAGGGCCAAAAACCTTTTTTCATCGTCATTGTTTGATTGACAAAAAGTAACTTATTACTCCTCAGATCGTGGCTTGGGTCAGGTCAGCAGCCATTACAGTACAACAATGATTTATGTAGAAACTGACACTGAAGTGAAATTACTTAAAACATACGTTTTGGAATCATCATTAAAAATGTTTGGTTAGATATGGCAGCTTTCATCCGGAAAAAGATTAGCATAGGTCATCTAAGGTCATAGGTCAAATTAGGCCAGATCTTACCACGTTCGGATCTCGTGATTGGGTAGATATATCAATGTCAAACAAACGTCATTCGATCGCTATAACCATGCTAGTGTGTTCTCGAATAACATGAGAGTTAATGACAGATCAGGTCAGGCCAAGTTAAAGATGACAACAGTCAAAATGTGTCTGGTCCGAAAAATCATGGCGCCACGGAATAAAAAGAAGTATTGAAACACGTCTGACATGAAACGGTCTGATGTCACTAAAACAAGCTCTGTTACGGTCAATACAGTCATGCAAGGTAATCCTACGTGAAATGAATAATCGTTTGTATCTCAGAAACTGGTAAAAGTAAACATGTCAAACCAAGTGTATAAGATACCACATTTTCATGGAATTTTTGGCATTTCAAGTGACAAGCGACCTTTCAAATGACATCAGGTAATGCCAGGCCACATGAAGACATGCAATTTAAAAGCCTTCACGAGCATAAAAGGTAATGTACACCTGTCATGACCCATCAGAAGTGAATGGCATAGGGGAGGCGTGGGTAATACCGGTCTCTTCTCTCGAGAAGAATGTAAACAAATGAAACTCAGCTTTCCCGTTGAACTACTGGATGGAAGTGATTTTCTATGAATAATATTGCATTATCCTTTTTTGGATGTGTTCTTTTAAGAAAACGCAATATTTCTCGATATCTGTGGGTCACAGGAAAACTCGCAAACATGCCCATGTGTTTGTTATCAATATCGTAGCGTCCAGAATGAAGAACATAGACAAATTTTATCGCCAATATGGTTGCTGCAAATTCGTGCCTTTGTTAAATGCTATTAGAGCAATCGAGGTAACGCCCCCACATTGACGGGGCTATCCCGCCCATGGGTGGGCCTATATGGTTTTGGGCGGCCGGTCGACCTTGACCTGATTTTTACCCGGAGTGACTACATTCATACTAAAAACCACTTCTACGGCATTTCTGAGGCAAAAGTAGCCTGGAAACATGTATCGCATAGCTATATTCATTTATCTTATATTTCGACCTTTTCTGAGATAACCTTGAGGTGACCACTTCAATTTGACCCAGAATGGCCTAAATACATACTTAGAGTATTTTCACTGCGCTACTCTCGCAAAAACGGCCAGGAAACATGTGCCGCACGACTTTACTAAATTACGATATATGTTAACTTCAGTCATCTGACCTTGACCTTGACATGCTTTGTCATCGGCGTATTACTCTCTTAATATATTTGCCTGGCTACGGGGAGTACTTCTGGAGAAAATAGACTTTATGCTTATGTTTGTGTGGCGTCTATGAGCCCTGATGTAAAAAACGTTCTGACCTTTGACCTGTCCTTGTCCTGACCTTTGACCTCAAAATCTAAATTAGACGGCTTGTTTAGGGCTGTCTCGTAGAGATCTGTCGATTGGCACGAAAGTATTTGTGATAAGTTCGCAATATTTGCGAGTACTTCGATATGCGATATAGTTCGAATAACGCATGGAAATCGGGCGATTAGTTCCGGAGAAAGACAAGGGGCAATATTTGCTATCCCCAATTATTGATAGTTTTCGGTTGGGATGCCAGTCGACGGCGGGTAAAATGTTCTTTATGTGATATGTGACACACGATATAGTTTGGAATTACTCAATGCATTAGCCCAATACAACTAGTCCATTGTAGACGCAAAGAGCGAAATACAAAGTTTTTTGCACTTCATTTAAAGGTTATTGGTACTCCCTACAAATTTTAAGAGCCATTCAGAGCTGCATTCCACTAAATATGCCACTTTTGACCTAAGACTGGTTGCAGTTCGGAAGTAAAGCTATTCAGTCCTTCGTTGGTATCAAATGAGTCTTACGGGGAAGGTCGTTTGTCTCCAAATGTGAAAAATACAGTTACGGTTAACGTATGGTCGGGATTACCCCGTGGGCGGGACGACCCGGAAGAATAACAAATCGGTATTACTAATCTATATTTAAACCCAACCGAATCATTTTCTAGGAAACGAATCAATTCCATGTATCTGGTGCACTTTTCAAGAAAAGCCCGAAAAGGCTTAGAGGTCTTTGCCTACCTCGCCTACCCTATTCATTTCATACGCATTTTGCGACATATTCCTTTTTCTAGCTAACTGACCTGACATTAAGTCACTGGCTGTTCGTCATGTGAAAGTTGGTTCACGGCAAAAGCTTGTCTTGTGTAAAAGTTCATCGTGGAAAAGTTCGTGAAAAGATTTGCCTAGGGCAAAATTTCGTCTAAGGCAAAAGATCTTCGAGGGCAAAATTTCGTTTCAGGCAAAAGTTCGTCATGCAGAAGTTCGTCTAGGACAAAAGTTTGTGTAGGACAATAGTTCGTATCAGTTACCACGAACAACACAAAGTTTTGGTTACTTTGGGAGGAGTCCTGAGCCCGTTTCTCTCGGCTCCCTTCCCAGCATTATCATCACCACGGTGACTTGGTAGCACTCGCCTATAACTTGGGCAGGTCAATACGGTGAACAGAAGCTAAAGTTGGGTATTCACAGGATGGAGTGAAATCAGTTCCGGATCCGACCACTTGGAATCAGATCCTCATTCGCCAGCATGACTCCACCAACTGTCGACTGACAGTTGGCAGTTTTTTCTGACTACACGCATACTGTCTTTAGCCCTATCCCCGGCAGACGACAGCTGAATTCGCCCTCCTCCCCCCAGGTCTTTTGCTTGTCAGTTCCAGGGCTTTTGACGCAGCTTCACGAAACTCGACCACCTTTCCTGCCTATTCTATCTATGTGCTGTAACAAAATTTCGCAATTTTATTTTGGTCATGAGTGGAGCCAGGCTTGAACTTGAAAGGCTCTATATGAATGTATAGGCAAATAATTGGGTAAGCATCCAATTGCAGTTTTATTAATCTGAGGTGGCTTCATAAGGTCAGGTCAAGGTCAAAAGTCAAGATATGGCTTCACAGTAATAATCCTGACGCTGTTTTTCCAGATGCCAAATCCGGAATATGTATAACGTATAGGGTACAGTTTCAGCTTACCATCAGGTCGGGCCACGGAGCTATGACCTAAAATGTCAGTGGAGTGTTCCTATATCACAACAGCCGTAAAACGGAATTTTGAAATGGAGTGAATTCAAGTGACTGGAAACGTTTTCAAACAATATGAAATGCATTCAAATTCATTTCAAGGGATTCCAAGGTTAATGGAGGTCATTTAAGGTTAAAGGTCGTAAGCTGACCTAATGAACACGTGACCATGACAGTTCCCCCTTTTTGTGTCTCTGGCGTTGCCTATGTTAACATTGTACAAACAATGTAGCACGACTTGTACTTCTTCAGCATAACATGACTAGGAGAAGCTAAAAAAGTGTTTTTAATTTTTTTGCAACCTCAGTTTTTGAAAGACTAATGCTACTATTTTTGAAGCCCTGTAAACGCCTACAAATTTTTCAGAAATTTAAAATGTTTAAACTAATGGTAAAAGTTCCGTCCACGACCTCTCGATTCATGCCAATTTCATCAAAATCGGTCGATAACCAACAGTGTTATAACAAGTTCAAAAATATCTTCCATTTTTACTTTTTTGCCTCCCCTGTATCCACGCCTTTCGAGATTTTGAAAACTTCTTTTCATAAAAATGTAGTTAACGTATGGTTAATTAATTGTTGCGATGAAACTGGATGGACACTTCTCGAGATCTCGGGGGGGGGGGAGCGGATCCGCCCCCTGCCGGGAATCGGCTATGCCGTCTAGCCTTCCGGGAAAAGGGTGAAAAAAACTTCCGTGCGCGAACCACACGACATGAACAAGGTTTTTCCAGGACAAGCTTTCTCCCACACAAGCTTTTGTTCTAGACGAGCGTTTGCCTTAAGCCAACTTCCGCGAGAAGACCTTTTGTTCTTGGCGAACTTTTGCCCTATACGAACTTTCGTCTTATGCGATTTTCTGTCCTATTTCCGTCCCTTGTTGGACGAACCCTTGTTCTATGCGAACTTAACTTAACTTAGTCCAGTACGAACTTAAACGAGACGAACTTTTGGTCCAGACGAAACCTTGTCCAATGAACTTTTGCCCTTTCGAACTATTACCGACGAACTATCGTCCTACAAACTAATCCGATGAACTTCTGCAGGAATCCCCAAACAAAGGCGCCACTTGGGCCATAGTTTGCAGACATGTTGGATAGACAAGGCGCATGATGATTCCATTTAGCTTCTTAAGCGTGCAGACCTCCGAACTTTTTTCGTAAAAGAACGAATCTCATAAGGCCCGGCCACAGCTACGCAGATGATGTCAAGGACTTAAGAAAATGTATGGCCAGCATGTCACATTTTTTGCGTGCCTACGACGATTCTGTGAGGATGCAACATAATCTAGATGTACACCAAACCGTGAGTGTATTGTTTTGAGTGTGTTTTGTTTTGTATGTTATAGAGTTATAGAGTATGTTATGTTATAGAGTATGTTTTGAGCCATTTTCATTGCCGATTTTGAATTTCGTCGCAATTCTCTGCAGCGATGTTTTTCTCGAGACGTCATATTTTTTTAACTGTCAGATTCCGAAGTCCGCATCGAACTTGGATGGACCAATAAAGTTGTGGCCTCAAATGATATGGAAATGGGTGCTTCAAGTTATGTTGGAGTGCCATCGTAGAGTATAAATAGCCTTATGCCCATGTCTCCGATACATTCTGATAGCACGAGCATATGGCTATTCATGCAATACCCCATCGAAATAGTGGTCAGTTTAGCATGATATGATATTTAAACCGGTGTTGTGCCAATTTGAAATGCCGTGTCGGTTTTCTTCAGACGATTTTTCTCTCTGCGCTATGATTTACACAGCGAAAAGGCAATTTTCACGTCTCAAAGTCCCCATACGATTTGTGTTGTACTAACCAACTAGTGGCTTGATAAAACAGACAAGGACATGCTTTAACCCTCGCCAGTAATCGCTGTTTCACCATTCTCGCCGACACGACGTCATGATCAGGCAACCATTTCTAAACCTAGTGTGATGAGCAACGAAGCAAAAGCGAGCGTGTTGCTCGGTCTTTTAGCTACATGATGACACCACTTTTCTCGTGACGCCATAGCTGTCATAACAAAATGATAATTTTCAGGTCTCTGGATCGAATTTCCATCGTGCAGTCGAACTATTTCATATAATAGGCGAACTTGTGTCTCATTACAAAAGTGTGCCAATTTTGGATATTGGCCTCCGATATCCTTCCAGCGCAACTTTGTTACTCAGTACCACAGCTCAGTTCTCCATTATGAAGTGGGACGCGGGAAAACCGGGTCTTGCGTTATGCCGAGAATACATTGTGCAAAGGTGCTCTGTCAGACATCACTGGTTTGCATCTGACAGCCTTACCTCTACAGTCACTTTAGCCACTGCGAACGTAGGAGAGCTAGGATCGATGACGGTTTTTTAGTGGTGGTAATTACGATTGAATTAGCGTTCATGCGAGTGAGCATTTTGTGGCACGAAGCGACGGCTTAGGTATTATATCAGTGACTAATTGTTGGTGGTCTGCGATTCCGAGCGTGCAAATCGGCGCCGAGACGGTTTTCGCGCAAGACTTTCTTCTTGAGCAGTCCGTGTTTTGATGGAGGATTGGTGCAGCCTGACAGGCATCCGAACAACGCTCATCAGTCGCTTGTTACGGATCCATTTGACAATACGTTAGGGAGGTTTGGCATTGCTGTTAAAATGATACTAAGGTATATCGCCCTTTGCTCTGTTCTGCTTTCTCCTTCCCCTCTCTCCCCCCTGTATTTCTCCTTCTGTCTGCCCCCCCCCCCCTGTCTTCTATTTCTGTCTTTCTGTTTTCCTTTCCTCGTTATCCTGCTTTATCCCTTGCTCCATTTCGTCTTTCTGTGTTTTCTTCAAATCCCATCATTCTGTATTCCGTTATATGCTGTTTTGGTACGAGCGCCAACTCGTTTCTGGTAAAACCCCTTTTAAACCTGACACTACAGTTCTTTATACGACCCATATTATCCCAAAACTTAAGCAGGAGAATTCGAATGGCAAGAGCGGTCCTCTCCCTCACTCCCTTGGTCCACTGATGCAGCCGCCGACTCTTTTATTACCAAAGTACGAACATCAGGCGACGGGCTAAATTCCACGGACAAACGCACTGACACAGCACGCGACTGACCAAGCTCCAGACGTAGAGCTCTGCACGTGGCTGCGCAGCGAACCCCCAGTTTCAGAAGGTAGGGGAGCGAGATCTATCAGCGAGGATAAGCCAGATGACGTAAACGGTTCGTGCTTCTGCCCGGAAACGGGTCGTACTTCTGTTTTAACCACGACAAGATGTAGTTTGTTATGCTGACGCTGATGGCATGGGCACTACACGCTGGACGACAGGAGATACAAGGTCTGCACGTGACGCATGGTGACGCGTGGCGCGACAGTTTGTTGTTGTTGTTGTTTTCGCGCGACTGCGGCGCGGCGGTCGCGGTGATCGAACCGCGCAGCAACGACGGAACCAGTCCGACCGATTCGCTTGACGGCAGGCGCAGTGTTGCCCACGGGATCCGTATCAGCTTCAATGCCACAGTCTCTCGTCAGCGCCGCGTATTTCTCACCCACAACAGAGAGGTACAAACAAAGAACGACGCCTTTATTTCAACGGCTGCGTTCCCGTGGACGCCCGTAACTCAGATTAGTCTACGAAACTGGATCAAGCGGGACATGGAAGCACCTCGATATCTCACACTTATCCCAGTATCGATGGAATGTGGCTCTACTAGGCCAATTCCAGTCTGCCTGAGCCCGATTTGGGACGTTTTGGATGATGTGAAATAAAGGTGTGCCTCGTCCGAGTCGGCAATTTTTTCCAGTCTACTTAAAAAGGCATACAAATGCATATGAAACGGCAGCATGAGCGGTCCTCATTCGTTTTAAAGTGCCGTTCAATAAAGTGGGTACTTCATGTTTCTTCTTTTGCTTCTGTGACATGTTAATAAACCTTTCTATGTCTCCTGGCAAGTGCCAGACAACGCGCTTGCTAACTTGGCACAAATCTGAGTCCGAGTCGAGGTCAGTGTGTTGCCATCAGATTACAAGGAACCCGCGGGGACTTAGTTACTGGTCAAAACTGTGTGAAGGAGGGCATGCCAGTTATCCACACCGCACTTTCAGTAACTCAATAATGCTTCATATGGCTTAACACTCACAACTGTTGAGCGTATGATTTGGTGTAGGGCATGGCGGTCGATCACGTCTGGCATGGCGTTCTCTTCCAGCCTCGTCCAATGCTCGTCATTGTTGCGGCACGCTTGGCCATTGTCTGCAGCATTTCATTGCCTCATCTATCACAACATCTGGACATCAGTTCCGCGCTTTGTGTCCGATCTTGGCCAGACGTCCTCTTCGAAGCTGACTAATTTCTGCCGTGATTTCGGCTTCTGCGAGTTTCGCGGCATTGTCCAACTCTGCCGGCCAGCCGCCGGAGTGATGCCATAGCCGACGACGTCAGGTGATGGCGTGAAGGTGTGGTCGGACGCGGACAGAGTGTCCCTGAACGTGGCTGACGTCATCAGGTGGTTGTAACCGTACGATTCCTCCACTGCGAAAGACAGGAGAAATGACACGTGGCGCGACGACGTCAGAGCTGGACATATGCTCAGTAAACGGCATATACTCATGCTCTACGTCAGATCTACGTTGTGCCTTGTATTAGATTCCGTCCAGAAGAGCACCACGGGAAACCAAGACCCACTCCCTCCGCTGGCCATTAGATGAGATGATGGCACCTGAACGTAATTCATTTGGATAAATAATATAAACATGAGGTAGTTTGTGAGTGAATGATTCATCCGCCGGTAGTGCTCGTTGTCCCAGGTCACCCACCTGTTGTCAAGCTGTTCCTACGCAAGAGAGCCTGCTGTGACGTCATTTCTAAACCAGTGACGTCGGACTGGAAGACGGCGGTAGATCTTGGGAACACGGAGCTGGTACTGCTTGTTTCCACTTCTGCCAGAAGCCTGCTCTCGTCCCCCTAGGACAGGAGAGGAAGCCATTGGTTCCCATCCCTCCTGCTCATACGCTTGACCGAAGGGCAAACAGAGGAGCATCGAAGCTATCACGGATGGCAGGCGCGCACCCGACTTCGTCGCCGCCGCGTCACATGGCGCGTGCGGCGCAGGGATGCGGGATTTCGGTCAGATCAGAGCGCTAAAGGCTGCGTGCACGTGTGGACCGCAATGACCGCGCTTGATTGAAGCCCCCCGAAGCCGCATTGTCGTTATGTGATGTCTACGATTGTGTTATTTGTGTTCCCGCTTTATGCATGCTTTATGTACGTTTGTTGCCTTCATTAGAAGCTAGATTCCTTGCATGCTAGATTGTGAGGATTCTGTTTTGTTTTGCCACAGAAACCGCTCAGCTAGAGGCATGCTGTAATAAAGCCAGCTTTTGCAAGTGATGGCCACCAGGAGATGAGCGGCTACTCGAATTTTCGACTGGGCGGCCGTTGTCTCCGCACCGTTGGGTGCGGCGAGTGAGAAATGAAAATGCATATGGCGCTGCTGCATTCGCCCGCCGATGACGGGTGTATGGGGACGAATAGATTTTCGGAGGGTACTCATCGACTGAAAACACATGGTGTTGCCAATGGCCGAAAGATTAGTTTAAGAGCGGTCTAGCTGTGATTAATGTTTATCAATAGGCATGCTCCAGCTATTCGTGTTGTTAAGGGTGTTAAGTCGCATTAATGTTTTCGTTTCCGCGCCTCTGTGCTGAATCTTGAGCTGTCAACACCTATTCTTACATGGTGCATGAAATATCTATAATGAAGTGTTTGAACACACTGTCGGACGGAGCGTTGAAGCGCAACAGTCGAACGTCAAAACGCGGTCAAAAAGAGGTGACAATTTTGATGTTTTATTGCAACTTTGCTTGAATGTCTTCTCGGTTTGCAAAATGCATCATAAGCTGCTGTGAGCACAGAGAAGCTACGCCTTTTTACGTCGAGGTTTTTGCCATTTTGATAGTTAGTGCACGGTGGCCTGGAAGACGACATCAGAGAAAAAGAGGACGGGGCACAAAAGGAAAGGGCAAGAAGGGAAGGTAAGGTGGAGGGGGGGGGGGCAGAAAGAAGCATTCTGGCAACATTTTGTTAACCTCGTAGTTGGATTTCTACTTAAATTATCTGCAATCCATTAAACAGCACTTAAACTTTGGAAGTTTCCGTTCAACCTGCGTGGAAAACAAAGATCTAGTGTCTACTAGAAACCTGATTTAATTTATGCGTATGCTTCTTTTCGGCCAGATTAGTCACAGATAGCCGCTCTCCGAAAGACGTCTTAGCTCAGCTTTTTACAGAATTAAAACTGATCTCAGGTGAAAAATATAAAAACATAAGGAGAAGTCCTCTCAGTAATAATAAGAACCAATTATATAACAAAACGCACGACTAATCAGATAAAATGACCGAACTCAATGAACAAACGCAGTAATGCATGTATTGGCAAAATAACATACTCCTACTCTTCTCCTGCTCTTATTCCTCGTTGATTGCTTGCCTGCTTGACCGCTCGATTGCATGTAATTCACTGACATGTCTTGAATTTTGTATGCTTTAACCCTATTCCTGGAGGGCTAGACTGTATGGCCGATTCCCGGCGGGGAGGGGGCGGGGCGGATTCGGCCCCCAGGGATCTCGAGAACAGCACATCCGATTTCATTGCAACAAACGGTAATCGATTTGACATGATGTAAACTACATATTGGAAAAAAACTTTCAGAATTTTGAATGAGGTGGATACAGGGGCAAAAAGGTCAAAATGAAGGATAATTTTAGACGTGTTATAACTCTGTTGTTTATCTATCGATTTTAATGAAACTGGCGTGAATCGAGAGATTGTGGGTGGGATGTTTACCATTGGTCTATACCTCTGAAATTTTGGGAAAATTTATAGGCATTCACGGGTTTTGCAAATAGGAGGGTTAGTTTCTCAAAAACTTAATAAAAAGGGCTCTAGAAACACCTTTTCAACTTTTAATAGTTATGTTATGCTGAGGAAGTACAAAGCGTATTACAATGTTTGTATAATGTTAGCATAGGCGGTGCCAGGGACATGAAAAAGGGAACTGTCATAGTCACATGTCCTTTAGGTTAGCTTACGACGTTTGACCTTAAATGATCTCCATTGACCTTAGAGTCACATGAAATGATCTTGTCCTTATTTCATATTATTTGAAATTGTTCCCAATCATTTGAATTCACGCTATTTATAAAATCCCATTTAACGGCTATTGTGATGAAGGGTACGCGCACTGACATTGTAGGTCATAGCTCCGTGAACCGACCTGATATCAACCTGAAACTTGGTACACAAGTAGAGAGCATCTATCTACGTCATGGGTATTCCAAGTTTGGAATTTGAAAAAATGGCGCCAAAATTATTACTGTAAAACCAAATTTTGACTTTTGACCTTGACCTGACCCTGCGAAGCAACCTCAGACAACAAAATAACTGCACGTTGCCCAACTATTTTCCTATACACCCATATAAGGTTTTCAGTTGTATCTTAAAAACTATTTTTGGCAGACATTTTCTTTTTACCATCAACAGAGCCAAAATAATCTTAGGTGCCTCCCAAAAACGTTTCCTGGCTCCGCCCCTGAGCAAAACATATTTACGAAATTTAGTTACAATGTGTGGAAAAAAAATGGTTAGGAAAGGCCACCAAATTTCGTGAAGCTTCGTCAAAAATCCTGGAATTGACAAACAAAAAACCAGAGGGAGGCGGATTCAGCCCACCCTGTCGGGAATATGGTTAAACCTCGCCCAATCGGCACCATGACGTGGGCGGCCGGATCCCGGAGAGAGGGGGGCGTTTCCACGTCCCTTCTATCTTGCAAACGGAATGTCGGACATCACCAGAAGGCTCGCCACGAGTCTGCTTCAATGCGCCCAAAAATATTTGAGAGTTTTGAGAAATAATACGATTTTTGCCCCATACATGAAAAACTAGGGCTTTCCAAGAAGAACACTGGCTCCGTTCTTAACAAAACTAGAGCAATTCTGAGTAAGCCAGTGGCAAGCGAATAGAATTTGCATTACGGTGACATATAATTTATAGCGCAATTTAACTGTGTATCGCATACGGTGGCCTCACATAATCTCATCTTTCATTTCGCTTTATTTTCCAGGCATTTGAATGTTGCTGGCGCGTTATTGTTTATGTATGCTTCCAAAACGGTAGAAATGCTTCAAGCAACATTTTCTTTATTAACAGTGACAGACAATTAGCAAGCCAATGGCCCAACGTGACCTTACCTGACCTTGTTACCTGACCTAACATTCGGCCGTTTTCTTTGCTTCATTTCGTGTTCTGTCAAGGATTAATAACAATGCAACCAAAAGAGCAAGGAGTACCTTTGGACTGACACTCTTTGTGTTCCAGAACCATGATCAGTATGTTAGGATCATATGAGGTTGGTCATATGGCCTGACCTGGAGAACGATGGCCTGATTTCAAGCACACTTTGGCTTAGTTTTGTTATGCTTGGATCTGCCATTGTCTCGCGAAATAAACCAGAGGGATAAAGCTGTACATATGAATTCAGCTTTTACTACGGTGACCTCGCATGACCTCAGGTGACCTAAGGGTCATTTCACAGCTTGGAAGCGTCTTGGTGCGATGAGACTACCAAATCCGGTTCGGTGCCTATTTTTACCCTAGAGATCATCGGATCGGGGTTTTAGACTTTCTGAAAACTTCTTCATAAACTTTCTTCCTTTTTGCTACTTCACCCCAAATGTGACGTTACCCGACCTCGTGATCCTGCATGTGGGTCGGCAATATCTCTCGTGTTTAGAGTCTTCCTTTGGCCAAGGGCCTAGGAATGCTTTGTAGGCACCAAAAAGCCGAGAAAACTGTTCAAAACCGTTAGAAATGGAAAAATAGGGTAGGAATTGAGCTGACCTCGGGTCATTGACCTTCAGCTTGACAACAAATTCGAGATACATACAGCAGATTGTACTGAAACGGAGACTAGAATTTTAAACAATTTCAAGATTAGGCGAAATGAAAGCTTTGGAAGCTCTGGTAAACATTAAACAATGAATAAATTTATAAAAGTAAATGATTAGGCAGATAAAGTGGATGATCACAGATACAGCTGAGCATAAAAGTAAGTCATTATTAGCCTCACACGTTTGGTCCGATTACAACAAAAAAAGACGCGGTATTTCCTTGAAACAACTTCAGTTCAAAAGCATTTCAGTGGGCAGCGTTGGCATCAGAGTCCGTTCTAAGCTGAGCTTGTTGTCGTTGAACTAGAGACCCAGGCAAATGCAAGCTCATTTTGCGTCAGATTTCTTCATTAATGAAAAAACCTTTCAGGTTTTCAGCGTGGTCCAAATAAAGAACGGCAAACGAAGTAAATACAGGTTATTTGAAAGGTAAGGGGAAAGGGTGGTTGGCATCAACATTTTTTGTGATAAAGAAGGGGCTTACTTCTATCTTGTCATCGTTGTCCTCCATGGGATTGCTCTGGGCATTTCTGGCCGAAATGGACTGCTCAGTTTCATTCAGACCACAGATCTGAGTGGTCTTCGATTTTTTGCCATCTTCAATGGCTGGAAACGCAATGGAAGAAAAAATGAGATTACGACACGTTTCTACGATTACTCTTCTTACCGGAAATAAGTAAACCGCGTCCTCGGTTTTAAAAATACATTCGATAACCAAAACAGCCACGTTTGTGCCACACCCGAACACGATTCAGAACTATGTTACACCCGCTCTGCATTCCTTCTAAGCAACTACCTGCTGTCCTTACACGAAACTTGCGCTGCTGTTCCTTGCCAACACAATACCAAGTGAGATGGAATGGAATTTTGCACGAAGGAGTAATGCACATGGTGCATCTTTGCATATGCAGAGGAATCCGACAGAGGCTTTACGAACCACATTAATACTCGACTCTCACGAGAATTATCCAGGAGTTTTCTGACCGTGTTGCCGCAGTTTCTGCTTGCGTCGGAAATAGCAGCAGCTGATGAGAAGGACGTTGACCAGCAGCAGAACGATGACGCCGCAGAGGGAGGCCAGGCCCACCACCAGTCGGGGGTAGGAGACGGACGCCGAGTCGTCCCTGTCAGTGACGTAGCCAACGGGCGGAGTACCTGCAGCAGAGACGGGTGGGGTCAGCACGCACGTCCCTGCTGCAGCATTAGAGGCGGGGCTCATTACCAGCTCCGCTTTTTTTATCGCTTGTCCAAGGACCATGCAAGCTCACATCTGTCCCACGAACCATGTTTGACTAATAGTTGGTCCAGGAACCGTGTCCTACTCACCGCTGGTTCTGGCCATCACAGGCGGGTGCGTGAACCGGCCAACTCCCAGCTGGTTGTATCCGGCCACGGTGAACCCATAGCTGGTGTCGGGCAGCAGTACCCCGATGGTGAATCGAGCCGAGTTGGGTTCACCGTCCAGCACGAGCTCCTCTGATGAGCCCGTCTTAGAGTAGCGGAACCGAAACCCCTGGTAAACGGGAAAAGGTACGTGGCAGATATCAATGAAACAGCGTCTTGTGAGGTGGGAATTCGGGCATGTGATGACGTTTCAGTCGACACTGGTTCTGAAATAAATATAGTTATGTTAGGTATTATCTGTTATATGTTTTGTGGAGCCAAGCATATTTTCTGTTCCTTCCCTTAAAGTTAATTCCAAACATGTTTATTCGTGACGGTACGATCATATGAAGTGATATTCTTGTGTGCAGGTGAGATGGCAGTGTAATTAGCTATTGCCATACACACCGAGAGACAGGATTAGCTGACCTGGATGAACCCTCCGTCGAAGGCGGGCGTCCAGGCGAGTGTGACCGCCTGGGAGGAGACGTTGAGTACCCGCAAGTCGAGAGGAGGGTCCGGTACAGAGGGCAGCACCAGCTGCACTGTCTGAGAGTCGGTGCCCAGCCAATTGGCGGCGGTGCAGTTGTACGACCCGTAGTCGGATACCGAGACGTCGTTGATAACCAGTATCGATGCCCACGTCACTAGGTTTACCTGATGGAGGGATCAGTGTTCTGCTGTTTTGTTGCCCCATCATTTGCCTTAGATGAGTTTCATTTTTCGTACCCAGGTGAGGAATGTACGACGCAGGTAACATGTCCTACTTTTTTATGCATGCTTAGGACATAAATAGCCATGAACAAGTAGCGTCGTGAGAAAAAAGCGTCTTTGTAACAACTTACTGAAAACAGACGCAACGTATTTTGTATCCGATGTCCATGCCATCTCGCCACGTCATGTCCTATTATATCGTATCATGTTACATCACGCTATGCCATATTTTTAATGAAAAAGTGCATCATTATTTTCGATGGGGTCTTTTACTTCACGACTGCATTGCGCTGGAATAAGAAACATGCAAAGATGTCGTACACCAACAGCACGCGGTGATGAAAAAAAACAGCAAAACGTAACCTACTATAGGAGACGAAAAACAGCAACCAGCTCATTGGTAACCGGGACGTGGAGTAATTCCTGGAGTAATTCCGGGAAGACGGCGGCGCCCACCTGTTTCCGCTCCAGCCGGTACTTGCCACCGCCGACACTTGAGTCAATGACGTCATCGTTCCGTGACCAGCTGAAGTTGACATCAGGCACTCCTCGGGACCGACAGGTCACGTGAGCCGCCTCCCCACGTCGAGCAGCCGCCTTGGCGAATCGGGCGCTCCTCAGAACCCGGGCAGCTTCTGCGCGAGGCGCGGATTTCAGGTCACGGGGCCGGTGTGGGGCGATATTGGACTGGACAGCTGCGGAAATCCCGGCACGGTAGAACGGATTCGACAGCAGCGGACGCTTAGGTAGAATACGCCTGATTAAATTGTCGCAGACGTCACTATGAAGGGAATTGGCATGGAGAGCGGCTGAGTTCTCTGTCCAGAAGATCCGCCAACATCGCTGCGCTGAGGATGCCACGTCCACTGCCGCTGACACCGGGCTGGTGGATTTGATCGGCCACCCGCAGACAGTCCATGTATCCATGCAAAGCCATTTTGCCTTAGTTGTTCCAGCAAGCTCTGAAATCGTTGAGCAACCGTCTGTGCGAAAACTCGTGTGCCTGGATTTAGGCTGTAAAGAGTTAATGCGTCGTAATCACCTGCCCTCTCCTGATCCCTTGACGCTGTCGCCGTGACCTCGCGTTCCAGGTCGGAAGCAATGCAGCTACCGGCAATAACAGAAACCTTACGGGCTGTGCGCCTCTGAGTACTAATGTTTGCAGCAATTTTTCCCTTTCGCCTGGGGCCGGACTGAAGCTTAGCTTTCCCGGGTGCCCGAAAGGAGCGCGGCGCGAAGTTGTTCATCTCATAAAAGGCAATGCGAAATTGCATATGCATGTAGGTTTAGCGAGAAGCGACGAATTGTTTTGAATACGGTACGAACGGTAGCCGGTTCCGAAGAAATGTCTACTAAGGAAATGGGCCTATTTTGTTCGTTGTAGTATATGCACCTGTTGTTTTCATAGCCGTTAAAACATTGTGGGCAAAGGAGCCGTCAGGCAGACAGAATTCACGATATTTATTTTTCGCTGCAACAAGGGCTGGTCGAGTCCAGGCTAAGCTATCCATCTTACTGAATAAAAGATGAGCTGTCCTTACGTAGATGCTCTCAGGAGTCATAAATGCTCTAGTTACGTGGAGAACTGAGGTTCAATCCTGTGGAGGGCTCTGTACGTTTATTGCGTTAAACAGTCCGAATATTGTCATGGGAGCATCAACATAAGTGCGCAGCGCGCACACACGGCCTTCTCGTAGAGCACGGGGTACCAAGGCAGTGTTAAAAGTGCCTTTTGTCATGACCAGCCGTAGTATTAATGATGCATTTGCTTAAGAGAAGGGAGCGGCCTTCCCTTCCTCCCCCGCGGCCGCCCTCAACATACCCTTCTGCCATCGCTGGCCGTGTGATAAAGGACACACATTATACCGTTGCAGTTACTCAACCGAGACTCTTCGGACAGGCGACAAATCGCCAATGTATGATGTATGATGATGCAATGTACCTCGTATTCCCACCGGTCCATGTGCAGACAATGAACACTGCGTCGCCGCGGCGCTCGAGTTTCGCAGCCGGCAGAAGCGGCCGCTCCGGGACGGGCGCGGCCTCGGGCGTCCTCTGGTGGCGGGGAGGCGTCGCCCGCTGCGCCGTTGTGTCACAGCCATCGCATTCCATTTCCGTCTTTAAAGACTGGAAACCACGCCACAAAAGAGCGCCCTAGGCTGACACTTTCGGCTCAGTTTCCTTCTAACATTATCCGACAGGTTAGGGACAATAATACAGAACAACAAACTGTGTATGTGTAACAGACATGTCGTCTATGTTTTTTTGTGAGGATATGTATTCCAGTACGTTATTTTCATGTAACTTTCAGGAACAAAAATGACATTAAACTGTTTTACGTCATGAACAGCGCAGCTTAACCCTATTCCCGGCAGGGGGGGCTGAATCGGCCCCCTCGGGTTTTTGCTTCCCAATTCTAGGCTTTTTTGACGCAACCTCACAAAACTTGGCGACTTTTCCTACCTATTCTTTTCACGTGCCGTGACAAATTGTAAAATTCTATTTTGCTCAGGGACGGAGCCGAGTAACGTTTTTGGGAGGCACCTCAGGCCATTTTTAGCCATGTTGAGGGTAAAAGAAAAATGTCTGCCAAGAACAGCGTTTTTAAGATACAACTTAAAACTTTCTATGGATGTATAGCAAAATAGTTGGGCAACATGCAGATAAAATCTTGTTCATGTGAAGTCACTTTACAAGGTCAGGTCAAGGTAAAGTCAAAATTTGGTTTTTAGCAATAATTTCGGCGCTATTTTTTTCAAATACCAGACCCGGAATACATGTGACGTAGAATGGTGCCCTCTACTTGTGTATCAGGTTTCAGCCTGATATCTGGTCGGGTCACAGAGCTATGACCTAAAATGTCAGTGCGCGTACCGTATATCAAAATAGCCGTAAAATGGAATTTTTGAAATACAGTGAATTCAAATGATTGAAAACGTCTACAAATAATATTAAATGCACACGAGATCATTCCAAGCGATTCCAAGGTCACGGGGGTCATTTAAGGTCAAAGGTCACAAGATGATTTGAAGAACGTGTGACCATGACAGTTCCCCTTCTTCATGTCCCTCGCACCGCCTATGCTAACATTATACAAACATTGTTATGCGATTTGTACTTCTTTGGCATAACATGACTAACAGAAACCTAAGAAATGTTGTTGTCTTTTTTGTCCATTCAGTTGTTGAAAAACTAATCCCCCTACTTTCGAAACCCTGTAAACGCCCATGAATTTTCTCAAAATTTCAAATGTGTGTACCAGTGGTGAAAGTCCCATCCATAATCTCTCGATTCATTCCAGTTTCATGGAAATCGGTCCATAAAGCACGAAGTTATAAGACGTCCAAAAATACCTCTAATTTTAACATTTTTGCCCCCTGTGTTGTATCCACCACTTTCGAAATTTTCAAAATTTCTTTTAATGAAAATGTATTTGACGTCATGGCAAATCGATTGCCGTTTGTTGCAATGAAATCGGATGTGTAGTTCTCGAGTTCTCGGGGGGGGGGGGGCGAATCCCCCCTGCCGGGAATCGACCATACCGTCCAGCCCTCCGAGAATATGGTTAAGAACCTATGACGTCATTGTGTAGTCTGGAGTAATGACATATAACAGGCGACCTGTCAGTTGGACGCCTCTGACGTCAATCCGTCAGCTGGGATTTCCGTGAATTCCAGCCTGAGGTAAACAAACAGAACACATACGAAGCTGCAATCTGACCCAAACCAGTGGCGGACGTCTGTCCGACTATATAAGCAAAGCCGATCAGGAACTCAACTACAGTAAAAGCCAACGGCTCCGAGATCTGCAGATCGGTCGCTCATCCGAAGGCCGACCAGCCGGCTGCTAGTCAACAAGTCAGCAGAAGATCGAGTCATCCGACCTCCCAGCCTCGGCTATCGACAGTACCAAGCCGGTGAGCATGGAGCTTAGTTGTACCTCTGTCCTGCTTTCTCTGGCCTCTCTGCTCGCTCTGGGTGTTAGCCTGCCCACCCAACAGCAGGCGCCCGCCCAACAGTGGGTGGACCTGCTGGGCCCGGAGGTGGAGCAGGCCGTGTCACGTGCACAGTCCAGCTGGCAGCTGGCGGCGCTCATCGGCCGGCTGCAGCAGCAGCGGCTGAGCGGCGCTGACGCCGGACACAGGGTGCTGGACGAACTGTCCCGACTCCAGACCCGTCTGGACACGGTCGTGCGCGACATGGCCTCTCTGCACGTGGCGGCACTAGGCAGCGTCTGTCTACCGTGCCTGCCGGAGTCAGAGCCAGTGCAAAAGCTGAAGCCGGAGCCGGAGCCGCAACCAGAGCCAAAGACGGAGCCGGAGCCGGAGCCTGACTGTGAGACGCTGCCCGCGCCGCTGCCCGTGGACGCCGCACCGCACGCCGAGCCGGCGCTGCGCGCCTGCGCCCGCTCCTGCCTGCAGCTGCGCGACCGGACGGCCGGCCCCCCGCCCGACGGCGTCTACTGGCTGCGGGGTACGCCGGTGCCCGTCTACTGCGACTTCAGCCACGACGGCGGCGGCTGGACCCTGCTGCTGACGGCCACGTCCAAGTCCGGCTGGGATGTTCTCAGCGCGCTCGGTCGATCCGAGCGGTCTCCCTCGCTCACCGACAACTACTCCATATTGCGGCATGCTGACGCCATCCGGGACCTGGGCACCGGCGCCAGATTCGCCTACAGGATCGAGACACATGCGCAGTTGGGCCGTGGACTCTGGGGCGGCGTATGGTTCGCACCGCGCCACTATAGCTTCGTCCACGAGACTGCATCACAGGTTGACGTCAACTTGGCGAGGAATTTCGGAGACTGGGTCTACAAGGACGAAGGCATCGAACGAAGGATGCCTTGGTTGAACACAGGTGCTCGTGGGTCAGGAAATGACCCCGCAGTATTGACGACCACAGGCACAGGTGGCAATTGGTGGGGAACAATGGTGACGAGGGAAACGGAGACTTCTTTTCATCATAGCCCTTGGATTCACCCGGAAGCTATAGGGTCTGGAATCGTGCTATACTGGATGAGGGAAGAAATTATGTAGATTCATGTGGGTGAGATCGAGAAGACGTATGAAATTCAAGGAAAAAGCGCGTGGCGTCCAGTGGAATACCACCGTGGAGGAAATGCTCCCAGATAGAATCTGGTTTCTCTTTAAGATGAATATGTATTTTATATCCATCTTAAAATTTCCTTCACTTGGTGCATGGCGCTCAGGACGAGTCGCAGTTTTCGTGTCTTCCTTGTGCCCAAAATAAAGAAGGTTGTAAAATGTTGCTTTGCGACCGATGAAATCACAGCCATCTTCGGCTCACCCGGCGAGCCGAACGACGGAATCGGGCGTTTCAAATGCGAGTAGATAACCCGTCACTCAGAAATGACTCATTCGTTGAGCTCAAAGTAAACATGGCGTCACAGAGACAGCAACAAAGCGCATGGCTTGACAGCGCCGAAGGCCTTAGAAGCACGTGACGCGACAGTGGTCGAAAAAAGCATCTTGCTGCATAGGTTTAACATTCTTTGCTACATCTCACATTACCACGCAAAGTGGTCCAACGGAACCTTTGGTCCCTATAAGTACAGTAGCCAGGGGGTAGTGGCGTAGCCAGGATTTTGCCAGGGAGGGGGACAGGGCAAATTTGAGTCTCCTTAACCATATTCCCGGAGGGTTAGACGGTATGGTCGATTCCCGGCAGTGGGAGGGGGCGGATTCGGCCCCTCGCTGAGATCTCGAGAACTACTCGTCCGATTTCAACAAACGGCAATCGATTTGCCGTGACGTGAACCACATTTTTATAAAAAGAAATATTCGGAATTTCGAAATTTGCCTATACAGGGGGCAAAAATGTCAAAATCGGGGGTACTTTTGGATTTCTTACAACTCCGTTGTTTATGGACCGATTTCAATGAAACTGGCATGAATCGAGAGACTATGAATAGGGCTTTTAACATGGGTGCAAAAATCTGAAACTTTGAGAAAATTCATGGGCGTTCACAGGGTTTCAAAAATAGGAGGATTAGTTTTCTAACAACTGAATGAACAAAAAAGGTAAAAACACTTTTTTGGCTTCTGCTAGTCATGTTATACTAAAGAAACACAAATCGCATTACAATGTTTGTATAATGTTAGCACAGGCGGTGCCAGGGTCATGAAAAAGAGAGAACTGTCATGGTCACACGTTCTTCAGATCAACTTGTGGCCTTTGGCCTTAAATGACCTCCAGTGGCCTTGGGGTCACCTGGAATGATCTCGTGTGCATTTGATGTTATCTGTAAACGTTTTCAATCATTTGAATTCACTCTATTCCAAAAATTTCATTTTATGGCTATTGCGATATAGGGTAAGCGCACTGATATTTTAGGTCATAGCTCCGTGACCCGACCCGATATCAAGCTGAAACTTGGTACACAGGTAGAGGGCACCCTTCTACATCATATATATTCCGGGTTGGCATTTGAAAAAACGGCGCCAGTTTCATTGAAATCGGTCCATAAACAACGCAGTTATAAGAAGTCCAAAAGCACCCCCCATTTTGACATTTTAGCCCCCTGTATCCACAAATTTCAAAATTTTCAAAATTTCTATTTGTAAAAATGTAGTTTACGTGACGACAAATCGATTGCCGTTTGTTGCGATAAAATCGGATCAGTAGTTCTCGAGATCTCAGGGGGGGGGCCGAATCCGCCCCCTCCGCCGGGAATCGACCATACCGTCTAGCCCTCCGGGAATAGGGTTAAATATCAAAACAAAATCTTACTCGCCGAAATGTCGCGCACCTCTTCTTACATCCTTCGTGCATGTCTTGTAGAATTTTCAACTTCCGGTCGCGTCGAGTCATTAACCTAAGTTACGTGAAAGAGATCAACTCTCGATTTTTTTAGTGTTTTACAACCACGCCGTGCGATCGATCTACCTAAAACTTTCAGGGATAACAGTCGAGGACATTCCTAAGAACTGCGTTGTCTTGAAATTGTTGTGAAGGTCAAAATAAATGAGATGAGGTCAGCTCAATTCTCGCCTATTTCGCTATTTCTAAGAGTTCTAAACCGTTTCCTCGGGCTGTTGGTGCTGTTCTTGGGCCAAAGAAATCACCAAATACGACAAATTGTGTTGACCCAGATGAAGGGTCATGGGCTCATGTTAGGTAACATTTGGGGTGGACTAGCGAAAAGGTGTCTAAAACCCCGTTTTATGATCCATGGGCTAAAAATGGGCATGAAATGACCTTAGGCCATTTCAGGTCATCACAGGTCACCGTGGTAGAAGCTGAAATACATTCCTAATGCCTGCAATACATTCCTGCGCCAAGGATGTGACTAAACGCGGCATGTAGTGTTGACCCACATGAAGGGTGATGAGGTCAGATTAGGTCACATTTCAGGCAAACTAGCAAAAAGGAGCCTAAAACCCTGTTTTGATGAACTCCGCGGTCAAAACGACACTGAAGTCCACAGCTGCACCAACACACTCCCATGCTGTGAAATGACCTTAGGTCACCTGAATTCAAGCGAGGCCACCGTGATAGAAGCTGTTTCATATCCAGAAGTCTACCTTTATTTCTATGGCTTATTTCATAAGCCAGTGGCAAATCTAGGCGTATAAAGATAAAACACAAGCGTGCTTCAAATCAAGTTATGATCCTACGTCCGGTCAGATCATTTTATCCACTGTATATAGCACCCTACTGATCATGCCTATGGAACCTAACGAGTTCCAGTCCAAAGGAACTCCTTACCTTTCTGTTTGCATTGCTATTGATCCTCGACAAAACCAGAATTAAAGCAAAGGATATGGCCCAATATTAGGTTGGGTCACGAGATCGGGCAGGACACGTTAGGTCATTGACATTCTAATCTGTTGGTATTTAACACATGTTCCTTCAAATCATTTCTAACGTTCTGAAAGAACAGATGAACAACACCTGCCAGCAACGTTCAAAAACCCCACAAACGTAGCGAAATGAAAAATGGCATTATACCAGGTCACCTGGTGTGATGTCATTATACTCATGATATAAATTATATGTCACCGTAATGTAAATTCTGTGAACTTTCTATTTGCATGTTCAGAATTGCTCTAGCTTTATTAGGAAAGGAGCTAAAGCTCTTCTTAAAAAAGATCCTACTCTGACATATATAGGCCCGAAAAATTGCACTATTTTTCGACATTTTTCAAGAATGTTTAGTGCTTTGAAACATGTTTATGGCGAGCTTTGCCGTTTTATAAATCATTATTGTCTAAAACGGCTTCACAATAGTTACTACAATCCACTATTGTACTGCGATGTACTGTATTGCATAGAAATATAGTACATTCTCGGATATCGAGGTTACGAACATACTCGTCGGAATGGATGCGACTCGACTGGGAAGAGAAGGGTCCGAATGATGAGGGGAAGGGTGGCAGAGGATGTGTTACTGGGAGACAGGAGGTGGGCTCGCCGTTAGGTTTGGAGGTAAGGATGAGCCGTCCGGAGCGCTACAGCCACCAGGCGCTGCGCTCGGCAGGCGGGCAAACAAAGCACGGAAACAAAGGCAAGGATTATGTGGAATTAGTGGCAGTAAATTATATGAGGTGATGAATGATTGCAGTGACTCAAACGTTTTGATTCGTTCAAATCGTTCAGTTCGTTCAGTTCGTTCATTGTCAGTCTTGACAGTCTTGTTCATTCATTCAGTTCTGGTCGTTCATGAAGGGTCGTTGCTGGTTGGTGCTGATTGGTGTTGACAGTTCAGTGGCTTTGCTCTCTTCCCTCCTTTATCTATGTATTTATTTATGGACTTCGTGGGCTCATCCAAATGCCATGATCTAGGCCAATGGGACAATGTTTGAGCCGGAACCAAATGGTAAAATAGAGCCGAGGCGGAGGCACGCGCATAACATGCAGCGCACAATGAGATGAATATAAACAGGGTTATACGAGGTGCATATGTATCCCGTATATACCTACATATATACACATATGTTTATGTAGGCACCATACATATCTTCATATATCGAGGTCCGCATGGCGGCACAAAAATCGAAGTCAGAAGCATGACAAACACGCAAACACACATGAGCATCACCGTCATCGAGCAGTGCTCGAGGCTGTCACCATGCTTTTCAGAGCGCACTTGAAACACGCCATGGACATGTCAGTGAATTCCGGCGGCGGGGAATTGTATAGAGAAGCCGCCCGATAGACAAATTGCCTCTTACCGGCGGCCGAGCCCCTAGTGTTTGGCATGCTTAGTTGGCCATTCTGCCTTGTGCTTCATGCACGGCGTAATCGTTGGCTATTTCTTAAGAAAAGCGCAATGAATGGGCTCACCAGTTGGCGGATTTTGTGCAGCAGCGTGAGGGTTTGGCGGTCTGAAAGGTTCGGTGGACCCAGCCGCCCAAAACCTTCTCACATGCCTGATATATAATTAAATTTCCGTTTGCAAGAGATGACACGAGCGGAAATCCTGAAAGACAGCCATGTTTTTGCAAGGATCATTACTAGTGTTGTTATTTTCGGAAAAATTCAAACCAATTTCTGACCAAGTTCCGAGAAGGCCATGCGACTGTCCAAGATCGTCCAAAATCCAATTCTGTGCAAGGAAATTTTGATAAAAAAAAATTAACGCCTGCTTCCGTCCTGCAAGAGCCAAGACTATATGCACTGTTTGTTTTTTACATAAACATGAGCTATAATCATGGTTTAAGAAAGCAGGTGGGATGCAATGAACATGTCTTCCAATTTTTTTGCGCCTGTAGCGCTGGTCATGGGCGAAATGCATGGTTACTTTAATGATATCCCATAAACAAATACCCCTACCTTCACCCCTCCCTCACTCTGCACTTTTTCGTCCCGCACCTACGCTCTTGCTTACAGAAAAGTAGCTTACAAGTAGGTCATAAGGTGCGGTCGCTTCTAAAGCCAAAATGCATATCTGCCTTCCTTTGCATGTGTGGTGCATCCTGCGTAGCCTTTCCAATATTAAATTTGTCTGAAATGCTACTCATTAAAAAGTCACTGCTAGCATTTTTGCAATCTGGCAGCTCTTCAGGTTAATGGGCAGCCATATGACAACAAATACGGCGCATCTTCCTGGGCCATCAAGGAAAATAGGACTCACAGCATTAAGAGGGAAATCTGTGAGGTGCAATATGATAAATGAAATGTATGGCTGGGAATCCAGTCATTTTATATAAATAAATAATGGAGGTTAAATCGTGGGAGGGAAGCAGGATATATGTAACAATAAGTCAACGTATCTGCTGAGATGCGGCTATGTTACAAACCAGTGTTATGAGGGAAAAGTTGTGCCTGAGCCATGTCGTGATACACCTGTTTCCACATCGAGCTGAACAAAAACTTTACATTGGTGCCGTCTTCCATCAAAAACGGCATTTGAGGACAGACTTATTGCATCGAATGACGTTACTGGAAAGCAAAATTAATGACGTTTCTGGCAATCATGAGCAGTTTTCCCTAAGTAAGACAGTTATAAAGATCCTGATGGTATTATATGGAAATGGTACCAATTTTCCTGCGGACGTCAAAGGCCCGATACCATCCCGCACCACTTTTACTAATTCCTGTACCTCACGCTCGATTGCACAAGCGTTCGGCAGCGATTTCATTTCGCAGTCACTAGATGGCGTTACAATCAAACGCCTGAAGCAGCGTGCGCGCCATCGAGCGTCTCTAAGGTTTCAGCGCGAGGGTGCACTAAGCGGGCAGGCGTCAAGGCAAATCCCGCCCCGGCTGGCTGAGGCCAATGAGGGTGCTTTGTGGTGTATCTAATGCGGGTGTATCTAATTAGGGAAGGCGCTATGCAGTCCGATACGGGATACCTATATGCGGCGTGACTGTCGCATCGGTTAGTAAAATTCATGAATGGATTTAACCTACCACCCTTCTTATGACTTTCGTAGCTTAAGTTTTGCAGGGACGCGATGTAATCAGACCGGAAAACGGCCGCGTTATGCAGCAGGTACCTCCACACTCCTGGATGGGCCGAAATATCCCTTTTTCCCAATTTTCCACTGTAAAGGCCCGCTCACTCTCTGCAGACTGAGTTCCAGAGTCTGGAACAGAATCTGCAAACAGTCAGCTGTTGCGAGCTTCCCCTGGAGGCGTCACGTTTCACGCATATTGCATGACGTCACGCCTTGGCCTGGGTCACAATGTCATCTGCAGCAGCCTGCGCAGACAAGTTGAGAAAACCCTAGTCGTCTGCTGCAGACTGGTGCAGAATCAGCGCGAAACGTAAACCAGGATCTTCTGAGCATGATGAATTTGACGATGTATAACAGAGGACTATGCAACTGGCAAAAGCGAAAGCGAGGCCTGGTACTGGACTCATTGTACTGTCCCCGGGCCACCCACGGTCGGCCTCGGGCCGGCCGATCAGTCACTTGACCGGTCCGTCCCCGCGCACAGTCCGGCGGCCGTAGGGGTGGATCCAGGATTTCGCAAAGGGGGAGTGGGTGAATGGTCCGCGCGGGGCCCCCTCCCGGCTGGCTCCCATTTTTTTGCTCTTGAGATACGAAAAAAAACGTTGATCTGTTCGGGTCCAGGCTGAAATATTTGATGTAATTTTCCGTTTTTTTGCCATATAAGGTAACCGAAAAAAACGCAAGCGCATCACCTCGTTTAAGAAACTTTTGTGTTTTGCTCCCGCACAAAGTGCCCAAAATATGGCAACAAACGGCGGGATTTTACGCGGCTGTGTCCTCCCTCTGTCTGAAATGTCGTGTCTGTATCTGGTCCAGGAGCCTTTCTGCCCCCTCGTAGTTCCTGGAGACTTTTTTGGTGGTCTCGGGCAGTCTGCCGTGTCAGGACCTTTCAGGTCCCTTTTTACAGTTTCACGTGCCCCTCGGGACGTCTCAGGCGCTCCTTTGGCAGTTTCATGGACACCTCGGACAACGAAATTTGAGAAGAAAATCGGAAAATTGGAAAACGAAAACCCCAATAACGTTTAGATATTTAAACTTTATCGTGGTTTTCCATCACAGTCACGTTGACTACACTGATCACATCGTCCTGGACTTTCAGTCGTGTAACAATAATTTTAACTTACCTTGAGTGTGAGTGGATTTTGAGTACGGGAGCGCGGAGGGCTGATGTCAAGTTAAGGGTTTAGGGTTTAGCGCTGTAGTAATCTTGGCTGGTTCCATGGAGATGGAGCAAGAGGAACAAATACCTGGAGAGAAGAACGCCTTGGGAGAGGAGTAAGATCAAGGTAAACTTAACAGGCATGTTAAGTTTACCTTGATGGTCAATAAACAACGGAGTTATAAGAAATCCAAAAACATCCCTCATTTAGACTTTTTTGCCCCCTGTATCCACCCCGTTCAGAATTTTTAAAATTTGTTTGTTCTAAAAATATAGTTTATCTCATGGCAAATCGATTGCCGTTTATTGCGATGAAATGGGACCAGTAGTTCTCGAGATCTCAGGGAGGCCGAATCCGCCCCCGTGCCGGGAATCGGCCATACCGCTAACCCTCCGGGAATAGGGTTAAATTAAGGAAGAGGAATGTGTTGGCTGTGTCGCAAGGCCAGCCATCGCCAGGGCTTACTTGTAATTTTCCATAGTACATTAGCACACAGGCGTCCGGCCCCGAAAAATCCCGGTCGATGGCAAACATGCATTAGGTGAATCGCCACCTTTCGGATAGCATCAACATTAAACGCTTGTTTTTTTCCGCGAACGTAGCGCCTGCACAAGGTTAAACAAAATGTCGAAGCCTGTAAACTGCTTCATTACGTCTCTGAGACCGTTCGTGAGTGGCTTTGAAGGATGCGCTAGTGGACTCCTTGCGTGTACGAACCCTATTCCGAGTGAAAGCTTGGTAAGCCCGTGAAATTTTTGTTTGCAGCATTTTAACAATTCATTGTAAACTTGTGAATGTCAAATATTTTTTTATGCAGTGGTTTGGCACATTCTGGCAAACATACGAATTGCAGCAGCGTTTAATGTTGATGTTATCTGAAAGGTGGCGATTCACCTAACGCGTGTTTGCCATCGATTGGGACTTTTTGGGGGCCGGACAATTGTGTGCTAATGTAATCTGGAAAATTACAGGTAAACCCTGGCAATGGCTAGCACTGCGTCACAGCCAGCGCATTCCTCTTCCGTGATTTAACCCTGTTCTCGGAGGGCTAGCGGTATGGCCGATTCCCGGCACGGGGCGGAATCCCGCCGATTCAGGGCGGATTCGGCCTCCCTGAGATCTCGAGAACTACTGGTCCCATTTCATCGCAATAAACGGCAATCGATTTGCCATGACGTAAACTACATTTTGACGAAAATGAAGTTTTGAAAATTTTGAACGGGGTGGATACAGACGGGCAAAAAGTCTAAATGAGGGATGTTTTTGGATTTCTTATATCTCCGTAGTTTATTAACTGATTTTGATGAAATTGGCATGAATCGAGACATTATGGATGGGACTTTTATCATTGGTACGAGCATCTCAAATTTTGAAGAAATTCATAGGCGTTCACAGGGTTTTCAAAATAGGAGGACTAGCCCTTCAAAAACTGATTTAACAAAAAAAGTTCAAATCACTTTTTTTGGCTTCTTCTAGTCATATTATGCTGGAGAACTACCAGTCTTATTACAATGTTTATATAAAGTTAACATAGGCGGTGCCAGGGACATGAAAAAGGGAGACTATTATGGCCACATGTTCTTCAGATCAACTCTTGACCTTTGACCTTAAATGACCTCCAGTGACCTTAGAATCACCTGAAATGATCTTGTGTGCATTCAATATTATCTGAAAACGTTCCCAATCATTTAAATTCACTCTATTAGTGAAATTTCATTTTACGGCTGTTGTGACATACGGTACGCGCACTGACATTTTAGGCCATAGGTCCTTAACCCGACCTGATATCAAGCTGAAACTTGATACACAAGTAGAGGGCACCTTTCTCGTCATATATATTCCGGGCTTGGCATTTGAAAACATAGTGCCAAAATATTTGTTGTAAAATTAAATTTTGACCTTTGATCTTGACCTGACCTTTTGAAGTGGTCTGAGATCAACAGAATTATATCTGTATGTTGCCCAACTATTTGGCTATGCATCTATATGAAGTTGTAAGTTCTGTCTTAAAAGCGCTATTTTTGACAGTCATTTTCCGTTTACCCTTCACAGGGCCAAAAATGGCCTTAGGTGCCTCCCAAAAACGTCGCCTGATTCCACCCCTGAGGCAAAATGAATTTTCAAAGTTTTGTCACAGCACGTAGGAAGGAAAAGTGACTTAGTACACTAGGAAAAATGGCCAAGTTTCGCGAGGCTGCGTCAAAAACGCTGGAATTGGCAAGCAAGAAAACTGAGAGTGGCGTATTCAGCCCCCCTCCCCCCGCCGGAAATAGGGCTAATATTGCGGAAGTGATGTGCAAGACCACAGAAACACGCCGTAGTCAGATACAAATGGATGATTTTCCAGACGTTTTTCCTCTCACACTATCCGACAGCTAAGAGCAACAATAACGAACACAGAAGTAGCATTTATCTTATTGAAGCATTCTACAAATATGTGCATTTTAACCCATTTTGTCACGGAATTGTACCAACGAATATGGTTTTAGGCTTATTATATACTTGGCGAAAGTGTCTTTGGAACAGCATACGACCTGGACAATGAGCCGTAAGCACTTCTGACGTCATTATGTAGTCTCAGAGTAATCACATAACAGGAACGACCGGTCAGTTGGGCGCCTCTGACGTCAATCCGTCAGCTGGTATTTCCGTAAACTGCAGCCTAAGTAAACAAACAGAACACAGACAAAGCTGCAGTCTGACCCAAATCAGTGGCGGATGTCTGTCCGACTACATAAGCAAGGCCGATCAGGACCTTAGCTACAGTAAAGGCCACCGGCTCCGAGATAGATCTTCAGACCGGTCGCTCATCCGAAGGCCGACCAGCCGGCTGCTAGAGTCAACAAGTCAACAGACGATCGAGGCATCCGACCTCCCAGCCTCGGCTATCGACACTGCCAAACCGGTGAGCATGGAACTCCGCTTTTTTGGCCTCTCTGCTCGCTCTGGGTGTTAGCCTGCCCACCCAGGATCAAGCACCCGCCCAGCAGTTGGTGGATCTGCTGGGCCCGGAGGTGGAACAGGCCGTGTCACGCGCACAGTCCAGCTGGCAGCTGGCGGCGCTGATCGGCCGGCTGCAGCAGCAGCGGTTGAGCGGCGCTGACGCCGGACACAGGGCGCTGGACGAACTGTCCCGACTCCAGACCCGTCTGGACACGGTCGTGCGCGACATGGCCTCTCTGCACGTGGCGGCACTGGGCGGCGTCTGTCCACCGTACAAGCCGAAGCCGGAGCCGGAGCCTGACTGTGAGACGTTGCCCGCGCCGCTGCCCGTGGACGCTGCACCGCACGTCCAGCCAGCGCAGCGCGCCTGCGCCCGCTCCTGCCTGCAGCTGCGCGACCGGCCGGCCGGCTCCCCGCCCGACGGCGTCTACTGGCTGCGGGATCTGCCGGTGCCCGTCTACTGCGACTTCAGCCACGACGGTGGCGGCTGGACCCTGCTGCTGACGGCCACGTCCAAGTCCGGCTGGGATGCTCTCAGCGCGCTCGGTCGATCCGAGCGGTCTCCCTCGCTCACCGACAACTACTCCATCTTGCGGCATGCTGACGCCATCCGGGACCCGGGCACCGGTGCTAAATTCACCTACAGGATCGAGACGCAGGCGGACGTGGGCCGCCGTCGCTGGGGCGGCGTGTGGTTCGCACCGCGTCACTATAGCTTCGTCCACGAGTCACCGTCCCAAAACGACCTCAGTCTGGTGAGGAACTTCGACAACTGGAGCTACAAGAGTGTCGGCATCGGACGCAGGATGCCCTGGCTGAACACGGGCGTTCGTGGGACGGGCAACGACCCCGCAATGTTGACGATCGCTGCAGCGACTGGCAACTGGCGGGGCGCGTTGGCGACCAGAGAAACTGAGCCTGGCTTTGACCACAGTCCTTGGATCCGTCCGGAGGCGATACGGTCGGGAACCATTTTGTACTTGATGAGGGAAGAGACGACGTAACTCGGTCTGCATGCTGGCAGGGTCGTAGCCAAGCGGGGGGGGGGGCAGGGGGCCATGCCACCATTGGGGTTGAAAATTTAACGTCTCTTTGCGCATCAAAAATGAAAAAACGGTTCTTGACTTTCGAAATAAGGTTGCCGGAACCCGAGGAGATTTGAGTTTTTACTGGGTTTTATCCTGGCCACTCCTGAGGAAATCCTGGCTATGCCCTGCGTATTGATCATAAATTTATTTCCAGACTCTCGGGGAATGGATGAACTGAAACTTAAGTGGTTTCGTGTTCCCGTTTCTTCTGTACAGCACCGAACACAGACCGATTTGTTTCTTTACATATCGTTTCTAACTACTTGGCCCCATAGGGGATAGGTACGTCAATATGGGCGACGTTACAAAACGAGATTAGCTGTCTCTTCTAGAAAATGGACTCCTCTTAACAAATTTCGGTTACTACTTAGAACTACCCAACCACAACTGGACTTATGATATATGACATGTATCCCGTGTATCTATAATATAGTTGCCAGGAGAATGTTATTTATAATGAAGAGCTGACTGAATCACAATCCATATCTTTGGAGGCAATGCCATGGCTTCACGAGCGAGCGCTGCCAGCCGACATGTCTGGGGTCAGCTCAGTGCTAAGCTGTTCCCAGACATATCGCCTGGGGACAGCGATACGTCTGCGGACTTATCATCCAGCGGCTGCCGCTAAATGACAAGAATATTTGCCTGCTATATGGGATAATGTATAAGACTACAGGCCAAAAGCTGCGTGTGTCGTGCTACGTCGCGGCAGCAGTTCAAATAGAATTACAGCTCGCATCTTTTGCTAACCATTCAAAGAGACATCATTTGCCTACTGTAATTCCATGATACAACAAAAATGGATCAGAGAGGCATATCGCTCTGTCTTCAGCGCACACATTTAAAGGATATAGCATGTAACAAATTGCAAGTAGCCTCGGCAGGAAGCAAATCACTCACCGTCTGCCTTTAGCAATTTTTACAATGCTTCAGCGTTCATTGCAGCTCTGTCTATCAGAAGCAAAACATTTAACATCTATATGCTGAAGAAATGGCACAATGCCATTTTTACTCAGTAGACGACGATTAAGCCATTTAAGGATATTCATAAGCATATGACTTTGATCGTACTAAAAGCCTAAAGGCTGCGCCACATTTTAAGGTACCCTCGCCAGTGGGATCAGTGCGTAAATCATCAGCCCAACAATGCATTTGCAGGTGGTCGTTAAGCGTAAGAATATGCTGTGCCCATGCAACTTGATAAATTTAACACTGAAATGAAAGTACGCGCATAACTGCAAATGCTTGGTAAATGCCCTTTAGCGCTGTTTTCTCAAGTAAATGTACAGGTAACTTTGCCATTTTTATTTCACAACATGCCATGCAATTATCATGCATGCTTTGTATGAGCACACCGGCTCATGGATACCTTTGATGACGACAGCGAACTGCGTCTTGTCGTATCCCAACTTGTTCTCCACGGAACAATCAAAATGTCCGACACTGGCCGGTCCGACGTTGGGGATCTTCAGGAGGGAGGTGCCGTTGGCGAAACTGACGGAAACGTTGGCCAGGCTGTGACCAGGACGGGACCAGTGGAACATGTCCGCCCTCAGCGGATTGGCTTCAGCGGTACAGGCTAGTATAGCGTCTTCCCCTTTGGAGACGGCAGTCACAGAGGATGTCTTAATAATTTCCGGCGGATCTGGAATGAGCGAAGACGTGAGATGCATTTTACGAGAACATCGACTGATTATTTTTTTCTGAATTCGTTTTAAGGATCATTTTGAGCGAGCATTTTCAAAACGCTGTTTGATTACAAAGGACTCACAGAGGACGTCGACGTGTACCCTGGCCGTGGCCGAGCCCAGAGTATTGACGGCCTCCAGATGATACCAGCCGGCATCTTCCCGCCTCACCGACGTCACGTTCATCACGCCGGCCGATAACGTCACTCTAACGTCATCGGACGTCAGCGGGACGCCGTCACGTGACCAGGCGTAGGAGAGCACGGCTGGGTTGGCGCGCGGAGTGAGGTTGAGTGACAAAGGATGATCTCTTGCTACCGTAACGCTGAAGTCGTCCGGATGGAACACTGGGACATCTGCACAAAGAATTGGACGGTTTGTTGCCAGGTTCATGTTTTCATATCGGAAACAGCTAGTCCTAAGGAAACCCCGCTTTTGTTATATTTCCTATTTACCAGCTGATGTGATAGAGCAATGGCACAGAAACGATCGTGTAACTGGGTCTTTGGGCTGCACGCTGGAATCCTGTCAGAAAGTGATGCCATTGGATTGTTATTACCATTGGATCCCAAAGTATGTAACCAACGGGGAGCTTTTCAGGGAGCCAGAACAGTCTCTGACAATGGACGTGCACTGACGCTACTGCTGCCGAGGAAATCGTCCCTTCCGAATACCTCATGACATCTAGGGGGTCCACCAATGGTAAAAAGATCGGCGACATCACTTTCTTCCCCTTTTAAACTTCATCCACATGGTTTCTGGGGTGATGTTAGGCATCGGAGCTAACGCTAAGAGTGGCTTGTTGCCAAGACTATACCGGACTGAATCAGTCCAGCTTGTCTATACCGGACTGAATAAGTCCAGGTAACAGCGGATTTCGTGAAAAAGTTTAAAGCGCCGCCAAGGGTGCGACACGACCGTGTGTTAACCTTACCCTATGTTGGCCAGTTGCCAGCTCCGCGGGCCAAATATCGACCGCCGGGTCGATATTTGGAGTCGAACCCGTCCTCTCAAGACAGGGAGACCAGACCTCTAATAAACTGAGCTACCTATCGCAGTAGATAACTTCAATATTTTGACCCCATATAATCATATAATTTGGACCAAAGTAGAGACCTATGAGAAGAGGTGGACACAAATCATTAACATCCATGGATAGGATAGTGTAAGACCGAACGACATAAAATATGTGAAACTTTTGCTACACGATAGCTACAAGAACCTTGTCATGATTTTCATGGCATGTTGTCGAGGAAAAAGCCATACTTCAGTGACATGTTAAGCTATTGGTCTCAATTGTTTTCGTGAATGTGAAGCAAAATTCCAGGGTTCTCAGCAGGGATCGACGAACTGTTTTGGGTCTGCTCACGCTGCACGTCGAGTGTGAGGGCTTTCTGGAGCTCGCCGGTGAGATCCTGGACCTCTGCCTGACAGAGGAACCTGGCTCCGTTGTCAGTCCAGTTCAGCGTCCTGCGTAACGCCACCCGCGTCACGTGCCTGTAACGGTGCCGCGGCAGTCCAGTGAGGCGGAGGGGAGGCATAACAACGTATGCTGCAATAGATGGCCGATATAACGACGCAGAATAATGATAATTTTCGAGAAACACGGCAAAGGATACATTTGATAGGAACTATTAATTAATGTCTCTTTATCAAGATTTCTTTTTATTTGGACCTGTATTAAGATAGCGACTACTGATGACTATCTTATTCAGGAGAACGTCTAAATCAGAGTTTGTCAACAAACAACTCACAGTTCAATAGCACACTTTGCTGTCTCAAACTCCAATTAGTATGAAGGAGCGTTGAGCTTCATTCCGACCCTTACCCCCCATTGTCGCCGGCTGGAAATGTCTCGGTGCTCTGAATCTGGTCCTTGACCTTCTGACCCCGTGTCCACCAGGTCAGGTGAGCAGCCGGAAGAGAGGGGCGGGACTGGCAAGTCAGGAGGGCCTCTCCCCCCGCCTCCAGGCGGTCGGGAGATACCCATATCTCCAAGTCACTGGGAGGAACTAAAAGACGCAAATACGTTGGTTTTAGTTCACGTAAAATATTAGAGCACATCAACGCAAGGGCTTGTGACAACGACCACGTGGTATTGCAAGCACAAAAGGCAATTTCTAAGAGCACGGGAGAAATGACGGCAACAAGAAATTATCCAGTCTAATTCCTCACTTTATCTGAATGCAGTAATTTTGAGGCCCCAAAATGGAAAGCTATTGATGAGTAACAAAAACACTGGGACCTCTGCCATTTTCAGGCATACAAATGAAGTTACTAAATTTTCGCACATAGTACTCATAAAATCAACCAGCCAACTGACACAGAATGTTCTGGCACTGCAATGTAGATATCTCATGACTTACTTAACGCGTACCATAGCTACTTCAATGCAGCCCTAAATGACGTATGGTTTATTAGGTAGTGCCAATGCAGCACTAGCTTACTCGGTTCAGGGACGTAGTCAAGGGAGGGGGGGGGGCATGGGGGCCGTGGCCCCCTGAGCCAAGCGGCCAACACTAAATACATAGCGATTCTGCACGGATATGAGATAGTGATGATATATATATATATATATATATATATATATATATATATATATATTTATATATATATATATTGCAAAAACAAACATTTATATATCCGTATGGGTTAAATATGAGGTCAGTTATGTAAAATTGCTGTTTTTTCCGATAAACTTCTTCGTATGCCAATGGTATATGACAACATTTGACATTTCCCCCCCCTCCTCAGGAGAATCCTGGCTACGTGCCTCACTCGGCTCCAGCAGTGTGGCATCAGCGTAGTTTAAACTCACAGGGCCCCCGCAGCGTGGCGCCAGTGCGGTCGTAACTCACACGACACCCGCAGCGTGGCGCTGACGTCGCGCGGCCGGAGCGCCGCCTGGCTGCGGCTGCGACAGGTCAGCCGTCGGCCGTTGTCGGCGGCCGTCACGGTCAGCGTCAGCAGACTGTGCGTGTCGCGGCCGGCCGTCTGCGGCCGGCCCACCAGGGGGCGGTCGCCGCTGTACCAGGTCAGCCGCGGCCGCGGGTTACCGCCCCGCACCAGACAGCTGAGCGTCACTCTCTCGCCGGCCTGCAGCACCTCGTCCGGCTGGTAGCCCAGGATGACCGGCGGCTGGGGCGCTTCTGCGGCAAAATGACACACGTTGTACGGTCTCACTAAGAGAGGACACTCCAGCAATCTGGTCAGTCAGGCGTCGAAGAGCAGGCCTGTAGTGCATACTCAGCTACCATTCTCGATCTTTGGGGCAGGCTGGTTAAGGTAGAGAATGTGATTTGACCTCTTATTTGAAGCTGGATAGCGACGGCAGAAGCCTATAGTGTATATGGCAGTGCATGGCGCTGTGAATGCTAATCACAGGACTCACGAGGTACCAAGACAGGGCTCGTAGCGGGAACTCACAGAAGACGGTTACAAAAGCTCAAGGGGTCCCGCGTTGTTTTGTAACATCAGCTCACGAAAGGGCGTATGCTCATGCACTCTGTACTCTAAAATACCCACGTACTCATGGCAGCTGATGTACTCATAAATTATGCGCTCATGTACATGTACGGTAACAGAAGCCCACGGCATGAACTCACGGAGCACAGTGACGGCGGAGCACCACAAGAACTCATGGAGCACGGTGACGGCGGATCACGACAGGAACTCACGGAGCACGGTGACGGCGGAGCACCACAAGAACTCATGGGGCACGGTGACGGCGGATCACGACAGGAACTCACGGAGCACGGTGACGGTGGCGGTGCCGGTGCGACTCTGGTCGATGGCCGGGTTCTGGGCGTAGCAGGCCAGCTGCAGGTCCTGGTCGGACCCCGTCGGCACCGTGAGACTCATGTTGGACACGCTGACCCAGCCGCCGTCGGTCGCCGGCATCGCCGTCCATGTTGTCTGTCGAGAGCGGCAGACTGTTGACCTCAGGAAAAGGGAAGCAGAACGGCAGGCGGAGACGCCAGGCCTATCGCTGCATGACCACACTGCTCGTGGTATCATACGCGTGCTGCCAGATCACCTTTGAACAGTCAGGCTTGCGTTTAAACACTCTTGTGTGCAAAACCACGGAAAACATTCAGGAGGGCCAGACTGTCACACTTCGCCACACCCAGATTGTCTGCTCTGACGACCAGACATAACTGCTCGTCAGCACGAGGTGTCGCTTGTCGACCGAAGCCGGCCATACTCACGTTCGTCATGGTGCGGCCGCCGGCGATCCAGGTGATATTGGCCGGAGGACTGCTGTCCGAGGTCACACAGGTCACGTGCACGGTGTCCCCCGCCCGGGCCACGGCCGTGCCGGTCACCGCCACCCGCTGGGGTCCGACTGGAACCGGGTCAGCGGGTCAGCGGTTCAGCGGGTCAGCGAGTCAGCGGGTCAGCGGATTGACGGGTCATTGACGTGGGTCGGATCATCACGGATGTTGTAGGCTGAGTAGTGTATGGCAGTGCATCATCTTGCGCTTCATACAGATTCTTATAACTTTATTTATGCATATCGATGGAGCAGCTGTTCGCGAAGTTAGTTTCACGAACGACGTGATCTTTTGGTACCAGCCTGCTTGTGCACTTTGTAAGATCTCGTACACTGGGGGGGGCGCATTTTGGCCGATTGCGAATAAATGCCCAAAGGAAGGGAAGGGCAGAGAGGGAGGGAGAGGGAGGAGAAAGGGAGAGGAAGGAAGAGAGGAAGTGAGGGAAGAGAGGACTGGTTTCGCGCCACTCTTCAGACTAGACAGGGCACGTCGCAAAAAGTCTGCTAAATATGCTGCGTGACCGTCATCATCGATGCTATGCTGGAATGGCGTTGATCGTGAATCGGCCTGGCACCGCCTGAGGTTGTCAAATAGGGCACTCACTCGATTTTTCGTGAATTACGTCTGAACCATAAGAGCCAGCTCAACCAAACTCTCAGTACCTCTTAACCAATTAATTCTACATATTTTGACATCAAAATCACCTCCATGCTAGGTCTGGTCATGGAGATATGACGTCATGTGCGAACCCTTGAATGTATGTTTTCGTTTCTTCGGGCGGTGGCGCGAGCATGCTTCGTTTTTTCTTTTGATAATTTTTACGAATATAATGCATGGATTATTTGGATTTACATAGGATACATACATAGGATACGATATCCAAAAGGATATAAAACCGTGACGCGTCAACACTAGAGGCCATGTTAGGTCTCATGCTTGACGACAGTTGGACTGATTTGGATTGTGGGTGATAGAAGTGTTTGCTGCTGACCTTCCCCATTGTTCAAGCCAGACAAACAAATTTATATGCGACTCTTAGCAAGGTTCACCAAATGCGACGTAAGGTCATGTCAGGTCACGTCATAAGTTGATGTCGAAAAGAGATCAAATGCAGCATTATCTGTGGGAGATCGCTCAATAGCAGCAGACAGCAATTATTGTTCCTAGTCAGAAGATGAAGAATGACTATCTGTCCTGACTCGGCTTGACCTTGACCCGATTTGGAGCAGACAGAGCAGATTTCATTATCACGAGATGGCATTTTAGTTCTGTACATGACACAATCAAGAATCCCAGCGAGTACTTTTTGCTCTATGACAGGAAGAGTAATACGACCTTGTCTGGCCTGACCTAAAATGACACTAACTGGATGGAGAACAGGTAATGCGAAAATGATCATCAGAAGGTGATACTTTCTTTTTTTTGCCTCGTAGATCAAAACGACTGCGAATAAGTATCAATCTTTGGTATGTAAAGCAAGATATTTCATCTGACCTAGGCCGACTCTGACCCGACATTTTCTTAACATTCTGGCAAGTTTCTGGTGCGAACGATCGTGGCGCTTCGTTTGATACCCAGCTCTAAGACCAGTATTGCTGATGATATGACGTGCGACCCGGTATCAGTTTTTGCGAAGTCGTGTTATGCGTTTTACGCGATCTGTAACGTCATCAACCACGTAACTAAGCTAACATAATATTTTCTGAATCGCAAAACTCAGAGCTATCAGTTGGTGGTAGAGCTGTTCAGATGCGACAGCTGGATCCTGAAATAACAGCGGGGGGCCTTTTTTGGCACCCCCACGCGGTCGCGGGTATAAAAAGACGCCAGGCGGTGCCGGGTTAACAGGCCGGGCATGTCGCCGTCTGGCAGAAGAAGGTTGGTGAATTTGTCAAATCTCCGGCTGCGTTGGAGCGCTGGGACATTAATTGCGCCGCATCTACCGGACGGACTAAGTTATGCCGCACTGCCTTTGTGGCCGACGTCCTTGTGGATCTTGTGGGTGTAGATCCCTCGGACGGATTATTTCGTCGCTATCTGGGTCTTCGAGTGGTTTCGTCTTTGGTATACACTCTTTAAGTTCTCCAGGGGATCCAGTCGGTATCTCTGGCGGAAAGGAAGGAAAAAAGAGAGCCCACCGACAAATTTCTGCCATTGACAACATACTTGGTTGTCCGTTTTAGGGATAGCTTCTTCCGGTTCAGAGGCTGCAAAGCAGAAAATGTTCCGTCCCGCAGAAGATGACTGATTTACATTACTTCTTTGGCCTTATTACCAAACCACCGACACTGGTGTGATTGCCATACCCTCAAAATGCAAGCAGAGAAAAAATGGAAGAAGAACAAAGCAGAAAAGTTGAAAAGAAAAAAGGACAAAGAAATGGTTTTTCGCTAAACTTTTCCAAACGTTTTCAAGTTTATTCCGTGTGCGTACTTCAAGCACATTGGACGAACAGTGGACGACGAATTTCAAAAACAACAAGCTTTTTGCGAATTTTAATGGTCGTTTTTAAGTTATCTTCGAGTGATGCACTTCCAGTACAATGGGCATAAAAATTTCGCGATTCAAGAATAACGACTTTTTTAATTTTAGTACGGGTATCATTAAAATCATTTAGTGTTCGGTGGATGAGGTGCATAATGAGTGTACTCTGTATAATACAAGTGAAGACCAGTGGCAATGCAAGGAGACTTGTTCTCTGATTTCGTGTGGGGTTCGTATTATGCTGACCCCTCGTGAACCGTGGAAGTACTGTGGTAGTTAAGATCCGGTCAATATGGATGCAGTTTTCAAACTCGACGGCTATGTGTTTTCTTAAAACATTGTAGAGACTAGAAACTTGTCCGTTATACGTTGACGTATGCATGCTTCCTGTCCCAAGGAAATTTATGAATGGGGCCGCAAAATGAATTATACCTAGTCATCTAGGTCGGCAGCTAAACGATAGTTTTGAGAAAGCAGCATCTCTACGAGGCCAGCCGACCTACGCCTTCCATAGTTCAGTACAAAATGGTCCCAACATGGAATCAAAAGCGACAGTCTGACATGCAAGTAGTGGAGGACCTGAGGGTGCATGCGGCAATCTAGCTTATTTGCGGAGGTGCCGGAAGCATTTGAGAAAATTTACAGCACTGAATCAGGCCCATAAGTCGTGCCCTTATGTGTTTCCAGACAAAAGTCCCAGACGTATTCGTCACTATATCCTACGAAAAGTCGGCACAGTCAACTAGCCCAGGTACAATGTTGTTATTGGAAACAGGCTCGGCTTAACATTTCTTGATGAATGTTGTTTTTTGGCAATCCGGGGCCGGGAAGTTTCATGAGAACCCCACTGGTTTCTGAAACGTGGCAAAAACAAACACAAAAACGAAGAGGCGCAGAGACATGAAAGTACGGTTATCTTTACATACAAGTTGCAGTCCAAAAAACAATCTTTTTGCTCTGATATATATATATATATATATATATATATATATATATAAACATGTATATATATATGTGTGTGTGTGTGTGTGTGTGTGTTGATGAAGGGGTTGAAAATTCGCTCGCTTCTCAAATCCCACTTGAAAATGGCGGTTCCGGGCACTGTCTTGGACGGGTAACAACGTCTACGGAGGCAGTCTTTCACATTTCCAAACAGCCAGAAGTCTGACGGGGCCAGGTCTGGAGAGAAGGGTGAGTACAGGATGGTTTCGATATTCTTCTCGAGCAGGAAGTCCATCACGGCACGTGCCTTGTGGGGTGGAGTGTCGTCCTGGTGACGCAGGAAGTTGCTGTTGGCTAGCCTGGGCCGCTTCTGCCGCATCACAGGCAGCAGCTTCTTCTGGATCATATCCTTGTAGTATTGCCCAGTGGTGATGGATCCCTCCAAAACTGGATGGGTCAGGATGACGTCCACTGGTCCCAGAAAATGTGTATAGGGCTTTGCCGTTAGACTGGCAATGTCATAACTTCTTTGGTGGTGGCGATTTCACATCCTTCCACTGCTTCGACTGCATCTTCGTCTCTGGATTATACAGACGGACCCATCATTCGTCCATTGTGATGGCGCGGCTCAAAATATCGTCTGGGTCAGCCAGACGACGTCCCAGAAGAGATTGGCGTACATCAGCTCGCAACTCCTTCTTCGCATAGCCCAGGAGACTCGGCACCCACAGGTGGGCAGGTAAAATTCCTTAGTCACCGCACACAGTAATCGTCATTGCTTGTACTCAGACTTCAGAACCTCTAAATCAGACCCATAATTCCAGCGAAAAATGCATAAAGACAAAACGTCTACCTGACCCAAGGTCAATGGCATTGACGTTTTTGACAAATTCGTGACAACAGAATTGTTGCATCTGTTCCGTTGTCTTGATATGCCAAGTTTCATCTCAGTTTAAGCATTTTGCAAAATGTCGCGCAACTGAAAGTTCTTGAAACATGGTTTTATTTGACTTGTCATACATTACTGACCTGGAGTTACCGGAATTTAAAAATTTACACAAGGTGTAAAATGGTATTTGTAAGGTAGATGTATAAGGTAAGGAGATATGCAAAAAGGCATCGTGCCACTGCGGCTGCCCGTTTCTTTTCATTATCGTAAAAAAAACAAATGATTCAGGACAGTGTGACAAAAGGATTTAACTCAGGGTAATCTCATACCACTGATTGTTTTTTGCCACGGCTTCCGCCGGGGGTATTTTTTTATGTTGTAATTTGTATATAAATTATATGTACATAGTATAAAATTTAACTTACCCATATTTTTAAAGGTGACAACAGACCGAAAGTGCTAACAAAAACATGAAATGGGAAGGCGTACACAGGGGCATACACACAGCCACAAACGGCAAGCGTCCGACGACTGCGAGAGCCACGGATTACACACACACGAAAAAAACTTTGGCAAGGAAACGAATGAGTGAGTACGAAAACATATTCGACCGTTTTAATTCATGGAAAAACCTGTTTTGCGACCCGTTGCGAGTAGTTAACGGAAATTTCATATCATTTCGGACCAGAGTTGGGAAACTGTCGTTTTCTGGTATCAAGGAGCACCAAAAACTTTATACTCTAAGAAAAATTGTGTACTCCAAAATAGTCATTTGCCACTCCCCCAAAAGACATGGGTATACTTACTCAGACAGAGTCTGAAGCCGTCCAGCGTCCCCCTTCTACGGTTGATGGTTTACGATCTATACTCGGCCGTTGAAGTACACTCCGAACCCACGGCCAGCCGCCTTCTACACCCTCCCCCCCCCCACGGTCAACAACTCCGCTGATCTACAATGTAGACCCAGGAAACTGGTTTGCCCCCCCCCCCCCCAATAACGGAGCCGCTGAATCCGCCCCTGCTGGCCACAGATGCTTTCAAAGCACGTAGTTCGTCCATGTTTCTCACATAAACGCATCACATTTTATACTCCAAAAGAGAATTTGTACTCCGACACCATAAAGAAAAACCAGGTTTCAAACACTGTTCCGGACATATTCTCCTTTTCGGTCTACCTAAATGAATGCCTCTCACCCCTTCCCCTCTCTCACCCCGGCCCTCACCCTGCCTCACCCTACGCCCAGAGAAGCCGACAGGCACCCACCGAGCCCCTCACAGCGCCGAGTACTGACCAACAGCATTGCCACTAGTGGTACGTTTTGTCTTGTGTCTCTGCCTCGCAGCATATTTCATCCTACTACGCTAATGCCTCGCACATCGAATATTGATTTCCGTTTCTTACTGCTTTCCCTGGTCATTTTGCTTTATTGCGATAACCAATGCTGTCTGTGCATAACGCGGTATTATCGTTCTCATGTTTTTCAGTCATGGCTCATTTATCCTATCCCCCAAACTAAACTGTAGCAGATTTCTAACTACCTGCGTGATAGCTGAATTGGTGATGAGCTCGCTCGTGCCGCTCTTTCTCGCGAGTCATTCACAGAGAAAACCTACTAAATCCAACTTCTATTCACTTCAGTCGTTCACTAAACTTCTATACCGGCACCTATACTATACGGAGATGCTTCCACTATGCGTTCAAAATCACAAGTGTCCCCTTGACAACGAGGGGACGCTATTTATACTCTCTACAAACGGAAACGATATGGGGCGGGAGGTACAAAATTGACGTGTTGTCAACCAATGAGAGACGGTGACGTCATCAACCACGGGGAGCAAACCGGTGTGTGAGGAGTTCGAGACCATTCAGAGTTGCCGGCATCGTATAGCGATTCCAAGAAACATCGGATGCTAATCTGCATTGTTTGTCATTTGTACTGACTTCTCCACGGGGACTATCAAGTCGCATTGCTGAAGAATATCATTTAGCGAAGCACTCCCATTGCTGAAACCGAGAACATCTTGCGCATCCCAGACAGGCATGTAGCCAAAATTTTCCTCAGGGAGGCCAAATCCCAAATTTTGTCACATGCCACTGGTATATCAGGAGATTTATAGGGAAAGGCAGCAATGTTATGTAATTTAACATCATATTTAACGCACAGGAAAACTTATAATGTTTGCTTTTGTAACATATCTATAGTCACTATTCCGTCTTCGTGCGAAATCGCCATGCATCTAGTAAGGATGGTTGGCTCCGATGGGCCATGGCCCCCATGGCCCCCCACCTTGGCTACGTCCCTGATCCCAAACGCCTTTGTCTGTGACGTCAAACTTGGCCTTAAACGGCTGAACAGTGAGACTGTCCTACAGATGGAGATATTTATAGGAACTCTTTAGAATTTTGCTTCAAACTGATAAACGAAGAACTTTGGGGTAAGCAAAACATTTTTTTACTTACGTTTACAAGTAACTGTGGGTTGTTTAACCCGGCAACACCTAAGAGGATGTCAAATAGGGCACCCCTCGATTTGTTTGTAAATAACTTCTGAATCGTTAAAGCCAGCCCAACCAATCTTTTAACACCCCTTCACCAATCAGTTCTACGTATTTTGGCTTTAAAACCATTTCCATGATATATCAGGTCATGGAAATATGACATCATAACTGATTCCTTTCATGCATATTTTCGCCTCTTCGGGCGGCGGCGCAAAAAATTTTTCGTTTTTTAGAATGTTCGCGAACATAATGTACGGATTACATATGATACGGTCCCTAAAACCTTGTCTAATGTCCTATCTATCGTTCAAGCCAGGCGAGAAAATCTATATACGCCTCTTAGCAAGGCTCACCAAATGCAACGTGAGGTCGTGTCAGGTCATGTCACAGGTTGATGTCAAAACGAAATGAAATGCGTTGTTGTTTGTGTAGGTCGTTCAGTAGCAGCAGAGAACAATTATCTTTCTTAGTCAGAAAAAGAAAGATGACTATCTGTCCCAATGTGGCTTGACCTAGACCCGATAAAAAACGGACAGAGCAGATTTTATTATCACGAGATGTTAGTTCAGTTCCGTACATGACGCAATTAGGAATTCCAGTAAGTAATTATTGTTCTTTGTCAGGAAGAGTAATGCAACCTGAATGACCTGACCTGACTGAATGAATGATGATGATGATCTAGACTTATCATAAACGATGAAATGGTCTAAACCGATCTTGACTAAATGAAAAGCAGATAATGCAAAACTGACCGTCGAAGGTTTCACTTCCGTTCCTTTTGTTACGTGGATCAATACGGCTGCGAGTAAGCATCGATCTTTGGTATGTAAAGCAAGACCGATATTTCGCCGACCTAAGTTGACCTTGGCCCGAATCCTTTGACATTTTGGCATGCTTCTGATCCAGAAGATCGTCACCTTTTGTTTGATACCCAGTTGAAGGCTCTAAGACCAGTATTGTCGATGACATGATTTACGAACCGGTGTCAACTTTTCCGACGTTGTGTTACGCGTTTGACGAGACTTATGACGTCATCAGTCACGTGGCCAGGGCTAACGTAATATTTTATTATTTTCAAGGCACAGGGCTATCGACTGATGGTAGGCCGATTCATTTGATCGGCCTACCATTATTTGAATATCATTTGATCGAGGATCAGATCCAATCAGAGTCAGAATCCAAGAATCAGATCCAAAGATGACAAGAGTTTTTTGTCACTACTATGCGGTCGCGGGCACAAAAACACGGCAGGCGGTGCAGGGTTAATCAGTGACATTACTATTTACGACCGGCGGCGCCGTGGGAACCCTAGAAATATCGATTCATATGTGACAAATTCGTTAGAAAACCGAAACTTTTCTTTAAGTTGCGTCAGCATTTTATCCAAGAAAAATTATCCCAAAATCTTCACATTCAAAAAGGAAGTGCTTAAAAACATCTACCTCGAAGCATATGAGACACAAGGGGTCCCCCATGAGTCTCTGTTGCATAAATATTTACAAGTTAGAATATACTTGCTTTTGATTCTGTTATGCAAGGACTTCAGCCGAGCTGAGGTGGTGTACTTATCGGAAATTTCGCATATTTGCCGCCAGCTGCAAGGGTGAATGCCATACGACGTTCATTGGCAACCTCTGCTGGGACGCTGATGTTCACAAGATTATAAAGAAATGTTGACTTCTGAACTGAACTACCGGGATACGTTTTTCGCCCGTTGTCCTGAGCATAATTTCTGCTTTGTGTTGTGGCTGGGATTCCGTCTAAGCAGTTCTTCCATGCGGCTGGTAAAGCACTCAGAGTCTTTGAATCGTCCAAATGCACGCTCTGAGTAGGATATTTCCGTCTGATCTGGTCAGCATTCATATCTTCCCCTTGAGTCTGCAATGCCATCAGTCATTCTGATGCCTGCGAGGTATACAGTTTTTATAAATGCTGGCTGATTGTTTATTCTTATGTTGCCATTGTGCCAAAACTTTGTGCATGAACTTGATGCGCCTTGTTAAGTGAATTTCAACACATTTTCTGGAAGCTGGTTATTATTTCTTCACAAAATGCTCGTATTTTATTTTTTTAAGTTGTACCGCATATGTTCATTTTCAGTAGATCAATTAAGTTAAATCCGCACAGAAAGGATTGTAACAGTTGTCGCCATGTTGCATTGGTGTTGGTAACAATACGTCTGATCCAAATTAACCTGAGTGAAGCACAAAATTTATCCATGTCGATTGCGTTCAAGCCGCAATGTTTTGCTCCTTCGCAAATAATTTTCCGCGCAACTTTGGGTGCTTTACCGCGCCATACAAAATTAATGGTGCAACTTTGAATTTCTTTCAAATCCACATTTGTGATCATGCTGCATAACGCGATACACACTACCTGCGACGCAAGGAGAGGTTTAGCGACTACGATTGGACCCTTAATTGTTAGATTGCGCTGTGGCCACAAGTGATGAAAATTACATCCGTCCCTTGTTTCTAAACTAGCTGTACGGCTTCAGCCATCTTTTTATAGAAACGTGCTCGAGAGGCAAATTAACTCTCCACCAAATGTGGTATTTTTCCACTTTGCAGCCTCGCCTGCCGTCAGGCAAAACCTGCTCGAATACAAAAATTTCTGTCCCCAAAAAAAACAAAATACCTTCACGCAACTTGGCCCAAGATGGCCTCTGGTCGTCTGGATATTGCTCCGATTGAAAAAAATTATCATCGTTTTATGACAGTGTTGTCAAGGCCATTTTGAAAGGCGTTTATATATTTTCTGCGGCCTTTCTAGTTATTGAGAACTTGAGGCGTTGCCATTAGCCGCCTAGCCTGACAAAGGTGGATCCGGAGGACGATCAGGCGAGGCTCTTCATGCGAGTTTGACTGAATGGCTGCTAGGGTGATGTAAGGGGTCGGGACCCAACCTAAGCGTAGCTTGCAATCCGAACGAGCAAATCTTGGTAACGGCTGACTTTGTGGCGAAAGTTTCACACGTTGCCAAACTGAAAACGATTTTGTGGCCACTAGTGTGACCACAAAGGGTTAACACTATTCAGAGTACTGTTTTCCAGAAACACAAAAATGCAAGAAAAAGGCAGCAAAATGATAGCCGGAGCAGTTCAGATATTCCACAGCAGAAAGCTTTTAACATCATTCTTTTATTCCACAACAGCAAACAGTGTCTGCGCCTTGTAGACATAGTATACAACCAACAGAAAGAGGTATTTTCATACAAATTAGACGTAGGAATCCCGTAGCATGCATGAGCAAACAGACCGAATTCCTACTCGGTACTCACAATGAACGATCGTCTCCACCTGGTCGACCATCGGCTGCGGATGGACTTGGGACGAGGCTCGGCACCGGTAGATGGCGCGCAGGTCGGACTGGTCGGCGATGAACGTGTAGGTGGCGCTGCCTCCGCGGCGGGTGGCCCGGTAGGCGTGGCCGACCGGGCGGCCGTTCTTGGTCCAGAGCAGCTGGGCCGGCGGGTTGCCGCCCTCAGAGAAGCAGGTCAGCGTTCTCTGTTCTCCCATTCGCAGCACCTCTCCCGGGGAGTAGCCGCTGATCTTGGGAGCACCGGGAGCATCTGAAACAACGCATCGTACAGGACGAAATGAAAATGAGGCCACTGCTGTATACAGATCATTGTCTTCTATGCCACTATGCAAGGCAAGCCTAAAGCCATGCTTTTCGTAAATGAGATAGCGCAAAGTTCATTCTTTGCTCCTTTGTTCTCTGCGACCGGTGCTATTTCAAAGGGTTGCGGACTACATTTAACGGAAATGGTGCACGAAAACATTCTGTTGGGCATGTAACTCGGATGCATAAAACCATGTGATTTAAGCTGAATTTACGTTACTTAGTAATATACGCAACAAGCACTTTAAGTACGTTAAATTAAGTCAAGCAACGACGTCTTCTAACAACAATGCCCAACAAAGCCGTCCCTCGATATTTTCTGAACAGGGTGCGGTTTTTTAATGGCAGATGCCATCAACAAGTTCTCTAGCTCTTACACAGCACGGAGAGTGTGACGGTGGCGTTGAAGAGGTGTCGCTCGGACGGCTGGACGGCCGGGTGGTCGGCCAGGCAGGAGTAGCTGACCCCGTTGTCGTCCTTGCTCGGCCGGAGCGTCATCGAGGCGCTGCTGTCCTCGACACGCCCGCCACCGGGCCCGGCGACCACCACTGGCCGGTCGTCTGTCCGCAGAACACGGCCCGGGGCAGTCGGCTCAGAATGCCTTGATGTTCACTCGTTTTTTATATGTTGGTCTTGTCACAAAGTGAGACAGCCAATTTTCATCCTGTCTTTCTCGAGAGCCTCAGGAAACAAGAAAGTTACGGGTTGCGCTAAGGGAAAAGCGGTGATTTTCCCCCTGGACGTTGGGGAAAATGCCAGCGGAGTTTTTTGCGTGTGTGCTTGTAAGTGATCAAAAACAACCATGCTTTGGGCCGGAAATAATTTTCAAGCTTTCTCGAGCCAACATTATCACCTGTCATGCAACCGGCATTACCGTATGACACTGAGATACCAAAACATGTCTCTATACTCCTAATTCTGGAGAATTTCTTAGACTTGTACTGCCGCCTTCACCGAGAAGTCACTGAAGCCCACTGGTTCAGTGCAGAGCACGTTTCATCTCATCGACCCACCCGTCATCACTGAATGTCACCTGCACCCGTGCTAATCCAATGGGGATCGTGTTCTCTATGGCTCACCCACCTGCCTTCAGCAGAAATCCACTGAAGCCCTCGGTGGCAGATCGGACAGCGAGTTCTCCCTGACACACCCACCTGCCTTCAGCAGATATCCGTTTCAGTCCACGTGTTCCAGTTACGAGTCCTCTTTCCGCCTCAGGCACCTGCCCTCAGCAGAGGCCCGCTTTAGTCCCAACGGACCGGCGAAGGAATTTGGCACCCTTTAGCACACCCACCTGCCTTCGCGAAGGTCCGTTTCAGTTCAATCGGCCCAATGTAGAGTGTTCCGTCCACAACACCCATCTGCCATCAGTCCAGGTCCACTTCACTCCCGTCCTATCCACTCCTGATGGTCCTGTGGCGAGAGTGTTCATTCTCCTGGTCACCCACCTGCCTCCAGTGGACGGCCATCTCGCTGCCATTCGATCCCCGCTGCCGGTCGTGCTCCAGTGACGTCACAGGTCAACGTCACCGGGTCGCCTTGGGCGACCTGGACGACGCCGGAGGATGATATTCCGTCGACAGTGGCCCACAGATGAACTGACCGGGGCTTCACTGCCAGACAGGGAAGGGGACGCCGTAACAGTTAAAAAGGCTGATATAATGACAGACAGCACAAATCTTGCGATGTCAGAACAAAAAAAAACGAACTGACAGAATGTCATTTCCCTGACGATTCTGGACTACCCGATCGTCGTTCCTGGTCATGTCCAAGTACCAGAACTGACACGCTTTTCACACATGTTTCTTTGTGTTCCTACACCATGAACCTCCTAGTATGATGGGATGTCTCTCATTCTAGATGGAGGTTTATTTATCTATTTTTTCGAGTCCTCTCGTTGCTCAATGGAGGTGTTGGAAAAGAAGTTTTTACATCAGTTGGGACAAGTCCCCAAAGTTGTCAACTTAATCAGTCAGGACTGAAAACATCTGAAATAATGTTACTTGTGGACAGCTGTCAGTCAAAACGGATTCGCGTTTCTGTGAGTCATGTCAAACATTTAGAGACACCAAGGTTTTCACTAGAAAAACAAAATTTGAAAAGCGTTCTGTCAGGACGTGATGGATGAAATCTGCCAGCAGCAGTTCAGCGGAGTCGTCTCGACCACACCACAAATCTGCTGTCCAGCATTACTAAGAGCTGGTCATTTCGGGACGATTTAACAAGCCATAACTTTCCGGGGACGTCAATTACGCTGGCGATTCCGGGAAGATGTTGTATTTGACATCGTTCAGGCAATGCCGGGATCACATGACAGATGCACCAACTGGTTATGAATCACGAAGTTCACGGCCTTGTCATGGAAATACTTCGCCACTCAGCATACCTACAATTGATCTACGAGTTCTTTAGCAGATCAGGGGGCGTTTTGCCAGCCCATGTGGTGAACGGATGCCATTAATATCATGCCAACGTAGCGATGAGTGGTTTCAGATTCTACTGTACCATCAATTTTCCCATGCAATAACGGAACCCACGTGCAGTGTTCCGGCAATCGCCCGCGCTACATTCAGCAGAAGATTGCCGCCGTGGTAGCACCTAGGTCTAAGCGCCTGCAAAAGGCTACGTTATAGTGGCGTTCACGTTCAGACCAAGTAGACCAAAACGTTGTCTGTAAAAGCTGGCAAGTTCCTAACGAATATTGTTTCAATCTTCGCTGAACGCAAACTTGTAATTTAGCTAGAGCGACGGAACAAAAACGAGAGTGTAGCTCGTCATTTTCTGATTTCAATGACATCAGACTTCACCAATTCACGTTGCCTGCTGACCTGTCAGGTCATCGCGAAGAAGAATATTGCCGATTGCCGTTTGCCGTCTTTACCGTCATAAAAAGTTTTGTACCAGAAGTGTCTGTAACTCGTGTTTTTTGTAACGGCTTGGGTTTAAGAATGGTCAGCCCTTGCATTCAGCGGCAAACATTATCTCGTCAATCGCGTAGGTGAAAGTCCTTGCGTTCGCTGAGGGTTAAAAGAGGCAAAGAATTATTTGCAAGTCATTCTTAAGTGTCGCATTTCGAGTGAAGCGAGGGTTTGCGAGTAATTGAATTATTTCTGATTTCCGGGTGCCTATTGCAGCTGAGTGAGCCTAAATTGAGTGGCGCGACAATACTGCCGTAAGGGCTTGTGAGCTTGGCATTCTCGGAGAAGATCAGACCCAGTAACTAATTTGCACAGATCTCCAAAACCGAAATGGAACAATTTGCCTTCAGCTGTATCAGTGGGGTGGCGTGCCAGCCGCCAATGAGATCCTGGTAGCCTCAGGACGCATGCGAAATCTCTCTTTCAGCGTTGGGCTCGAGTGACTCGCGGCACTTCCGTCCTCACATCAGGCCCGGCTCGGGCGCGGGGAGCACCATTATGCATATCAGATCAGCAACAAACGAGCCGGCCTCGGAGGAAGTGCCTGCTGTTCCGGCGCCGTGACATCAGTCGATAGCTGTGCTCCGTGTGATCTGCGGTTTGATGACACGTCGCTTGCAATTTGCGTCTGTGCATGGTGACGGACTCTGCATGTGACATCAGGAGAGGGACGTTTCAGAGCTAGTTGCAGGTTGCCCAAGCGTTTGATTTCTAAACTAAGAAATGCCGCTCAGCGGCCTGAAAAACTGATAAACAGTAGACATACTGTAATGAAGAAAGGGTGCAGCAGCTAGTCCAGTGGACCATGAAGCCGGTGATCCCGTCGAGCATGACTTGCCTTTTCGATGGACATTGCGAGTTGAGTTTAATATCATGCAGCAGCAGTTCGCTTCGTGAAAACTGATGCATATAAAACAAAACAGCCATGAACAGTTTCGACACAATACGACTTTCTACGAAAGCTACAGTTCATGCAATAGTTTGTGCCGAATAAAAACTGCAGTTGGAAGCTTACTGAGCACGGTGAGGTAGGCGTCGGCCCTGATGGCCGCTTGACCTTTGTTGGGCGACACTTGGCACTGGAAGCGGCCGTCGTCGTCCAGGGTCAAGTTGGTGATCTCCAGGTCATGCACCCCTGACCCGGGGTCACCCAGCAGCCGGTACCGAGGGTAGCCGGGCATCGGACGGGCGTAACCTGCAACGTAACAAATGGTGTCTGTGGAAAAGTTGAGCTGTGATTCGATGCGATACACTCGCTATTCGCAATAGGAACAATGAGATCCACTGGAGACTTCAACTGAGCTATGTATGGCGGCAGCGAAATAAACAAAAAAAGGCATAAATTCAAGTGTCTGAGCCTGTTTATGTGAACATTTCAACACACAAGGTGACAAAAAAACACATCACAATGCCTGGTACTTTTTTTTACAAAAATTGGCGCTTCCTCACGTAATATTTAGTTTTCAACTTCTTCCCTGCACCTAAAGGTAAGTAACGTAGCTTCGTAGTCCACCGTAACACCTGATTTGACTACTACCACAAAATTCGAGTGAATAGAAGTACATGTAGTAGCAGAAGAAGTACGCGCTCACCAAAGTCTGAAATCCATTTGGTCTTGCACCACATTGTATAAGATCTATTTACAGTTTTAACACGCGCAGTGGAAGGGGGGTCTTTTCGTGCCCCCCCCCAATGTTTTTCTTGAATATCTCGATCGGATCGGAGCTGATGGTATTTATGGCAATTGAAAAACTTATCGATTGACGCAGAAAAATCGGAAATCGACCCAAATTTTTTTGAAGTTTTAAGCATTTGAAGTCAGAGAAACATAACGAAAACGATGGTTGTCGCTGACAAATGGGAACCTTGTGAAAGAACCAGCGTTCTTCCTAAGGTTACCGTCTGAACACAATCACGCGACGTCATTTGGGCATAAGTGATGGAGGTACCAAGACCAAAGTCAGAGTCATTCAGGGCCAAGGTCACCCAAGGTCAAGGTCAACCAGCTTGTGAACTCATCCAAATTTGCTTTGTAACATGTCGGTTTGTCTGAAATATGCATTCAAAGACCCTATTAAAAAGACTTTTACCCACACTGATACATTTACATATACCAGGGTCAGTCAAGGTCACGGTCGTCAACGGTCAAGGTCAAATATCTTGTGATCTGGCCCAGATTTGCTTCGCGACAAGTCGATTTGTATGAAATATGCATTCAAAGACCCTAATAAAAACACGTGCACACATGGATACGCTTATATATACCAGGGTCATTCCAGGTCAAGGTCATCAAAGGTCAAAGACAACTACTTTGTTTCCTGGTCCAGATTTGCTTTGCAAGATACCGATTTGTATAAAAAATGCATTCAGATATGCTTACTAACAACACGTTTGGCACATTGATACATGTATAAACATATATACATATATACATGAATATCAACGCTGGAAGTGACCAAATGTACCGATGTTGACTACTTTCACTCAAAATATGCCAAAAGATACGTGTGACGCCCTTATTTACATTCAAGCTATCCCGTGTTGCTCGAAATCTGGTCTGCAAAAGATGACAAAATGGTGCCATAGGTCAATGGCCTGACATGACCTCTACCCGAAATCCTCAGCCAAGACGCCAGATGAATGGAAATTGTCGTATTCCACGTTTTAACGGCCAAACAAACATTGTTTTCCCTTTTCGTTCGAAAAGTGGCACGCAACCGCCTGTATGGGTCGAGAGTGTCAAAATTTGACCTTTTCCACACCATTTGACCTTCAAGATATTGACCTAGGGTCATAAAAATTGCACGCAATGTAAATCGGCATAACCCCACCCTGTGCATAAAATGCCATGTCTCTACTTTCTGTTTCCGAGATCGGGGTGGGAGGCACTTTTGTTCCCCCCCTTCCAGTGCGCGTTAATGCGAAACCCCCTTGCACTGCGCGGGTTAAAGCCTCAGAGCGACAACGAGATATCCGATAAATGATGGGTTAGCATCTGTTCGCCAATGTCAATATACCAAGGTTCAAAACTGTCCCTCTGGGAACAACGTTGACCTTGAACGTTGCTTGAATACGGAATTAACGGACCGCCAACGATCGACCCTTGCGCTTTTCCAACTTCCTTCGTCCAGTGAAGGTTTTGCTCTTCAGTCGGTTGTCGACCCGGCGCAACGCTTTACGTCTCTGCGGCAGTCGCCAGTCTGGTCGTATGCAGGGCCCGTCCATTTCGCCGCCCGCGGAGGCCATTTCCGGGCCACCGCGGCACTTGTCCCGCCCATGTAATGACTCATCTCGTCCAACTTAGCGCCGCGGACGGGCCCAACAATTTGTCTCGGCCTCGAAACCCGGCTCGAATCTCGCCCGGAAACCAGCACCGAGCACTCTGGAGGCGCCGTCGAGGCCTTGCGTTGATTCTGAACTCCGACGGCCCTAATGAGCAAGCGAACGGCTTGTGACATCTTGGTGTCACAACGTCATCAGTTTCCAATACTTCCCCGTTTTTTGCCATCGTCCGGCGATTGATGGTTTGGATGACCTGGCGGTGACCTGTCGTGACCTAGCCGCCTGACCCGCCTCCCGTCCGGTCGTCCGGAGTAACAAACTGGACGATCAATTTAGGTCGGAGCAGACTGCGGCGGTTCCAGGCGGTGACCCCATCCCCCGGGACTGGAAATCGCTAGCTGGAAATGCATGTCGGCGAGAGATGTCGGAGCTGAGCGAATTGAAGGCAAGCTGTTTGCTGTTTCGGCCATAAAATGTCTCAGAAATGGTGGTCTCATTTTTCTCTCAAATTCTCTCTCTTTAAAACTCAAATCTCTTCCAAACTTCAAACCCTTAAAATCGCATTTTTTCCAAGGTCAAATTGCAAAAATGTCAGAAAGCCCAAAACCTCGAAAACGGTACCTCAAAATGACGAGGGATGACATTTGCCAGATCCCTTTGCATTCTGTTCGGGTCGTAGTGTAGCGTGTCATCGACCAGGCTAGGCCGTCAGGCAAACCGACATCACAACATTTCCAGCCCTGTGAACTATGGTTCAGAATCTGAACCGTCTTTGACCGGGCCTTTGCATTTTTAGAAATTCTTGAAGCACGTGTTTACTTTCAGCCGAGCGAAACTGCCAAGGAATCTCTCGTGTGGGCCACATTGCGGTGTATTGTGCCAGCGTAACTAGATTCGTTTTAAAGCTGCATTGATATGCCCTAACACGGAACCGCGTGACGTATTTTTATACCCGCGACCGCCTGAGGGTGTCAAAAAGGGCATCCCTGTTACCTCAGGATCTTACCGTCGGATGTTAACCGGTCTACCGGCAGTCGATATCCCTGAGTATTGCGATTTAAAAAATACTATGTTAGCCCTAGTCACGTGACTGATGACGTCACAGGTCACATAAAACGCAAAATGCAACGCAGGAAAGACCTACAACGGTTCGTACATCATATCATCAGCATTACTGGTCTTATAGCCTTCAACAAGGTATCAAACGAAAGTCACGATCGTCAGCATCAAAAGCATGGCAAAATGTTCAAAACGTCGGTTCAAGGTCAGCTTAGGTCAGGTTAAATGTTGGTCTTACTTTACATGTCAAAGATCGATACTCATTCGCAGCCATTTTGATCTACGAGGGAAAAAAGAGGAAAGTGAAACCTTCTGATGATCAGTTTTCAGTTACCTTCTTTCCGTCCAGTCAAGGTCATTCTAGATCAGGCCAGATAAGGTTGTATTACTCTGCCTGACAAAGAGCAATAATTACTCGATGGGATTGTTAATTGCTTCAATTACGGAACTGAAACGACATCTCATGATAATAAGATATGTTCTGTCTGTTCCTTATCAGGTCAAGGTCACGCAGGGTCGGGACAGACAGTCATTTTGCATATTCCGACTAGGAACAATAATTGGTTCTGCTGTACTGAATTGGTAATGAATGAAATTGGTACTGAATACTGTAATGAATTGGTACTGAACGATCTTCCACAGAAGATGTTTTCTTTTATTTCGTTTTGACATCAACCTATGACATGACCTGACATGATCTGACGTTGCCTTTGGTGAACCTTGCTAAGAGTCGCAAATAGATTTGCTTGTCTGGCTTGAACAATGTGGAAGGTCAGCGGTAACCACTTCGGTCAACCACAGCCAAATCATTTCAACTGTCATCATGCCTGTGACCTAGCATGACCTTTAATGTTGACGTGTCACGGTTTTATATCCTTCTGAGGACCGTATCCTATGTAAATCCAAATAATCCATGCATTATATTCGCTAATATTATCCAAAAAACGGCGTATGTTCGCGCCAACACCCGAAGAGGCGAAAACATGCATGCAAACGTTCACGCATGATGATCTCCATGACCTGACCTAGCATGGAAATAGTTCTGATGTCAAAGTGTGTAAAATTGATTGATAGAGTGGTACTGAAAGTTTCGTTGGGCTGGATTTTATGGTTCACACGTTACTCACGAAAAATCGAGAGGGTGCCCTATTTGACATCACCCAGGCGGTGCCGGCTCAACTCTCGTCCGGAGGGGTGGGGGACGTTTAAAGATGCCCCTGCGGTTTTTCTTGAATAAAGTTAAAGTGACGGGAGACGGCGCGCTGATTTTCCCTGCAGCCGACTTATTCACAATCACCCTGGGAACAATTCTCGGAATTTTTCATGCGATGGGTCGTGGCCTGTGTGTGACCTTTTCACGAAGGTCATGTCAGCCGCATTTTTAACCAAATCGACCGACAAATTGCATCTTTTGGAAACCGGATGTTGCAATGTTGTGCTACATATTCGTGTTATAACCGTTGGTGTCAAGGACCTGATTTACATGTATAGGAATGATTAGGTCATCAGAAGTCAAACTAGTTCGAACGTGAATATCAAATATTGATGTCAAACGCCATTGCAGTTTTGCACATGGGGTAAGTGATACCTATGTTTGCAAGAATGCTTCATTACGTTCCACCTCGTGAACATTGCTTTCATGAATCGTTTGACGTAATGTATTCAGTTTGTAGGCCAAGGTCACGAAGGGCTAGAAAAATCCGAAAATTCGAAATTTCACTGAGCCCCTAGCGAAGACCTTGAGAAACTATCGCGATCATTACAATGATACGTTAGTACAGACCGTGTGCCCACCTACCTGCGCACCAAATTTGGTGGTTCTTGCTCGAGTGGTTTCGACAAGGGGCGATGTCCATAAAACGAGATGAGCACGCTTAGCGGTGGCCTTGGGAACTAAGGTGGTCGCAACCCCAAAATGCTCACTCCCCTGCCAGCCTGAGGAGAATCGGCGCACCAAATTTGGCACGGTCGTCGTCGCTCGTTTGACCTGTGTGTCATGATGAAATTTTTGTAACCTGGTAGGTCACCCATTGACCTAGACCCAAAAGCCCGCATATTTTTCGATAGCTAAGACAACGACCTATATGTTTGTGCTTATGGATAATTTCATGAGTTGAGAAACTATACTGTTAAGGAAACTTCGACGTATTTTGGCATGGCCGCTTTGAATTAATTACCATGATGTGGAAGGTCACCTGTTGACCCGAAACCAAAAAATGGATACCGTTGAGCCGTTTATGTGAAGAGCAACACAATGGTTTTTACTGTATTGCTCTATCTCTCTTTGTTCAAAAGTTGGGGGATCGTCTTAGGACCTCCCGTCGGGCAAGGGTGTAAAATGTTCCCGCCGGTAAAGGGTTAAACGCAAACGTTATCTGAGCTCTCCCCTACGGGGGAGAAGGAAGAATTTCAGCTCCCTCCTCCCCTCTGAAAACATTATGGTCTCTGCTGGCCTTCCAGTGGTCAAAAAAGGTGAATGATCTAGTTTTTGTTTTGATGCCACGTTAACGACATTCGCAATTGCTTCATTGTTGTTTGTCGTCTTCCACTCTTCTTTGCCGCGATTGGCTTTATCTTCGTTAACGGGCCATTTAAACTCGCCCACATTTGGGGATATGCTCACTATAATAACCGGTTGGCTCGCACATAGTATGAATCAGATAAATCCAGTTCGGTCTGATCCAATCAATATCCGGCCAGGCTGAATCCGGGTCAAGTCCAAATCCACAAATTTCCTCCAAGGCTGATCCGATCCGGATCCCATCCGCTACAAACAGTAGGCCAGAACTCAGAGACGCCGCGATGGGAAGCCTCTATGTCGAATCTAGTGCAAATTTGTACGCCAGAAATCGGCTAAAACTGTCTAATTTCAGCACAAGTGAAACTTAAAAAACATTCATGTGAATGACCTTTAGCAGCTATCATTTGCCTGCACCGTTTGTTTGTTCAAGACATATCAATCCTGTTAACATTTTTCAACAATCAAAATCTGTATTCCTCAACACTCACTATAACGTGCTGAAAGAGCACAAGCACTGCATCCAGTCATATGGTCTGAACACTTCTGAAGGTAATTTTTTAAGGTCATGAGCATCGGCCCCCAACACATGGGAACCTCATAAAGTGAATGGGGATGAGATAAAGCTTTAGCTTCTCTGTCAACGCAGTGCAGTTAGGTAAGTGCTAAATTATGCATAAGTCATGGAGCAGCTCTTGCTCCATGACCCATGCCCTTGTTCCTACACTACTGCTGAGCCCATTTTACGTGACGGCCTGTGGCCAAAACACCATACGCAAACTTAATATCACTGTTTTAAACTGTTTTTTGATGTTATCACAAGACACTCTATTCTCCAACTTCCAAGTACGTTTAATCTGATGTTGGAGGTAAATATCTTTTACTGACTTCACCAACAATGTCCACAAATATTGAAAGATGCTGGTGGCTGGTACTGGCTACTGCTTGCTGACCAGCAACTGACGGAGATTTGTAAAAAAAAAGCCATATACGTAGATAGGGAACAGCTACATAGCACAGATCACGAGCAATGACGCAAGGGACTGAGATCCTCGGACTTCGGCATCATACATGCTTTTTGATACGTTTCCACGGCATGTTGTTGGTACCACAACAGTTAGTTCCATTACTGTGCAAAACATGCTATTAAGCATGCAACAAGCAAATTACATCGAGTATTCATCTAAGTCTGTTTTGCACTCAGAGGCCACGAACTTTCCCCTTCCCCAGGGGTGGGGTTTTGTGTGAGTTATTGCGGGGGAAGGGCGAGCCGAGAGGCTGACCGCCTAAGCTTCCTCCAAACGTATGCCTTCTTATGGATTTAGACCACTTTATTTTGACCGATAACAATTTTCATTTTTATGTTTTCGTTATCATGTATCAAATAACAAAATGTTAAAACTGGTAGAAAATATTGAAGGGAGCCAAGATAATCATTAGAGGCGCCAAGATCCACATTGGGGGAGATCAGCGCCGCAAAAGAATTCAAATCGACAACCATGCCCCAGCCCCCCCAATCTTTCGATAAATACCAAAACCCGCATTGGCGAATTTTGGCAATACCACGGAATGCTATTTGGGGATTGGTTGATAGGTTAGTATAGGTACAGCCACTTGGGCAGAAGCGTCTGGTGTCCAGTTCACACCATACGTGCCACCGATCGGGATCTGGCGGCGCCGAGGTTCGAACCCACAACCTTGCGAGTGTTAGTACACGTCTATCCACTGAGCTAACGAGGGCATTTGGGGGCTACCAAGTAGCGCAGGCGATTAATGCATCTGTGCTGCAGTCGCGTCGAAACTCTAAATATGGGAACAATACCGCCATGTTTCTTATGGTCTCAGACCATATCTTGGGGCAGTAAAAAAACAACCGGACAAAAGGCGTTAATCAGCACCCACTATTCGCGATGCAGGTTCAATTTACCGCTGTCCTGCGTGAAACTTCCTGATTAATCTATGCAATATTTATAACTGTGACTTGTTTTAACTTAGTTCCTGGGCATTTCTGCCAGTTCCCTTAATGCCATAAGTTCATGAAACCTCAGATCCAAATCCGATCCAAAGCCGTGTTTTAAACAGGTTTATCAATCAAGTCCGGATCCAGTCCGGCGGATGGGATAGAATTACAAGATCCGCCACAGTGATACGGTCGGTTTCACACTCAGGCTTGCAGTTACCCTTTGGCGAGGCGAAACAGTCCAGCTTCTTCTAGATGGAGTTGTGGCGTCTCGAAATGACCCAAGGAGGCGGTCGAAACGACCGAGGCACACAGCCCTCACCAAACTCTGCGCCTCGACTGATTCATAGACGACAGACAGCCGACATCGAAGGCCATAAATTCAATTTCCCACTTGCCAACGCAGTCCATATGAAAACGGGAGGTAGAAAGGTCGGATCAGATAATCAGATTGCAGCTGCCTTTATCTGGAAATTGGGTTTTACAAGAAACATATGCCACTGGCGAAAAGCTCAGGTGAATGATTCATGAGGCGGCGCGTGAAGGCGTCAGAGTTCTGTCTCATCGTCTCTGGTACGACTATCGTAAAGGCCTGCCTTGCTTTTAGCCTTGCCCTTTGGTTTTTGGCCTTGACTGTAGAACACCACTTCTTCGGAATCTCTAAGTAACGCCGTTTGAATTTCGGAGATTCCGATACAAACTGTTAAGGTCGTCTTATGTCATTACTATGACCTCATAAAATTAATCCTATATTCGGTTTTCGAGTACAGCTTGCAAGGAGTGAATATCTCATCATCAATATCAAGGTTTTGACTCCACTTATGACGTCATGATTGTTATCTAGTTCAACAAATAGGCATAACCACGAACTTTGGGAGACTGGCTATCAACTGTGCACTGAGTCGATGGCACCCGTCTGTGGATTCTTGAGGTAGACATGATAAGGCGGAGAACATAATAGGGCAAAAAACTTCCCCGAGAAACTGACTGGCAGTGAAATACCCTACACATCCTGTTTTTAACTGACTGGTTACGGCATCATGAACAGGGTGGCAGTGCACGCCAATCCAAGGAAAACCGTGACGCTGGCCTATGTCGTAACGTGCTAAGAGGCCACTGGTATGTTGGCCAGCAAAGTACTCGGTGGTCTTTGTTTGCCTCTCCCTTTGGTTTTTTTCGGCATAACTGTCTTACCATAGGTCAGGTCTTATGAAGCCATGGGCTGGATGACGGACGAGGTTGAAGGCATCTTTCGCAGAAATCGGCATTTAACCCATCGTTGTCTGAAGAGGACAATGCTGTCCTTGCTCCATGTACCGCAATGAATGGCCGGTTAACCCTCCATTGGCTGCGATATCCGACGTATCGACATAAAAGGGGCAAACATTGCCCCAGTCTTGACGCACACCTTGACAGAGTGCGACGGATTTTGGTCAACAGCGGTTACCAAAGCACGGGCATTAGCAGAAAAATTCACCGAGACATGATGAATTTCGTGGACAAAGAAGGTAAATGCATATATATTATAAAAAAGACAAAGCAAACCACATAAAAACAACTGTAAGTTATTTTACAAGAACTGGATGACGCCATCTTATCAAACTGACGAAAGCGCTTTACGAGACATCTTAAAAACATGTTCGCTGGAAAGATTCCAAACCAAAATACAACTAATCGTTCATTACAAAAGTGCAACAATGACGAACCTTATGATGAAGAACAACCTTTCTGACCAGACTGATGACTTAAAAAGCATCAGTGTAGTGGACCAGTTTGCTTGTCTAGACGATGACAGTGGATTTCGTCCCGTACATTTAACTGGTGTCACGAAGACGACTTTATCTAGTCGATTGGCGATGCTTTTACGATATGGGGCACCCGTCCAACACATGTTAGACCATGACGAACGACTTACTTGACAAGTTTTAAAGGACAAAACGACTAAATTTAAACAATGGCAAGACCGTAGGCGCCTCCTAGTCACCGAGGCGCTGTTCATACATTCTTTAAGACACGACAATGAAATAAAATTTTGTGTAACACTAGGACTTTGGGAACTGGATAAATTTATTAGACAATCTATTAACGATCCAATGTGAACTCAGTTTTTGAAAGTGTATTACATATATATATATATATATATATATATATATATATATACACATTTCACTTTGGATTCACAAATTATGCATTAAAAATTAAGGTTTTAATGCATGATTTGCGGCTCCGAAATGTGGTATCTCTTTAACTATCAATACGGAACTGGGAGCGTTTGCTTCTTATGTTTAATAATATATATCCAACATTTGATAATAAAAGTGAATAATCGTAAAGTTTCCAATAATGCGAAGTGTAGCTGCTTTTGTGCCGTTTCTGGATGCTTCGAGACTGTCTGGAGGAGGGCAATATCTACATCGCTTAGTCAGTGATGGAGCAATTAGGCTGAAACAGCCACTTGCAATTTTTTCTCCGTGAATTCGTTGCTAAATTCACTCCGAAAACAAGAAAGAACAGGATTCTGCATGAAAGGAGAGCACGAGATACGCTTCGTTTGACTGTTGTTAGAAATCACGGTGCTCTGCATTGTTAAATACCGCCATGTTCCGCTAACTGATTAGAATTTCCCTTGTCTTCCGCCATTATTTGTGAGGAACATGGTTCTTGGCCTTTTCGCACAAATCGTTCGAATACCTAGAAAAGAATTTCTTTGAATGATAATGGCGTTGGGGCACAGAGCAGTTGCAAAACCATTTCGCAGATTTACAAATGTGGTTACCTCTAATGCTGAGTTGCGGTCTTTCCTGACTTTACGTGCACATCCGTGTCGTATAAATTACTCACCCATGGCGAATCCCTCCTTGGCCCACTGCAGCTGTCCGACCTGGTGGTCCACCTCGCAGCGCAGGACGGCCGTGTTGCCCTCGATCACGCTGGTGTTGGAGGGACGCACGCGGAACCTCTGCTGCTGACCCAGAACTGCAAGCATGACAAGGTTCCGCATCAAAACAACCAGCTTTCAGTTTCCTGTATGTTTCATGCGTTTGTAATCATTCGGCCCAGGAAACTTTGCGCGAGCCGCTTTCTTGGATCGTTTTTTTTTTGCACCTCCCACTTTCATTGGGATCCGGCAGTTCTCGATTTCTTAAAAAAAAAAACAATATGATGTTCTTTTTCTTAAAGCAGTATCTTAACCGGCGCCCGCCAGGCCTCAAAATATCCTTCGCCCGGCCGGAGGGGGGGGGGGCGAGGGCAGATATCGTCTCCCGGCCGGGAGGGGCGAGGGCAGATATCGTCTCCCGGCCGGGGGGAGGGCAGATATCGTCTCCCGGTCGGGGGGGAGGGCAGATATTGCCTCCCGGCCGGAGGGGGGAGGGCAGATATCGTCTTCCGGCCGGGAGGAGGGCAGATATCGTCTCCCGGCCGGGGGGAGGGCAGATATCGTCTCCCGGCCGGGGGGAGGGCAGATATCGTCTCCCGGCCGGAGGGGGGAGGGCAGATATCGTCTCCGTAGGATCTCAGGTTCTGTGCTTCGCACAGAAAAAAATTAAATAACAATAAAGGAGCTCATCAAGGCGATTCGAATGAGCACAAATTTTTTTAAACTTGGGTAAATATTGACGTCATCAGAGATCATGATAGGTTACACTGAGCTGGAGTGGAAGTGAGACTAAAAAAGAAACTGACATTCTGATTTTTATTTCGGTGGAATAATAACATGATTATTAACATGTCGAACACATTCATAGCGCGGATGACCCAATTAATCAGAGTTCAGATCAAGCCATGACCCAATTTCATGCATGTCTGTGGGGCTATTACGATGTATCGCGCTTCGACTTACCCTATCGTTTTGGTAACAAACCGGTATGTAGATGATGCCCGTAACATAGTAAAACACTTGATAAGAACTTGTCACTGCCCTGAAGGTAAAGCTGGGCCAAGTAGGGTCATCGACCTTTGATGACCTCCGGTGTTCTTAGATAGGCCTATTTTTTACGCTGAATTTGATTTCTTCATTTATTTCTACCCCATAAATCAACAATTTGTTCGTTTCTAGACAGATAGTTTTGGTTCCATGAAAATGCTATGTTCCGGGGAAAAGATACCCATACCGGGGTCATTACCTGAGCCAAGGTTAATCATATTCTGGGAATATAATTAACATGATGTTAGTATATGATACTTGCTATGTTTTTGACAACATTTGACCATGGGAACCCCGCAAAAATCGGCCGAAATTCAAGTCAAATTTAAAGAATGCCCAAAAGTGACCTGACTTGAGATAAATGGTCTTCAATTTTTCCAAAAACATCCGAAATATACAGGCTGTAACGTTTACGACATTCTGCTACTCCTGCAAGTTTCAAATAAATCTGCCCAGCTCTTAAAAAGCTATAAGGTTACGATTTTTCTTGACGTTGGCCTCTGTGACCTAACCTTGGTCAATTACCTGACCTCCTTGCAACTTAAAAGTTCCACACAGGGTCCAAAATAGATAACATAAAAGGCAATGGAAATTTCATGGCGCTGCACCACGCCGCTTTTTTCGCCACGCTCGGAAGGCTCTAGGAGGCGGACTTCCGCAGTCCTCCGGCCGGACGAGGGTTAACATCGATCCCATTAGTAGATCGGCCCAAAAACGTTTGGCAAACATGGCACTCCTGAACTTAAGACAATACTAGAACAACAACATGACGCCTTATACGCGTCCCGGGTGACGCTGTTCTGCTCCACTTCCACTTCGGCGCCGTTGAAATACTGCCACTGGGGCACCAGCTCTTCACAGGTGTGCGCTTGTGCACTCACAGCGTCCCAGAGGTGTTTGGTGCCCGGCACCACGGGCAAGTACACACACGTCACGGAGCGAACGAGCAAGCGCCGCGCTGGTGACGGACGCCGTGCTGGGCTGTACAGAGCGGGCCGTGCGCCTTGTCCGCTTACGTCTCACGCCCTTACAAACTGACATCCCGCGTCACCAGTCGCGACCACTTCCACGCATCGATACAACAATCGCATGTCGCTGCTAACGCCTGCCACCACCTCGGAAGGGACAGATGGAAAGTCCGAGCACTGCACAATTTGAAGTCCCACCAAGGGCGGGCTGTGTTCCGGCCCTGCTATGCTCTTATCAAACGGCCCAGAGAAGGTCGTAGGACCGGCGGTATCACCATCCAGACTGCAGAACGGAGCACGATAGGGGAGTTCTGAGTGATGAATGAGACATATCATTCTATCTAGAGGTTTACCGACAACCTGCTCAAGCCTCGCCATCCAGCCCTCTTTCCAGCCAACCACCTGATTTGTTCCATCCCCACCAACAAACAGCATCTTTCCAGCATCCACACCCCGGCGTTTGAGAAAGGCACCTTTTCCGCTACCTCCTCTTCTTTACGTCCGCCCTCATGGCTCAAATGATCCGCACGCATGTCACCGGAATGCAAGTTTGCAGATATATTATGTAGAACACGCCGTTGTCTTTTTCTGACTCACTCACGTCCCTCGTCTGATCATTACGCCCAACATGGAAAAAAACGCAACACTCAGAGGCCCGGGCACTCACGCCGTTTGCCTTGTCGCTCAAAGTACGTTCCAGTGCGCTTTGCACTTTGTTTTGTTATCACCGTACCATCCCCCACAGCCACTGAAAACGACGGCAGTACCTCTGACGCCCTTCCCCGTCCCTGTATCAGTCGCATCAAGTACCTCGGTAACGAGATCCAGGCCTTTCTTTCTTTTCCCTGCAAGGGGGCGAATTGGCTTATAATCTTCGCTTTCGTCATCACTACTAGTATCACTATCATCTGCATTTCCATCTCTGTGGCTTGGAGGCAATCCCTCGGTATCAGCGGCGGTGCCGGGAGCGGTGGCGTATGGTGTACCTCTGGCAGCAGTGGCGATAGCGCAACGCTGTTGTAACTCTTCACCCCTTTGCCGCCATGATAACGTCGCCCCATGATAACCCCCCCCCCCCGATGTACAGCCGTCGATCGGCGCTCGAACAGCTCCGAGATCGGCGCTCAAACAGCTCCGACAGCTCCTGCGCGTTCAGACTTTTCCCTTCCTCTCTAAACGCGTCTTCGTGGCTCCACATATGCCTCATCGGGGCTTCTACTTCATCCTTTCGCCTTGTAGGAATAGATGCTTTGTTCCATATGGCGATAGTGTCACTGGCTGCAATTTTTGCGCATGCCTCTATGGGGGCGTGATATTGATCGACTTCTCCTTCCTGCATAGACTGAAGTGGGTCAGCATTATCTTACCTTTGATTTGACCACGGGTGAGTAGCTTGTCTTCTGGTGGATCACATGGGGCGACGTCAAATTGGGCATGCTTTTGTACCACTTTATGCCGAAGTGTCCTCTCTTCCATCGCGCTATATTTTACTACAACAAAGAGCTATAAAAACATGAATGTACAAGATCACGATCGCCTTAATGATGTTCTTGCATCAAGCAGGAAAGCATGACGGAAAATAATCGTGCACGACATTTCGCTTTTTCTGTTGCTATATGTTATATATATATGTATGAATATATATATATATATATATATATATATATATATATATATATATATATATATATATAATATAGATCTTGCATTCCATCGACGTCGCCAATCGAGCATAACGCTAACGCCAGGCATACGGGCGGCTGACCGTAACGTCATCCATGATCGGAATGTGAAACCGTACAAAATCGGTTACTTTACCATTGATTTCCAAGTCAACCAGTCAACCCACAAGCACGATGTTGGCGTCGTTAGAATAGGAAGGAGCTCGGCTTTTGATCCGGCGGTCAATTTATGTTCTCGTTGTCGGAAATAGCGACATAATTGAGGCAAACGTACAACAATGGTCAAACTTCAAACTTCAAACCTCATGATTTTTCCGCGGGTAAATTTATGTGGAAATTTCAAACTTGGAAGTGATACTCGGAATCAGCATATAGAAAGCACCAGAAAAGATAGCGAGCATGACTTTTCCTTTTTCAATGGGCCATCTTAGTATATATGCACTGTCTCCTACTTCTCGAAACTACTCAGAAAGTGAAATTGACCCAGGTTTCATTTAGTTGTAACTGATTGTCACATTTGTGCAGTGGTGTAGCACGATCTGGACTGCGGTATAAATACGCTTATCTGCTGCAGAAGCAAAAGTTGTCTGCTAGTTGCTGGTCACAGATGAAAACATTTCAGAGCACATTCTCTTGACCTGAAAAACGCCTCCATTCAGAGCAGATAAGGCCATTGTCCTCTGTGCCTGGATGTCTGATTCGGCATACTGCCGCAGACTCGACGCATTTTTGAGACCGGCCAATTGGGCGCAGTATTCCGATGGACACAAAGAGTTGTTTGGTGGTGATTTCACGGTCAGGTGTCGTAACAATCTTGTCGTAACAATCTTGTCGTAACGATCGAAACAATCTTGTCAATGGGGAGGCCCCTACGATTTTCTCCAAAATTGACACATTAAACCACCGGCAAAAGCCCATCAATCTGGCTGAAGAAACCCTATGGGCCATTGAAATCTAAGGGGTCAAAACCCCCTAAGAAAATTAAAAATGCGTTTTGCAGTTTAAATAACGCCACGCATAGGCCGAATCGCACAGCCGGGCCTGGCCGAGGTGGTGCGTGGCCTGCAGACAGGCCCGGACGAGCCATAGCTGGCCATTGTTGAACCTGCTAACAGAGCTCTCAACGCGCGAGGCCACCGACGCCGTCCTGGGCCTGGCCGAGGTGGTGCGCGGCCTGCAGACGGGCCCGGCCGAGCCATAGTTGATCGGGACAGGGAACCAGCGACATGGGCTATAGACCTAAGAAATGGAGACCGGTGTTGGTATCACATGCTGAGACAGTGGAGCTGGGATAACGGCCTTGGACAGAGAACCGCGACAGGGGACCAGGGAACAAAACTGCGCCCATTTAGATGCGTCCCCACTGCAGCGTCGCGCGCAGTCGGCGTATTTGCTGGTTCGTTGCTCAACCTGTTAACAGAGCTCTCGGTAAAAATATAAATTTCATGAAAAAATAGAAAATTCATGAAATAAGTCATGTCCATACCTGGTCGGGACAGGGAACCAGCAACAGGGGCTGCAGCGATGGCGCGACAGCGCCGAGGTCTGGGTGGTGTGAGGAGAGTGAGAGTGCCGCCGGACTTCTATCCACTTGACTGGCAATTGTCATTTGTTCTCTGTATTTTTAAAATGCAGTGGATAATGGTTGTCATCTTGAGGACACAACGTCCCTCCCCCCATCCGACGGCTAACACAGAATTCGAAAGTCAGTCCTTGGCTGGACCGGAGGTTACTCCAGTGACGTCCTTGGCGACACTAGAGGTAACGTCCTTGGCTGGACATTTCCGTTATTGCGCCGCGTAACCTTCAGTCCCTCGCTCTGATTGGCTGGTCGCTTCCGCCGTTTTAAATCCTTCTGCTGGCAACCGGAAGACGATCCTTCTGCTGGCAACCGCACGACGCTGTTTCGTCAGTTTACAATGCCCCCCGCCATCCGACGGCCAAAACAGAATTCGCCGTGTGACCTTCAATCCCTGGCCACCCCCCGCCAAAGAAAAATCACCTACCTTGTCTATAGGGAAAGTGATAGACGATTGAAAAAATCATGGCTATGGGGCGGCCCCTGCGATTTCCTCCAAAATTGGCACATTAAGCCACCGATACAAGCCCATCAATCTGGCTGAAGAAGCCCTATGGGCCATTGAAATCTAAGGGGTCAAAACCCCCTAGGAAAATTAAGAACGCGTTTTACAGCTTAAACAACGCCACGCATAGGCCGAATGACACATCAAATGAAAGCACTCGTTAACCCAAACACAACTGTGCAAAGAAAACTCACCTACCTTGTCTATGGGGAAAGCTATAGACGATCGAAAAAATCATGGCTGTGGGGCGGCCCCTGCGATTTCTTCCAAAACTGGCGCATTAAACCACTGACACAAGCCCATCAATCTGGCTGAAGAAACCCTATGGGCCATTGAAATATAAGGGGTCAAAACCCCTAGGAAAATGAAAAACGCGTTTTACAGCTTAAATAACGCCACGCATACGCCGAATGACATCAAATAAAAGCACTCGTTAACCCAAATACGTATATAGTTTGCTGGTTTCGTGCTCTGTTGGCTGCGCTCTCGATCTCCACCACTGTAAGTAAGGTATCTATTGTTTACATGTCACTGCCAGATCCCTACATCCATTTCTATGCACTCAATTAAATGATGCAGATTCTGGTGTCGCAGGAGACTAATCTTGTCGGGTTTCTTGCTGTTTAAGCTATAGTTCCATAGCTTTAACGTACCCGCTGTTTTTATCACAGCCCATCCACAATATCTCGCTTTGAGGTGACTAACTAGTGTCTGTCTTACTATGCTACTGTCCTGACTTCCAAAGTATAATTGCCTAGCCTGGTTGCGAGACGACATGTCACATCTGAACAAAACACATGCAGCCTGGTGCCAATTAATGCACGGAACGGCAGTAAGAAAGACGATACTGTGCTGTCTCGTATTCACGTGGTTATCATATCAGTAACTGCGAACCGAATTACATACCTGAAATGAAACAAAGATCGACCACGTAATCTAGGGGTGCACCAGTGAGTATTCTAGAATATATTCAATACTTGCGCACACAAGATGACTGGCTACTTAATTTGTGTAAGCGTAATCAAAGACATGCACATGCGCACTGCACAGCCGGTGGCACCACCAGCGGCACCCGAGGCAACAGTCACTAATCACACCAGTATCGCTGTTCATCAACATCAATCTAGCGCTTGAGGAGTGAAAACTTTTATCACTCTTCGGTCGCGATTTCGGTCGATACGCCGCCTCTCTGCAGGGCATCCTCGATTCACACTTACAGCTCGGTGGCAGCCGGATCCAGGCCAGCCAGCGGCAGAAGGCACGGGTACAGGTGCGGCACCGAACGGCATACCGGCAGCGAGGACACCAGATACATGTGGTACATTTGGCCTGGTCATCCGCAATAACTTGGATCGGCGAGGGCATCTGGCCGACGTCCAGTTCGCGCGGTTTGCCACGTCCGCCCAGCGCCGTACGCGGTCCCGGGGACGTCTGGCTGAACACGCCCAGCGGTGGGGGATAAGCATTTCCCTGCCCAGGCGGCGCCACCATCCCCGGCATCGACGATGGAGGTGTAACGGGTTGCATTTTGGCTCTTTATTGCAGGCATACGAGAATTCAAAATCTTTTACATCCCGGCTTCTGAGACGACGCTGGCTTAGCATCGATGCAGCTGTAGCTCGTTTCTAGGGGCAACATCGACCAGAGGTCCCACAGGCTGTTTTTGTGTGACTGAAAAACAGCCGGTTAAGATTCCAAATTCAGACCGGCCGAACGCCAAACCCAGATACGCCGGCGTCAGTGGGTCACAAAGCCACGAGGGGGCCTCAAGGACGGCGCCGGGGCCCGAATGCCTGACCCAGAAACGCAGCCTTTTTTCCGGGGGCCGGCTGGATACGTCACAAGCTGACGTAAAACAATTGACCAATCACACTGTGCCATGTCGAAGCCACGTGAAGTCTCGGAAGCGGGAAGAGAACAAGGTGAAAAAGGATTTGAGATAATTCAGCCCGGGAAGTGTTCGTGGGAGGTCTCCATACAACAGAGTTCGGGAGGAGTTCGTGGGAAATTTGACTGAGAGTGGTTGCCAGTCATGGGTGCAAATTCGAGAGGAAAGTCCAGCCAGCCCAGAACATCATCCGTGAGTTGAGTGTTATACGGCGCTCAAAATGTCCTGCTTGCACCACGTTTTTTTGGTTGTACGGTCACGCAAAATCCCAGTCGTAATGACAACCGTCCATCCTACGGAGAGAGGACAGGAACAAGGGGACACCAGGGGCAATGAGGGCATGGGATGCATCCCGGGATGGGAAACTGATTTTTTCGATCGTCTATAACTTTCCCCATAGGCAAGGTAGGTGATTTTTCTTTGCACAGTTGTGTTTGGGTTAACGAGTGCTTTCATTTGATGTGTCATTCGGCCTATGCGTGGCGTTGTTTAAGCTGTAAAACGCGTTTTTAATTTTCCTAGGGGTTTTGACCCCTTAGATTTCAATGGTCGATAGGGTTTCTTCAGCCAGATTGATGGGCTTGTGTCGGTGGTTTAATGTGTCAGTTTTGGAGAAAATCGTAGGGGCCGCCCCACTGACATGATTTTTTCGATCGTCTATAACTTCCCCCATAGACAAGGTAGGTGATTTTTCTTTGCACAGCTGTGTTTGGGTTAACGAGTGCTTTCATTTGATGTGTGTCAAAGCCAGGTTTCTCGAGTTCTGTGTGAGTTATCGGCCCGTAAAGGGAATTCCCTACCGCACCTGGGCTGGGCCGAATCTGGGCTGAATGTGGGCTGTCTTCCGTTACATTTTGTTTCCCTGCCGATAACGAATGCGGCCTCGCAGCGAGACTTTAATAACTTTCCCAGGTTTTCTTCTCTGAGTGGGGTTCTGCTGTACCATATCGCCAATGCTGGTGATGCGTGGTGGCTGTGTGGTAGCGTGGTAGCGTGGATGCGTGGTAGCGACAGAACAGAATGGCAAGTCAACTTGAGTCATATCAGCTGGACGCCTCTCGGCGTAAACCTTGTACATTGTGATGGGACAGCAGTTCGAACACATATGTTTGAAGGTTTTTGGTGAGAAAGCTTGGGTGTGGCAGGAGCATTTTCTCGTCTTTAAGTCGCTCATTATATTCCAGATGTTCCGCGTTATTTGAGTCAGTTTTCAGGTTAACATCTTCGCATGTCATTTGCCTGACTTCATTTCTGGCACGTCGCCCACAGAGGAATGTCAACCAATACCACAGTACGTGTCTGAGGCAATGCGTTGTGACAACCGAAAGCCCGAAATGTTCACCGCTTTTCTTTTTCTTCAAAAGTCAAGGCGTCGCGCTTGGTTGGACGAAAACTTCTTCCCTTTTGCTTCACGTGCTTCGCCTTAGATGCCTTTGTTGCCTGGTCCCACGAAACTCGCCATCTTGAAGTCTCGCTGGGTATCCGTTATTTTTCGGGTATTTATCCACCCCCGACTGGGTGGCGGTTGATTGCCCCCCCCCCCAAGGTTTTTCCGAGATTGCGAGAGAATGAACGAACGCAGCGCAACAAAACTTCGTGCACCTCTTGCTTATTTATTTTTTCACCTTGTGTCAAAGTTCTAACCTCAAGTCACGTCAGGCATCTGACCTACGTCAGGTCAAGCGGACCTATGTCCAAAAACGTTTATCGCCCCGCAACTTCTCTTGGAAAATGTGATATCGCAATAATACTTTCAGGGATTGGAGATCTTGATAGATGCAACAAATCCCCCATCTTGGATTTTTTGGCATTTTCCGGGTCACTGACCTGAGGCCAAACCCATGTGCAAGACATGTCGTCGTTTTTTTTCGGAAATGGATTGACTGATTTTTTCAGAACATTTTTAGTCTGGAGTGATCCAGACATCTAGTTACAGTCAATGGGTAAAATATCAATGACTTCCAGCCATTGGCCTAAAGTCAGGTCACGAATAAATGTTTTGGACCAACAGGCACCGCAGTCAAGATCAGTGATGAATTACTCAGAACGAGAAGAAAATGGCAGAACTAGCTCGCGCAGTTGCAGGTAATACCAGGAAGTCCTAAAAGTTTTAAAAATTACCTTTTTTGCAAATGAACAGGCTCACGCGACTAAAGCTACGCCAATTGTATAGATTACTAACTAATGATTTTTTTCCAAAACTTCAGCATGAGAAACCATCAGAAGAACCACTAGGAACAACAAATATTACATACTGATATGGCGAAAGTTTTGGAGCGCTAAAATAAGTTCTCGTTGATTTCATACCGCGTTCGGCTACGGCGCCCGTCGGCAGTCGGCGCGAAAATCGCCTTATCTTTAGTTCAGCGTTTCGGCTTATATATTGAACAAATCAGAGAATTAGACGTGTATTGGCATCTGCGGACTTTTATCTGTCCTTTGGTGCCTTTATCTAGGCTTTCTTAATCACAGTCCTTGAGATCCAGGCCGCTTTTCGGTTTCATGCAGTCAGCTGTGAGAAAATATGTATAGGGCGTAAATGGCTTGCATATCATCCAAAACTAAAAAGGAGACCAGTTTCGATTTCTCCTTGTCACGATCTTTCCAACTGTGCGCTTATTTTTATCGTGCGACTAGCCGCTCGTGAGTTAGAGAGGGGAGGTCAACCGCCGCCGCGGTCCCCCCCCCCCTCAGTCGGGTGTGATCAGCGCCGACTGCCAATCGGACCCGGGTTACGCATGCTGAAGAAGCTATGAATGCTCAATCCGTCACATTCCTCGCCTCCTTGTCTTTGCAGCGACATAAGGAACTGACATTATCGCATTAAACTGGCGTGTTGGAATATTCATGATGTTTTCCTTCCTTTCCAATCGTGTTGCACCTTCTTTTTCCGGGTTGTGAAGCCAGTGTTTTTTCCTTGCGGCTTCCTTCCTTGCGGCAGTTTCTGTTGGCTCTTGTCTTTGTAATTCTTGATGATATTTCAATATCACCAGCCAAGTTCAAATCACCTATAAACAAAATCCATCAAGCTGAAATTCAGCCTGAAGCCATGAAACCTATCATACATCCCAACTCAAGGAGCTAAAAAAACATGCCGGAAATACCTTCTAGGAGTCTACCAGGAAAACGGAATATTCCGTCCTTAAAATTTGACAAGAATTTTGGCATTGAAAAAGTGTGCAATAATTTTTGTGAAACACCTCGATCAAACGATTCCGTTTATCTGGTATTGTCCAAGAATGCATATCCACGCGAGAAAGCAGAAGAGCTTAACAGGACATCAACCAACTTTCCAAACAGATACAAAACGAGTTCACAAAGAAATGAACGCTCAAACTGTCTGAATGCACGGACTTTTGTAATCACTGGACTTTTTCTCCTGGCCATGTGGATGTTTATCTACATCCCACTCAGTTTTCAAGGTTTCTCGTTAACCTTTTAAAAATCCACCACCGTCGAGTTTTCTGTTCCCCACCTAAAAAGGATCACATGGTTTCATCAGCAAACACTAACGCTTTATGAAGTTGGGGTGCGCCGAGTTATGTTGCATGGCAACGCACTGCTCAAAGACGCCAGATTACTGATTCCTGAATGCAGCAGCACTTTTTATTATGGCGTGTCTTTTGAATGTAAGGTTTCCATTCTTGAGTAGCAGTCGTCACACAAACCCCCTAGACTGTGACAAGCAATGGTCGATCAGCACACTAAGGCTACAGGTCAGTATCTGCTAAGACATCAAGTGCGGATGACCGCGGCGGCTGCTAGCGCCTTGGACAGTCCGCCTTATGTAGCGACAATTCCACGGCGGCAGCGCAGTGACATTCTTCTTTTCGTCACTGTCATTTCGAATACACGCTCACGTCGAGATGCTCATCGGTTCTGAGGTGCAGTTGAATGTGGGAACCCGATAGCACGCCTGTTCCGAAAAACAGACTTCGCGTTATTTCTCATACATGCCTCCGGTGCGCACATTCTCCGGCCTCTTGCTGTAGTGTATTACGCACAGCGAAAAAAGAGCTCTACGAAAGACCGTCTCTGACGCATTCAGCTTAGACACGAACTGCCCCGGTGTGCCTGCTCACGCAGTGGTCTCGGAACGTGACGATTCACATTCACGACGGTCTCGGACATGATGATTCTGACTTCTGTTTGTTGTTTCAGTTTTCAGTTTGTTGTTTCAAGCTATGCGATGGGCACGTAAAAATGGATAAACAGATCAAACCTTTTCCTGGGCTCGACCCCTCCAATGATACATCATGACTTCATCTCTGTCTTTTAACCCAGCAATCGCTGGGGGCTATTTCCCCCTTGAGGTTTTCTTGATTAACATCCAAATCATTCAAGATATGAAGTCGACACTTTATGTACCTTCCAATAAATCCTTGGTGCATGTTCTGTCAAATTTCCAGGTCGTGGTCGTGATCTCGTGGTCGCGTTCGTGCAATGTCGTGCAAGGTTACGGAGCAAGGGCAGGTCAAAATCGAGTAATGCGTGAACCGACCCGTCCAAGTATCAGGTAGACTGAAAGATGTAAACTGAAAGATTCGCTAGAAATCTGATAACAAGGTTGAAGCAACGAAAAAAATATGAATGAACCAAAGGAATTTACATAAATATGACCATTTCAGCGTAATACCCTGCTCACGTCAAGGCCATTGAGCTTTTTTTAACTCTATGCCCGGCAGGTGGGCTGCATCCTCCCCCCGTAGGTTTTTTGCTTGCCAATTCCAGAGTTTTTGACGCAGCTTCACGAGCCTTGGTCACTTTTCCTATCTTCTCTTCTTACGTACTGTGACAAAATTTGATAGTTCTGTTTTTCTCAGGGCAGAGCCAGGCAGCGTTTTTTAGGAGATGCCTCAGGCAATTTTTCCCCTGTTGAAGGTAAAAGGAATATGGCTGCCAAAAGTAACTTTTTTAAGATAAAACTTAAAACTGTATTAGGGTGTAAAGGCAAATATTTGGACAAGCGTGTAAATATAATTTTGTAAGTCTGAGGTCATTTCACAAGGTCAGTTACAGGTCATAAGCCAAAATTTGGTTTTATAGCAAAAATTTGGGCGCCATTTTTCTAAATGCCAAACCCGGAATACATATGATACAGAAAAGTGCATTCGACTTGTGTACCAAGTTTCAGGTCTATATCAGGTCAGGTCACGCAGCTTTAGCCTAAAATGCCAGTGTGCGTGCCTTATATCATAACAGCCGTAAAATGGAATTTCAGGAATAGAGTGAATCCAAATAATCTGACACGTTTTTAAACAATATGAAATGCACCCAAGATCATTCCATGTGACTCTAAGGTCATTGGAGGACATTCAGGGTCAGAGGTCGTAAGCTGACCTGATGAACATGTGACCATGATAGTTTCCCCTTTTCATGTCAATGGCACCACCTATGCTAACGTTATAAAAACAATGAATTACGATTTGTACTTCTTCACCATAAAATGACTAGTAAAAGCTAAAAAAATCATCTTTTTTTATTAGCTTAGTTTTTGAAGAAATAATTTTCCCATTCTTCAAAACCTGTGAACGATTATGAATATATGGATTAACGGTAAAGGTTTCATCCATAATCTCTCGATACATGCCAATTTTATCAAAATCGGTCCATAAACAACAGAGTTGTAGCAAACCCAAAAGTATCCCCCATTTTAACTTTTTGGCCCCTGTGTCCACCCTTTTCAAAATTTTGCACACTTTTTATGTTTTTCTGTTCTTTATTTGTAGTTGTTTTATGTTTTATGTATAAATCCTGTTTTTTATGAAAATGTAGTTGACGTCGTGGCAAACCCATTGCCGTTTGTCGCAATGAGATCGGACGTAAAGTTCTCGAGATCTCGGCGGGGCAGAATTGCCCACGCCCCTGCCGGGAATTGACCCTACCGTCTAGCCCTACGGGGATAGGGTCAAGATCATGCATTTTTTCCTCATGTGATCCTATTTTCATGGTTTATGGGGCAACTGGGTATTTCCAAACGGAGCCATTTTATAACGGAAGCTATTTGATCTCATAGTCAGTACATAGTCCAATTTCGTGGCATTTCAAGCCCATTGCTGTGAAAAATGGCCTTAAGCTTTAAGTTGACCTTGACCTTACCTGTGACTTTGACCCCTTGTTCTTTTCTCTCGCCTTTTTCGGCAGCACTTCTGAAAGGTTTCACACGAATTTCACGCTATAAATGGTGTTTCCGTCTCTTGGAATACGAGGATTTCAAGAGTCAAAGAATTTGTGTTTTCACCACATGACAATCCGTGACGTCATCTGTGACCCCAAGCACCAAAAAGGTACACATTTTCTGAAAAATAGCCCCCTTCCCACAGCGAACGGAGTAGCTCTAAATCCATTAGTGAATGCCGCGTTAACTCGCCATTCACCAAGGGGATGTTTAACCCCTGAGGTTTAATCCCGCGGCGCATTTCTTAAATATCTTCAGAAGAAATAAACGCAGTGTCCTGAAACTTTCAATATAATTTTTACATCAAATGTGCACATAACGGTGAAAACTGGAAACGAAGTCGTCTCAGGCCATGTCCTACTGATGTCATAAAAACAACCAAGTTGTGCGATGGACGTCCAGTTTTACTTTGCCGCTAAATTGCCAGTGCTTTAACAATGCATGATGACCGTGGCCTACATTACATATAGGGATGACCTGAGAGTTCAATATGGAGCACGCCTGATTACATGCCATGCCATCCTTAGTCAGCTTTGTATTGTGCACTTTTCGTGCCCAGTGAGAATATATGTGGACTAGATAAACTGATTTTTGGATGTGGCCAGATAGATAATCGAGTTATCTTCCAGCATACTGCACATACAATGCACACAGCAGTTTCTTGTAAAAGTGCAACCTTTTTTCAGCTTAACCTTTGGGGGTTTTAGGCAGACTTCAGCTTAATGGGTAAACTGGTGGTGTCCGTTTCACGTTCTGGTTGCCCGGTGTGGAGACATCAGTCTCTACAACGTTGTGCTACATTTCGTGAAAATGTGCAGCATGGGGCAAATTGACTTGTGGGCGTTAACGACACATCCAGAGGTGCCAGATAGAGGTTGCTACCGTGCTCATGCTCCTCTAAGTTCGAAACTACAAAATTTTGCAGTATTGGATGTGTAGTTTAGTAATTGGGCACATTTCAAGGGATTTCTTGTGCTCAAGGCTACTTCTAAGTGTCTTTTTTAGAACTCCTCGTCAAATGAACCAGACTAGTCTGACTTCAAATACATATTTGAAGCCAGACTAGTCTGAATGCTTAACTGTGCCGTGAAGCAATATGCCTGCCACATATGGTGTAAAAGATCAGGTCTGTTAGCAAAGCGTGAAGGAATAGCGCGAATCTTCTTCGAAGATGGCAGGCGGTCCATTTTGTATCACTTGCGCATAGGGTATGTTGTATCAGTAAAATAACTTGCCCCACTTCTTTTTGTCGAAAACCCAAAAGTTTTCCTCTTCTCAGGGATGGATCCAGGGCTTTGCCGAGGGAGGGGGAGGGGCGAGCTTTAAGGGGGCGACCCGCGATGAGGAAATGGGTGGCCAATACAGGGGGCGGCCCATCAGGGAGAGCGCACTCATCCGGGGCACGGCCTATCCCGGGGGCTACCCGTTCCGGAGGCGGGAGGCGTTTTTTTTGGGGGGGGGAGACGGAGGGAGCACATGTACCATGGAAATCGGCCTATGCGGGCAAACTGTTAGACTTACCACCCTGCAAGAAAATAAACGCGATATATGCTGATTAAAAATCAGCGGAAAAGTCGGAAAAGGACGACAAATTGGTTAGTGTGAAACAGCGTTACAGAAATCAGAAGAGTGATTTTTGGGGTTTAGCTTTGGATTGCCGTCGGTTTTTCGCTCCGCGGACAAAAATTCTTCTGCCGTACCTAGACTGACGTAAGATCAGAAACGTCACCGGCCGACCGAATCTTCAGAATCGTTTTAATCAACAATTTCGAGCATGAACAGTTGCTCATGTTGCTTGCTCAAGTCTTCCCTTCAGCCACATTGGCTGCCAGTGGGCGAGTTAAACGACAACCCATGCGAAGCAATTTCGATTCAACTTACCCCACCATGTTATACAGTTCACCTCCTAGGTGGGGCAGGTTATGTCATTTGGAAAGTGGTCCATTGAGCAGTCAACTGTATTCATGCTCTGCAAACTTTTCCACAGGCATTCTAGGTGAACGATATAGCTTTCGAGAGGTATAGGACTCAAAGTCCTATCCTCAATGCGTAGGACGTGACGCGGTGCAGAGTAGAAACTGATACAACTCTCCCCACTCTCCCCTATATTTTGAGATTTGACATGACGTCATCGATGACGTTTAGGGCTACAGAAATCAGATTTATGGGTCCTCAGGGTCACAGACAAGTGACACGTGACTGCCGTTTGAGTGATTTAAATTATGGGGCTGGAACACGATAAACGGTGTTGAAAGACACGCGCTTTGCGATATGTTGGCTGTGGTCTTCGACATGGTTCACGAAAACGGCACGGGGTCACTGAACTGTCCACTCACGATGCGCCTTGGCTGACGCAATGGCCGTATTTATGACGAGCACATGCGCTTGATGTGGTTGCGATTTGCCGTGTCTCACGCGACGAGGGACCAGATTTCAGGTGTCCCCATCAACACATTCCTGTAGTGCCCCTTCATGCCTCCAAGGAGAGTCTCCTGGAACCGCACCAGGTCCAGGCGCGAAATTCAGCTTCGGATGCCACGTGGAAAAAGAATCGTAAGATGAGCCATCAGATTTGAGCGCTATAGCGTAAGTTTCAACCCAGAAAAAAACAACGCGGCTCCAAATTATCAGTCATGAAGCTATGGCTCTACAGACCAGATACTGGTGCGGGATAAAGGTCCTCTGGCTTCCTTTTCATTGCATTTTTACCTGCCCGCTGGGAACAAAAGCTTTCTCTCACAGCACTGACCCAACCCGCACAACAAGAGCAGTACGGGCTAGGCCCGGCGTCTGCTTTTCACAAGCCGTAAGCAGGGCGCGCTGACCAAGATACCTAAAACCATTCGTTGTCAACCAGCTCAGTCCAGACGAGACCCAGCAATATCGACCGACACAACTGACTGGAAAAGTTGGCGACTACAGCTGGACACAGCTCCGCGCCGACCACTGACCCCGGCGTATCAACGGCGTTCAATAAGGATCAGATGCAAATCGGCCACCGCGTGGTTTGAAACTGTAAACGGTTCAAGTTTATTTTGCAAAAAAAAGAAACTAAAGCCTGTCCCGCCAGTTCATCGACGGTTCCACTAGGATATTTCGCGATGAGATGTTTTAGCACCCTTTAAGTTGATTTAAAGTTCATAGACTAATGAAGAAACGGTTTCAACCGAAACATATGTTTGCCTTTCTCTTCCCTTTTTTCCTTTCCTACACTGTCCCCTCTCTCTCCCGATCTCTTTCTTCGCCGCGAGGCCTTTTTTATTTATTCTACTTGTTTCCCTGTCTTTTTCTTTCTCGACTCTATCGATGAACAGAAGGTTCGGACCTAATAGCTCACAAAATGTCAGGCTGCTCTAATCCAGACCAAGTAGTCACCAGTGTCCCAGTGGTCGGCTTCAAGTGGGCCAGGTCGGACGTGGCAGCGCCGCCACTGGCTGGCCGTCAGCAAGGACCGGTTAAATATTCATCGAGACGGCAGGGCAATGTCGATCCCGGCCTCTCGGTAGTGATGCTGGCCGTACGGCGGAGCGAGCTGAGCAGATTGGAAAACCGAGCAGACTGGAGTGGCGTCTGACGTCAGGGAAAAGTCAGATGACCCTGTGCGAGGGTCTGGCGTCAGAGACTGTGACGAGCCAAACATGGTCTTATGTCAGAGACAGGACCAGAGAAACAAAATACGGCATCATGATCTGGCTCAAGTGATGAAAATGAAACTGAAATCAGAGAAAGAAAATACATTTCATGGCATGATTTGACGAAAGCATTAAAGCATCAACAAAGCGTTTCTGAGACAATATTCGTTGTAAGTATAAAATGACATATCATTTTGATTTGTCCGTTATTGAATTACCGGTGAAATATTGTCAGCTCTGCCAACGGTGAGTACCCCACACTACGCAAACTGGTTCGCATTTGCGTCTTGAAGGCAGGATACACCAAAGCAAAACATACCAAAATTTGAAAATCTGACACTGATATTATTTGTATCTCATGTGCAAGATAGGTGGCTGTAAATACTGCCAAGAACAATGGATTTCCTCCACGACCGGCTAACGGTAGCTGCGCAGGACCTGGAAATGCTTGGAAAAAATGGGAGTGAAGACATCCAATGCTGAGCACTTGGCACTCAGTTCCCAGAATGAGCATCAGACAATGTCAAAAACAATAGCGACGAAATATGGAGGTTTAAAACACAAGCACATGACTGTTGCCTTGAGGTATGTGTCCAGACTCACGAGTCAGCTCGCGCACCGGAAAAATTGAAACGTTGCACATTGGTTGGTTTCAGAATGTTTGCTTGTGTTCCTGCCAAGCATGGCTCAATATCAACACTATGATTTTAGAGTATGTGACACGCCAGCAGCGTTTTGAAGTCGACTGAATTACTTTGATAAGTCGACAAATCATCGTTTAAATACTTTCTCGTATCGTGGGGGAGGCCTCAGGATCCCCCTCAGTTTTTCGTTTGTCATTCCCGAGATTTTTAAATCAGCCTCATGGAAGTTAGTCACTTTCTTATTTTTTCCTTTGATGCATTATGCCGAATTTTCATATTTTTGTTTTAATCAGCAGCGGAGCCAAGCCAAGTTTGTTGGGATGCATCTCAGGCTATTTTTGGCACTGAATAGTCTTTAACTTACAACTTAAAACTTTACATGAGTGTGCCGTTAAAAAACTGGGCAAATATATCAAAATATTTCTTTAGACCTGAGGTTACTTCACGAGGTGAGGTCAATGTACCAAAATGCAAAATTTGGTGTTAGGCAAGTATTCAAAGACAGGTGGAAATGTCAACCAAGACATATTATCAGTCAACATAATACATATGCATTCTACTGATTGATAATGTCTGTTGGTTTGCATCTCTAAGATTAATCAACATAATGCATATGTAATACACTGATTGATAATATCTGTTGGTTTACATCTCTGTCTCTCTTTGAATATGTCATTCAGTCACCTATGTAAATATATTTGCCGCGAATTTTTATTTAAAAAAAAAACTAAAACGGAGTACGCACAGCTTAACGCATTGTTCTCTACTTCCGTTTTAGATGATAAGCCGATATCATGTCGGGCTAAGGCGGAATGACCTATGTTTTCTCGCGTGTCCTATATCACGACGGTCATACTCAGGAGTTTTAGAAATATAGTCCATTCAGACAATTGTAAACGTTTTCAAACACTACGAAATGGGCCCATGGCCATTCCACGTAAATCTAAAGTTATGTGAGGTCATTTGAGGTGAAAGGTCGTAAGTTGGCCTAATGAACCTGCGACCATGACATATCCCCTTTTTCATGCCCTTGGTGCCGCCTATGCGAACATTGTATGAGCAACATAATAAAATTTGTACTTCTGCATTATAGAATAGGTAGTAACAATTTTAAATTATCCTGAACATTTATATTAATTCAGTAAAAAGATATTCCTTTCCATGTTCAAATACCTGTGAACGCCTATGAATAACCACAAAAGAGTCCGTGGGACAAATGGGCCAAAGGGTCAGTCTCGTTATTTAGCTCCCGAATTATGTCAATTGTATCAAAAGCGGTCAATAAACATCAGAGCTATGGCAAGTAAAAAATATCACCCACTTACTGTCTTTTCGCGCCCTGTATCCGTCCCTTATAACATGTTCAGAACTTCTTTTTTCAAAATGTAGATCACGTTTTGGGAAATCTATTGCCGTTTGTTGGAACAGAATCTGACGGGTAGTTCTCGAGATCTCGGGAGTAAGCCCCTCCAATGTGGCAATACGTAATAGCGTTGAGGGTACGGAGATAGGGTTAACGGCTATTTCCTTTCTTCAGTAAATCCCTTTGGAAACAATAAATGGTCTTGAAATAAAACATTAAACAACTTCCTCTTAACTCATATTTCAAAATATTTCGATTGTGTTCAGTCTTAGAGCGCAAAAGAGGGTGACGACATAATTTACATTCGACATTTCTGCAAAAAATATAATTTTTGGGCATGATGTTGGTAAGCTATATATTGTAAACCGAAAAAAAAGTAGAATTCGAGGTATCATTCAAGTAACGTCTCAGGTAAAACCAAGTGTGTGTCATTTAACCGTAATGAACTACTTATGTTTTTCAGTGAATAGCTTAAGTTCCAACGTCTCCGTTACAACCAATATTTCAGTAACCATTTGGCGTGGTGAACTATCTGACTTGTTACAAGCAGCCGTAGTTGAGCAATGCGGATTTACAGAAACTCGAGTAATGATGTTATGTGAATCAAAATTACAGAAGATTTCAAATGCATCGAAGCTTTTTCTAACGAACTGGCAAATATACCCACGTTTATTGTAAAGTTTCATGTTGTGTTTCAGCTGGGCGAAGATGCTCTTTTCATTAACGTTTCTAGGAAGCAACGTTCATCGTCGTGTCCCGAAAGCGCAGAAGCTTATCAATCTCATCGTTAGCTCCCAAAGCACCCCGAAATATACGTCAACGATCAAACTGTTTTAATGTCCGACACAAATGGCCAGGAAGTTCTCCATTGATCTGGACCAACGAGCAATCGACCAGGTAAAAGCTTTGCTCAGGAAAGAGATCAAGATGGTGAGGTCACACAATTTTTGCCGTCATAGTGCGGGTTGCACATGCAAAAGCAACATTATTACTTTTTATATTTGCCTGAAACGCAGGGTATTTACCGTCGCCAATAAGGGCGCGGGGGATGAATCCCTCAGATTTTTTTTCGCAAGCTGCTCGACAAATTTAAGTGTCCTGATGTCCCGCATAGCTGATCTGAGAACCCTGTTACGCATTCTATGCACATTTAAGATCAATAACTATTGAGAGATCAATAACTAACTAGCGAACGAACGAACGAACGAACGGACGAAAGAACGAACGAACGAACGAACGAACGAACGAACGAACGAACGAACGAACGAACTAACTAACTAACTAACTAACTAACTAACTGAGATCAGTCGCTAAGCATTGAAAGATCATTGACCTTTGCCATCTTTTTCGAAGATATGTTATAAGGAAATGACGATGCGGCAACAGTATTCATCATATAGAGACCTTCTGACTATTTTACGGTACTCTACGTTGGGTTCTGTCTTGTGCACGGGCATCGCTCATGATATCTCTGACCTCCACACTTAGATCATTACTTGGGTCAAGACCATCTTAGGTCAAGAGATCCGAAGCGTCAATTTGAAGAATCGTTCTTTCAGCCCGTATTTACCTTCAGAAACTACCCTGAGCCCCTTAAAAGAGCATTGTAGATTATGTCGAATAGCATGCAATGAATGCCAGAATCCACTGACATGGCCTCATTTAAGGTCGCCTGCAAGGTCACTGTATGACTAAGAAGGCACTTCATTTTATCGCGAAGTCATAAGACCGAAGTACACACTCCATTTTGTTTCACTGCTCTATTGCGCTATGTTTGGAAACATCCCACCCACCCCCCCCCCGTATCGTCGAAAGGCGCCAGATAGCGAAGAGCGGCGATGATAAAACCTTCCCTGGGTGGTCGTCCGAGCCTAGCACTGGTTGTGGTTTCCAGAAATTTATACCTCCCTCGAGTTTTTGAGCCTCAGATCGAAATGCCATAAAAACACACCTAAATATTTATTTCTGTCTAAACTCGGTGCTGAGGTTATTATATTTCTTATTCTGCTACTCTCAAGCACAAAGGACGACCGGGCGCCGGCGCACATTCCGCATTTGCTGGCAAAGTGAGCCGAATATCATGCCATACAAGAACACAATGTTCTCTCGATTGCTCCAATTTAAGTGGGATTGGGAACTTAATAAAATCGCGAGTACTTCTCCAGTTCAGGTGCAGTAACATACAAAAATCGCATTTTACCAATAGCGATGAAGGCATCTCAGCTTTGGTATGTTTTGTTCCTTGTCAGCGAGCAAATTGCATGGCAAGTAAAAAGCTATACAATGGCCGATTCCGAACCGGATAAGCAATTGAACGTTTAGACTATATTATGTATAAGAAAGTTTTCTAGTTCCCGTGATAGGCAGTATGACTGCGTGCAGACCAGGTGCGCCGCCGCGTGGCTGCAGCAAGAGGAGCCGACGTCATGGGGCGTTTTGTGCCCTATTGCTACAATTTTCAGGGTGTTTCGAACGTTGCCGTACTAAGCAACGTCAAAATTGTTTGAAAACAGGTACTAAAATTTGGGTATTCCTGACGCAAGTCGCTTTTTGCGGCTGGCAAAAAACTAAGGGGGGAATGTTGCTAGAAACACACAACCACCATCATGCTGATTAAAAGTAATGACAACAATGATATGGTTAACGTAGGTGTACAATGAGCACAGATATATAACTAAGAACGCCTACCGGAGTTCCAGTAACATGAAGATTTGACTGGGCCACGCAAACCCAAGTTTTGCGCAGCGAGACGGCAAAATACTCCGCAGCAGCATTCGGGCGAACGCACCCTTTGACAGCTCGTTCGCTTCGGCTCGCGTTTTGGAACGGCTGGCACCCGGCGGCGGGGTGTCTTCCGGGCGAGGTATGCCGGCCACGCGCCGTCCCGCGGCGACAATATCCGGAGCGGCTGACTCGCCGGTGCCGCCGGCGCTACCAGGTAATGAAATCCGAGGCCGCGCGACAGGCAATTTGCCCGCTTAAATCCGCCCGGCCCGACTTTTTAGACGGCGCGCTGACTGACACCCGGGCACCGGCTTTTAGAAGCCTGACTAAGGCCCGAGGTCCCGGCTTTTTAACTCGTCAACGCCTGAAGGGTGTCGAACAGGGCACCCCTTGGTTTTCCATAAATGCGTTCTGAACCGTTAGAACCAGCCCAACTAAACCTTCAGTGCCTGTTTACCAATCGATTTTACATATTTTAACACCAAAACCATTTTTACCCTGGGTCAGGTCATGCAAATATGACGTCATACATGAACTACTGCATGCATACTTTTACATCTTTGAGCAGTGGTGCGATATTATGTTTTTTAATTTCGCGAACATAATGCATAGATTATTTGAATTTACATCGAATATATAGATTTACATCCTCAGAAGGATATACAACTTTGGCACGTCAACATTGCAGGCCATGCTAGGTCACATGTATGATGACAATGATACTGAATTGCATTGTCGGCGACGAAATGGTTCCCCAGAGTTCAAGCCAGAGAAGCAAATCTATATGCGCCTCTTACCAAGGTTTAAAAAACATACGTGTGGTCATGTCAGGTCACATCATAGGTAGATGTCACAACGAAACGAAATAGCACATTGTTTTTGGAAAATCGTTCAGCAGCAGCAGTAAGCAATTATTGTTCTTTGTCAGAAAAAGAGAAATGAATCTCTGTCCTGACCCCGCTTGACCTTGGCCCGATAAAGTGCGGGCGAGCACATTTCAGTTCTGTACCTGACGCAGTTGAGAATGACTGAGCTTGACTTAATGAAAAGCAGGTTGTGCGAAACTGACCATCAGAAGGTTTCACATTCGTTCTCATTTCAAGTGGATCAAAATGGCTGCGAGTGAGTACCGATCTTCGACATGTAAAGAAAGACAAACATTTTGCATGACCTGGATTAACCTTGTCCCAATTTTCGAAATATATTGGCATGCTTCTGATGTGGAAAATCTTTACCTTTTGTTTGATATCCCGTTGAAGGCTCTGAGACCGGTATTGCCAACGATATAATGCTTGAAGCGGTGTCGCTTTTTTCGACGTCATGCTATGCGTTTTACGTGGCCTGTGATGCCATCAGTCACGTGACCAGACCTGACGCAGTATTTTCTGAATCGCAAGGCTCAGGACTAACGATTGGTGTTAGACCGGTCCAGATCCGACGTTTAGATCCTGAGATAACAAGGCGTGCCGTTTTTGACATCCCCAGGCAGTTGCGGTTACAAAAACATGTCATCCGATGCAGGGTTAAAAAACGTGCTGAGGACCGGGTCCCCTGGGCTGCTGCAGGGTTGAAGGGGGTTGAGGGCTGGTAGGGGGATGGGACGAAGTGATGGATAGTGATGAGGCCATTACGGTCTGTCCTCCATGCTGGCCGGCCTTCCCCCGGCTGGTCTGGCGCGTCTAGACGGGGGGTTTACTGCGCATTTTGATAAGGAACTCACATAAGATCCTGCTTTTGTTTCCGTGTGCTGTACATGCGCATTGCGCTGCATAAGCGTTTACTAAGGGCGTTGCGAAAGACGGTCCTGAGTGCAGTCCAAACCATCTGGGAAAAGCCCATGCAATCCACTCGCTCGAGTACCGAACAGGCTAGAAAGCTTGTCATGTCTTATCAAAATATAAAATAATTTAGCAGGCCGTGGTACTTATCACGAAGGGTTTCATTGCAACGTATAACCACAGGAGGATAGATGCACCCTGAAGGAGAAAAACAGCATACTTCATGAAGAGAATTAGGGTGAGAGTGCCAGATGTAGAGACGGGCATACAGGTAAAATAGTATACGGAGGTCGGAATGAAAAGCACAAGTCTCCCCCCTCTCTCTTTTTCTCTCTCTCTCCCTCTCTTACCTTCAATATCCTCTCCGAGTATGCGGCTATGAAACTTCAAACGATTTTGTTTTTTTATCTCTATGCCTCGCACATTTTGACAAACGGGGCCAATCCGGCGCGGATCAGCGCGTCCGCCCCTCTCGGCCGTGGGCTCGGTCGGGACGCGGCGGCCGGCTCTGTCTCGCCCAGATCGGAGGCCCGGTCGATGGCCGCCGCTGATCCGCCGCCGATCGGGACGGATGGTCGACACTGCCGCGCCAAATAGCTCCGCAATTACCCCGCGGCCCGCGCGGCGGCCTCACAGAGCCGGCGGCCGGCCGGCCGCGGCCGCTGAACTGTCCAGAGCGAGACAGACCTCTGTCTGCAGGACGTGCCCGGCGGCGATGTCCGCCGTCTCCCAGAAGGGCCTCTGAAGGTCAAGGGTGAATTGTAAGCGGACTTTGCCATGGCGAAGCAAGATGAATGTAATGGAATGTCGTGCTTTGTAGAACGCGCAGGGAGGGAATACTTTGAGCTGGAAAAAGAAGTGAAAAGTCAGACTACCCATGCTGTTTTATTGTTACTGGAAACGGTCAGCAGATCAAGCGCAGCTACAGCCCATGCGTCTTGTAGCAAACCGTTGTTAACCAATATGATGAAATGCACTTATCAGTCCAAAGCCACAGCTGCACTTGGCAAAGTTTGTATCACATTTCCATCACCAAATATCATAAACCAAGGCACAGTTATCCAAACAGATCCTATTGAAAGAAACCAACGATGAAAGGTTGTGCCCCTGAGGGTCATTGAGCGGAAATTGTACGTAGCAATCATGTTCTGCAATCTTGATGGCACTCTTTCCATTGGAAGCTATCATTGGCTAAATCAGTCTTTCGGCGACAGGACTGAGAGTTCCATTTCTCTCACTATCTCAGTCCTCTGTCGCGATAAGACGGCCTTCTTAAGATCTACAAACAGCATGCAACAGCTCAAACTGTCCCATCTTAGCACTATGAGCAAAGAGGGCAACAAAGTACTCTTGAACTGTCTGACAAATAGAGCATAAGCAAAAAGCCCAGTCAAAATAAAAATAGGCGGTTGGCGTAAAACGCTCTTGATCAATTCTGGCCAGCGAGGTGTCAGTTTTTCGCATACGAAAGTATCAAATGTTGACGCACGAAATGACCCAATTTGAATGATAAAGCTGCTCAAATGGTCGTGTTTAAATATCACCAATGCTCACAGGGAAGGCCTCGTGAAGACCTCCCGAGGCTTTTCACATGCTTCCCTACCAAGAATGCTTTGATAGCTCTGAATTATTTCATAGCCTTGTTTGAAAGCGTCTCACACATTCCGAAAAAAATGACATCTTATGACCTCTTTGTCGAGGTCACGCGATAATGAAAGCATGATAAAGGGACGGCTGTTGCCGCATAATATATATATATATATATATATATATATATATATATATATATATATATATATATATGTTCCAGTGCTGAAATGGTCTTCATGACCACCGAGCCATAAGGCAAGTGTGTTTATGAAGGTTATTACAGTACGAGGGCGTGATCAACAAAATTTTCGAGTCAATCGTGCCATACGTATTTTGCGATAAAAAATGAATGCTAAGCCACATGTTGATCTGAGAGGTTTTATTGACACCACTGAAAAGTGGGAAAACTATTTATATCCAGCACAGTTCCAATGAGCACACGAAAAAAAACGTAATTTTAACGTCAAGAAGTTCGTGGCATTTCTAGGGACGAATGATGCTAGCACCACATCACTCCGTGAAATGGACGGAAAATCGCTCAACGCTCTTATCATAAGCTTCATAATGGACCTTAAGCCTGAGTAGAGAGAGTGCTGCGAACCGACCAAGTACTCAGGGATTATGTGCTCCGTCGACAGCAAATTCAAGGAAATGAGTTACCGAGCTGAGGAAGGCTCCTCTGGCTTCAGGCTGGGCAAGGGAGTATTCGGCGTACACACGACTAGCAACGTGGCGATCAACATTTCAAAACGATACAAGATTGAGTTCTGTCGCTTTGGCCTTCACCCCCTGGAATGATAATGGTACCGAACAAGCTGAAGTCACCCTTTATCCAAGTTCTTAAATCACCCTCGGTGTTAATATTTCATGTTACAGCCATCGGGGCATTCCACGCGAGATCGACCAGGGAGTAAAACACCATAGTCTCAAATTGCAATAAAATTTTGCCCTGGGGTAATTTGTGGCTAGGATGTCAGATTTCCAACGCTCAGTTCCGTCTGACGAGCGGTTTTTGCGCTAGAGAAACCTGAAATTTTTAAATCTGACGATTTTTGGTTAAGCCCTTGGTGAGATAATGTGTATTATTTCAGTAACCGATGGCGACATTTTCAAAAACTGAATATCGTTGTAATAAGGAGGAAATGCTGCAATGTCCTGTTATGCGCATTTTCCGTTTTCTTTTATTTTCATTTGACCTTGAAACCCGTTTTAAGGTCAAATTTTGAGGGTGTGGCCAATGATTCCGATTAAAACAGTGAAGAAGTAAAATGTTCCCCAAATGGCTTTGATTTGTTTTAAATCAGGAAGAGCCCCATTTTTATGATTAACGCTATACATACGCGTATGATTTATGTCATGTTGACTAAAAATATCCTCGCTGGGCATTTCCTCGTCCGTTACTGGCGGAAAATGGCATAAAAATTACAGGTATAAATGCTTTATGGTATGCTTGTCAGTTGTTCATGTGATGCTATTATGAGCAAACGTTGAATTGAAATGCAGGCACAAAAAACACTCGGTGTCGTTCGCGACGGAATCGACTACAAACTCATTGTAAACTCAATACACGTGCTCACTGAATAACCACTGCCTTCATCGTGCGATGGGAAACCTTAATCCTAAAAATCCTAAAAAAGGTTGATGGTATAGCCTTACTCGTTTTTAGGCATGGTGCCGACTTTTTTCTATAAATTTGATCCGAGTGGTTTGCTAGTCATCTTGACCTTTTTCTATTCAGTTGGCAGCCGATTCAAGGGTCAAATATCAAGCACCGGAGCGACTCACATCCGTCTTGCCAGTACGGGAGACCAACACTCTTTCAACTGAGTTACCGATCGCGGTCATTTCGGTTCTTACTTGGGTCAAGGTTAAATCATGTATTTTATTAGGCTGAATCATATATAATTTAGGTTGAAATCATGGATAGGTTCACTAATATTTTTGCTTTGAGTTGACCTCAGAGAAGTCATGATGTGGTCAGGAGCACTGGCCTGGTAAGTAACAACATTTTGAGTTTCTTTAATCGCCAGAAGTCATTCTGAGCCCTTTGAAGGCGCACTACAGGCCGCTTTCCGCAGGATCCAATTAAAACTAAAATACGCTGATAAGACCTCCTTTAAGGTCACCTGTAAAAATACTGCGCGATTTGAAAGGGTGAAACTTGGTATCATTTTGTAGCCAAGGGAACAAGTTATACGATCATTTTTATTTGATCGCTCTATCACGTCAGGTTTTGAAATAATTAAGGACTCGTTCCAATGCCTTCCCCCACCCCCACCTGCTTTGTCGAAGGTTTTCGGATGATGAAATGCTGTGGTTTACCGCTTACTTTGTTAAGCAAGGTCTTTGGACATTGGAATGCCCAGTTTCCAAAAGAATCAGTTTCGTAGGAATCTGGCCACTGCTGGTGCGTAGGGGCATCCAGGAAATTGGGAAGGGGGTCAGATGCCTTTTTCCCATAGGGCTAATGTTGAGTTTCCCAAAAAGTGGGGCTGGGGCATGGATTTCCCCGCCCCCCTGTTCCTAGGTCCATGGGAATTTTCAATCTTTGGTACGGGTTTTGGGCTTTGGGGGGCACAGTGGTATACATGGCGGTAATGTGCTCCTTGTTGGACGCTCCTGTGCATGACAGATTCTTTTTTTCTGAATGGATTTGATTTTATTTTACTTATCGCTTTGATGGTATAATCTTGGTGACTGTTTCTGCGTCAAACATAAGTGGTTAAAAAATAAGGAAAATAACCATTTTGTTCTCTGCTAATGAACGGTGTACCACCATTCTTCTTAAGCGAAATAGGGCACTGTGCCTCGTGCTGTTCAGTTTCCTTTGAGAGGACATCCATTTCGAGTCACTGCTCCTAGGGGGAGGGCAGGGTGGGCCAAGACAGCTGGGCAATTCTCTGTAAAATCGACACACCCAGGGCCAATTTGAACACCCTCAAATCACGGATTTTGATTAAAAAATTACAATATTGCTGTATTTGGTTATCTAAGGTGCAGAATCCGAATCTGGCAATTCCAGCTGGATCAGGTCACGGGGTCAAAAGTTGTAGCCTGCGGCAATTTGAACTTGGTTCTTGACAGGGATTGTTAAAAGCGCGTTTTTTCTACCGTCAAAAGCTGTGAACTGATTAACCCATATATTTTCCGACTCCTTATGGAATGGGCAATCCGATTCAGGCACTTGTATGACCTTAGGTCACGATCCCAGAAAATAACCCCATGACCTTATGTCAGAGGTCACAAGATGGCCTTCGACGGGGGCGAAATAATCATTTTTATTTCGTCAATATAAAGCCTCAGGTATCTTCTCCACAGCACATTCATGAACACTTACGGTACAAATCATCTTCAACCTCAAATCTTGCATGATAGTAGTCCATGTTTGGGCTAAAGTCGGCTCATTCCATGACTGTTGAGTGTATATCATCAACGGGATAAAAAGAGACTGTAATAACGAGACAAACGTCTTGTGTGGAATAATTGGCATAGTTTTCAATAAATACAGAGCCTAAACCGTGGGTAGAACACCCTCTGTGGTGAGGAAAAGTGGCTGTAACGTTTAATTCATTCCCACAACTGATACGTCTTGCCATAAGGCAGGAACACAAAGCATTTGGCTGTTTACAATATATTTCTTTCTTAGGACAGCGTACCGGTGCGCACACAGCGAAAAGCTTAAGTGATTCACGCAGACAAGCATTTGAGAGTCTTTGTGTCACAGACCGACATTGGGTACGTTCTGTTTTCTTTACACCATCGAAACACATAAGAAAGCAGGGCCAATAGCGACCGAAGCATTATGTACATACAAGGTGCACCATGCTCCCGCGATGCAAACAAATGCGCTAACTTGAGCGTGTCCGTACCCTTTAAAGATCATGGGGAAGCGGGGGGGGGGGGGCAATGGCCAAATTCATGGATGGATGGATGGATGGATTCCAAGGACGGATGGATGGATGGATGGAGCCGCATGGATTCCAAGCCAAATTCGTCGAGTAAAAATAGTGTATGCATTATATATATACATATATATATATATACATATATATATATATATATATATATTCAATGGTAAGTGTTTCGTCGACGTAATACCTACTTACATCATTACAGCCTTCTCCCTATAAACCCGAAGAAGGAACCAGTCAAAGTGCATCGAGTCAGGCATTGAACCCAACACCTTTCAACTCTGAGATGCATGCCCCGACCACTCAGCCATCTAAGACATGCACATAAAATCCTTACAACATTTACACTACATACTTTAGGAGCATAAGTAGGTTCACACGCACACAATGTAACTGTCATGGTTTGCGGGGACATGCCAAATATGGGCATGATCTTAAAAACGATGTACCCGCGAAACAAGTTTTTACACAGTTCCATAAACACTCTTTAATAACTAGATATTGTCATCCTTTAAAGTAAAAGTCGTGATTAAGGGCGAATGATCACGAAACACGTTGTAATTTCATGTGTCAGGACCTAAATGACCTAACAACAGCCTTTCCCAGCTATGTACACGTAAATATGGATCACTGCACATGTCCCCACAAACCGAAATGATGTGAATAGGTGTGTGTGTGTGTGTGATATGAAACTGAGTGCTTATTGTTATATTTCGAAATTATGTCCTACGGGAAATCTGAGGAAAGAAAAACATTCAAAAAAAAAGATTCAGTTGGAATCATCGATGACGATAATTTCTAGGCAATAATCCCCGTTGTTGCATGCAGATCGTTACCAAACGGTCCATTACACACAAACTACTATAAAATACTACATTGTTCTTGGGGGATACGGATCACAAAGGAACAGGCTAAACTCTGATGTGAGTTTCATTGCAAAAATTCAAGGGCCTTCATGCGATTTTCAAGTGGAATCGATCATAGGTTCGAGAATGAGTGCACCGTCTGCTTCCAGGAGGTGTGGCGCCCGAACCGTGAACCAACACCCTTGGGATGGCGGTGCATGTGAAAGACGGAACACGGGACTTTACAATTTTCCTTTTTTTCCGAGTCGCTGTGGTTTCTGGATCCTGAGCGCCACACCCAATGCTAAAACACGTCCAGAACTAGCCTTTTTACCTTGCCATCGCTTGCGCGTGGCACGTACCGCGCGTACTGAAACGAACTGCGTGCCGCACAGCTGCCAGTTCAGTGATCGTTCCAAGTTGCTGAGTTTCGAGCCGATCCGACCCGTGGTTGCCGAGAAAACTCGTCGAACCGAAACAATGTTTTCCGCTCTTTGCGTTTACCGCTTTACGCGTTATCCCCATGACTAAAAATCAACCTTGAAGCGCATGGCGCGCACCATTGACGTGTCGCAGCGCGACGAAAGTTAACGGATTTTCTGGGGTTGCGCAGGATACTTCGATCAGGGAACGGCATGTGTTAATCTGCCACTCTGTTAGGTCCTGGGCTGGAGCAAAGATTTGTCGACAGGAAGACAGAATTTACTCAAACAGGACATAAACTGATAAGTTTCACGATATTCCCTGCAGCGTGCACTGAATCCGCCTCTCTCTGGCTTTTTGTTTGCCAATTCCAGGGTTATTGACGCAGCTTTACGACACTTAATCACTTTCCCTGACTATTCGCTCCATATACTGCGCGAAAATTTCACAACTTTATTTTGCACAGGGGCGGAACCAGGTCGCATTTTTGGGAGGCAACGCAGTCCATTTTTGGTAATGTTGGTAAGACAAAAATGGCTGCCAAAATAGTTAGTTTTAGATAGAATCTAAAACTTTTGATGGGTGTATAGAAAGACAACCGAGCAATCGTGCAAAAATAGTTTTGTTTATCTCAGATCAGTTCATAGGGTCAAGTCAAGGTCAAAAGTCAAAATTTTGTTTATTTTACTTACTTTGGCTCAATTTTCCAAATGCAAAACCTGGGATATACAGAACTTATAACAGTGCCTTCTATTTGTGTATCGAGTTTTAGGGTGATATCAGGCCAGTTCAAGGAGCTGTGACCTAAAATATCAGTGAGCGTGCCCTGTATCACAGTAGCCATAAACTTGGATGTTTGAAGGGGGGTTAATTCAGATGATTAAAAATGTTTTCAGACAATGTGAAATTCCATGTCATTCTGAGGTCGTGGGATGTCATTTAAAATCAAAAGTCGTGAGTTGACCGGATGAACATGTGACAATGACAGTTTTCCCTGTTCATGTCCTTGGCGCCACCTATGCCAATATTATACAAAGAATCTAACACAGTTTGTATTTCTTCAACAAAGCAAAAAGATAAAAAGGCGTTTCTTAGCTTTTTTGTTAATTCAGTTTCCGAGAAAAAATCCTTATTTTCAGAACCCTGTCAACGCCTGTGATTTCTCCAAAAATTGCAAACGTATAAACCAATTTAAAAAGTGCCATCCATATGCTCTCGATTCATACTGATTGTATCAAAATCGGTCCACAAGCAGCGGCATTACAAGTTCAGAAATATTCCTAATTTTGAATTGTTTGCCCCCTGTGTCCGCCGCTTTCAACATTTTGATAGTTTCTGCAATCAAAATGTAGTTTACATCATAGCAACTTGATTCTCGATTGTTGCGATGAAATCGGATGTATAGTTTTCGAGATCTAAGTGTGGGAGGCCGAATCCGCCGCCCCGTGCCAGGTTGGCTATCCGGGAAAAGAGTGAAAATAAAGCAACTAAAGCAACTAAGAAAAGTCGGAATCCAGAAGGTCTTCATGAATTACTTCGCTGCGTTTGTAAACACGTGACGCTTGCCCTCTACATTTGCGATGCAGTATGCAGCCAGCCGTGTCTAAGGTCATACACGGATAACCGACCACTACTCTCAACTGAGGGGTTAACACGACGCACCGTGGGGCGTGTGTGTTTGGCCGTTGCTGTGGACTTGTTCCAGCCGTCCAGTGCCCGTCCTTAGTCCGCCCAAAGGGCAGTTAGCCGTTCTTCGCTCGTAAAGCTCAGTGGCATGTACCGTGACGCAGAGTCCGGCCGGAACTTTGCCGGAGATTGTACCGTCCCAGCACAGGTACAAGCTCCGCCAAGGCGTCCCCGGTCGTGGTGCGTGAGAGGCAACCGTGCGGATTTGGCTATGGTCGGGGGTATAAAGCAATTAATGCAGCCCAAACGTCGGAAAACGCCCGTTATTTCTGGCGATGCATCATCAAACTGCGGTTTTAAATGAAACTAAATGTGGATCCCGCCTGCAAGTTATCTGCAAATCCCACATGTATTCAAAGTCACTTGACGCATATTTGTTTAGAACTTCGGCAAAATAAAGTCTGCTTTGCATATGGCTGAGAAACAACCACGTTAAGTAGGCGAACATCATTCTTCATCGAATGCGCCTGAAGCACGCTGCCAGCTGTTGCTAACTATTGCTGCCTTTAGGACAAGATATTTAAGAATCGCGCGGCTTGTTTTCGTTTTCGTCCGACGTTATTTCTCCCGGCCGGTCTTCGGTCGGTTTTAGCTGATATTTGCCGCCGCCAGCTGCCGACCGTTTTACGGTCGACGTTTGTTCGTCAGTGGCCGGGCCACCATGGACGTAGTGGAGCGAAATCACACCGGAAAATATCGGACGTGGGCGGATTTTGTCTGCCGAGACGGAGCCAATTTTGTCTGCCAGCGGCTGCTGCTGACGTCCTGGAGGTTACAGTGATCCGGGGCGTCGGACTTGATGCGTTAACCCTTGAAAATATATTTCAACTGTGCTTCGCCAAATGTGCGTGTAATGTGTAACGCCTCGGTTTCTGAAGATCAACATACAACATCTGTGCTAGTGGGCCCATTCCCCAAATCCAGCACGTCTGGCGTGAAATGTCCCAAATCAAACCCTGCTTGTTTTACCGAAGTATAGTATATCTTCTAAGGAAATGTAAGGCTATTAAAAAGCAAACAAAAATGAAGAAGGAAAACGGAGCATGGGTAACCGTATTCCCGGAGGGTTAGACGGTATGGTCGATTCCCGGCAGGGGGAGGCAGATTCGCCCCCCCCCCCGAGATCTCGAGAACTACGCATCCGATTTCATCGCAACAAACGGCAATCAATTTGTAATGACGTGAACAACATTTTTGTAAAAAAGAAATTTTCAAAATTTTGAAAGGTGTGGATACATGGGGGCAAAAATGTCAAAATCAGGGGTATTTTTCGACTTCTTATAACTCCGTTGTTTTTGGACCGATTTCGATGAAACTGGCATGAATCGAGCGATTATGGATAGGACTTTTACCATTGGTACACACATCTGAAATTTTGAGAAAATTCATGGGCGTGCACAGGGTTTCAAAAATACGAAAATTATTTTTCCAAAAACTGAATGAACAAAAAAGGCAAAAACACTTGTTTTGCTTCTGCTAGTCATGTTATGCCATATAAGTACAAATGGCATTACAATGTTTGTGTAATGTTAGCATAGGCGGTGCCAGGGACATGAAAAAGGGGTAACTGTTATGGCCACACGTTCTTCAGATCAGCTTGTGACCTTTGACCTTAAATGGCCTCCAATGGCCTTGAGTCACTTGGAATGATCTCGTGTACATTTAGTATTGTCTGTAAACGTTTTCAATCATTTGAATTCATTCTACTTTAAAAATTTCACTTTATGGCTATTGCGATATAGGGTATGCGCAATGACATTTTAGGTCATAGCTCTGTGACCCGACCTGATATCAACCTGAAACTTGATACACAAGCAGAGGGCACCATTCTACGTCGTATGTATTCCGGGTCTGGCATTTAAAAATAGCGCCGAAATTATTGCAATAAAAGCAAATTTGGGCTTTTGACCTTGACCTGACCATGTAAAGTGACCTCAGATGAACAAAATTATGTCTGCACGTTGCCCAACTGTTTCGCTATGCATCCATATAAAGTTTTAAGTCGTATATCAAAAACGCCATTTTTGGTAGACATTTTCCTTTTACCCTCAACAGGGCCAAAAATGGCCTGAGGTGCCTCCCAAAAACGTTGCCTGGCTCCGCCCCTGAGCAAAACAGAATTTTGAAACTTTGTCACGGCACGTAGAAAGAATAGCTAGGAAAAGCCACCAAGGTTCGTGAAGTCGCGTCAAAAACCCTGGAATTGGCAAATAAAAACCCGAGGGGGGAGGGCCGACTCAGCCCCGCCCCCCCTGCCGGAAATAGGGTTAACCCGCCCCCCCCCCCCCGTGGATTTTTTAAGGACTGCAAGAGAAGGAACAAACACAGCTCCACGAAACTTCATGTACCTTTTGTTTCATCATTTTCACACCTTGTGCAAGAGTCTTGACCTCAGGTCAAGTCAGGTGTCTGACCTAGGTCAGGTCAAACGTACCTATGTCCAAAAAAGTCTACCGCCCTCTAGCTTCTTTTCGGAAATCAAGACATCACAATAATGCTTTCAAGGATTAGTGGTCTTGACAGATGCAACAGATCTGCTGTCTCAGATATTTTGGAATTTTCTCGACCGTTGACCTAAAGGTCAGGCCCGTTTTTAAGACAGGTCGTCATTTTTTTCGGAAATTGGCAGAATTTTTCATAACATTTTTAGTGTGGAGTGAAGCAGACATCTAGTTACCGTCATTGGGCAAAGGATCAATGACTTCCAGCCATTGACCTGAGGTCAAGTCACGAATGACTGTAGTGAGGCAAAATGTACCATCGTCAAAATCTGCGATGAATTACTCAGAACAGGTAGAAAATGGCAGAACTGGCTTGCACAGACGCAAGTAATGCCAAGAACCCCCAAAAGTTTGAAAAGATTGCATATTTTGGAAATAAACAGGCTCTCGCGAATAAAGCTCCGCCAGTTGTGTTGATTGGTAACTAATAAATTCTGCCAAAAGTTAAGCACGGGAAACCATCACAAGAACCACTAAAATAAACAAACTTTACATGGATAGGTTTATGTCGCGAAAATAAAAGGACGCTAAAATAAGTTCCCGTTAATTTCATACTGCGTACGACCACGGCGCCCGCCGACAACCGGCGTGAAAATTGCCGTGTCTTTAACTCAATGTTTCGGCGTATATACTAAACAAATCTGAGAAATTAGACGTGAATCGGCATCTGCGAACCTTTACTTGTGCGTTGGTACCTTTATCTATGCGTTATTACAGCCCTTGAGAATCAGGCCGCTTCTCGGTCTCATGCAATCGCCTATGAGAAAACGTATATGGGACGTAAATTGCTTAGATATTATCTAAAACTAAAAATGAGACCAGTTTCGAGCTCTACTCGTCACAAGCTTTCCAACGGTGTGTTTATTTTTATCATGCGACCAACCGTTCGTGAGTCAGAGGGGGGCGGTCAACCGTCCCCTCAGTCGGGCGTGATCGTCGCGGACCCACTGTCGTGCGCGGTTTAAAATCACGAGTAATAACATGACGATGCCAATGTTACCAAAACTAACGCGATATATTTTCACTCCCACTTGCGGTCTTCACCGTCTGCGCCCAATTCCAGCCATTTATACGCCCTCGCTTCCCGTGCGATTTCTCCACCTTCGACTCCGCACCAGACACGGCTCCCAGACCGGTGCTCCTCCCCCGGCAGTTCGGATGCGGCCGCCGAGACGCCGTGCTCCGCGGTTCCACGGAGCACCGGCGAGGCGGCGCCGCGGGCGGCCCGCGGCCGTGACTCAGCCGCCGCCGCCGCCGCTCGTCGGCCGCGAATTGGATGGCCCCGGAGACATTAGCATTCTTCGTCTAAACGTTTTACATGCATGCGAGCTCGTCGAAACCGTCCGCTGCGGAAAACGGCGAGCGACGTTGGTGGCGGTTCGGGAGCGAGGCGCGGCACACTGAGGTTGGGGACCTCGTGTCCTCGTTTTAGGCTGGCGGGGTCGGGAACGCACTGCGACGTGTATTTAACGTGTGCCAGTCTTGCCATGCTCGAGGAGGAGGCCGTTGGCAGCGACCTAAACCCATATGATTCAGGTAGCCAAAACAGAGGTTTAGAAAGCGTCATGACAACATTCTAATAATTCTTAGTGTTGTCTGTGTCTTGGAGGGTTACCCAAAGAACTGTGAAGATGTTTTGCTCGGACCGGGATAAATCGAAGCAGATAGCTGCAGGCAATATTGTAATAATAAACGCAAAGAAGCATCTTTGCTACTATTTACGCCATTATTACTATTCAGAACATATCAGATGGCCGTGAGCCTGTGCAAGGACGAATGTATGTATGTAGCAGGGTTTTCGGAATCGACATTTGAGCCGCTGGTGGTTTATTAAGTCTCCCTGTTCACACAGTCACAAAACAAGCTCACCCTGCAAATGGGTAGAGTGCGCTGCTCGGTAACACGGCCCAAACGCGCCCTCCTTTCACAAAGAGCACACAGGTCGTGCACAAAATATTCCCGCGCTGCAATCAGGATGTAACAGACTTCAGCTACCTACGTTTTTATCAGCGAGTGTCGGGCTTCTCTGCCGCACCGCAGCCGGCAGGGAGAGAGGTCCGCCCCCAGCCTAGTCGCTGCGCCAACTAAGCGTTCGTGCGCCGCATTTGAGCCCAGGGTCGCGGCTGCAATAACATCCCCTGTACATGCAGCAGTACTGGATAGTGAGTGAGTGGTGTAGGGAGTGAGAGAGAGCAGAGTAGAGAAAGGAAATCTCCCCCTCCATAAAAGCCGTCGGGTAGCTTTTCATGCATGCTCTGTGTCAACATTAATCGCTCAGCTGCGATATTTTGACCTCAAGGGAATGCTTTCATCCATAGAAGCGGCGCCTGGGGCTCCAGTGATAAAAAGGCAAGGTTCAAACAGTGCTTTCGACTTTATTTGCAAAACAGCAAACGGGAAGCGTGGCTGGAGATTTTTGGTAAGCCTTTTGCCAAAATAAAAACAAGACTTCCGCTTTAAAGTGAAGCATTTGGAACTGTACTATCAGTTATTGATATTCAGGTCCCAAGCAGCAAGCTGTCTTAGCAGGTGTTCTAATCCCAGGCATTATGCAAGTAAATGACGGTGATGAAATTAAGAGGGGAAAAAATTTGTGTAAATATGTATGCCATTTACTGTGTACCGCATATATGACCAGTCATAAAACAATGACTTGAGATTGTTAAGCCAAACAAATGTAAAATGCAGTAACGTCCCAAAATCGGCGTAAAGATTTCCTAGGAAGCAGAAAGGTTTATGCCTATGCTTTGTAAGCATGGGACCTTTTATGACACTGTAGTACTGAAGTGTTCATTGCTATGTTGCAACAGGGTAAGGTAGAAGTAGTCTTAAACTCACAATATCAAAACAAAGAAACAGAAAACAAATTAATCCGTACTTTATTTCGGTCACGGACATTTCTCAGGAACTGTTTTACCAAGGGAAATACCATGACATAGTTTTATTCCTTGCGTCGATCTTGAAACATTAATGTGTTTTATATCTTTTTGGTTTCCCAGAGTTCAGAGAATATGGCCCATGAATCACACGATCACGTTTGAAAATAAATGGTAGATGTTAAGCAATCTCAACTCTTTGTTGCTTCTGTTTTTTCTTGTCTTTTAGGAAAAAACTGCCCCTGAGGAAGGTCCGTGACCGAAATGGTGGTTGGGTGAATTTATTTTCGTTTTTTGCGATATTATGAATTTCAAACTAAGCATACCTAACCTAATAGCATGGGTCCTGTCCTATTTAGCTCATTTGTAAAATGATTCGACAACTTGGTAGATAAAAACTTGGCAATGCATTTTTACACGGCATTTTTTAAATGCGATATCATGAAGAAATCGAGGCGAACCTTCTGATGTGAGTACGAAAGGAGTACAATTAAACATGGCCTCACATTTTCAAGTTATAACGGTAGAAGTACGATGTGGCTTAGATTTTGGCAATGTATTTTAAACACATCTTTCAGAGCTCCTGTACATCTGAACTTGCCACAAAAATGTCCATGATTAGGCCAGAGGCATTAGAACAAAACGTGTCAGATGTAATCTACGCACAATTGTCGTGCATCTTACATCTACACCACAAACCGAATATTGTGTGCTATAAATTTTTCGTCATTCCGGACGTAGCAAAAATGTCCATATGTTCACTGCTGTTTCCTCCAAACTGCACGATCTATCCGTCCTCGTTCCGTCCCGCATCGGCTCAGCTCCTCTCTGCTCTGTCCCCTGTCAGCCCGGCTCTGTCCCGTCTAATCCCGGCTCGGTCCCGCTCTGTTCGGGCCCACCTCGTCCGTCAGGCGGCGGCCGGGCGCGGCGTCTAATAAGGGAGAAAACGTCGCTCATCTCACGCCTGTTTGCTGGGTGTCTGCGTTGACGGGTCCCTGCGGCCCGAGCCCGGCCCGCCTGACTGGTTAGTTTGTGCCGCATCGCTCCGGTGGCCGCGGCACAGTATCGCACCCGAGAGGAAAATATACGAGGTAGTAGGCTGTGCCGCATGGCACCGAATCCAAGGCACAACAGCAGTATTTTGTCTTCAACGTCTTCAGTTGATAATCGGCGCTACAAGCAATATTTGGCACACTTCGATCTCAGTAAAAAAGCACTCATGATATGCAGCTCTAAGTATAACCGGGTCCTGCCTGATGAATACTAGGCATAACCTAACAAGTCAAGACTTGTATGGCATCATCAATACCACCGAGGCATTTTCATAGCTAAACATAAATGGTGTTAAAAGGCGACGCCAAGTGGAAAAATTGTGAGGGCTTAGACCTCTGTCCATATCGTATTAATGGTCTGCATCATTAGTTTATGTCTAAAATTACATAAATGTAATATGCATACTTGACAAACACTAGTATGCATCGACAAAAGTAGATACTGGAAAAAAGAGAAGAAAAAAGGAAGAGGACAGACGGCATGTCTGTCTGAACTCACCTTTGCCGCTTCCAGCAAACCTTAACTATTCATATTTTGGTTTCCTGGAGCCATCATTGGCATTTCCACTACACCGTTATTTCCGTTTCACGTTCGACTACTGAAACGGGCTTGGTCGATCAGGAAAAAAATACAGTCAAAATAGAGGGAAAGTCTTCATCCGGTTTTCCAGACTCTGAAGTCCCCACTGCTACACGAAGTGTTTCCAAACATGCTCTGTGACGAAATGATGCCTTAAAGTTAATCTGAGGCAAAGAGCAAGGGAGAAGAAAGAGCAAAGAGCACCGTATGCTAGAGGAAGAATATTAGTTAATCACCAATTTTGGTTTCCTACAGGCGTTGCTGACGTTTTTCCTCCTTTTGTTTTTATGAAAGGGTATCGTAAATGAAAAGGTTCTATTGAGCCCTGTTTTTTAATCGGTCTTGCAGGTTAAAAGAAATAATGGCGTAGTCTCCAAATAGATTTCTAGCGAAATCCATGACATGAAAATCGGACTGAAATCAGGGAAACAGAGAAAACTACCTTCTTTTGCTTCGAAGCGCATGCTAAACATAACAAAGCACGCTTCCTGCAATTACGTCGTAGCGCAAAATCAGGCATTGTGGAAATTTCAGTTAGCAGTGAAATACTGCAACCTAGCTTCAGTTTTTGTCAATAAACATGGGTACAAGGGTCACTTCATGTTTAAAAAGCCCATATGTTTCGGTGTTAATTGATACACCGTTTGTAGTGCTGACGAAAGCATATCAGTATCATATGCCAAAGGCATATAAATATTACTAAAACGACCCCTTTACTTATGCATACGCATAAAAGCATTAACCAATGGCTACCTGAGTAAAATGCCATTACATAACCATATAGATTGCAACATTCCCGCAGGGAATCTCGCCTCACATTTCTAGAGCAGCAAAGCTTTCAACCCGGAGGAGTGCCGTCAGGCAGTTGCCTCCCGCGCCGCTTCACCCCGACGTCACAAGGCAGCCGGGGCTGGACCGCGGCCAGTGTCCGCAGAACACGCCCTGAGTCAGCGGCAGCCGGCCGGGGGTGGGATATTAGCCTCCTGCTCCGCTGGGGCCGGTCCTGGGCCAGACGACAGACGGCGATCACACACACCGTCCGGAACAGACCCGATGACGTCACTGACGGCGCGAGGTCGGGCCAAGGACGACGTTTGACGCGATATCTTGAGGCTGTGACAACTTCCCCTGGCTTGCGTTGCAATGTTCGAGGAAATAAGCTGTTGGACGGGGAGTTGGGTACCATTCTCGATCTCAGCTAGAAACTGTACCGTGCAGTGTTGCCGGTCTGGTTACTTTGACCATTGACCAGCTCTCATTCGGAACTGAATGGAAAAAGTTTCCACACCCATTCTTTCTTTTTTCATAGGATAACAAAAATTCCGAGTCATTGGGTAACTTTTAAGCAAAGGAAAGGAAAAATCCACGTGCTTGGGATTTGCCTGGTTTCCGTCTTGCCGACATGTTTCAGCAGAAAACACTATTCTTGTGCTGCGCATTTTAGGTAGGCCCTTGATCACTTCCATCAGTCAATGTAAGCCATGCAAAGAAAAGATGCGTCTTCAGAATTAGGACGACCTCTGATGACGTATCGTGTATTTTTGTAAACTTTCACATTTCATTGCCCGACATCTACAACGACCACGAAACAAATCATTTAAAAGATGCCCAAGTTGATGGAAATGTGTAGCATTTTGTACTGCACAGCAAAAAGGCTAAAAAAAACAGCATTTTTCTTCCCTTCGGTTCTTCAAACTAGTTCTTGTTTGTTTTTGAATTACATTTGTCCCTTAAAAGTTTCGTTTAATAATGTTTATTTGGTGTTTTGCCGGTGGAAAACCAAGCAATTATTCGCAAAAAAGGTGCTAAAGACGTAGACTTTATAAACACAAATAATTTTGCTACGCCATTATGCGTACTGGACTTAATACATGCATACACGCAAACAATGCGATGGATCGAATTTCATCGGATAGCGTCGTATCGTAGTTCTTCACATTCAGACGAGTGTTGGGCTAGTCGATACCTCCTCATTTGTCAGTTCAGGTCATAAGTAAATTCTGCTATGGAATCCCCAGTAAATTCTGCGACATTCTGCAACATTCGCAGTGAACGTGGAATTCAGCGTCCAGACGCACGCCTGCGGTCCTGTGGGTTAGCAGGAACATATACTACAAGCATCGTTGTGAGTAAGAACGAAACCGCTCCCGCGTCAGAGTGGCCTATTGGTTGACCTACTGACCCCGTCGTGACCTTCCTGTCGCCACAGGCGGTGTCGCGGCAGGTCTGCCGGCTTTGGCGCGAGCGAACTGCCGGTCTTCCCTCAGGGGAACGGGTCAGACCGCGCTGCTTCGACCGCTGCCAGCTCTGAATTAACGACGTCCAACTTTTTGCTCAGGCGACCGGTTTTCAACGCTAGCTGAGCGCTGGTAATGGCTCGCAATAAGATCTCCGCCTCCGGAGCCCGCCTAAAGCGCCTCGTGCGGTGGCTACTTCAAGAATGAAGCCGACCACTTGGGAATATTGGGCATCGGGCCAAAGCAGCAAAGATGTCTGTGATGACAATGAAATAGGAAACGGTGAGTTGGTCAAGGTGGTATGTGACAAAAGACGAGTACATTACCCTTGGCACGCGCCTGGAAAGGTACCACAAGGTATAAATGGAGACTGAAAATACGCAGACATAGTTGCGCAACAATACTCAAGCATTATTTATGACACAATCAGAACTGCGTGCATAATTTGTTTCATCCCAGCAGGACGTCATACGAGAATTCAAAAATGTGAACACGACACTCCTTTAAAGTTGGACCCTGCGGCTTGCAGCGCGAGTCTGGATTAGTCAGAAGGGACCCCATAAACCGGGGGGATGCCAGAGACTCCAGCGGTGCCAGAGACTCCACTTCAGCATAATACCCAATCCCCCATTTGCTGTCAGACTGTCATAAGCCTTGCTACATCGGCAGCGCAGTGGCGCAACCAACTCCCCGTGACATTTGGTGTAAGGGCGATGCCATGCAGTATCGCAGGTCGCGTTACGACTGCGTCTCGGTGGCCCACAGGACATGGGAGCCCGCAGTGTCTCCGGGCTTGGCAGCGGTGGCGCCGCTGGCTGGTGACGCTGGTGCGTGACACAGGTCTGGCCGGGCGACAGTAATAACGGAAACCGTCCTAGGCTGCTGGAACGGCCCTCGAGTGTTTACCCACGGCTTTTGCATATCATTAGACGTGATTGTATTCCCTTCGTTCATTTGCATTAGCGGAAGATAACATCAGCAGGCTGTTTGTGCCATCTGAAATCAAATAAATGCCGTTTGCTGCGGTGATAAAGTTCAGTCCGTTATGTGTTTCCGACGTAACTAGTTGAACAGTCTTCATGTGGTCTAAGGCCAAATGTAAGCAACGTAAAATTGTTGCCGTGAAAAGCACTCGAATTTGCTCTCCGTTCGCGGGCAATATTCTTCGCAGATTGCACAAATTGCAAATGAAATGAAGTGCCTCTACCTCGTCGCCGACCTTTCGGCCTTTGTCAAACTTTTGCGACGGGTCGGTACACTGTCATACCGGTCGAGCGGTCCTGCTCGGCGGCCCTCAGGCCGGGCTCTGCGTGCCGGCCGCCGACGCGGCGCCCGGAGCCGGCTGGCCGGAGACCGGCCGGCAGCCGGCGGCGCTCGGCCGCCGCGAGTTCCAGCCCGGTGGTGCGGGCGGCCCCGGCGGCCCCGGCGGCTCCGGCGGCTTCAGATGCGGGACGGGCCGCTGGACAGTTTAGAACGGCGCCGTCACTCGTTGTAAATGAATCAGAAGAATGGGATTCAGTCCATGTGGTGACTGCAAGTTTGCTTAGGCCACAAGAGGTCATGTCATGTCAGAATTGGGATTCATAATGTCTATTTCAGCAACTGGACGGCATACCACACGACCAGGCGGGAGACCAACGACTGGTCAAGCTTCTGAACACAGCCGTGACCTGAATCGACTTGGCCAACAGCGAGTGGTCTCAGCCTTGAAGTACTATTGGGGACCTCAGTATGAATCTATATGTAAGTTTTGATTGATCTACCTTCAAAAATAAGAATATTTTCTTCAAAAGACTGAAAAGTTTTTCTACCCCACTTGCGAACTGACCGGTGGCTTAACTCGTATAAAGAGCTTTGTATGCAATCTTTTTAAGGCCAGTGTTCGAATTTTTTCCCAACCAGCGCATTATTTTCATCTGAAGGCAGATCAAGCAGCGCTGTTTCGTAAGGCTTTGTTCGTGAGTTAAGTGTGAAAAACCTCAGGGAGTTGTGGATTTAGGTCATTTCTACCGCAGCGTCCAACAGAACCAAATTACACCTTTAAATGCCTCCTTGCAGTTACCGTGTTCATTCATGTGCAAATTGAAAAGGTTACGTAAGTTTTCACCATAGGCATTCGCGGTGGAAAATGGATCCACTTCCGTCTGCCCGCTTCTCACGGTAAGTGCCACATAGCATTTTCTCCGGCAACTGTCGCAGTGTGCAGATGGCACTCCACTTTGCATATGACCTTGTCCTATGTGTTATGCATTATTGCGGCAACACGAGTCGTTTTATTCGGCTCCGCTCGCGATGCGTTTGTCGCCACGCGCCCTGATATGGCGCTGTTCGTTTGTCGCCACGCGCCCTGATATGGTGCTGTTCGTTTGTCGCCGAGCCCTGTTACGGTGCTGTTTGTCGCCGCGCACCATGATATGGTGCTGTTTGTTTGTCGCCACGCGCCCTGATATGGCGCTGTTCGTTTGTCGCCACGCGCCCTGATATGGCGCTGTTCGTTTGTCGCCACGCGCCCTGATATGGTGCTGTTTGTCGCCGCGCACCCTGATATGGCGCTGTTTGTTTGTCTCCAGGCGCCTTGATATGGCGCTGTTTGTTTGTCGTCGCGCCTTGATATGGCGCTGTTTGTTTGTCGCCGCGCACCCTGATATGGTGCTGTTTGTTTGTCTCAGGCGCCTTGATATGGCGCTGTTTGTTTGTCGTCGCGCCCTGATATGGCGCCGTTCGCGCGGCTGCGGCGTAGGCATACTGGCCTGATGCCGGGCGCCCACCTCGGGTCGCCGACGGCCAGAGGTCAGGTTTGATGCCAATTGTTTCTTGATCTTGTTTTTCGTAGTGGGGGAGATGCTGAGTTTGCGTTCTGAGTCGCACAGCGCGCGCCGTTGATATTGTAATGTACAACCCATGTCAAGAAGAACTCAAATAGCCGATTACCGACTGGAAATTAGCTCAACATTAAGCTTTGAACATGGATAGGATTCATTGTAACTTTCTTCTAACGCACTCTGACGTGGAATTTGCTTTTGGACGCGACCATCCCTGGTGCTAAATCGTCCAGAAGATGGAGCTTTTCTGACGACAATGGCATAACTAGATGTGATTCGTCCGCCTTCAGTCAGGACTTCTTGGAAACGCAATTCATTTTCCTTCCTTATTTCGTCGCAGATAATGTCTGTCAAAATGCTCACAGAAAGCAGGTTTTAAAAGGGCTTTCGAAGATGAATGCGATAAAGCATAGATTGCATTTTCAATCCTCCCCGACAGAGAACGAGTGTTTTGTTGCAGCACGGCTAATATTCTGGGCGTCTGTCACCCAGGCCGGTGGCTGAGTGGTTGAGCTGACTGGGTTGGGCTGATTATCCTTAAATAGTTGTACCATACAGACCACACGGACGACGCCTTATTCACTGAACGCTTGAATTGCCCCAACCCCATAGCGTAAGGTGATACAGTCACGAAATAGCTTCATTACCCAGTCAAATAAAAAAAACTACGCCACCCGACTCTGGTTTGGCGTGGTTTGATGCCGCCTGGAGCTCCGTCGGCCTCTTATGATTATTTCGAAGCTATGAGACTAGAGAGAAATGTTAAAGTGACACGTTATTTGCGCCGTAGAGAATGAGTTTGGTATGTAGATCGGTATTAACGAAGTCGAGATGACTTTCATCGACGGTTCGGCTCAGATGAACTGTTTAATAAATGTCTAATATCCGGGGAACGAAAGTTTGTTCCGCTGTCAGTTACTCCAACGGCCGACGTCTGCAGCGGCTAACCTGAACAGAGGACCCATCCGAGGACGAGCGCCTGCAGCCGCAGCCTCCCCCGGCAGCAGAGCGCCATCTGACGTCACGGCGGCGTCAGACTCTCTGCCAGCGGCACCGCCACCCGTCAGGCCGCCATTCGGGCCGGAGGCGTCCAAACAGCCGGCTGCCGACGAGCGCAGACAGTCGAGTCCGGCACTGGTCCGGCACGTGACGGCCACCACACCGGCCAGCACCGTACTGCCGCGCCGCACCGACGGACGACCGCCTGCAGCCACCGACCGCCGACAGATGGCAGCAGCAGCGGCAGAGAGCTCACAGACTGATGGTAGCGGCACTGACTGACAGCCCAGAGGCAGATGGCACAAGCATCGGCAGAGACCTTGGGAGGTCACCGCCAGATGACAGCAGCGTCGATGGAGAGGTCGCTGGCAAATGACAGCAGCGGCAGCAGAGGCCTCATCGACCGATAGCAATGGCAACTAAAGGCTGACAGCGGGCAGCAGCAGCGGCAGAGTTCACTGACAAATGGCAGCGTTTGTGGCATAAGGTCACCGGCAGGTGACAGCTGTGATGGCGTAAGTCCACTGACAGATGGCAGCAGTGGCAGCCTAAGCCTACCAACAGATGGCAGCAGTATCGAGTCAACTGGCAGAATTCATCGCCGGCGATTGAATCTCCATCGACAGATCGTAACAAAGGCAGGGGTAAGAGACAGACCGTCGGCACATGATATCGATTCCTGTAGCTGAACAACCAATGGTCAGCGGCCAACAGCGGGAAGTTACCGACATTGGAAGCTGTTAAAAAACTGGAAAATCCACTGGCAGACGGCAGCAAGGGGGAAGAAGATCCTGTTCTTGACAAATATAAACATTCGTTCGCCCACCGGTTAGCTTTAGTTTCAGTGTCGACACTGCCTGCGCATGGTTGTGTTAGTGACAACCAAAAGTTCATCACTCCGATAAAAAATTCCGCTTGACTCTAAGTAACAGCTGCAGCCAGTTACCAATAAAAGCACCAATGAAATTCTACTTCCGAGGAATATCATTACGGACGATATGTCCGCGAAAACAAAGCAGTAGCGGAGATAGGGCTGTTCAGAAAGAGCGACATTGAGCTTCCCGAAAGAAGGCATCATTTGTGTGAACTTCCGTGGTGGAGCTGATAGAATGGTGTGGTTTTGTATTTGTGTTTTATGGCCATGAACAGCTAGTCTGGCTGAGTTGTTCAGTGCTCACTGCTAAAAAAATTACGACGGAGGATGGTGCGAAAATAAAAGTCAGAAATAGGATGACGGCGGGCGTTTATGTGCAAATGCTTGTGAATATGGGCAATTAACCAGCAACCTGCTGGGGCAGGGTGGCAGGTGCCCCCTCCCCCGTCTATGCCGCATGCCTCCATTGCCGCACGGCACAGTTAGTAGTCAAATGTTCAATACCCCTCTGCAGGTCAGTTATGCACATTCCAATGGAAAACTGAATCAATGTCATTCAATGCATGCTAGCCTGGCGTCCTAAACACAATGATATTTTGCCATTTTGCCGATTTCCCGAGTATGTTTGATATTTATCGATATAGTGGTAGCGCGAGATGATGGCCGTCATTGTGCAGTATGCGGTACATTGTCGTCAAAGGTGAATGTTGACCACCCATGACCTTCCGATGCAATAGTCTCTTCCACTGTGGCCTGAGAGGTCACCTGAAGAGTTAAAGTCGGGTACCATTGAAATTAAAATACACCGTGCCACACGTTCGTTTTTGTTTCGTTGCGCCATCTCAGTTCGGAGCGAAATGGACAGGCGCTGTAGCTCCCCCTTCGGTCTCGTAGTGAAAACCCTTGGTGCAGCGAGGGTTGACTAACCCTGCTCCCGGAGTAGGGGCTGAATCCGCCCCTCGGTTTTTTTGTTTGCTAATTCCAGGGCTTTTGAGGCAGCTTCACGGAACTTGATCACTTTTCCTAAACATTCTTTCTGCGTACTGTGACAAAATTTCGTAATTCTGTTTTGCTCAAGGACGTAGCCGGGGAACGTTTTGGGAAGGAGCTCAGGCCATTTTTGACCCTGTTTAGCGTGAAAGAAATGTCTGTTAAAAATAGCGTTTGTAATGTAGAACTTGAAACTTATATGGATGGAACTTATAGGAAAATAGTTGGGAAACACAAATACAGTTTTACTCATATGAGGTCACTTCGCAAGGTCAGGTCAAGGTCAAAAGTCAAAACTCGGTTTTATAGTAAAAATTTGGCACCATTTTTTGAAATGCCAAACCTGGAGTACATATGACGTAAAAATATGCCCTCCACTTGTGTACCAAGTTTCAGTTTGACATCAGGTCGGGTCATCGAGCTGTGACCTAAAGTGTTCGTGCGCGTACCTTATATCGCAACAGCCGTAAAACGGAATTCCAGACATAGAGTGAATTCAAATGGTTGGAAACGTTTTCAGATAAAATTAAATGCTCACAAGATCATTCAAAGCGACCCTAAGATCATTAGAGGCCATTTAACGCCAAAGGTCGTAAACTGATCCGAAGAACATGTGACCATGGCAGTTCCCCCTTTTTCATACAAACATTGTAATGCCATTTGTATTTCTACAGCATAGCATGACTATTAGAAGCCAAAAAAGTGCTTTTAACTCTTTTGTTAATTCGGTTTTTGAAAAACTAATCCTTCAGTTTCAGAAGCCCTCTGAAAGCCTATGAATCTTCTCAAAATTTCAAATGTACGGAGTGATGGTAAATGCCCCACCCATAATCTCTCGATTCATGCCAATTTCATCAGAATCGGGCCATAAAAAAGGGACTTATGACAAGTCCAAAAATATCTCCCATTTTGACTTTTGCCTCCCTGTAAACAACCCGTTTAAAATTCTGAAGACTTCCTTTTGTAAATTGTAGTTAACATCATGGCAGATCGATTGCCGTTTGCTGCGATGAAAATCGGATGTGTTCTCGAGTTTTCAGGGGGGCGCCGAGTCCCCTTCCCCCTCTGCCGGGAATCGACCATATCGTCTAGTCCTCCGGGAATAGGGTTAAAAAAGAGAAAATGGGAGAAGTAGATAAAGCTCTGGTCGAACATTACGACTACATGCATCTGACCAATTTATGTTGTCGTCACCGAAATTAGGCTGCTCCCAATCACGTTAAAACAATGGCTAGTGCAAGTATGAATAGGTGGCGTGCAACATGCCATTCGCCAGTAGTGTTAGTAATATTCTCAGATTCCAATAGTGTGTCATGGTCCTGCCAACTCGCAGCTTGTGCAGACATTTATCGCAAAATCGGAAAAAGCACAGCAAGAAGTTTGTCTGAACCTGTGCAAATGTAGCGCAACGTACGCACGTCGAACAGATATTACTAAAGAAAATAATTGACGGCAAATCCATTCCGTAAAAATGCGTCAGTAAAATGTCACGAAATTCTGTTTCTGCTGCTGATCGTATTGGAACATACAGAGGTGACAAAACTCATGACACGCTATTTGCATCCTTCTTCTGGATTTTCCAGAACTGTGGTCCGTTTTCCGTCGTTTTGTTCGTTGTGGAAACAGGACGCCATATGAAGAAAACATTGATTCCGGACGACTTAGGTTCTCCGGTGTACTCAGCACTTGAATAAAATGTTTCATTGTTGTTCTTGGCATAACTGGAACGCGCGATAATCTGTGTAATGATGATGATGTAAAAACGAAAATACAAAACATTTCATTCCAAGATGGTCATATGCCAAATGCAAGAGTAACTTATTACCTTCATACATGTCTCTTGGGTCAGGAAATTGTGACATGAAACATGAAATGAAGGTTATTCAAGTCTTCCATTAGTTCGACGCAGTATGTAGAATTAAATTTGTCGTCATTTCCAATCAGTGTATGTACATACTCGACATGGTAATGTCTGAGGTATCTAAGTGATGATGGTTTCACACTAAAAGCAAACTTATTGCAATTTTCATGCGCCCTTTGGTACATCAACGCTTTTGATTACTGGTATTCGTATCGCCCGGCTGGAGCATGTTCGTTGTACTCGTTGTATTGGTTGGTAAGGGCTCCTCCACGCAGTGGCTCTTAGGACCCAGTCAGTACAATACAGGCACATAAAACACATGCCCTATTATAAACCACTCCCCTCCCGCCCCATTCAGCACCTTCACCGTGTCCCACCCCCGATCCGACAGCCAACAGCGCCGACTTAGGTGGGCGCAGCTCTGAGGCGCTCTTATAATTGCTGCCGCGAGATGGCCCCTGACACGTCCCGCGGCAGCCTGTCAAGGCGGCAGCTGGTCCGTATGAGAAGAGCCGCCACATCGCAGTGAGACGGACTCGTAGCAGGTGAAGGACGCCGGTGCCTGCGGTGGCAGCGCGTGTTTGGCTCTAAGACACACACAGCACTACGCGGGAGAAACATGCGCCACAGTGAGGCAGGGGCAGCGGAGACATGCAGCGCGCGCTACACGTTTACTGCAGCTGCCTTATCAGCTGCCTTATGCTGGGCCAGCCAAGAGAGTTGAGGGTGAGGGCGACGTGTCCCCCACGTGTATGTATTTACATCGACTGGAAGCGACGACAAATAAAATCCTATATTAGACTCGACTGTAGCAGATTTCCAACTGTCGGCGTGATAGTTGAACTGGCGACGACCTAGCTCGTACCAGTCTTTCTCGCGACTCAGTTACAGACAAGATCTTCTGAGTCCGACTTCTGTTCACTTCAGTCATTCACCACACACCTATACCGGTACCCACACTATACGGAGATCCTTCTACTATGCCTTCAAAATCACAAGTGAATCTGTGACGACGAGCGGGGCGTTTTTTTATACTATTTATATTTATATTTTATATTTATATATAAATATAAATATGTTTATTTATTATATATGTTGCACGTACCACTCTGGCCTGACATCAGAGAGGATAACCCAGCTTTGCCCGGCACTAAGCTTAATTAGCCTGTCTCAGCGAATGTTTCAGAGAACGAAGTTTAGTGAAAAGAGTTAACTTAATATAACGCTAATTGCCACGCCGCTGATAAGCCAGACTTTGATAATGGTTTCTTTTTACTGCGAAACACAAACCCGAAAACCGTTACGGAATAGGTAGTGTTAAATCGATTTAGTTGATGGCGGTTTAATGGAGTAGCTGATTCAAGACAACTGATTTAGTTGCTGCCGTTAATTTATTTAATATGTCTAGTTGATGGAATACTGGACCGCGCCTACGGCATGTACGTGATACATCTGACAGTAACTTTCCCTCTTTTTAGTCAGATCAATGGATGAACTTGTCCTGAAATCTTAAACAGCCTCTAACGAGCAGCTCTGCGTTTTCCCACCACCAGCTGCGCTCAGCCTCCCGTCACAGCCGTGCTGGCCCGGCCTCCCGTCACAGCTGTGCTGGCCCGGCCTCCCGTCACAGCCGTGCTGGCCCGGCCTCCCGTCACAGCTGTGCTGGCCCGGCCTCCCGTCACAGCCGTGCTGGCTCGGCCTCCCGTCACAGCAGTGCTGGCTCGGCCTCCCGTCACAGCCGCGCTGGCTCGGCCTCCCGTCACAGCCGTGCTGGCTCGGCCTCCCGTCACAGCCGTGCTGGCTCGGCCTCCCGTCACAGCTGTGCTGGCCCGGCCTCCCGTCACAGCCGTGCTGGCTCGGGTCCCGTCACAGCCGTGCTGGCTCGGCCTCCCGTCACAGCCGTGCTGGCCCGGCCTCCCGTCACAGCCGTGCTGACTCGGCCTCCCGTCACAGCCGTGCTGGCTCGGGTCCCGGCGCGTCTCGCCAGTTCGGCACGGCGTGCCGTCGTTGTTACTGGCGCCTGCAAACGGCCGGAGCGCACGCCACTGCATCACACCGGTCCCGGCAGGCCGAGGCTGCCCGTTTGCATTGGGTGATGGCATTGCATTGGATTCCATTGCATTGCGATTGCAACGATTGCATTGCACTGGGCGATACAAGGAGTCGGTGATCCTCTCGCTACGCCTTGTAGCGAGAGGATCACCGACTCCTCCCAGACCTACAGAGACTGACGTCATTGGGACTGGACATGCCGGAACTGACGTTATTGGGACCGGACCTGTGGTGACGTCATTGCACCAGGACTCGCGGTAGCGTTACTATGACGGGCCTTGCGGTAACTGGCATCGCAGTGTCGGGACCAGTGTTTACTGAAGCCATTGTTTGGGCCAATGCCAGCGATTGACGCCATTGTAATGGTCATGCTGAGGTCAGGCCTGCGGCACTGGCTGTTATGGAGAAACTTTTGCGTAGCTTCTTACATGAAAGCATCGTCTCTTCTAGGATATAATTTCTTCTGTATCTGAGTGGGGATGTTGTTTCGCGTGTTGCATGTCTCTAACACCTGCACTCTACCCTATTATTCGTCCGTGCGCTTCAGAAGGTTGCCGTAGAGACGTATGCAGTTTTCGAACAAAGATTCAGAACAGAGGGGTGACGAAGTCGCATAATGAATCCCAAGCCAGACTGAACTGAAATAAACAGACCATATCACAAGGTATTACCCCGCTTAGGCACAACTTACATATAATATGTTTGCCTCCGGCCGAAACCTTTTGAATAGATATTTTCATAGCATTAATGCTAGTTTCTTAAACGTTTTTATTCGGGAATGCCGACTTCATTGATCTGGGATTCTGAATCAGGGGTTTGGTGGCCAAAATACTGAGCAGTGAAGAAACCAGCTGAAGGAGGCCTCAGGTTTAAGAGGTTTGTTTGCTGCACTCGAGCTGTGCAAGAAAGAGGCTTCTGCAGATTTCCGCGGAAGACGGGCTGCAACAAACTAAGCGGAGAACGCTGAACTAAGTGACGAAGTAAACAACGGCGTCGGCATCAGCCGCGAAATGCAATGACATTTTAGTGTTTGATTTGTTTTATTTTTTTTTATTTTTGAAACACATTTGTTTTAGGCACGACAAATACTGATGCCTGTGTAAACAAGACATCAAAAATGAATTCATAAACCTTGCCAGAGCTTTGTTTGGCACCTGTTATCATATCACGTGTTTCGCGATAAACATAGAATATATCTGAAAACAGGGAACTGACGCTCAGAATGCTGCTCTGCTCAACTTCCCCGAGGTAGCAGCGCCATATTTAACCCATTTTTATGCAGTAGATTTTGCTCGAAATCCATATAAAAGAAATACCAATTACCCCCCCCCCCCCATAGATCTGTCCACCTGCTGGACCGATTTCGACCAAGCAGGCGTTACACAAAAGTTTGTGACATGATGTAACTTTCCATGCATTTAAAAATATACAAGGCGTCAGTGGTATCTTGAAGAAAGCAAAAATGGTGTACACAGCTGATGTTTTTGTGTAACATACGGCGCCCAAGTATTTACTTTGACTCTGACTTTTTAGCCTTCATAGCCTCTTCTTCTCATTCTTCATAGCCTCGAGGCATTTTGGGAGCAATTTTGCAGCGGTGACTGATTCAGGGTCTCGAAACGTAGAAGGCAGGTATCTGCAAGGTTATGTCTTACTTTTCTCCCACTTAAACCTCATGACCGGCCCAGTTTCAGTCCCTTTGCCAAACACAATGGCTGCAATCTATATATGTACAAACTGACATAATCAATGAGTCCAATGGCAAAGCATTAACCCCGTTCCAGGCATGGGAGCTGAATTGGCCCCCCTCGGGTTTTCTGCTCGCCAATTTCAGGGTTTTTGATGCAGCTCCACGAAACTTGGTGACTTTTCCTACCTTTTCTTTCTACGTACTGTGACAAAACTTCAAAAGTCTCTTTTGCTCAGGGCCGGAGCCAAGCAACGTTTTTGGGAGGCACCTCGGGCCATTTTTGGCCCTCTTGAGGGTAAAAGAAAAATGACTGCCAAAAATAGCGTTTTTAAGGTAGAACTTAAAACTTTAAATGGATATATAGCAAAGTAGTTGGGCAACGTGCAAATACAATTTTGTTCATCTGAGGTCACTTCACAAGGTCAGGTCAAGGCCAAAACTCAGCATTTGCTTTTATAATAATTTTGGCGCTATTTTTTTCAAATGCCAAACCCGGAATATGTGTGACGTAGAAGGATACCCTCTACTTGTGAATCGAGTTTCAGATTGATATCAGGTCGGATCACGGAGCTATGACCTACAATGTCAGTGCGCGTACCGTATGTCCCAACAGGAGTAAAATGAAATTTTTGAAACAGAGTGAATTCAAATGGTTGAAAACGTTTACAGACAATATCAAATGCACACGAGATCATTTCAAGTTACTCCAAGGTCACTGAACGTCATTCAAGATCAAAGGTTACAAGCTGATCTGAAGAGCATGTGACCATGACAGTTCCCCCTTTTTCATGTCCCTGGCACTGCCTTTGCTAGCATGATACGAACATTGTAACACGATTTGTACTCCTATAGCATAACATGACTAGCAGAAGCCAAAAAAGCGTTTTTACTTTTTTTGTTCATTCAGTTGTTGAAAAGCTAATCCTCCCATTTTCGAAACCCTGCGAACGCCTATGATTTTTTATTTTATTTTCAGATGTGCGTACCACTGGTAAAAGTGCCATCTATAATCTCTCGATTCAAGCCAGTGTCATCGAAATCGGTCCATAAAGAACGGAGTCATAAGAAGTCCAAAAGTACCACCCATTTGGACATTTTTGCCCCCCTGTATCCAACCCTTTCAAAATTCTGAGAACCCCTTTTTTAAGTGTAGTTTGCGTCATGGCAGATCGATTGCCGTTTGTTGCGATGAAATCGGATTAGTAGTTCTCGAGATCTCATGGGGGGCCGAATCCATCCCTCTGCCGGGAATCGGCCATACCGTGTAGCCCTCCGGCAACAGGGTCAAGCAGACTCTACCTATTGATGAAACCAAAACAGACTGTGACTGTGGTTCAGCAAAGATACAAATGATGGCAAAAATACAGTTGATAAAACATATAGTTTTCAAGATTTCGTCATCGTAAATGCATGTATTCCACCCCTCATCCGTTCCCATGCTTCCTCTACAAAATATGCCCCTTTTTACCAAAGTCATGGAGAGGGAAAATGTTTGTGTATCGAGACACATTTTGTTTTCAGCACGAGGAACACACGGCGTTGTCTTACCCCCTGTTGCCTTATTCGCTCCTGTGATGGGATAAGAAACACATGGTCTTTCCCGTCTTTGGCAGTCTTCGAACATTTTGTAGACGATGTGGACGGTCACTTATAAGTGCCATACACCGGAATCACAGGTTGCTGAATATTGGTTTGCAGTACCAAAATGTAGAGTAGCGAGCATTCGTCTGAAACGATTGCAAAGTGGCCTGACATGCCTCCTGGAAACGTCCCTTAGGGCCAATGTGTCCGTGTAAAAACGCTGATATTGTGGCACCAGGTGTTAAAAGGCAACATAGGAAAATTCCCTAAACTACAATGGGCTAATGAAAAGTCCCTAAGCTTCATTGCGATAGTGAAAAGTCCTTAAACTTCAGCGAGATAGTGCAAGTACTTTGGCTTTGGCACCGGACAAAAATGCCGGAGAGGGAGGGAGAGTGCGAATCGTCCTCCACACATAAAAACAAGGTTACGGGCGATCGTTGCTGTCATCACGCTCGTATGCCAACTCTCCACGGGTCTGTTGTTGGAGTCACATGTCTGCACTTACTGGGGCACTAGAGTTCACACGGCGGTACCAGCCAGCGTCACGTCTGCTCTTACTGGGGCACTGGAGTTCACACGGCGGTACCAGCCAGCGTTACGCTTGCCGCGTGATTGGTCTCACTTTTGGCGAGCCGGTCACGTGATGGCCTTGCGGTTATTGCAGCCAAGTAAAATACATCATCCTGATATGTGGTGTGGACCTCACCTCTGTTGGGTGATCACGGGCTCAGATCCCCACTAATGTTGGCAGCACCAGGCACAGGACGTGTCAGGTCGGAAACGAGCTGCTGACCGCAGCTGGTCACCGCGGCACGTCATTGCGACATTAGCGAACAGAACGGCAGCAGTAGTACTGAGTTACACCCGCCGTCAGCGTGATGTATGCCCCCCTCAGACGGCAGCCGACACTGGACGGGCAGGACTTGCAGGCTACTGGAATGTGCACTGTGGCTGCGTCGTAACGCTGCTGACTCAGTGCTCCTCGTTCCACCCATCATCTTGCATCACTTAGCAAGTGATGCAGTGCGCTACTTAGCAAGATATACGCTCAGTCATTCGGGGCAGGCGGTGTTTGGGAACGCGACGCAAGACTGTTCAGAACTCTTTTCGTTTGCATGCGACTTCACTGGTATAGTACCCCGACTTCACAGGACACCTGAGTAATTCTGTCAAAAACTGCATTTGGCATGACAGAGAACAATAATTCTAAGCTTTTCGTTGGAAACAAGACCTCGACAACATTGTTGCAAACCGTAGCATGGCCGTGGAAGACATATGACTGGGACGAGTTTTCTTCTGGAATTTAGCTGGCGAGAATGGCCATTTGATTGCGTATTAGTCAGCCGCTACAAGCAGCGCGCAGTTCGCCGCAATTCTTTGCTGTCTAGCATACCGTCTCTGCAGGTATAACATTGACATTCCATTTTGAGAACTGTGCTGTCTGAGGATGTTAGGACATTCATCCGCTCACACCTAGATTTTTCGAAGAACAGCAAACTAACTAGTACGTAACAGGGGCAATAAGAACTCCCCGAGGTGGCATTAATCTTTGGAGCTTCGGCCAGGGTTACGCATTTGATCCCGTGAAATAATTACGCCAGAGGTTTTGGGAATAGATGCTAAGCAGCGAGTTACCGCGATTATTTTTACATCGTTCTTTGTTTTTTCTCGGCAAATCCTCCGTACGTTGTTCCATGTTCGGTTTGCCGGTCGGTCTCCAACTGACCTATATTGAGGGATGTGCTGACTACCACGTGGTGTTCTTGGTTGTTATCTGGGAGGCACTTTCAGCTTTCCCCACATAATCGGTAGTTAGGGATTTGAACAGTTGGGCGTAGGTTCAGACCGTACATCGGGCTCTTTTCACCACTGACTCTTATCCAAAACGTCATCATGGCAGTTTGCCCGGTTCAGGTCCAAGAAGCAAAAAATATGGTAACATGACATTCGACGCTCCGCGTTACTTTCACCTATATGTGGCAGCGATTGGTAATTATAATCTAAATGGCCTAATGTTTTCAAATATGGTATCACACAACAAACCCAGTATACTTTTCGGCCCGTTTTCCTCATGTTTCAATTCCAACTTCGCTTCCACGGCGGGGATCCGCGGCGAGCGGAAGTCGGCCGCGAAGGCCCGGATCCACGCACTGTTAGCCCGAAACAGCCCTCAGCGCCCGCCCGTCGGGCCCGCCGGGGCGACGCGACCGGGTCTCAGCGCGACCCTCGTCGACCGGCGGGTCGATTCGAAATACGGGACGGATCCGGTTTCCTGGAGCTGTCGCCAGCTGAGCTGAGGTCGGACCGCCTGATTATTTACGGCTGGCGGCCGCCCGGAAAACGGAGACAATCAAAATGACGCATTGATTTAGCCGCTGAGATGTAGGCCAGTCCGGGATATCCCATGCTAAATCAATCTGTACCGTATTTAAAACCCTGAAGAAGGAATGGTATTCAGTAAATAGCAGGCGCTGGCTTAGTCACATTAACCGTTTTCAAAGGAGAAAATTTCCAAATGTGGTATAGTTAAATCCGTCTGATTTCATTGAGAGATCCTTCGAGTTTAAAACACAGTTAAGTCTTTTTCAGACCAATCATATTCGTCTGGCATGTGGAAAATTCTCAATGTGCGGCTATTCGTATCTTGAGCCTGACAATTTCCTAAACATGGCCCCCAATGCCGCTCTTCAGTTTCACCATTTTTAGCAAATGTTTAAACAGACCATAAATAATTCGAAGAATATCAGTTGGTTCAACCCTATTCGGGTTGGAATGGCGCCTTAAAAGCAGACCTTTATAGTTTTTTGCCCGCCTTTTTCATGATTTTTAAATAAGCTTCACGACGCAAAGTGGCTTGATATTTTTTCTATTTAAGCATGATGTCACATTTTCAAAATTTCTTTTTGCCTAAAGATGGAGACAGGCGAAAGCTTTGGAAGGCACCCCAGGCCATTCTTGGCATTATTGTACGTAAAACAAAAATGGCCGTCAGAAATACAATTTTAAAGATAGAACTTAGGATTTCGTATAAGTATTTATGGGTACAGCTGGGAAATCATCCAAAAACATTTGTGTTGACATGAGGTCATCTAACAACAGAGGTTTAGCTGAGAAGTTGACATTTGGTCTAATGAAAATTTTTGACGTTAATTAAAAAAAAAACGGAACATGTATTACGTGGCAAAGCTTCTTCTACTTGTGTTTCAGGTTTAAGGCCTGCATTAGGTAAGGTCGCGAACTATCACATAAAATGTCTGTGCACGCACCGTATATCACGACTATCATAAACAGGACTTTGAAAAGTACAATTCGAATTAATATAAATGTTCTCAAACACTGAAATACACCAAAAACCACTGCATCTGGCCCTGAAGTCATTTAAAGTCATTTGTGGTCCAAGATCTTAAGCCAATTTAACGAAAATGGTACCATAACAGTTCCCTTTTTCCACACCCCTGGTGCCGCCTATGCCAGAATTATGCAAATGGCCTGATATGATTTCTGCTTGTAATTATAACTAAGAGTTAAAATGGAGTGATATAAAAATAATAATAGGGTAACGTGGAAAGACGTATATTAGCCTAGTTTTTGCGACTAACGTTTTCAAACGTTATTCCGCGCTGGATTTCACGTGGCTGGGAAAGCGAAAGGGTTGAATAAAATGTTTTCATTGCCGGCTTATCTATTTACAGTAACGTTGCACATGAGACGTTGGAGCAAACTTTTCTGCTAATTAAAGTTAACCCACCTGTCGGTCTACGGTCTCTGTCGTGAAGTGCTAATTGCTTTGCATTCCTACAATACAATGTCACAACGAGATGTTTCTATCTTTTCCAAAAAAATAATTTATGATGTAAAATGCAGGCGTAATGGAATTTTTGGAATGTCCATGACATTACGAAACACCAGAATTTAGCAAAAAAAACCCAGATAGTCGTGTTGGATGCAAGTTTCAGCAAATGTGCAGGCTTGATGGTTCACTGGCCGTTTCAGGACAGCGAAACTGCACGTGACACCTCACATTTAAAATTATCTCCTTTTGAAATTCCAACGGTATATCGGAGTATTTTCATTTTTGTTGAAGATATTTTTCCCCTTCCAAATTACGCCAAACGTTCACGTCTTTCGTCTGATATTGTACGCATTTTCGTAATATACTGGGCGTTCCACCAATCGACCGGGACCCAAAACCCCCATCCCTCGGAGTTGGTTATAGACTTGTCCATGTGGGGTTACATGGTGCTCCAAATCTATCGGAGAAATTTTTAGTTCGACCCCATATATATATATATATATATATATATATATATATATATATATATATATATATATATATATATATATATATATATACACTGTATATAGATAGTTACCTATACGTTTTTTAGTTGATCCTAGCATATTTTTTCCTTAGAAATCAAGACGGATAATTGTCTTCAGCGGCTGTCTCCTATCATAATAAAAGGAATATAATATCAATATACGTCATTAGACTAGCTATGATGGAATGATTACTTTAATTTCTTGTTGTTTCGGTTTCGAACACATTTTGACCTCTTGGCCTCGTGACTTAGCTTGTCACGGGGCAGTGAAAAATCTCTGCTCCAAAATTAACCTTAGTAAATTGCCATCGACCTTAGAACGTATGATAGATAGGACTTTTCTGCAAATATTTTGATTAAAGCTAAGTTGTCGCATGGGTCTTCTTTCAAAACAACGCCGTCGGGAAGGGAACTCTATTTTCGCTTAGTATTACCTTCATTTCAGGCCATGCAATATTTTGACATACAGAGGAGTGCGCAGCTTAGTGTTCCGTCTCAAAACAACTCTACGGCAAATGCATAACACGTCTTAATGACTGGAAGCGAGCTTCAGTGTTATTGTAGTAACAGAGTGGACTGAATAACATAGATACGCCACATCTCAAGCTCATCAGCCCTCGCCGGGCCGACCTCCGGATCCACCTTCGCCCGGCCTGGATCATGAAAACTCCTGTGAAGATCTCGAGAGCTATACGTCGCACAGAAAAAGCAAAAACACGTTTGGAACGGCCTGTGAGAAGCTCGAAGAAAGCACCTACATTCTTGCAAATCAGGTCAGTATTGAGGTTACCAGAATTTATCTTAAGTCGGATCACCTGTTGACGTTTTTGGTAAGAACTGTTATGCTCATGTCGTTCACATGACTGCAAAGGTATCTGACATGACAAGAAGGCTTCATTTACATGCTTGTTGCAGTAAAAGAGCATCAAAGCTCATACTGTGCCATTGCACGCAAAAATGAAAGTGAGGGGAAAATGTTGTCGTCTTGTACAGAAAGGAGTCGAGTTTTTCTCATTGTAGAAGACTAGGACTGTGCTTGGGTTAAATTACGCCGCAAATATGCTTGGAATGCATGTCGAATCTGGAGCTATGATACTAAGATCAAATAAGCTCAGCCTAGGTCAAACGTTTGACGCTATTAATTAATTTCTGGTGTCTGTCGCGCCAGCTGATGCATTGTCATTAATCAGACACGACACAGCATAGCATCCTACGATATCACTTAAATATCCCTTTTCCACCATGAAGCCCATGCCCAAATCAGTTCGTTCACGAAAGTCGCACAGACACAGGGCGGCGGGCGCTACTGCAGTGTAAAAGCCCAATACTTGACAGTAAGTTATTTTAGCGACGGTCAGGGTCTTCATTTTGACAACCAAAAATAAAAAAACTGGGTCAGTAAAAACTTAACGGAAAGTAACCATGGCTGTGGTTCGCTAAACAAGGTGTGCATGCATTAAAAACAAGCAGCATTTTTCAAAAGTCAAATAAGGTCAGCCTGGGGTAAATGGGATTAGGCCAATCTTGGATAATGAGTTATTACCATATATCAGTGATTCTAAAGCACATACGGCCATTGATAAACAATCCAAGACCGATGAATTGTATTCGTACACTGATGAATTGCATTCGGCCGCGGCTCTCAAAATTTGCTATGAAAGGTGACTTGTGTCACGGGTCACGGACCAAAAGATATACTTATATGTGCAAAAGATGTGAAAAGCACCATATAGTATATTCAAAGTTCAGAACTACCAAACTAGATCCCCAATCTCAATTGATTAAAAGGAAAACAAGTTTACCTGGCCTAAGGCCACTGACATGGGCATTTCCAAAAAAAATTCGAGATGGTAAAATTACTGCATCTCTCTTGTTTTGTCGGTATAGTAAGTTTCAAATAAATCAATCGTTTAGCCAAATTTACGTTAATTTATGTTTTTGGAACATGGGCTTACTTCACCTCTCCTAGGTCTGCGGCCTGAGGTTACCTGATGTTGAAAAGTTGGCAAAATGCGTAAAAAAGGCATTTTAGATAAAACCCAAGTTTCATGTCTCTGCGTCTCTTTTTTCCTGTTCATCGTCGAAAAACCGGAGGTGAGAGTCCTCATGAATCACCCTCCCCATGGCCAAGAATTAACTCTGTTTTCATGCGGTAGATCTCATTTGAAATTTACCCTGGGACCGATTCCCGCCTCATCCCCCCCCCCCCCGATATCTGCCGATCTTCTGCACCGGTTTCGACAAAACAGGACTCAAACGAAAGATGGGGTTCTGAACTAACTTTATATATGTCGTAGGCATTTAGCCCGCGTACGACCGTGGGTCGGCGACGATCACGCCCGACTGGGGCGGCGGTTGACAGCCCCTCCCCCTCTAACTCACGAACGGTTGGTCGCACGATAATGATAAGTACACCGTTGGAAAGCTTGTGACGAGTAGAGCTCAAAACTAGTCTCATTTTTAGTTTTAGATAATATGTAAGCCATTTACGTCCTATATATGTTTTCTGAAAGCCGACTACATAAGGCCGAGAAACGGCCTGAATTTCAAGGGCTGTGACTAGTAACGCATAGGTAAAGGCACCAACGCACAAGTAAAGGTTCGCAGATGCCGATATGCGTCTAATTTCTCAGATTTGTTCAATATATACGCCGAAACGTTGAGATAAAGACACGGCAATTTTCACGCCGGTCATCGGCGGGCGCCGCAGCCGCACGCAGTAAGAAATTAACGGGGGCTAATTTTAGCGTCCTTTTATTTTTGCGATATAAACCTATCCATGTAAATTTTATTGATCTTAGTGATTTTTGTGATGGTTTCTCATGCTTAAACAATTGGCGAAATTTATTCGCAAGAGCCTGTTCATTTCGCAAAAATATGCAATTTTTAAACTTTTTGATTTGGTATTTGATTCACGGTATTACTTTCGTCTGTGCAAGCCAGTTCTGGCATTTTCTACCCATTCTGAGTAATTCATCGCTGATTTTGACGGTGGCACATTTTGGCCTAAAGCACTTATTTGTGACCTGACCTCAGGTCAATGGCTGGAAGTCATTGATATTTTGCCCGATGAAATGTCTACTTCACTCCACACTAAAAATGTTACGAAAAATTCCGCCAATTTACGAAAAAATGACGACATGCATTCAAAATGAGCTTGACCTTAGGCCAATGACCCAGAAAATTCCGAAAAGTCTGAGATATCAAATTTGTTGCATTTATCAAGGTCACTTATCCCTGAAAGCATTATTGCGATATCTTGTTTTCCGAAAAAGTTACAGGGCGCTGAACTCTTTTGGATATAGGTTCGTTTGGCCTGACTTAGGTCAGGCACCTGACTTGACCTGAGGTCAATACTTTGGCACAAGGTGCAAAATGATGAAGTAAAAGTTGCACGAAGTTTCGTGGCTCTGTGTTTGTTCGTTCTCTCGCAATCCTAGAAAAACCTCAGGGGGGACGGTCAACCGCCCCCCCCCCCAGTCGACGGCAGGTTTGTGAAGACCAGCATTTCATGAAATGCCTGCGAATTCTGCAATGTTCTAGACATCGCTTATTACGCAGTTTAAATCAGACTTTTGATCATTTAATGAACTACCAGAACAATGTTAGCCATTTAATGTAACAGTCATTGTTTCGTCATTTACGTGATGTGTTTTTACAACTTATAGTTATTTCATGAAATGCCCACCAGCTTTTAGGCATGTCAAGCAATGCCTGCCTGGTATTTCATGAAAACAAGTGTTCATTGTCGAAATTCTTTCCAACAGGGGATCAGACCTCCGCAAACATCACCATGGTCACTCACGACTGTCTCATGTCCGACTGGCTTGCTTTTGCCAGTCGCATTACACTGCAGACTGCATTATATTTGCATAATCCAGACTTTTTTGTATTGTTCGCGATAATCGTAATTTTCAGAGGGAGTTACAAAAGCAAAACGTCCGATCTGGTTATTTATTAACACATGGAGCCGACGGGTGGTAGCTCTTAGAGCATGTCAGTTTGGCCCTGCGGCAGACAGAGACCTCTTCGTGTCGTACTGCTTTTTGGTGAGGCAACATGAACACTTCATCATACCCTGTCCATCATACCCTGTTGGACATGGACCGCTCGCGAAAAACCTCCCTAAGGCTGATCGTCCTCTCTTTGTTTCCCAATGTTTCGCTGTGGCTTGAGGGCCCAGCGCTTTCATTGAGCGACGACCTCGGGAACCAACCTTTAATGGCCCCGGCCGCCGTACTTAGCTGAAAACTTCTTTTTTTCGGGCGATTATCACGGCGTAAATGTTGGTTGGATCCAGAGGCCCGCGGTCTACCTTTGGAATAGCCGTGACGGCAGGCTCGTCCACCGGAAGCTATGGCATGTTGACGTCGATTCGCTTGCGCATCTTTATCGCTTGCCTTAGCAGCCCCTCGTAAGCAGCCTGCCTCTCGAGCTGAATATCATTTTCATCTACCATATCAGCCGAAGTAGCCCCCTGGACCTCACAATCTGCCTGGCCTTTTTCGGCTTCCTCCATATCGCCGGTACCAGATGCCGCCATGGCCTCATTATCACCCTGCTCCATTTCGACTGCCTCCGTATCACCGGCACGAGGAGCGCCCTCGACCTCACCATCATCCTGCTATCCCCGCCCTGATTTCCATGTTCTTCATCTACGACCCTATCTGGTCCTTCAGCATCCCCCATGACGGCAGGTTTATCGGCACTACAGCATCTTCTTTCACTCTGCCGCGCGCACACCGTGTGCACTGTCAGGTACGTTATTGCCTAATGCCTTTGTCGTTGGCAATAAATCGTTCATCTCGGGAGCCAGATATGCTTGCACGTGCAAAAGAAACCATGACTGCCAGGGTAACTAAGGAAAAGGCGGGAAGAGGATGCTCCATTTAACATTTGCAGGCGCTTTACCGAACGCCGGAGACTGATTTGGCATTTCATGAAATGCCTAGGCAATTGATGTATTGACGTTTAATCTTTCAGCTCGCGTCATTCGCCTGGCGACGGGTGGGCGTTTTATGAAACGATTAAATTGCCAGCCAAATGGCGTAAGAATTGAAAGTTTTTGAAAATTACGTTATGACGAAATACCGGCTTTCACCAAATGCCTGCGACATATATATCCATAATTGTAAAAATCGGCAGTGATACCTTCGGCAGGTCAAAGAAAAAAACGGCGGATTTTCGTTCTGTGGCATACCGCACTCCAAGAACTTACCTTGACTTTGATATCAACTTTATACCTATAAGATGGTCTCAATGCCTGGTTGGAAGCAGTTTTTGAGATACTGGAGGATTAAAAGTCTCGATCATAGGGACGGTCAGGTACCCACAAGTCTGTGGATAATGTTTCCGCTCACTTTGGCCTTGTTGACAGATCCATTTTCAATACCTTTCCCATAGATAACGATGATCGACCATTAGAAGCGTCAATGACAAGTTCAAGGAACCAAAACAGGGATGACTGTAGTAAAGGTAAAGCGTGTTGGTGAAAGCGTAATGGCGTGTTGATGAAAGCAAATCATCTTTCATATTTTCCTGTTTCTTCCTCTTTTTTCCTGGATCCGCTCATGCTAATGCATGCACTAGATTTCGTATATGCGTTTCTTATAAATGACATAAGTAGCTTGAAACCTGTGATATCGACCACTGGTACAAGAGAATCGCAGCATGAGCCTTCCAAACTTCCGTACCTGGCTCCATTCTTCATCTTTAGGTATGCTCCCTCTACAAAATGTGTCCTTTACATCAATGTTGTAGCATGTGAAAACATTTACTTAACGACTTGTACCTTCTTTCAGCACGAAGAACTCACTTACATATGGCGTTGCATAGCCCCTTATGATATCACCTGCATCGCCTCTAGCTGTCTCCATTTTGTAGGCGATGTGGATGATGGATTATTCCGTCTGGCGCTAACATCATAATATTGCCCAACTACGACTTATAGCATTCGTGCGTACAGGAGCGAGCATTCATCGGAAACGACCGTGATGTGTGGGGATTTCCAAGTGTAACTGTCACGAGCGGACCTGGGCAGTCAGATAAGAATAATAAACCTACGAACGCTGAGAAGTAAAGCCAAGCTGCACATTACTTATATCACCCAAGCGCAGCACAGCCTGCAACGAAAGCAAAGCTGCGCCAAAAGAAAGCTTCCTTTCCGAAGGCTTTTGCGGGCTTACCTGTGTGACAATATAAATATAAATATGAATATAGTATTTTTAGACTAGTTCTGTCTACCATGTTTTGCAGTTTAAAGACAATTCACCAAGGCTCATTTTGGCATGTTTTTTTCCAGCCAAAAGTGTCATTTATGTTTGTTTTTAAGGTTAGATTTTTCACTATCCTAGTCCAAAGGTAGGTCACGTGACCTGAGGTTACATAGTTAAGGGGTCGAAATTGGCACAAAATGAAAAAAAAACAAATGCATGAAAACCAGCCTGTTGCAGAATGATGCTTGGTGCCACCCCTGCGCAACCTTGACCGGCCAGTTCCGTCCCCGCCGCGGACCATGTGAAATGAGCCCGGACTCTGTTGGGCTCCTAAAGCTCTATTGGGCTCTTGCCCAATAGAGCAGTCTTGAACGGGACGCCTGTGTGTTCACTACACAGCCCTTACATCACTGAGAGTGTAGTGATATATAACGCGATCACATTTCTTGTAAAGGAGAGACAGGCCGTCAACCAATTCAGACGCCGACCTATTTAAGCAATAACCTATCGTAATTTCCCAAAAAAATCCACGGGTGGTAACTAACTAACTGTAAGGCAGAACAAGCTGAAAGTTGCACGGATTGCTTTAGGACACCAGATCACCCCATACGTAATTTATTCCAAAACCTGAAGGCTGGATGTGTCAATTTTCCATTCAAGTGGGTGATTTGTCGTGAAATGTCTGTTACGCCTGCATCCCATGTTTGTGTGTAGGTACTTTTTTCGTTCTTAAATGGCTTGAAGTACCCGTGAGCCATAATTCAACACATAGCATGAAATCCCATGACCCATAAGACATGTCGTTTGCTTTACAGCTGTCATCCATTGGAGTTTCATTGTACAAAAATGGGGCATCCATTTTCCGTTGTAAGAGCGTCCACTCCGTCATCCCGGCCGAGACCACAAATAGCAGGCGGTCATTCCTGGACAGTTAGTGCGACGCCGAGACATGGCCCGATCAGAAAAACGGCCCGCCCAACAAAAGACGACTTCGGCCACGACTGGAGCCGTGTTTCGTACGACGATGCGGGGGAATAATATGGGTCGGGTATACCGGATAATATACCGGACGGAAGCGGAAGGGTGTAAAAGCCTGCAGGAGGAGTTCTGGCTTCCTCTGTAAAGAGCTAGTTGTATAGTGGTGTTCTGCTCTACTGCGGAGAAGGAATAGCTATGCGAGGCAATCCTGTGTGTTTCATTTCATTTTAATCATTCGTTTACAAAGTCACTGTATGAATAAATGCTTAGTGGCGAAATGTTCTTGTTGAAAAGAAGTTACAAATTAGGCAGCCTGCGGTTTTAGGAATAACAAAGCAAAATCAATTCCGCCAAAAGATGGCACGTCAGAGAAAAAAGGCGTCTGTTAAATGGTTTGTTTGTGATTCCCAGTACGAAGTAATTGTTGACGTAATTTGAAAAACGACAGCGTTTTGGGACGTGGACGAAAAGGAAACGACACATGTTAAAGATAGATGCAGCGGCAACACGAAACCTCCATGGTTGCTTGGATTGACACCAAAGGAGAATGCAGGACTGTCGGAGCGTTATTGAAGAAACGGAGTAGCGTTTTAAAAGGAACAAGTAAAGGGAAAGGAAAGTGTTCGACATTCACTACTGGTGTGGGGCTGAGATAGTGAAGTTGTAGGTTGCAGTCTCAAGAGTCGATTTCGAATATTATGTCCCAAATGTAACCGACTACATTAGTTGCTCTGCTTCAGCGAAAAGCGTCGTGCTGCGGCGGCGGCCGTCGGAGCACAGGCCGGGTCCGGCCGGCGACGGCTCGCAGGGGCATCGCGCGCTCAGCTGCGCCCCGTCTGGGGGACCGTCGCAGCCGCCAGCGACGTCGCCGGACCCCGAGACTACGCCCGCCGGCTGTGAGACGCTGCTTCCGCCGCCGTCGCCTTCGCCTCCACCGCCTCCGCTGCCGCCAGGGCGGCCGCCGGCCGAGAACGGCCTCTCTTGATCTATGGATCACCAGGTTCACGGTCGAGTCTCTGCCGCCACCGTCGCCGCTGCCGCCGCTGTCGTTGCCTTCGCCTCCGCACGAAGCGACGGAGAATGAATCGCCGTCGTCACCACCGCCGCCACTGCCGCCGCTTCGTCCCGGGCCCGAAGATTTCCCGCTGCCATTGTCGCCGCTGCAACCCACTCGGCCACCGCGGCCGCCGCCGGCGCCAAGCCTCGGCAGTAGCCCACCAAACGGCACGCCCAGAGTGGCACATGAACCGAAAGGAGACGCAGCTGTCACTGGGGAGCCGGTGTCCGTGACCCACGTGGGTCCGGCCGCCTCGCCCGCGCTGCAACCTGCTCCAGGCCATCAGAGACGGCATCACGCTCCGTAAGGTGCAGATGGTGGAGGAGAGGGAGCGTGTGCAGGCGCGGCCGCTGCATGATGTGGCGTCGATCCTGGCGCGAAGCGTCGCCATCGAGGTGTCGTCGGGCTCCGAGTCGGGCTCTGTCTCTGACTCAGAGTACTGGGACGAAGAGAGAAGCGCCTAAGGCCGCCTTTAGCTGTCTTGAGGACGCTTCTTCTTTGTCTTTCATCTTTTTCTTGGCATGACACCGTACTTTCTCACTTCCCAGACTCCACCGTGGCAAGGATCTCGAAAAACCTTACCAGGATCCTGTTATATGGATTCATGCAGCAGCGCCCGGAGCTGGATTTCTCCAAGTGCAAGTTCGACTGAGCTTAGATGCTGCCGCGCACGGTCGAAGAGTTGTGGATAGCCAAGAAGTTCTGCATTGTGATTGTCACGAGTTTGGTTTCCGGGAAACGTTGCACCGTGTAATTTGTACCCACTGCTTTGTATTTTAAAAGTTACAAACGCTTATGGTCGTGAGTACTGGCTTAGAATAATGCGAAACACTTTCACCCGTGATTCATTACCCAATGCATTCGTCAGGTTAGTCAACCACAAAACATGTGCGATAAACTTCGAAATGATCAATATAGAATGCAGAAATCACGAAACTCTCTGAGCGAAATATAAACTGGACTGGTGAACTGGGCTGACGGAGGTCAGATACCATATATATTTGTATATTGGTTGACTGGATCATCTTTTTTCACATCTCAGGTGCATGGATAATACAGGTGTTCCGAGTTTAAAGCGACAGAGCGGTTTTCGGGCCTGCTAGATGCAAATTAGCAAAAAATGTGGGATGACCTAATATGGCATTGACCTTGAGTTCAGGTATACCATTGACCTTTGCAAATCTTATTAAGAAACTCCGGACATATCGAATGCCATTTTGCTCGTCCGTTCTAATCAGAAGATAGCAGCGGGCAGGTACCTACCCCCGTCAGTTCTAAGGTGGCACGGAGCTCCGTCAATGCAAGGGTCTGTAGTTCCTGGGATATTTCCTCATCTCGGACTTGCTTTCGATGATGCGACCACGAGTATGTCGTAAGTTGTGACCTCCAGATTATATCCCAGATCGCATGTCACGTCATAGGTCAACATCTGACCGGTTTTGGCGATGACATTTTGGGTACAAATGAGTAACGAAACACATCATTGGATCAAAATACGTGAAAAGAAATACTTAGAATGCACATACACCCCTGTCTGAAAACCATGGTACTACACGTGAAATTAGGCCATGCGGTACTAAGTGACCAGTTACATGTTAGCATATGCTACATGTGTTAGACATGCTACATGGTGTCGCGGATGTTGCCGTCGCTGAAGGTTTATCGCTGACAAGTAGGAAGTGGTCGGATCCCAGGTTTAGAGTCTGCGCCCTGCCATGCAGCGGTCATCAGTCACTGGATCCGTGCCCACCTGACTACAGAGTCCGTGACCAATGCTGTCTGGGATCCGGCGACTCCCAACTGTTACAGTCTGTAAGAGCCGGAAGTCGCCGGATCCCGAATCCGTCTGATGTCGGGACTCGTGGCCTTTCCTGACAGCTACCAATCGCTGGATCCGAACTGTTCCGAAGTCGAAGTTTGGGGCCGATGCTGTGACCGCTCTCCGTCGCTGGACGCCGAGCAGTCGTCTGTGGGCCAGGGTCCGGCTCGACTGCCTGCAGCTGTCTGGAGGTCCGTAATCCAGCTCACCGGCCGCAGAGCGGCTGGGCCCCAGCCGGACGGCGCCGGTCCGTTCGGCTGCCGGGATCTCCCACGAATACAGCCGACGAGAACGGTGGCCGGGACAGGCGCAGGCAGCCCGGCAAGGACAACCAGCCTCCCGATCCGTTCTGGCGGGCGGGCCATAATAACGCCAGACGATTGACGTTGGGACCAATGTTTTGCTCCGGTTCTAAAGCGCAATGTGTACGGGTGCCAAACCAGCGAAAGCTGAACACCCCCCGACCGCGAATTTGTCAAACTTGTCCGAAACCCAGTCACGCCCATGGCCCATTGATTTGTCATTAACCTGACAGACTTCGTGGCGTCGAAGGAATAAACCGCCACTCGGCGGCGGCACACGGGAGGCATTTGCATGATCCGCCAGCTAATATGTAGATGGCAGACGTCTGCATTAAGATAACGCGGCGAACGAGCCTGCGATAGGCTGCGCATCGCCGTCACGGGGCCTGTGACGGAGGGCGGCCCGTGCTGCTCAGCAGACGGTGGGAGGCTCCCGGCGTCACCAACGAGCCGCCGTCGGCCATTAGGTCATGTGACTGTGAATAAGGAGAGACCGAGAGGCGGCCGTCACTTGGCCAGCAGCTCCTCCTTTGTCCAGTGAGCGAAACGGCTGGAAAATGACGGACCAGGGGTGGCCTGAACTTGGAATGGAGATGCGGGACCAAAATGCGACACCGATCGAGCGGGCATAATTTGATGATTTATGGTTTCTCTCGCGAAAGAAAGTGGGGTGGCGTCAAAGCCGTGCTGGTGATTAAGATATCGCACACTTTGACGTCGGTTGATAAACGAGTCCGGGCTAACGTCAGACAGCATTCCAACGCTCATAATTTTGCATCTGATTCTCCGGCATTAAGATCTGATGTGCCCAAAACCGCCATCCTTTCCGGCTCAAGCTGATCAGTTTTAAATTGGCAGTGTGACGACTCTAATCGACTTTCTATATTATTAAGAAATGAAGTAAACACATAAGGCAGGTAATAGAGGTTACGCGGTCGGAGCGTAATGTACGCTTTTTATAACTCTCACCGGACCAGGTAGGTGGCTGTCACGAAATTTTAGATTTCAGAAGCACGTGAAACCATATGCGAATCGCATTGCTTTGAATCTAGTGTCGGGGGTTCTTAGACAAATCAGGAATTTCGTGCTCTCAAGTGCCTGAAATACGCAAGCCCAGAGAGGTACAACAATCCCCACATTTGTCGCAAAGCGTTTTGTGCCATTCACGTCCTCCAGAGCAAACAACGCCTTCACCCAATGCCGCCAACGATTCCAATTAAATAACGTATGACGAGGCTAGGATGAACTGCCCCTCTGATGTTGACTTTAACTGTCCCATTATTTATTGCCATTAGCCCAATAATAAAGGATGTGAGGCGCTCATGCCGTCTGACAATTTGCAGGATTTTTCACTTGTGGGGATCGAAACTCGTTTAGCGCGCCATACATGTTTCATTTGCCGACGGGGATGTTATGGTTCAAAACAAGTTCCCTTACTTCATCAGTAAGTGTAGAATAACCTACCTCAGACAGCCTTCTGGACAGACATTTGCTAACCCACCCCCAGTTGGGTGGATGGCGGCTGACCGCCCCCCCCCCTCCCGAGGTTTTCCCAGATTGCGAGAGAACGAATGAACGCAGAGCCATGAAAGTTTGACTGTTTCTGCACGATCATCAAGAGTGGCGCGGAACATCTAGCGAATCTCGTCCGCGGACGCTACGAAATATCCAGGGGATCTCGTCCGGCGTTTCATGATATCCGATTCATGTCCAAGGGCGCCACGAAACAACTAGTACATCTCGTCCGAGGACACCACGGAATATCCGGCGGATCTTGTCCGACGCCTCATAATATCCAGCGGATGTTGTTCAAGCATGCCACGAAATGACCAGTGGATCTCGTCCGGGATGTCACAGAATATCCTGTGGATCTCGTCCGGTGACACCACTTTATGTCCAGCGGATCTCGCCCGGCGCCTTGTAATATCCAGCGAATGTCGTCCAAGTGCGTCGCAGAATATCCAGCGAATATCGCCCGATGGCGCAGAATATCCTGCGAATCTCTTCCGCGGCGCAGAATACGCGGTGCACAGCTGCCGTCCAGGAAGAAATCACGTCGTTGGCCGGCAACCGCCGCTACGCAGCCGCCGGTGCCGCGGACGAATCAATTCCATTCGACTAACCGGCACGGTTAGTGCGCCGAGAATGGATGCTGGTCGTGGCAGCGGTCGAGCAGGGATTGGCGGATTTTCCGTTCCGTCTCGTGATTTGGAGTGCGCGCGCTGTTCGGGACACTGGTTGGTCTCTTTTTGGAGTCACTCCACGTCTTTGTTTCCGTAGTCTCTTACCATTTCCATAATGGTGTAGACCATTGGCTGGAATTGCAGTTTTCAGAGACGTTTGACGCCTGCCGTCGGCTAGCAAACTGGAATTCTCCCATCATAAGAGAAACGTCCCAAAGCTGAATAACAAAAACTTTCGACAGATCTTCACCAGGATAGCTTCCGCTTACCGAAATGGCATACGCTCTGGAGAAAGAAGGGCTGCATTTGTGTAATGACCACCATATCTCACAGCCCGAATTCGAATATTAAGCTTGTAAGAAGAACGAGGTAAATGCAACTGGAGAATCCTAAGGAGCGCTTTTCAGAAACTCTGCAAAATACATCATCTGGTTCCCCAAGTGCGTTTGGCTTAGACAGTTCAACAAACAAAGGCTATTGACTTCGTACTTGGAGGACACCTTCTGATAAGACGTGACCCACTTGAAACTGCGGCATTCGCCGCTGGCGGCTGGCCAAGAACCCCACGAGTGTTGTTTTTTCCGTCCCGACTCCTGGATTAAACAGAAGGCCAACTGCGCCACGGAAATAGAGACTATCTCCGTATGTGTAGCAGCGTTGACGGTGATCTTCCGCAGACGAATATTTACATCCGCGTAGAAAGTTAATGCATCGTAAATAACTGTTTAACTCCTTGCCGTAAATCCTGCTATCTTTAATGCTTGCAAGGATGGTAAAATAATTGTAAGCAATAATAAGACCGTTGACAGGCGTAAAGTGGTAATGAATTTTAACAGACTAGAGTTAAAACTGCCTGTCATTATGGACAACCAAATAATTATCTGCGATAAAATAACAGGTTTATAACATGCCGAGTTACATCATTTTATCAAATGTTGTGCTTGTCCCTGTGCAGTGTTTTTGTTAATGAGTGGCTTAGAAGAAGTGCCGAGCGAACACGGTATATACATATTAGCGTTTTGACAATGGTAATATTTGAATGTTATCGCACGTATAACTTAAAGCAGCCCTAACATTTACAACGAAAGACACCATGATATGGCAATGTTGATCCTTCCGTACCAGTGGTCAGATCCACCTTCCCCATACCAGAGGGTGTTTGAACGCCTCCCCCTTCTAACTCGCGAACCATTTATCGGAGGGAAATGAAAGATACATCAATGAAAATCACTTGAATAGTGGAGCTCGAAACCGGTAACATTTTTTAAATGGCCCAAAACTTAAAGGAAATATGGCCAAAAAACTTTCATTTAGGGTCTTTGTTATTCCTTAAAAGCTCAGCAACTAAGAAATGTTTTTCCTCAAAGTGTGCCTTAAACGACACTTAATTACACACCAAACGACCCTTTTTAAGTAAACTTAGCTCTTCTTACCTTTCTTGAAGTCAGGTCACGTCATCGTTCCAAAATCGTACATTTGCGAAATGTACGTCCTCTTTTCCTTCTTACTGATGAGCATGTTTTTATGGCTGACTTAGGTTTAATAGGGTGCTGATGAGATACCAAGCACACTACAGACACCCAAGCACGGTTTCCGGTTAAACCAAAAGCCAGTTGAAGTCAGCTAAGGTAAAATTTTCAAATGATGTGAGCCGAAAAATTCAAACTGATGTGCCTGTCATGGGGAGGAATAAGTAACGTGCATATGACCAAGTGGAATTTTCTTTTAATGGAACCTTACTCTCGCAGTTTTTCTCTGACATTGTTTTTACACATTGCAGTGACCCATTCAGGGCCGCAACAAACCCTTAAGTGCATTGCTCAAATCAAAAAGAGTGGCTGATCTCGGATGACCACTAGTGATCTCGTTGTACCCTACAGTGTGAGATAAGATTATTTTGGGCCATGAATTCGAATTCAGCATCTAGTTTGACCCATTAGAGCTGCAGATTTCTAATTCTGGGCAAAACTTTTGGGTTTATACACCCATATTGGTGGGCCATGACCTGAGCCAAGGTCACTGATGCTTTGGTGTGATGGTAGTACATGTGAAGGACCTAATATATCAGGATCGATGCTGATAATATCTCAGCATCGAAACCCCGTAAAAAATTGTTCAAATTTAGACAATCTCAAAAAAGGGCTACAGTTGCCTTGACCTGAAGTCGCTGACCTTGGATTTTCAAAAAACCCGAAATATACCAATCGTAGCTCATCTCGTATACCATAACTTCTGCAAGTTTTAGCAAATTCGGCCCAACCCCGCAAAAAATATAGGAGGTCAACTTTTTGGACTCCGACCTCTTTGACCCAACATAGTTCAGTGATGTGACCTGATCCGGGGCCGAAAAGGTTTGACAGGATATGTGCAATGCATAATAAAAAGGCATTTAAAATTTGGCGGCGCTGTGCTTCTCCGTTTTTCCACTGTGGCGGAAAAACCTGAAGGAGGTGTCAAACACCCCGTCCTACTGAAACGGGGTGGGGTTGAAAACAAACACGGCAATGTTTGAAACGTTTCTAACTTAAAACAGAGTTTCGGCTTGTCGGATCGATTTCATTGCTACAATGTATATCCTGAAAAATGCCTTTTCCTGCCGCTGAGGCTATCAAAAATCGACGTTCGTAAAAAGAGGTAGCCGTGCCGGTGCATTCGATTGGGATTTTTCTTTGTTCTCCGGGCCTCTATCGCTTAACACCGCATATAATGCTTTCAGGTCCATTGAGCCTACATATGAATTTGGGAACAGAATATTCAGGAATCGGTTAGCCTTACATGAACCGCAATCATACATCAACTACCTCACTAAATAAGCGTTTTTCGGCATCCTACTGATTCTCCCGGTTACTTATCCCATCGGTATCGAAATTCATACAGTCGAAGGGATTGAAAAGCTTCAGGAGCCAAAATGAGGCCACCCAGGCGGATATGCATGTACATAGTCCAATATCTTTGAGCTCTGTCGAGCTGAGAAAAAGTCTGTGTGGCTTCACCCTATTCCCGGAGGGCTAGACGGTATGGGCCATTCCCGGCACGAGGGGGGGATTCGGCCCCACTGAGATCTCGAGAACTACTTGTCCGATTTCATCGCAACAAACGGCAATCGATTTGCCATGACGTAAACTACATTTTTATAAAACAAGTTTTCAAAGTTAACCCTATCCCCTGCCGGGAATGGCGTTAACACACCAGCGTACTACAACACTGTGATTGCAAATGCCTGTAGGAGACGTTCTTTCGGGTTTATTCGAACGATATCATTAAACAGTTACAGAAAACACTTCGGGTTTAAGAATGTCAGCGTTTTTATGGCAGGCAGCCATGAGCCCTACCATGCAGATGGCCTGCCGAACGCTGGTACACGAGTCTGGATTACAAAAGAAAACGGAGAAAGAAACATTTAGGTTTAGAATGTACCACTGATAACGTATCCGTATGAGTGAAACATTATGCATCTGCCGAGTACAGTCATGTCCAAATTTCATGCGTCGTCTGGTTTCTTTCTAAAATGACAAGACACCGACATGGAACAATCGTCGGTGAAGTTCCATGTCCTCAAGCTGCCCCTATATAGCACTCGTGCACCTCGTGCCAGTCTCGGGATGGACCAGCTCTTCCCTTTGCGTGTGGTGGGGTCGCCGTCACACAGACACCATCGGAACTTTAAGGCCTCCTCCGTGAGGAGCGAATTATCCAGCGGAGTTATAGGCGCTGGTTTTCGAGGCAGCTGGAATTGGCCATGCATATGCCATGTTTGAGAGGAGCTGCAAGCTCGAAAATCACGCGAAGCCGACATCGGCGCTTGATATAGTCGCCTTTTTGGTCCCGTCTATCGTCACTAGCGTCCACAGCGAGTCAAAGGCTGCAAAAAAATGTTACTTTTCTTCAGAAATGGTGGTACAAAAATACATAGAACACGTACAAAATATTTCTAACCCCTCTCAGACTTTCGTATCTGGCGTAACGCCATTGCCCGAAGAGCAAGAATTGTCCTCCGTCACCGATTATCTCTTCAACTAATGGACATATCCGAATATTTCAAGCGCCAGTCGATGACCCCATATTTTACGGCATCGGGATTTTAGACGAAGTAAACTCGGAACTCCCAGCCTGATGCTCACCGCGACGTGACCACGACCAATGGCTCGACGCGCTGCCGCGCCGGCCGGGCGGTCCTGCTCGGCGGCCCTCAGGCCGGGCTCTGCGTGCCGGCCGCCGACGCGGCGCCCGGAGCCGGCTGGCTGGAGACCGGCCGGCAGCTGGCGGCGTTCTGCCGCCGCGAGTTCCGGCCTGGTGGTGCGGGCGGCCCCGGCGGCCCCGGCTGCGGGGCAGGCTGCTAGACGGCTCGGCCGCTCTAGAACGGCGCCGGCTCGGAGCTACCACGAGTCTGGACGCTCAGCTGCGGCTTGTAACTTTTACTTATACTGCTAATAAACATACTGCATTAATGCTAATATCTACTAATTGCACTACTGCGAACTATATGCATGAGCGCTCTACTGGTGCACTTATGTATTTTATACAATGAAATCACAGAGATACAGAAAGTACAATCTATGAAAACCCGATAACGGAAGCAAACGCAGTCCCACACCATCCCACCCTCGCTGTGGAGTGGTACGGTGGAATGTCACCTCAACACTATTCCCGTGTGAAAGGGGGCTTTAGAAGCCCCCCGTTTTTTGCCTGTCATTTTATGGTCTTTTGAAGCAGCTTCACGGAACTTGATAAATTTTCCTACTTATTTTTCCTCCGTGTTACGCCAGATACTAGTGGCCTGTGGCCTACCTTTCATTGTTCAAAGGTCAAAATTTGGTCAGATAGCAAGCAAACAACACGTTTGCATTGGTCATGAAAGGCACATTTTCAATTTCACGTTAGTTAGCATGTTTCTCTTTTTGTCTCCAATTAGCCTGACGCTCGCAGCGCGGTAACCAGGATCGTGTAGTCGGCTTACACGCTCAAAAAGCCAGTGACCACTGTGCCTTTGCCACCACGCCGCTGCTTGACGTCCTCAAAAGCGCGCTGCTTCCCAGTGCCGGCACTGTGCGCCGCTGAGGCGGTTTAGAGGAGACCTCGACCGGCACGGTCGGGACGAGCCAAATCGATTCCTGCCGGAGCCGGGCGGACGACACGCCGCAGGCTGAGCGAGAGCCGCCTGTCCGTCCGCCTGTGACGCCTGCGACAGCCGCGACGTCTGACCGACAGCTGCCCGCCGCGGGCTCGGCGCGGCGAGGAGCCGTCACGCCGTGGCAGCCATGTCACGACGTTCCGGCCGCGCTTAGCGGAAGTGGACTGCACGTCGACCCGGGTGACGTTTTGCGACGCTGAGGTCAGACGACGTAATCCGGCTGTTGATGGGGATCTGGCCAATTGGGCTCTTCACCGCTGCCGAATGGAATGGACTAGTTTGCCGAAAATCTGGGCAAGTGCACCGATCAAGTCACCGCTGGGTCATTTTGCATTTCGTTTGACTCGACTCATGACATGCTTCTTAATATCATATGATTTTAGCTGTGGGTCCCTGACGGGTCCCTAAAAACATGTGCTGTAGAATCAAATTATGATAATGAGCGCAAGGTTAAATAACAGTGATGGAAGTTTCCCGGAACAGACAACAGGGAAAATCGTTGGGCGATGTACGTGAAGTTTGCCATTCCACTCCTGCATGTTTTTGAGCTCGGAAACTTGTCCGAAGTTCTGCGAATCACTCGTGCTGCGCTTGGAGCCTGGGGCCTGGCCGTGTACTCGGACACGATCAAGCTCTCCGCAACGGAGCAGGAAAGGAGCAAACACCACAAGAAAATCATCGCATTAGACAGCAGTTGCTCGTTTTAGCTGCACACTTCTCGGTCTTTTGGGAAACTCTTAAGTCTATTGGGTAGAACTAGAAATGCAAGAAAAAGCCAAAGTACCCTTCAGAATCGTCTGAATGCGCCGTTCGGAAGACCATAGCATCAGTTGTTGCAATGTGCCAGTTTTTATTTTTAATTTATTACTCATCATATCACAAAGTTTCTTTGAGATCTAAAGTGAACAAATTAGCCAGGCTCAGAGGGATATCAGAGGCCTTTAATTTAGTCTCCTGCAAATTTGGAACATTTGTTAACTGTTTCTTTGCAAGGTGTTTAGTTTTAAAATCATACGGGAGACGATTCGGTCCGCCGAAATCTGCCAATCTCCTATACCAGTTTGAACAGGCAAGGACTCAAACGAAAGCTTGTGATCTGAATTAGCTTTCAAATAAGCAGAAATACTTAATACCAGTGGCGCCTTCAGGATAGGAAAAAAGGCATACAGCCAATTTTCGTCCTGTAACATACGGCTGTCCGATCCGTTCATTTGAATCTCCTCATTTTCTGTCATTTAATCTCAAATCGTGTTTAAAAGATAATTTCTGGGGACATATGAAATTAATGGTCTATAACAAAGAAAGATGTTTTTGAAAAATTATAATGAGCACTTCGCTCAGTTTTGCCTATAGATTGACCAGGCCTATTTCAACGGAATTATGTAAGGCATTGGTTGCAAAGTATCGAAAACGTCGCTGACGGGCCTAGGGAGCCAGAACCGGTGGTTGGTATTAACAGAAGAATCAACTTTGTGACCTCTAAAGATTTTTGGTAATGTTGAACGCTATACTTCGAAGTACCGCGAATTGAAAGCAAGTCGTCTGCAGAGCTGCAGAAGGTCAGCAATTGTCGGTTGATATGCACACATTGTGGATTTAGTTTTTCATTTTTCAGATTTAGATTCAGATTCAGTCATTACAGTCATCACAGCCTGGCGGATTGTCATCCATTGGCGGTCAACATTGCATTCCAGATCCCACACTCGCGCACCGTAAGTGTCAGTTGATGCATGTTCAGCAGTCCGCGCGGTCGACAATTTCGGCGCATCGCCCTCGTTTCAGCGTCCGGCCGACGGGGCTAATGAGCGCCCGCATAATGAGCCGCGCCATAACTGCCGCCCGCACTAAATTCCAGCTGCAATTGTGGCGCGGGGTCCCCGGAGACCATTGCGGGCTAAACGTTAATGCGATTGTGAAAGCCGGGAGAATTAGTTTGCCTGTCAGAACGGGCGTCGGATGGTAATCATTCTGCTCTGGAGCGTCAGGCCAGCAGAGGGCCGAACGGTGAGCTGCTGCAGCGGAGGTCCTCCGCCTCGCGCGTGCCGAATCGGCGTCACGTAGCCGTTTACCGCAGGTACAACGGGCCGATCATCAACTTATAATGCTGGTGCATTTAGAAATCACGATGGTCCCGCATTCCCGGAACAACTTTGAGCCGGTCAGAAGGTTTGATGATCAGGCAGTCATTGCCCGTTGCGTGAAGTTATACGAAATGCGAAAAAAGATAGGAAATTTAGAAATGCACTATGGTTTGGGGTAACGAGCGGAAACCCAGAAAGGGAATATCACAACGTATTCATCTGTTAAGATGATCGAGGTAGACCGTTGAACAGCCTTGGAACGACCGTGGAAAACAGCCTTGACTATCGATGTTCTTCAGGACAGAGGATCTGAGCTGACTTACGCTGCTTTCCTTAAACAGCCCAACGAAGAAAAGTACTCCCAGTGCGTGCAAAAACATCAGCTCAAAGAACATTTTTGATGCGATCTGAAGACTCCAGTTACATTAAATTATACTGACGCAACTATGTGGTGAATTCGTATGTATTCCACTTAGCATGGTAGGCACTATGAGAAAATTACTTTTTGTACGATACTCGCCGAAGCATTTTGCCATTTTCCACTTGCGAGGGAGTGGGGGCATGTCAGACGACCCCGCTCAATAAATGGATCTCATCCAATGGACCGATTCGTCTGGTTCAGACGGCATTTGGTTGACATCAGTAACGCAACGCCAGGAATGTCATATATTTGGAATCACTGAGACCGTGTCATGTCAAAGGTCAACACCTGACCGATCTGGGGAAAGCCGCCTTTACGCAGGTACAACTTGAGGATCAAAGACAAACTCGCGCCATACGGAGCATTTTTACTAATGTGGCCTGGAGGGCCGATCTGTCCAAATTCTTCTGATAATACGGGGATGACCCCCCAGCTGTTCAAAAACTTAGACTGATTAGCGTTTAAATAGAACGCTTAAGTACACACCATGCCATGGCTCATTCATCCTTCAGCTAGTGCATGGCTATGCAGCTATTACGGTTGTCGTTTTACGCCTGGTCAAGCTAGATCATCACGGTCAGAACGGTCATTTTTAGTTCTAAGATAAAGGGGTTATGGGTGAAGCCCTAATGCTGTACAATGCTTTTATCTTGCTTTTAATGATGACAATGAAATGAAATCCATGATGACACGGGTCATCATGGATTTCGAATGGGCATAGTGGGGCAGGTTTTCAATCGAACCAGGAGTGCTCAGGGGCTGTCATCTTATCGAAAGTTTGGAACCAGTTTAGATGACGACAGCCCAGAGAAGTTTTTGGGGCGTCACGCGCAGCATCAGCAGCTATGAACGGCCGGCCGTCAGCTTCGCTGGCCCCAGAGGAACAAATCGAGTTCCCATTCTGTGGAATTCCCGTGGGATGGCGCATTGTCCGAGACTGGCGAGCAATCAGTCCACCGAAGAAGTCTCAAAGAGCAGCATACCACATAGTTTAATCAAGCATTGCAATCTGGCAAACTTCTCCGATGAAATCCAAGGGCTTTCAAGGTTAGGCAAAGTATACATTGCTAGGAAACTGAAAGATAAGGTTTTCAGGGGAAAGTTGTGTCTTTTCACTACAGAAACAGTGTTAATGAGAACGACAATGATGCGGAGTCCTGGAATGAAGTTACAGTTAGTTGTGGAAAGATCAGTTTAATTGGGAAGGAGCAACCTCATGAATATCGTGGGTGATTATGAATGAAGCACTTAAATGTTCGTTATTTTGAAAGGTTAATGGATTTATGCCTAGTAGATTAAGGTCACCAAAACAGATGTATTGTAAACATCTAATTATGACGAACCTGCAAAGATGAAGCGAAGCGAGCTGCAGCACTTTGACAAAGACGACACGTATAAATGTATATTTTTTCATTGAAATTTTGTAGGTTACTCAGTGGTTTGGATGATTTACTGAGATTGCAGACCTGACACAAGGTAGGCAGCTGAATTCTTGAATGAGGTAAACCAGCCACGGTAACTGGTTCCGTCAAATTATACACGGCGAAGACAAAACTACTCCCTTTCTTGGAAGCACATTGCAAATCGCAGTCCGTGCGCTTGCGGGCACGCCAGGTAAGTGAATTTTTTTAACCCGGCAGCTGCTCTGGTATTCCGCCACCCGGCGCTTCTTGGGAGAAAAGCGGCAGAGCCTCATATTCAATAGTTCCGCAACCAATGGACCGAATTGGCTGACTCAAGCGGCAATCGATTGCCGTGAACGCTAAATACAACTCTGGATATGTCGCGTTTGTGGACCGTAAGACTGTGCCGTAGCTCGTAGCTGATGTCAAAGGCCAACATCTGACTGAATTTAGGAGTGCCATTTTTGCGAACAGACCGGACCGCGCATACCGTAACATTTATCCGTACTCGGTACCATACCCGCGTCTCGTGTGCAGCGTCGGCAGTGGGCGGGAGTTTGCAGTTGACGTCATATGTTACCCGTCATGTCGAAAATGACAGTCTGACAACGTCACACTGATTGATTACGAAGTTAGCCGGCAGAAAATAAAAAATCTGACCCCTCCCTTCACTCCAGACCCCTTCAAGCAGCGAATGACTACCCCAGCAAGCGAATAACCAAACGCTGTATGGGTTTGTGTGATGGGAATTTGTGTGCTCACGTGGTGAATTGCGGATAAGTCCAACAAAAAAGACATTAATGACAGGTTTACACGTTTTCCGAATATTTACTGAAATCCGTGAAAGGCGGTGTGAAGAAAGACGCCAGTAAAACAATTCCAGTGTCGTCTGAGGCACGTCACAAACATTGTTGAAAAACAAGGCGTAAAAAACAACATAAGCATGCGAAATAAAGTACCTTTGAAGGAGAAGCGAATGTCCAAAAGGTTTTTGACCTGTTGGCCACTTTTCAGGGTTCTGCCGACGCCCATGATGAAAACAGGGAGTTGTAGAGAGCTGGACTATCCCAGTGCCGCATAATTCAGAGTCATTCCCCCATATAACCTCACTTAAGTGAGCACCACCAATGGGTTTGTATGCATTTCACATTTTTGAAAATCTCATGGCCCTACCAAAAAGCAATGACATCCTCATAGTGCTCGATGAAACATCCCTGGAGCAACGTTCTTCTCACTTATTACACACTAAAAATGCGCAGCAACACGGCATTTAACAGTGTCATCCACTTAACTTTCCGATGTCCATTGGACATCCCGGGAAACCTTTTCCTTTTGAGCTCTACGAATTCAAACCAGAGCAGCACACGATTCCACTGATGGTGAGGAAAATGTTGCTGCTCAGAGCTGAATGCTTGTGCGCGCACCGGTACCGCGACCGAAACGAACCGTGAAAAATTTCTGTTCGACCCTCGACCTATTGGGCTTGCCAAAGTCGGAGCAGACTTCGGATAACTAATGTTGACTTTCCGCCGCCGTCTGTCGTAGTTCTGCAGTGTCTCCAGGAACCCCTGCAGGAAATGCTTGACTATTGACTGTTCACTGTTCATTGGCTTACCATCACTACAGAGCAGAACAAACTGTTATGCTTGTTTACCCGCTTTAGATGAGGCCGAGACTTGGGTAGAGGAGAAATATATGTAAGAAAACAAAAATATTAGCGGAATCTCAGTATTCAAGAAGCTCACGGGATGATGGCTAATAATACGGTGATGATGTTACGGGGAAGAACGTTCGTCTCGCAGTCTGCCCGTCCTCCAATAAACCCTTGCACTGGCAGCGTAATAGCATATCTGATGAGCATACGAACAGCAAACGAAAGTCCCAGCTTCCAAACCTCATTGGTAGGATTAGGGTATATCTGAGTAAGAAAACGCAGGTCAGCATGGCCAGAGATGTTCACCTGTCTCGGACGAGATGTACATCTTTTGAGGGCAGAAATCCGCGTCAATTGAGCGTCCCAAAATCCAAGACTCCAAACGGATGCCACCTCCAGCCGCCGCAGAAGAGTCACCCGGCTTACGGTCCGGCTGAAGACAGCCCGATAAAGTATGCCGTCGCCAGAAAGTGTCCGCTATATGTCATCCAAATTACGACGCCAGCCACACTCGGACAAACGCTTTCGCGGACTGATGATGAAACAATTCATCTCCTCAACGCCGCTGCACGATTACTCTCGTCTGCAGCCGCTCCGCCGTCGTGATGTGCATGAAATAAATGGGTTTCTGCAGCTCGCTGGCAATGCGTGTTATCTTGTTTGGTACGTCCTACGCCGGGAAAGGTTGAATCTCCGCAGCAGCAAGACCATCGTTCATTTTTCACGACCAAGAAGCGTTTGCAAATTCACATCATTGCTCTTCGCACGAAATCTGCACCAAGCAGATTCCAGGAGGGTGCATATCGGACATGGGAACATCCAACGCACCTTAAAGTAATCTGTTGAAACCACGCCAGCCATGTCAGTTTAATTTTGCTACAGAGAAGGATTGCATCATTTTGAGCCATACGATATGTTTCGGTCCACCAAGGAATTATAATGCAACGAGTTAAATTGCCAACTTACTGAAATTCGGTTCACTACATTTCATTCAACTGATTTATACCATTAACTAATTAATTCTTAATACTGCATTGCATCTTAGTACTACAACAAAATTATGTAAGATACCTAATGCAGAGGCGTAGTTTTTACCGTCCGATCCCATTTACAAGCTCTTGTTTTTCATCACGATTAATGAAATCCTGCATGTCTACCATATCCGACTTTCAAGTGTAAAAGTGTGCAAAGAAGACTTAGCTGTTGAACTTTGATCTCTGGAAATATTGTAAAACTTCATGCCCAGGTCGAAATAACTCGTTACTTGGCCCGCTATAACAAACATTTCTTAAAAACTTAAGCTACCAATCTGGCAGTTTAGCAGCATTGCAGCTGTTTGATTTCCTAATGCATAAAAAAGATATTTGATTACGTAATGGCATCACTGATCCCACTGACGAACACATCTGAAGTCCTCCCGAAGTATTTTGGCTTCCTATATGATCAAACCCTTATGTCCACGCATACTCCAAAACAAAACTTCGTCGTAGAGCAAGAATCCTACGAATTATTAAGTTTAGTACTCAAAACAATCTGTCGATAAGGGCTACGATAATGTGAGCCGAGCGAATTTCACTCTAGCTTAATGATGGAGACTCATGAAGCCCGTAAAACATCATCACTGGACAGGCCGAAGGCCGAATAAATTTACTTCAACTATCTAAAGAATGAACTTCTGGCGGAGCGAGTTTGACAAAGACCTGCGATTTTGAGTAATATTGAGCCTTGCCCTGACGTCCAACATACTGTTTTCCTGGGTCATTTTTTGGGTTTCGTTCTATATTGAAATGCAGCCTACGAAAACACCAACTGAGGGAAATTCAAAAATGACGTCACATATGGGTTGGAGGATGGATAGGTGAGTCCGAATGAAAATGCACGTACCGTGGTTCCAAGTACTTATGTTCGGAAATGACGATCGACTGGGCCTCTGAACGTTGTGACGTAAATTCTAAAATTGGGTCAGCCTGAAATGACCGTTCGACGGATATTGACGAAAATAAAACTAATATCCCACACATAACGGAAAACGTGCGCAAAACCTTACGCCGGTACGTCAAGCGAGTATGATTTTGCAACGACTGGGCATCGAATCATGCACTTTTCACCAGAGATACATAAATCAGTTCTTCGGATTTTACGCATTTGCATTCATAATGTGTACATTTGCAATCTCTTTAATCTACATAACTATCCGGCAGCAATGTTGCGCAATGTTTTGAACAATACTGCTACTACTACTACTACCACTACTACCACCACCACCACCACTACTACTACTACTACTACTACTACTACTACTACTACTACTACTACTACTAATAATACTAATAATAATAATAATAATAATAATAATAATAATAATAATAATAATAATAATAATAATAATAACAATAATAACAACAACAATAATAATAACAGTAATAGTAATAATAAGAATGCTTTCCATAAGAGTTAGGCTTGTCCAAGGCCAGGCAGTCGGCTGAACATCTATTCCAGATTTTAAGAAAACGGCCTGACATGGAAATCGCTTGCATATAGGGTAGCCTGAACCTTAAAGTTATTTTCAAGCCTTTTTAACTGTTGGGGGCCGAGCCTAGTTTAATCTAGTTTTTGTGGCCAACGCTTGGGGTCCAGCCTTAATCGAATCTAGTCTTGCAACATTACAAAGCGTTTGGCTTCCCCCTCCGGAACGAATCAGGCGGGACATAATCCCCTCGTTTGCGGACTCCCCGACTCCCATCGCCGACTCCCCCCGCGCGCTAAGCCAAGTGGGGAGCCCTCGCCGGGCCGCCGCTACGGAACGGACCGGCGCGGTGGGCCCCTGGCTCGACGGCCAAGCGTTCTGAAATGGTGCCGCCTTAAGTCGAAATGCCTGGCATAAGTCATTTGATTGCACTACATTGCAAAGATTAACTTCCGAAATCACCCCCAAATTATTCAAATGCACACTTTTGTCGTCACTTGTCACATTGGCGACTTGTAATATATTGAAGGCGGGTGACGAACGTTTTACATGCGGATGTCTCATGAATTACGTGGTTTGGTGAAAAGCTGCACAATGTTTGCACCGCTTCACTCACAAAGCTATGCGTTCCACATGCTCACATGCTCACAAAGCACTGACACGTCATCAGGTGCTCTTAACCCTATTCCCGGAGGGCTAGACGGTATGGTCGATTCCCGGCAGGAGGGGGGGAGGCGGATTTGACCCCCCGAGATCTCGAGACCTACACATCTGATTTCATCGCAACAAACGGCAATCGATTTCCCACGACGTGAACTACATTTAAAAAAATCAAAATTTTGAAAGGTGTGGATACAGGGGGGCAAAAATATAAAAATTATGGGTATTTTTGGACTTCTTATAACTCCGTTGTTTATGGACCGATTTCGATGAAACTGGCATGAATCGAGAGATTATGGGTAGGACGTTTACCATTGGTACACACATGTGTAATTTTGAGAACATTCATGGGCGTTCACAGGGTTTCAAAAATAGGAGGATTAGTTTTCGAACAACTGAATGAACAAAAAATGCAAAAACACTTTTTTGGCTTCTGCTGCTCATATTATGCTAAAGAAGTACAAATCGCATTACAATGTTGTATAATGTTGGCATAGGCGGTGCAAGGGACATGAAAAAGGGGGAACTGTCATGGTCATACGTTCTTCAGATCAACTTGTGACCTTTCACCTTATGTGGCCTTGGTGTCACTTGGAATGATCTCTTGTGCATTTAATATTATCTATAAACGTTTTCAATCATTTGAATTCACTCTATTTCAAAAATTTCATTTTATGGCTATTGTGATATAGGGTACGCGCACTGACATTTTAGGTCATAGCTCCGTGACCCGACCTGATATCAAGCTGAAACTTGATAAACAAGTAGATGGCACCTTTCTACGTCATATGTATTCCTGGTTGGCATTTGAGAAAACAGCACCGAAATATTGCTATAAAACCAAATTTTGACTTTCGACCTTGGCCTGGCCTTGTAAAGTGACCTCAGATGAAGAAAATTACATCTGCGCATTGCCCAACGGTTTAGCTACACATTCATACAACGTTTTTAGTTCTATCTTAAAAACGCTGTTGTTGGGAGATGTTTTCTTTTTACCCTCAGCATGGCCAAAAATGGCCTGAGGTGCCTCCCAAAAACGTTGCTTGGCTCCGCCCCTGTGCAAAACAGAATTTTGAAATTTTGTCACGACACGTAGAAAGAATAGCTAAGAAAAGTGACAAAGTTTCGTGAAGCTGCGTTAAAAGCCTGGAATTGGCAAGCAAAAAATCCGAGTGGGGCGGATTCAGCCCCTCTGCCGGGAATAGGGAAAACCAATACCTGTATGTACCTTCATTACACATATAAATGAAATGTCAGAGCAACTAAAGGCTCAAAATCATGAAATAATTGGCACCGCTTGTCGCTTGGTGCATTGAACGAATGCAAATGGGAACGGTATGAGGTCGGAATAATTCACTGTTCATGAACGGCCTGCGAATTAATTACGGCCTGTGAATTAACACGGTAAAATGCTAACATTGTGGCATTCTGAAATTTCGCATATACAAAAATGTGCGTATTTCCACGATTAACGCATAGAGCAGGCTTATCATCATTCCTCCATAAAGGATGTGATCACGGCAGATTGGACCCCAGTAACCCAGTCCATGTGATTACAACCCTGTCTCAGATGCAGTCCAGAGTGTCCTATCATATTCTCCACGCAACGGTCGGACAAGCTGTCGATGTAGGAATTTGTGACGTTATTTGAAAGCACGAGAAAATGGTGGAAACTAAATAATATTAACTAGAAATGAACAAATGAGGTATATTTTGCAAACGTGTCGAGTCTACACGGTGTCTCATTTATCACCGATGTGTTTTGTGAAAGCCTCCAGGGAAATCTGAGTTGAGAGTATTTGCTAAATCTCATGGTGGAACGACAAAAAAATGAAACGGGCTCCGTGGTCAATGTTTTATGCTGTGATACGCGTCAAGTTGTTAATCAACGTTTGTAACTGATCAGGACATATGCCCCGCAATCTTCCATGTCGGTAGTTTTCTTGTGCCACCAAGAAATGTGCACATCTGACGAGGATCAAACTTTGGCTATTTAAACCCGAGAACGACTATTGACGCTCTTCGCTCTATGTTAAGCCACGGTATTTTGCTCTCCCCACCCGTTCGGCTGTGCGGACAAAAAGTGGCATTTTCCATTATTATGTTGTCCAGCTGATAGGATAGTTTTATTAAGATTGGAACTCACCTTCTGCCTTTGGATGCCCGCTTTCCAATGAAATCTGAGCTTGGCGTATTTTATCTTATTTTGTACTTTGGCTTTATTTTGGCTGCCAGTTTTGGTTTTTATGGGAATAAAAACGAGACAAAGTGAAGGCCTGCTACTCCCCACACGTTCGAGAGGGTAAAAACACAAATTACTCAAATTACATGAGACGTAGACACGTAATGCAAACACCCATGATTTTTGGACAGGTCTCCGCATTCCATTCCTTTGTCAGACAATCTTCCTTAATATCTTCCGTTGATTTTTTACGCCCCTTTTGCTCCAGTTGCACTCAGCCGGGCTAATTCCGTTTCATCCGCTTCATTGCTTGACCCTTGTCGGACGGAAGGGATTTTCACTCGCACCAATGGCGGGGATAGCAGCCTCCTCACCATTTGGCCGCTAATTGAGGTAGCACCACGGGACAAAAATCAGTCGATTTCTGTGTGCCTAAGGAATTCAGCAGCTTCCCTTTTGACCCCGTCCAGTCAACTTAAATGTTTGGGAACTGTAGGTCGACTTCCCAGAGATAAGAACGACACATTTGAGACAGATAGGCCTAAAATCGTTTCCTTCATAATACTCAGTGTAAAAAAAGGATATAGAAACATTCTAGGGTCAAAAAGATCATTTCGAGCCATCACCCTCGTTTGACCTTGAAAAGCTCATTGGCCTATGTAAAGTAACCTAACTGCACGTGGACTAACATCCTAAACCTATCTGATGCCCATCATCTCCCGTTTATGCCCTTTATGCCTTGTCCTTAAACAGCAAAAAAAATACGACATTTGACACAAACATCGCCCTGCAAGCCTTCAGCAATGACGCCATAGCTCAGTCACCTCAGATGACCCGGGGTTACTCTTTTTGCATAAGATACAAAATGGCTGTATCGTCAGCTATGCCACATTTCACGGCGCTGTTGCGCGACGTATAGCCATGGTCTTGGAAGAAATGCGGGGCAACCCCCTTCTCCCTCGTCCGGCAAGGTCTATGGACTTCCGTTTTCATGTCAAAATTCTGAGTTTACGACATCGAAAAGATGCGTTGTAAGAACGGAGAAATTCTACTCAAGTGTTGTTTTGGAGAGCAAGCATTTCCTTTTCTACCTTGCCTCTACCCAAAAGAAGAAAACGATGGCAAATGTTCTGCATACCCTTGGCGCTGCATAGTAAAATCATGAATCGCCCTTCGGGAGCTAAGTATACAGCGGGAGTTTTATGGGACAGAAATGTGGCTAAACGGACTCAGCTGGGGCTGTCCGAACATCCGCGAACTCATTGGAATCGCCCACGTGCCATACAGCAACCACCGTCGCTGGGCACTGCTAAATTTGGCTCTTCACGAAAGATCCTCGGCCGTCTTGACCCTCCACCGGCCGCAACGAACGGCCGGCCGACCTTTCCCGGCTCCGCGGGATGCGGTTGAACCTATCATTACTTCTCCCTTGAATGGAAGGATTAGTTCAGAGGCAGGCCGTGCGAAGTCAGTATGTCAACGGGTTGGCGTGTTGGCGTGTCCCTTGCCTGAGAATGCCTCTGTTCAGCTGCGTATAAGAAGGGTCTGGACCACAGGCATACATCAACGCTCGAGATGTCTGGGCCTATAACAATTAACCCTCGCCGGGGCGGCCTCCGGATCCACCTTCGCCGGGCCTGGAGGTTCATAAGAACCCCCAAGATCTCAAGCTCTATGAATCCCATTGAAAAAGTCAACACACTGTTGGATGGAAAACCGTTGGCAAAACTAGAAGAAATCAGATGGGGTTTTTCAGTGAGATGAATATCAAGGTAACTGGAAGTCACCTTAGCCAAAAACTGTCCTGTTGAAATTTTTGCCAGAAAACTTTGACGACCAAGGCTTCTACGTGGCTCAAAAGGGGGTGAAGTAGCAAAAAGGAGACCTGATGTACCTATGCGGGGCGGAAAAAGGGCACTTGAGGGACGAACAACTTGAAGGCAAAAATCGGCTTTTTGTAAGGGCAAGAAGTCTTGCTTTTTTCTGGATGTATTTACGAATGAATGTACTTTTTCTGAATGTATATGAGCATTGGCTAGAATACGTGACGAATGTGTTAAGCACGCATATGGCGTTCAAAATGGTGATATTTAAAATCAGGCAGGGTCAGCCTAGGCCTAGATATTGACGCCCATACGTTGGGCGTTTCAGGCGTTTCATCATTATTATATCATCTGCCACATTATCACTGGTCAGACATACCACAGCGTAAAGTTTTATAACATTCCAATAAAAAATTATCACAGTTTAATCGAGTCAGTGTTATCCCTTTTACATCATAAAGCGTGTGCTCCAAAGCATGTTTTTCACGTAAGTCGGTCAGGTTCCGGACGGGTGATGCCGCCGCCATGCAAAAACTTAATCCTTTTTTCGCGTCGTCAAAGGTATTTATTTTGGCGACCAGAAATAAGAGCATTGGGCCAATAAAACGGAAAGGGAGGCATGAGCGTAGTTCCTATTATTTGTGGTAATATAAACTGTGTTAGAATCGAAAAGAAGCACAATATTTTGAACTGTCAAATCAGGTCGGTTTGTATCAAATGGAATAGGTTCCCTTTCGGCAAACGACTTCTCGTCATATATTAGTGCTTTCGAAGTATAATAAACTTTTCCAGACTTCAAACCAAAGAATTATACTCCGTTGCGGACATGAATGTCTGGTATGGAACGTGACCTCACCCCAGGTAACGGATCAAGGATACAATTAAGTGCGCAAATAATGTGAGAAGCATCATGGTGTATATTCAAACTTCAGAACCCACTAAATTCAGCAATCTCAATAACGAACGTAAAACTTAAAAAAGGCCTAAACTTTGACTGACCTCAGATCATTGACAGGAATTTCTAAAAATTCGAGATAGCAGAAATGTTCCATTTCGCACGTTCGATCAATCGATACTTTTCACAGAATGTTAAGACACTCATTTTTTCACACATTCTTACTTGACCTGTTCTGGGTCAATGGCCTGCGGCGACCGTAAGCTAAAAAAGCACACAAGGTGCAAAAATGGTGCACAAAAAGGCACTACAAGTTCTTCTCTCCACGCCTTTTCATTTTTATAAAAAAACACGGAGGGATCATGAGCTCCCGTTCCAAAGAACGTTGACCGCGCAGAAATGACAGCACAAGCAATATCATGGACGCGTGTGATATATAAACTTATAGTTCCTCGATCATGTCAGGGGATTGCATGTTGCCCAAAAACGGAAAAACTGTCTGCAAGAGGAAAGCACGTACAACTGTTCGACAGAGGCTTACATTAAGTTTGTCCTGGATCAAGTAAATGTTGTTTCTTTGCTAAGCCGGTAAATGTCCCGATCTTTTCGGACTTATCTTTTACGGCAAAGTCATGAAGATAATCTATGTTAGCATTTCGTGCTGCATCTTTGACAGAAAAGCCATTCAAATCTTTAACACGAATGGCATATTAATCTCACGACATGGATACCAAAAACAAGTATGCTCTGTTCTCATGCATGCCTACCAATTGCTTCATTGGATACACAGTTTTATAAACAACACGAGGAACATATGACGTCATTTGTAGCTAGTGTTAATTTAGCTGCTCGAATGAATGCAAGCTACTCGAACAGAGCGCATGAACGACATCATTATTTTCATTCTGTAAAAGCTAGTAGATCAAGAGCACTAGACTCATTATATGCGCCATACTTTATCGAAAAAAACTTTTAATTGGCTAGGAAAGTTTCCAAACTTCCCCGACAGCACATTTCCCAGCATCAACTCCAGTTAACTAACTGCAGGCTGAAAACCTTTTACGAAGGACAGCATATCTGAAAGACATCTGGTAGTTTTAGGCTTCATTTATCGCGGACCTGTTTTCGTAACGCCCACTCCGAACTTGCCTTCTTTTCACGAATAATAAGTCCCACTATCACGGACGACGCTACCAGCACGGCACAGTCAGTATCAAGGGCGACAAAAAATGGTTCGCTTCAACAAGCGTCGCAAACAGCGGTTAGTGCTGGTAAGCTCCTTAGCCTAGGGTTACTCTCATCAGTCACAAAACAATCGGCAACTTGCGGATGCTTGCACAAAAATCCGTTTGGCGATAATTAAGAAGTCGCTCTCCGTCTCCTTTTTTTGCTCCGTTCAATGACAGCAATGTTTAAAGATCCATGAGGAGCTTTCAGGGGACTGTTCGGACGCTGATTCTCCCAGTTTACCATAGACATTTCATTCGCAAATTATCCGGTGGAAATTTTCTCGACGAAGGACGTTTTCGAAGCTTTAGCATGTGTCCAGTAACTTTTCAACTATAGCAAAAGTGTACAGTTGCTGTAGGTTCAGAGTTTGGAGAGGTCTTCATGTTTCCGTTTGGGCCAGAGTTGCCGTTGCTGTTCTTACTGTTGTTGGGCCAGATAAAATTCTGGACCAATTACGTTGGTTCTCCTCACAGCGATTTTGTATTTCACGATGAACTTTGTACAGCGGATCTCGACGATTTATTTCTGCCAAGACAATTTTTTGGGCTCTCACGAAATGAATGTTCGCTACGTTACTTTGGAAATCAAAATCTACCTACGTGGCAGTTCTCATAACACGCTTTATTTCGCGTAAGCACGTAATACGTAAGCAAACTAATTATTCAAGATACCGAACGAACCAGTTTCCTACAAAACTTGTTTGCATCTGGTAAATTTCTGCCAGAAATGCTCTATTAAAGGTTTATGCGCAGACGATGGATGTAGCCTGACCAAATTTACCTGATCCCCTGCCAGGACACCAGCAGCGATGAAATATTAACAGCAGCATGCCGAAACGAGTCCTTTCATACTGCACCACGGGACATTATGGCCTTTCATTACCTGGGGGCAGGCTGTCCTCTTTGTGTCCCAGAAAAGATGCTTTGATGGGCCTTATTAATTAGTTCGACAAAATACGACGCATAAATAAAATAAATGATAAAAGGGCTCATGGATTTTTAAACGTGTTAGACAAAAGCCCCCGACCTTTCGGCCGTGCCTCTCATCCCAGGGCTGAAGAATGCTAGGTGAGAAGTTATTCGTGCAGTCTCGAGCCCGTACAGCCATTACCACCAGGTACTTGCGTCGTTTCTTCGAGACGTTTGATATACCATTTGAAAATGTGAACTGCGAAAACCAATCAGTTTCAGACAGCACACCACCGCGACGAGGCTAAAAATACTTCGGGTTTACTTGCCGTCCGCCAGTACTTTGGAATCCAGTTAAATGACTAACTCAGACTTCCAGATGCTCCTTCTCAGGTTCCGGTGGTTACTGAGATCATCTCCCACCGAGTCTGGGAACTGCGGGAGATATTTCACTGGGATCAAGCCGTTTCTGTATGATAAATCAGCCTTTCTAGGTTGTTTGAGTACGTTCCTGATGAACTGAAGAAAATGTCTTCTGGTCCGCCGTCCTGAATAGCTGGCGCCGTCAGTGCTCTGAGCTCGATACAACCCGCTGACGTGGAACGATCGGCCCTAGTCGTCACCTCTGTCATTTCCGTTTCGGAGCCGTAGATTGGCGTCTGCGGTTGCATGACTTGTGAAGCGACGCAGGTTTTCGAGATGTGTGTTTCAGGCATTGCGGGAGATATAATGCCTCTGCCACTAGCTTACCTAGGAGCTGTAACGGCCGCAGGTGTAAGAACACATCTTGGGTGCAATGATATCTTGACCGAGGCCTGGCTTCAAACCACTTCGGTGTGCACATCGCGTTTTTCTCAATGACAGTTGATGAGAAGGATGCACGACGTGCCGCTGTAGTTGTCATTTTCGCCTGCAAAATGGGATGATATAGATGATGAAACGATCCAGTCGTTTCATGTGCCAGAACTCAGCTTTGATGTCACCAGGCACACCGAACTTTTAGATCCCAGAGCCGGCATCTGTAGACCAACCAAATCGATATATGAAAAGCTGAACAATGTGGAACATTCCCTTTAATCTCGCATGGACTGCATTCCGTCACTTTCCGGTTATTACGCAGTGACAAAAACTCCCAAGGCACTGTGTGACATTTTTTCCAAGGAAGGGGCAAGCAAAGTCATTGCCAAAGATATTCGACTTGTATGCTGCGCCGGGAACGGCCAAAACGCCCAAATCGTCAGCAGCCGGAGGAGGGGACGGCGGGAGACTGGCGTCGGGCGCCATGGCGACGTCCCCAGCCGTCTGACATGTCACTAAACTGCTGATCCTGCCGTAAAGCAGCGGCGATACGCAGCACGGCCGTGCCCCCCCCCCCGGCCCCGCTGGCCGGACCCCGACTGAGCCGGAGCTGGCGGCCAGTCTGACGGCGAAATCGATCCCTGCGAGGCACCCGACGGGTTCGGCCCGGCCGCCGCTGGCCGCCGGAACTGGACCCAGACGCCGGAGGCCTGTCTAGGTCTCAGGGTCTCGTTACACCGCTGTTTGCTGGGACAGCCTGAAGTGGAGGATTCCAGGATTGGCCCGACGTGGTGTGAGATCGTTGTGTGGTATCTCGTTCGCCGGTCAGTGTGCTGTTGAAGTTGTGGCACATTCGGTCCTTGACCATGACGCACTGTGTCATATCGGACCGAAAAAGCCAGCCATAACTTCCCGATAACCGAATGGATTTTTGTTTTGACAAACCTTATGAGGTCAGGGACACACACTGTTTAGGGGGATCTTTAGTCAACATCAAGCACTCTGTTCAGGGAGGACCTTCAGTCAACACCACACACGCTGTTCACGGAGGATCTGCAGTCAGCACCACACACCCGGCACAGTGGGAACCTCCAGTCAACACCACACACCCGGCACAGTGAGAACCTCCAGTGAACACCAAACCCTCAGACCAGTGATGACCTTCAGCCAATACTACGCCCTCAGTCCAGTGAGGACCTCCAGTCAACACCACACCCTCAGTCCAGTGAGGACCTTCAGTCAACACCACACACTCAGTCCGGGGAGGAAGCCTCAGCCGAGTGGGGAATTCGGCTCTGAATGGCTGCCTGTTCAGGCCGGGTAATGGACCGGGCCGGCAGCGGCCGCCGCCTCCGAGCCGGCCACTCTCAGGTGGAGGCATTACACTAAGCCGGCAGGCGGCGCCGCTCGGCTCGGCTCGACAGCGCTCCGTCCTGCCTGACTCGAATGGCAATTAGTACAAAGTAACGCTCTGGTGGGGTCTGATACCTTCTGCGGATGTTATCGTTTCTGAGCTGAAGCCAATCGCTCAAGAAATTACCGCGGTCCAATCGACTTACCAGCTGAGCCAGATATGAAGAGACCGAACCAACTTAACCCGCGCCCAACCGGCACCATGACGTGGACGGCCGGAGCTCGAGGGGGACGTTCCGAGTCCCCCCCCCTTCCTATCTCGCGAACAGAGCATCGGAATGAAATAAAACTTATACCATCGAAAGTTCACCATGAGAACATTTCAAGGCGGTGAATTTTTTAGAGAAAGATTTGGAAACTTGATGCAACTTTTCGTCCAAATATGTCAAAAATAGCAATTTTTAAGACGCGATCTAGCTCCGTCCCTCATAAAGCTAGACCAATTCTGCGTGAGACAATACAAAGGTATAGAATGTACATTATGGTGACATATAATTAATAACATGCATACAATCACATATCGCATCAGGTGACCTGACATGTCATTTTCATGACGCCATATATGTGAAGGTTTTGAACGTTACTGGCAAGTTATTGTCCATGTATGTTCCGAAACGGTAGAAATGATTTGTACAAAGATTTTTTAATACCAACAGACTATGACGTCAATGACTCGACGTGACGTGGTCTGACCTTGTGACATGACCTACCATCCAGCCGTTTTCTTTGCTTTATTTCATGTTCCTTTGAGGATCGGTAATAGGGTCATTCCACGTGAGATCGACCAGGGGGTAACACACCATAGTTTCAAATTGTAATGAAATTTTGTCCAGGGGGTAATCTGAAGTTGGGATGCCGATTTCCACTTTTCAACTCCATCTGATGTGCGATTTCTACGTTACGGCAGTCTGAAATTTTCAAATTTGATAATTTTTGGCCAACCCCTTGGTGAGATAATGTGTATTATTCCAGTAACCAAGGACCACATTTTCAAGAACTGGGTATCGCTGTGATAAAGACGAAATGCTGCGGTGTTCTGCTACCCACTTTTCCCAATTTTTTTCTTGGTTGTTATTTGACCTTGAAACCTAATTTCTAAATCAAATTTCAATGGTGTGGCCAGTGATTCCGATTTCAGTTGTGAACAGGTAAAATATTTTTCAAAAGGCTTTGATTCGTTTTAAATCAAGAAAACTTTCCCGTTTTTATGTTTAACACTATACATACAGGTATAATTTATGGCACATTGGCTGAAATTATCCTCGTTGGGCATTTCCTCGTCCGCTGCCGACGGAAAATGGCATACATAACACATACAAGTATAAATGGTTTGTGGTATGCGTGCCAGATAATCGGGTGATGCTGTTTTGAACAAACAAGGAATAGAAATACTGGTACAAGAAACACTCGTTGTCGTTTGCGACGGAATCGACCACAAACTTAAAAAAAATCCCAGTTTTCAGTCGATGCCGCCGTAGACTGGGCAGTGGGCAGTCCGTGCAGCGAGTCAAATCGTCTTCGGTGCCAAAATGAATATAGTAGTACAGTAACGAGAGTAGCTGATATGCTCGTCACCATATCGTCAACGAAATATCTTTCGTAGACTAACATGATGGTTGTGTTTGGCACCGTAGATTGAGACCGGTGGCCATTTGTTTCGAAAATACTGCGTGTAACACAAATTAAGCTGTGTACAACTTCTGACTCAGTATGGTATTAAGTGTTTTCCACAGCATGCGGAAATATTTGAAGTGGCCTTCTGGGTTGTTGCTTAGCTCTTCCACCAAGGAAGCAAAATTTCCATCCTCTTCCCGGCGGTCGAGAACGGCGTGTTTGACATTGCTGACGTGTTTGGACACACCCCTTGGTTTTTCAAATAGCGAGAAAACGGCGGGGCGTGGTTCTGCCGAATTTTTAGTAACTTTTCTCCCATCCTTTGCGCACATTTTGAACAAATGATAATTTCAGGTCGGGTCAGAACAATGACCTAGGTCTGGTTTAAGGAATCCATGTCAAAAATAGTTTTGACTGCCATAGCTTTAACAAATTCAAAGGTGTGTATCAAATTGTGTTTTGGTATATGACATTTCATTGCCAACAGCCTTAAAACGATTATGTTGGAATTTCTCGAAAATCCAAGATTTGCCTGGACTTTCTCGTTAGGTTAATAATCCGAGACCAAAGGAAAGTTAGGGCATTTTCAAGAAACTCTATTTTCTGCATTTTTTATTCTTTTAAAAATTGCATTGGGGAGTAGAGAGTTATACCACAGCATAATCAGGATAAGTAAAAAAAGATGGTTGACCTCAGTCAATGCGCCGGAGTTGAGACCGAGGCCAAAGTTCCTTTCCGTTTTTCCACCTCGCTTCTGAGTGAAATGCAGGCATTTTGGAGAAACATTTTTTAAGCTTTATGACATGAACTGACTTCTTCAACACAAATAGCCCTGATGTGTACCACTCATTCCACTCTAGGAAGTCAACGTCACTTGAAGTCATTGAAGGTCATCTCGATTCAAGGACCTATCTGATTCTAGAAAGTTTGATTAGGAAGTTGGAAAGACATGTGAAATATTTTTCATTTAAAATTTTGGCATATCTTGGCTTATAAATATACAAAGTAGGGAGTGATCGTGTGCACTCCAAGCCCGCCAGTAATAAAGGATATGTGTCAAATACAGCGCCGTCGTGTCTTCTTGCAGATTATGTTTGGATCTATGCTGTGTGAAACGAAAAAGGCAATATGCTGCTTGTCTCCTCCTCTGAAAGTACGGCTGGGCTGACAGGATGAGACAGCAGGCAGGCTTCGCCTGCTACTGCATGGTGCAGGCGGAAGAGCGCGTTGTGAAAGCACAAACTTTTATTTGCAAATGACAATGAGATTTTTTAGTTTAACTGTTTTGGTCTGCATGATGTAAGTTCTGCTTCTACGGCGTTTTTTTCTGTTGTTACGGCTCGCGAGTTGGAGGGAGGGTGGCTGCTCAGATGCCCTGTGGTACGGGAAAGGTGGATCTTGCGACTGGTACGGGGCGGGTTAAAAGAACAAAATCTTCCCAACCGGCCCAGTCGACAGTTTTCACAAATCTCCCACCTCATGGCAGAAGACAACAAACGAAATTGCGGGATATGATCAGCTGAACGCAGTTAACTGACTGCATTTTCGGTCGAATCTGTCGAGGTGTCATGTCATCGGAATTTGGGTGGCGTCATTCCGTTCGTTCGTCGATGACCTTGAAAATAGGTTTTAAGGTAAAAAAAGCAAAAGATTTTTGGGAAAATGCGAATGCAGGTTGTCGTTCTCATCACAACGATACCCAGTTTCTAAAAATATGTTCATTGGTTACTGGAATTATTCACATTACTTTACCAAGGGTTTGGCCAAAAATCATCAAATCTGAAGATTTCAATTCTGCTAGCACAAGAACCTCTCGTCCGACTGAGCTAAGGCGTGAAAAAATGAACTCTCCGCCACAGATAACCCATCGGACCAGTTTATAAAAATCTGAAACTATGGTGTGTTAATTTTGGTAGGTGCCTGGTCGATTTGTCCTGGAACGCCCCAACAACGCAAACAAAAGGGCAAGGAGTACCTTTGGACCGAAACTCCTTGGATTTCGCAACCGTAATTAATAGGGTGCTGTATAAGGTCGGTCATATGACCTGACCTGACGTAGGATCATGACCTGATTTGAAGCACGTTTGGGTCCCATCTTGTTATGCCTAGGTCCGCCATTGACTCATGAAATAAACGAGAGAGATGAAGCTGGACGTCTGGATATGAACTCAGCTACCACCCCTGTGACCTCGCATGACCTAAGGTGACTTAAGTTTATTTCGCGTCTCGGTGCAATTTTGGACCGCAAAGTTGGCTTCATTGCCTAGTTTTACCTAAGCAGTCATGAAAATGGGGTTTTAGACTTCTTCTTGCAAGTTTACCGAAAATGTGACTTGATCTAACCTTATGACCCTTCATGTAGGTCAACACAATTTGTCGTATTTAGTGACTCCCTTGGCCCAGGAATGCATTTTACCTTTTACCACGGTGACCCCGCATGACCTCGACCAACCTGAGGTCATTCCCCAGTTTGGAAGCGTCCTTATGCAATTTCGGACCGCAAAGTCGATATCAGTGTCTATTGCCAGAGGTCAACAAAACAGAGTTCTAAACTTCTTTTCGTTAGTTCACTCCAAATGTGACCTGACTTGACCTCATGTGGGTCAGCACCATTTGTCGTGTTTAGTGACTTCCTTGGCCCAAGAATGCATTTCAGGCACCAACAAGCTGAAGAAACCGTTCAAAACCGACAGAGACAGGAACAGGCGGGAATTGAGCTGACCTCAGGTTAGTGACCTTGATTTTGACAACGAATCGAGATATCACAATTCTTAGGAATACCTTTCACTACTATCCCTGAAAGGGTCAGGTCGACTGATCACACGGCATGGCTTGTAGAAGACGTTGAGAACATCGGAGGTTTTCCTTTTGCGCGACCTAGGAGGTTTCATTTCTTTTACGTGGCCTAGGTCAGTGACCCGGAATTCCGGAAGTTGGAAACTCAACAGGACATGCACAAAGGATAAAAGAAAACGTACTAAAATTCCAGCGCACTGAGCACTGTTAATTACCATCACTAAAAATCCCGAGGGGAGGCATCGAAACGCCCCTCCCTCCCCCTCCCTCGGTTGGGTGAAAGTTAAGGGAGTCATTGCACGAGTCATATGATAAGAAGTTGCATGGGAAGAAATGGATAAAAAATGGACATAGCGCTTTCTAACCTGAAAAGCGTTTTTCCGTCACAGCTGGGTTGTTACACTTTCGCACACCTACAGTGATTGCCCTTCCCTGTCTTCGAAATGTGCTTTTGCACGATTCCATCACTTTGCAAGTGCTTTCAGGTAAGACTTATAGTTCATACATGAACTACTCGGAAAACGAAGTGATCTGGCTATATTGGGTGAATGCTGACGAGATTTCATCAACACGCTGAGTAACGTAATCGGAAATCTTCCCAGCTCGAAAATGGCCGGAACAACAAATCAGAACCCCGAAGGTAAAAGAAAAAGGCCAAAAGCATGCAGGTGAACCACTGTGTGACGATGAAGCAGCCCAGTCACAGCACCGGTAAGCTATGTGCAGTCATACAAGTGTAGTCTGCCGTACCGGCGGGAAGTTCATCTTCTGCGTCCCGGCCCACATCAAGCTTGCCCAGACATCGCCAGGAATAGAAGCCAAAGTGAGGTTTGCAAACTAGCCGAGCAGAGTATTACAGTTTTGCAGTTCATCGTAATCCATTTTTTCCTGAATCAAATCACAGGTGCTCCCGCATTTACCACCAGCTTGCCTATTTTCAGAGCCTTTACTTACGTTGTATCCATAGCATTTACTTGCCGCCTTCAGTGCGCGGTGATGACTGCCCTAAACAAACAGCTTCGGCGAAGCGACGTGAATTTTGCCCTTTCCAGGAAACGATCGTGCAGAAGGCTTCCTGGGAAGTTTTATTCCAAATGCAATCCGCTAGCTGCATCGAAAGCTGTCCGTCATTTAGCTCAACGCATCAGACGGCTGTCAGCAGCTGGCCTGGATAAGATCTGGTTGGATTGACACTCTGCATCACTATTTCGAAACGTTTTATCAGATGGGATTAGATGTATGCATAACGCCAAGTCATGCGTTATGCCCTTAAAGCTTGCCCTGTTTTAGAACCGCCCGTACAGTACCGACCTGCTGGTACACCGCTCACACTTCTGACACTTCACTCAGTGACAGAGTGTCCCGGTATAGGATGTATCATCCACGTTCGGCTATGGGATAGTCGTAGAGTCGTAGTCGTAGTGCAGAAGAAACTTGCAAAACTGGGCTTCGTTTTACTGAAACACATTTTTTGTTTATTGAGGTAAAAAAAATATTTAATTATCAATATCCTTGCCAGACAGACTGTTGACATAAATAATTACAAATGACAGCGAAGAGCACCTCCAGCTGCTCGGGAACCTATGGTTTGGGGATGCTAAGACTGGAATGTAGAACGGGCCAGAAGTGTAAATGAAGAATACAGAGGTCCGGACCTTGAGGGCACTGACTCACGGTCACCACAAAGTATTCCCACAGAGAATACTTTGGCAGCCAGTTTCATCAAATTAGATCACAATAGTTCCAAGGTAGTGTCTAAAGCGAACAGGCCCCTGGTCTTCTCATTCGATGTCTCGGCAGCATGCCCAAGATAGAGCCACTGCAGTAAGCGTGCCGAGCTTTTTTTAGCTCGGTTGCAATTTTAGCGTATATTGCCTCGGAAATCGTCAGGTGAAACGACACGTGTTATGCGAAAACAGATGAGTTCATGGACCGCATCGACTCACTGCCTACCGCGTAATCGCAGCTTCAAAATGTATATTGCGGCCAGAGTAACTCGACAGAAATCCATATTAACCGACAGGCGGCAGTTGCATTTGTATTTCGAAAATCGGTACTTCCTGCGGAAACGCCCCCACTCAACAGCTCCATAACCAATGGACAGATTTCACTGACTCAAACGGAAATCGATTGCTCTCGACGAAGCGATCCTGGATATATCAAAATAGTGGACCTCACCCCGACGCCACCTGACGCGTTTCGCCTGCGGGATGTCAAAAAGGGCACCCCTCCCCCTGATATCTCAGGATCTAAACGTCGGATCTGAACCGGTCTTCCACCAATCAACGGCCCTGAGTCTTGCGACTCAGAAAATATTACGTTAGTCCTGGTCACGTGAATGATGAGGTCACAGGTCACTTAAAACACGTAACACGACGTCAGAAAAACTGACAATGGTTTGTCCATCATTTCATCAGCAATACCGATCTTAGTCTTCAGCTGGGTATCAAACGAAAGGCCACGATCTTCTGCATCAGAAGCATGCCAAAATGTTAGAAGATGCCGTGTCAAAATTATCCTAGGTCGGGCGAAATATTGGCCTTACGTTACATGCTGAATATCGATAATTGCAGCAATTTCGATCCAAAAAGAACGGAAGTTTAACCTTCCAATGATGGGTTCTGCATTGCCTGGTTTTTATCCAGTCAAGGTCAGTCTAGGTCAGGTCAGACAGAGTTGCATTACTCTTCCTGACAAAGAGCAATAATTACTCGCTGCCATTCTTAACTGCGTCCAGTACAGAAATGAAATAACGCCTGGTGATAATTAAATCTGCGCTGTCTGCTCCTTATCGGGTCAAGGTCAAGACAGGTGAAGAACGATAGTCATTTGTCTTTTTCTGACCAGGAACAATAATCAGTCACTGCTACTACTGAGCGATCTTCCGCAGACAAAGTATTTCATTTCATTTTGACATCTACCCCTGAAGTGACGTCACGTTGCATTTGGTGAGTCTTTCTAAGAAGCGGACGTAGATTTGCTTGCCTGGATTGAACGACTGGGAAGGTCAGCGGTCACGACTTCTGTCCTTCGTAATGCAAGTCAGTCCAATTGTCACCATGCATGTAACCTAGCATGATCTCCAATCTCTAATGATTCAGAATTTATTCAAGAAAAACTGAGGGGGAGCCCCCTTTGACACTCCCCATGCGGTGTCGGTCACAGGTTGCGTCAAAAGTCAATATCAGACCGATTTGGTGCGATTTGTTTTTTAACGTACTAATCGTAATAGACATCCAAAAGCCAAAAACGTAACAGACATGCAGAAGTCAACAGACGTCTGAAGAAACTGGTGAACAGGTCAACCTTTGTCATGTGATACAAGGTCAGTTACTCGCACATTTTAGTTTTAAATATGTCCCATACTGAGCACTTTAATCCATAAACACTGTGCAACTCCATCAAAGCTTCTAAATAATCGTGTTTGCACCACACAGTATTAAAATAGCTGGCACAACGACTCCCCAAGTAAAATTAACACTATTTAAAGGCACGTAGTTGCACAAACGTAGCCTGAGATTAACCTAGATGACGGATAATGTGGTTGGCCTTCATTGGCCTTTTGTGACATTATAACACATAATGCACATTATTGACCATATTCCTATACCATATATATCATCAAGGTATATCGGTAAACACCAAGCAAACGCCAAAAATGGCGGAATCACAAACCATCAGCTATATAGACATGGCCTAACGAGTAATGATAGGATGACCACGTCCAAAATGCGCAGGATTGATGTACAGTTCTCCACAAAAGTAATGTTACGTATTAGGCTCTTTTACAACATGGGGCGTATTTCCTGAACCGTGGGCAATACATCGTCACGAGAACACACCACAGTAGGTGACAATGCTTCGCATCATTCTGTACAGATGCCGTCATCTGCGTTGTCTCAGTATCGCTAAATTTTCCAAAATAGTGGTTTTTGCTTCATTCGCCAGAGCTTTCACCGCCTCCTGTTGGGTGCGTCCCTGCCAGTTACGACCCTTCGCTGACAGGTGGCCAGTTGTGTCGGGGGCATGTTTAGAGGCTGCCTTTCGTAGAAGATCGGGCAGCTGATAACACGCCGACCAATGGGCGGATGTGTTTCTTACGCTGTAAGAGGGAGGAGAGGACCAACGTCCATTGATTGGCGTAGCGGAAAGATTCCGAGCAGAATGACCGACACAGCTGAACCCTACGCAGCGTTCTTGGTTGGCCGAGTGGTATTGTTGTTTGACCTGCAAGGAGTACGGAACCGCGAGTTCGCGTCCATGGATAACCGTTTTGTTTCTTTCTTCTCTATTCTCATTTCTGAGCACATGGGTTGCATGGGATCATTGGGGTGCAGACTTTGTGGTTCATACTGAGAACACATGCGTTGCACAACGTGACGATATCAAGCGACTGAAAATGATCTATCAGTTATAAATAGTGATATCTGTCTTGGGGGAGGTATAATGCCCATCCCAACCTAAGCCGGCACAGTCAGGGATATCTTCAATTAAGATGTCATTAAACGGCATTTAAGCTCCGTCGGGGGAGACAGAGCACTAATGCCGAGCAGGCCGTGAAAAATATTAAACTTCGGTCTAGCGAAATGTTCCTACAGCTAAAAATGTTGGACACACCCGACACCTATTTTGATATTACTTTACGTGTAATTATGCTTGATAAGCAACTTGTATTTATGTTTTTGACATGCGCAGTGAAGGGCCTCTGAAAAATACACGCATTGGAGGAATGGCGCGAAATTCTCCACCTCTCCCCCACCCCCAACCTAAGAAACCTGATAGTGGCACGAAACTTTCAGGGTGAGTAGAGGGCTGTGAGCAACGACATTTATCCAAATTTCGTAACCCTAGCGCAACACCTTCGAAGTCAGATCGGATCAAATGTTCCAAATTTCGTCGATTTGGCAACTGTTGTAACTTTCTCCCGGATAATTACCATAGCTGATCGAAAGTATGCCAAAATCAAACTTACCCCGATTTCAAGGGTAATCCACAATGGCTAACAGGACGCAGCATTTAACTTCAGATCGCTTGTGAACCATCAAATATCGCCGCTAGTCACGCATGGCGGGGTGGGATCGGCTGGTTACGCCGCTCTGCGGTTTACTTTACGGGCCATGTCGTCAAAAATATCTATCTGCTTTTAACTTCTTTATTTTCGTTTTTGACGGCACACGAGATACCAATTTCATGCATGCAAAAATAGGCAACCCACAACAAGCACAAGGTCGGGCGCAGGGATGAATTTCGCCCCCTCCGCTGAATTCCGGCCGGAGATTTCCAACGTGAAGCCCTTTCAGAACCAAGTTTCATTTCAGGCAAGCCCCTGCTAGAACATTTTACACTGTCGCCATTCTGAAGAATCTTCAATGTTTTACGCTGTACCAAATAAATATTTACGCTATATCAAAGGAAAGATTTTTGTCGAAGTTAACCACGTCCTCCCTTTGGTCTCTGGTCAGCAAAAATGATTTGACCCCTACCCCTCCCCTTTTATGAAACGCTCCTACCCCTCTGCGGTCATGTCATTCACTATTACTGTATGGTTATCTCACGACAATACTACATGGTCACTCATTTTACTCATTTTGTTGAAATGATGCATACGCAAAGGCATGCATATCATTAACCACTGGTAATCTGCGCCAAAGGAAAGGGAAGGAAACCTAGCTAAGCTAAGCGGAAGTTCTAATTATGTAAAGCCATCCAATGGAAGGCGTCGGTGGCATGAGTGGATCCGTGCTTGTGGTGTCAAAAGTTACGCTCCGACTGGTCATCCCGGGCTCATCGGACCGGGAACGGAAAACTGACCTATCATTTGCTCTTTTTTCTTCACATTATTTTGGCGTCACTGGAAATGTCTGATCTGCGTAGGGTATGGGTATCCATGTTTTCCAACATTCACAGCACAAATGCGTGCGCTTGTGTAACCCTCACCGGACGGGAGGGATTTTCAGTCGCTACGAAGACGGGGAGGGGTTTAGCACCCCCTCACCATCTGCCACCCAATTGAACTAGCGCTTCGGGACGAGAAGAAATCGATGACCGTATGCCCAAGGAATCGAACGGTAACCGCATCGATCCCGTCAGGTCAGCTTGTAACCTCCTAGGTCAGGTCGGACTTCATGCCTGGGAGCTATAAATCGGTTTTCCTGAGCTCAAAACGACACGTTTGGGGCCAAATAGCCCAAAAATCGTCCGGTCAAAAAATGCTTAGGAACGATCTAAGACCGAAAAGGTCGTCTAAGGTCACTAACCTCGTTTGACGCTGGAAAGGTCGTGGAGCGATCTGAAGCGACCTGTTCTCACAAGAAATACCATTGTGAACCGATTTCATGTCCGTCATCTGCCGGTTATGCATGTCTATTGCCCTAAAACAGAAAAAACGACATTTGGCGCAAAAATCACTCTGCAGCTTGCAGTGATGGCGTCATGGCTGGGTGCCCGGAGATAAAATGGGGTCACTCTTTCCTCAAAACATGCATAACGAAGGTGCAGTCAGTTACGCCAAATTTCACGACGCTGTCGTGCGCCATTTTGCCGTGACCCCGGAAACAATGTTTAGGGATGGCATCCACCGCCTCGTCCGGCAAGGGTTACGTTTTAATTGCGAGCCGATAAAGCACTGGAGGACAGGTTCCACATTGTGAGGGGGCCCAGCCCAGCACTGGGCGGAGCTTAACACTGGTAGGTAAACCGAACATTGGGGAATGCCCCCCCCCATGCCCAAGAGATACAAAGCTCCAGCCCTGGTAATGTGCGTGCATGTATGCCAAAATGCATTCGGGCAAGTAAGTGCTCGCATGTAAATAAGTGCAGTTTTTTTGCGTTAACCCTCGTGTCTTTTTCATTAACCTTCCTTGGCATTCGCAATATTATCAAAAAAGCTTCTTCTGTACGCAGTACGAACGGTTCATTCGTGTGTAAGTTATTTCCAACGCTATTGCTCAGAAATCGCTCAGGTGTCATTACTCGGGTCGAATGCTCAGATCCAGTCAGGTCAAAAACCACCTGTTTGGAAGAGACTACAGGTCGGATACGGCCTGGTCAGTCTCCGCGACGCCCTCACAGCCCTCCGGCAGAACATGTCACGTGATCGAGACGCGCTCCCTCCTCATAGCCTCTACCCAGTGCCCCTTTCACAACACAACTGATCTTATCAGACCAGCAGCCGAGAGGATTGGCGCAGTGGCGGAACTAAGAAACCCACCCAACTTCCCCGCCTACCGAGCGTGAATATGGTTTTTCGTGTTTTTAGGTATGATATCAAAATATGAAACACAGGTTTGGAGTTATTACGGGTACTCCTACGTCGCGGCAGATAGCTGCTCAAATTACATCACATTAGCACCAAAAACACCGGAGCTGTGGCCGGTTCACCAGAACCCTAATACCTACAATTACTTTTGTGGAGACTGTACCTTGAGGGGCTAAATGTTTGACGACACTTCGCCGTTTGGATATGGAGTGCGCGTCAGAGAAAAAGGGTGGGGACGTCTGACTACCCCATCGCGGGATACACTGGCGCTTTTGTCGTGCGTTGTATCATGGCCTAAACACAAGGCTTTTCGTCAAATTTCCGTCCGAGCGTCATAAACAACACGATCATTGAGCCAGACCTCTACACAATCGCCGACAAACGGACGGACCAAATTTCTTGTCTAATTATGACCAACCTTTCAGCCATCCTTAATCAAACTGAAATAGCCACCTGCACGCTTCACCAACGCAGGCCGAAGTGTTGAAATTATCACCATTCGCTGTTAAGACACAAAAAGCTGCACGCCCACATTAACCCAAGCCGACAATCGAAGACGTCAGACACTGGCGTGCCAATGTCGGACGGCACGGCGGGCCTACGGCAGCAAAGTGCATCCAACGTCGCGTCGGCCAGCTCCGGCGCCGGCCGGGCCGGATGCCACTCCTCGGAGCGGGTCTGGCCGACAGGCGCGGCCCCGGGCTCACCCGGCTCCCAGAACCGCCCCAGCCCATCGCGCAGACCTTCAGGACTCCACTTCGACGCCAGCCAGGCGCGGACTAGTTCCAAGAACACCAGTCCGATTGACAACAAGTGTATTGACCCACAGAAACACCGGAATCCGATTATACGACTTTCAGGGGAAAGAGAAATACCACGACGGAAGATGCAAACCTCTCCAACTGCCATAGGTCGAAATCGACATCCTGCCGACCCTTTCGGCTGCCAGTGATTTCACTCGTACCTTCACAGAAAATTGGGATAAATATTTCCAGCGTATTAAAAAATAAAACAGCTCCAAGCGGCACAGATCGTCGGTCGACCTGCCGTGCCGTCCGTGGCGCCGCCGCTGCCCGCGGCCGCTCCACCAAACTCAGCCTGTCGCGCGGCCACTAGATGTCGTCGATGTCGATGTCATCATGTCCGTCCTCTGGCTGCGCGGCCTGGGCGGCGCTCGGTGGTGGCGGCGGCGCCGTCTTCTCCTCTTTGATCTCGCGGGCGCGGTCGTCGTAGGTGATCTGCAGACGGGCGGAGCGAGTTAACGTCGCTCGCCACACCCACGGCCATTCCAGTAGCCTCAATAGGAATCAGAACTATCCGAACACGTTCATCAATCTCTTCACAAAACCACAAAACATGAGGTCAATCTGAGAAAATCCGCCAGAGTGCATCCCTCGTGCTGACTCTGTAACATCCATCCAATCAACTCAGCGAAAATGGGGTAAAGGTCGTACTAACAACCTGGTTGGGAAAATCCGCGGGGAGTTCTGTCCAGTGTCCTGATGAGTCGCTAAGTAGTCAGGTCACTGCAAGCATTTGCACTTGACGCATACAGCTCATGCATTCGGTGTGCATGCACGGCATACACAAAGACGTAAGGCTGCCCGCCACGCGTCGGTCTTCAGGGCACCGCCAGCCTGCCTACCAGAAATAAAAGACGCCCATGGCAGGCCCGAAACTCAAACCCTGCATTCAAACCTCGCAATCACTGAGACCACTTTCGAACACCGCCAGACAGATCAGTCCCCGGCCCGCGATCGACCCGAGTGGTGCTTCCCCGGTCGACGCCAAGCACCGGCGGGCCGCTAGCCGTACCTCGACGTCGTCTTCGCCGTCCGACTCGGAGTCGGACTCCTCCTCTGCCTCGCGCAGCCACGTGATGAACTGCTCGGCTTTGGCGTGGATCTCCTCGCTGACCTCGCGGCTGACGTACTTCTTGCTGGGCTTCTTGCCCCACTCCAACAGCACCTCCTCGTCCAGGATGTCCAGGTCGTAGAGTTTCTGCGTACGACACGGACGGGGGGCCGGTCAGACGCGCGCCCACGGCAGGGCCGTGCTGCGTCCAGGGAGAACACAAGTAATCTGGTACTGTAAGTCTGGGAGGAGTACTTCTACGACACGACAGCCAGGATCGGTGTGGTGGGCACGCCAGCCCTCAGAGAATGCCTGGTAAAACACCTCGAACATGCTCCACCGCCGACAGCGCAGTGGGAGAGGTTTACGATGACAATGTTTCGGGCAGTGTCCAAAAGCGAGCACAAGAGAACTCCACCAATGAAGTGGTCTCAGAGTTATCGCTTTGCTGCGTGCTGAAGTGGAACTCGCTCCACAACATTTACAAAATTGGCCAGAGGACGCAAAGCAGTCACTGCACAGCGCACTTCCACACCCCGAAATGACTCGAAGATTCTACGCTGACCGGTAAGAGCGTGGGAGAGGCACGGGGGGGGGGATGGCGGCTGCACGCCGCGCCGCCCTGCCAAATGTAGCCCTTACCTTCAGGATGTGAGGGACCTTGGGCATCAGCTGGTCCTTGTAGAGGTTGATGACCTGTTCCAGACCACCTACCAAGTACTTCTGCGCTTTCTTGTTATCGTGGGTAAATCTGCAGGACGCGAGAAAAAAAACTTTCCAGATTGCGTCCACATCACACATTGTCATCCTTGACAGATAGCTCATCAGTGCTTCAAATCACACTGTGATCTGTAAGCGTACTGCCTACCGTCAAGATAGTGTCAGGACACGAAGGCCGTTACAAAGAAAGGCAGCCAGCGACCGGCTGCAACAACAAACGCGCTGTGGGGCAAATGCCGGCCAACCAAGGTCCGTATTCCACAGAGAGTACACGACGTCTAGGTTCACGCCAGCGCCACGAGCACGCCGTGAGCGCCGTGAGCGGCGCCGGACAGCCTTCTGCCGGCCGCCCGCCGCTCACGGCCCGGCGACCGACCTGAGCAGCAGCACCCGATGCTGGCCGATCTGGTTGATGATGGTGTCGTTGAACAGCAGCTCGGAGAGCACCAGCGGCGCCTTCTCCTTGACGTCCAGCCGCTCGGCCTCGGCTAGCACGCTCTTCTCCTGGCCGGAGAGTTTGCCGGCGTCGCGGCGCTCCAGCATGAATCTGTAGAAGATCTCCAGACGGTCCTGCCGGCGCGGCGGCACGTCAGACCGCGGGGTCGTCTCCTCCGCGCGCGCCGCACGTCCAGCGGAAACCAGACATCCGGCCGATGGCCCATATACGGATAGGGCTCGAGACCGAGTTAGGCCCAGAGCAACGAGACTTCGGTCTATGTGACGGCCTCCACGAAACAAGGCTAGGGTTTGATGTGAACGGGAAACGCTGTATTGGTGGACAAAACTATTTTAGGTGTAAACTCAGACCTCCAAACCACGTGAAGTTCTCGAATGGTCAGGTTCAGATGAAACCCTAGAAATTTTACGATACAAGCTCCTTTCCCACGCTAGCAGTCCTCCACAGACTAGCGTGCCGTCCAGTACAGCACAGGTCGATACTCCTAGCGTGGCCAGACAGCTAAGCTAGGCTCCGGCCAGCCGTGAGCCCGACGGTGCCGGCGGTCCCGGGCGGTACCTTTTCGGATTTTTCCAGGTCGTCGTTGATGGTGAGTCCCTTGACGCCGTCCGTCAGCTCGGCCTGCCTCCTCTGCACCGCCTCCTCCGACACGTCCACCGACCAGTCGTCGTCCATCTCCGGCTGTCGGCGCGTGCAGGGGCGCGTCAGACGAGACGCCACAGCCGCGGGCCACGGCGACCGACGACACACTCCCGCGTACGCATGCGGTGACACGGGGACCTCGTCCCAACTCGGGCCCTCCACTCCAACTGACCGGACCCAGTCTCGAATACGAGGATCGAGGGCACGTTTTCTGCCACTGCAAAGGCGACATGTAAGCGTCGCCGTCTGAGGTTCTGTTCCCTCGCCGACGAACGCCGACTGGCCCACCTTGGCGGCCGGGGCGTCGGTGGACCATCCCTCCAGCTGTTCGTCGCCCTCGTCCGAGTGGTCGCTACCCTTCTCGTCGCCGTTAGCCTTGCCCTTCTTTCCCTTCTTGCCCTGGAACGGTCGGCCGCGTCAGACGTTGGTCCGGCACGGGTTCCGCGCAAGCAAACGGCCACCAACACATCACGTCCTCGCGCGGCACGAGCAGACAAAACTCGGGTTCGATCGCAGTCAAGCAGGATGACTGGAGCATCAATGCAGCTTTCGGCTCACAACGGATTGCTGTACTGAACATGAATGGTCCCTGCCAGTCCGACCCTCACGGAAGTGAAACGGAAGACCAATGCTGGGTTATGAATGACACTAGCAAGAATTTGTTTCCACACTTGACCGGCCTTGATCCAAGTTACAAGCAGTCCATCCAGTCTCCAGACCGATCAGGTCGACGAAGCGTCGTTCCAAACCATGTTAGCGTGCTTACCACACCAAAATGTAGCAGCACTATCTGCACGAAACCATCCTGAGCGAAAACCCCCCAACCCGCGAAAAAACGACTTCGCAACGCAACGTACCGCCTTTTTAGTGAGCGACTTGCCCGCCTGGCTAGGGTCGGCGTCGGGCGGGTTCTTCAGGATGAAGGTGGTCAGCTTGTGGCGCATGTCGAGCAAGCCCTGGTAGCCGCAGGCCTTGCAGCTCTGGCCGATGACACCCTTCTTCTCCCGCACCTGGCGGCAGCGGCGACGGCGCGGAGATCAGGGACCCGTGCAGGTCCAGAGCTCGCTCACCCGCGCCAACGCACCGGACGGGACGGTGGCGTGTGCGATTACGCCATCGACAACGTCGACCGCCAGGGTCGTCACGCACACACAGACGAGACGCACGAGGCCGGGCCCTCCATCCCACATCGCAACACCACCGCCAGGACAGAGGATCACGCAATCAGCTGGCGTGCCGCCATGTCAAACGAGGGAGATCGATACCACCTCCCTCAAATCCACCGGAGCCAGGTGTCCCAGAGCATGAAACAAGACCAGAACACCTCCGGTCGGGCCAAGGCGACACCGGAAACAGTCCACCCCCACCGTCACCCTCGCGCCCGTCTTGGCCATGGCCGTCGGCAGGCTCTCAGGAAGTCCACCCGACACCCGACTGTCCAGTGACCTCCACCGCGCTCCCAGTGCCCTCGGATCGGGGAGGGTGGGGGGGGGGGGGACACGCCGAGTCCGCTGCGCACCTGCAGCACCGTCTCCGGGTTGTCGCAGCCGGGACACAGGACGAACTTGCGGATGAAGCCGTCCAGCATGTCCTGCAGCTTGGAGGCGTCGTGGGCGCCGTTGACGATGTAGCGGTCGTTCTTGCCGTCCATCAGCGTCTGGGCGCCCAGCTCGCAACCGAAGTACTTGCAGGGGTCTGGCGGCCGGGAGAGACGGCGATCACAGCGGACGTCGGGCCGACCGACGCCACGTTCGCGCCGCCGGCGAACTGCCCGCGCATCAGCTCACCGCTCCGAGCATCAACATCGCCAGGATGATTGTGGAGCCAGCAGGCTATGGCCCAGGTGCGAACGATCATATGCTGCATGGCGCTGCTGGCAAATAAATTACCTAGATAAATTACCTAGCGGTGACTGACGCCAGAAACCATGTTCATGAGAGATTACAACATACTTTCTGCAAGTGATGCGATCAAACACGACTAAAAGGCACGAACAGAACGTCTTCCCTACAAGCACTGTACAGCTGTCATTCAGCTCCACCTACAATCAGTCAGACAACTGGACAGACGGTCAGCTGTCCATTCGTATGTGTAATAGCCGCTGACAACATCCGTGATAAAGCCAAGCACAATTCAGAACCTCCCCTCCATAAGACTTGATCGCGCCGCGCACGGAAAACCCGCACCGAGTCACCCCGTCAGAGCGTTTAAACCGCACATGAAAAGAAAGGGACTTGGCGGACTAATTTCTACTAGTGTAGTTTCGCCTGGAGGCGAAAGGAAACGCAGTTTCCTTCAGTGTACTCTGCCAAGTGCGAGATGTTGGATGATGGCGCGTCAACTTAACATGGCCGCACAGCCTATTCGAGTATGTACGGCATCTAGAAGGCCTCTGCGCCCTGCCAGATAACGTCTAGGGCACAGCCCCTCCCCCTCCCCCCTGCGGCACTCACATGAAGCGGGCCGGCTCAGCGCCTTGGCCACCTCACTCATGTTGACCACCACTGTCTTGATGCCGTTGCCCTTGCCCTCGACCTTGGCCTGGAGGCGCGGCATCTTGTAGCGGTAGAAGACGTCGGTGACGCTGGTGTTGACGTTGAGCGACATGGCTGGGCGGCGGCGGGGACGGCCGGGAGGTGTGTCGGTCCGCGCGGGGCAGGTCGAACGACCAGTCGCCGAGTCACGAAATGGTGAGCGCCGGTCGGTGGCCGAGTCGAGCTATCTGCTCGGGGATCTGACTGCTCCTGCGGCAGACGGCGCGCGGGACACGGTCACGGCCGCAGGCTCACGTCCGGCTCCCATCGGCACACAGCCGGACATGTCGACCCGCACAGAGCAGCCGATGTGTTCAGTTCGACGTGAAATAAGTAAACAGTGACACTGTTTGACTCAAGGTGAAATTCAATTAGGCGTTCGTGGTCTGTGCTTCTTGAACCACGATAACCACGAAACAATGGCGAACAGTGCTAACGATGGGCTTCTCTACAGCACGAGATACCAAGGGCACAAAGCTGCTACGTATGACACCGTGCGCACTCGTCAAACGCATGAGCGAAAGAGCACAACAGGGCGGCCGTGCCGTGAACAGCGACAGACAGGCGACGTACCACAGGTTGGTTCTGCCGGGGAGACAACAGGCTGGTGACATACACCTGGCTGAGGTGAGCCCAATCGGGTCAGCAGGGCGAACTGATAAATGTCCCTGGGACTTCCGCTGACCTGGAACAGAACCACACGTCAGGGGGACGTGAAAGCAACGCTAAACGCTCGGCTGTACCACACAACTATGAAGGTTACCGTGTTCTCTACTGACGCAACGAAGTGTATTGTCTTTATTCATGTCACGCACTACTCACGCCGTCATCATATCGCGGCTAGCGCATATAACGCAGGAATGAACAAGGGTCTCAGACACACTGAGAGAAAGCGCTGTTCCCCTTTTCGCCGGCCGTAGCGGTTCCAACGCGAACACTACACCACACCTGGCTAAATCCATTCAAGGTCTCCGACAGCTCTGGGCGCTCGTCATGAAATCACCACGACCCGATAAATCAATCCGGACCAGTTTTCTCGACAGCACATCGAAGAGCTGAGACCTTGAAAACCGAAGCCCTCTTCGAAAGCAGCAATCTCCGCTATCGTGGTATGTCGACCTGGCTGCAGGGCCGGACAAGACGATCCGACACTAAGCCTCTCTGCGGTCCCTCGAGCCGGTGAGACCCAGCCGGGGCACGGGAACCGGGACTCAGCACCGCCAGCGGCCCCAGCCCGGCGTTGGGCCGCGACAGCTGGTCGCCTGTACCGCTTGTTCGTATCAAAACGTTGCATCAGTCACCTTTTGAACGATGGGAGCCGGGAGAAAAATACGCCAGGTGAATTCTTTAGGCGCCACCTGTTCGTGGCTGGCACCAGCATCCCGTGTTTGTTCCAATCTCCAAAACCCATACTGTTCAAAGCTTTACAATCACATCTCAGGAAGATTCTCCGTGCCCGTCACTTCAACCTGTTTCGCAGTGAGCGATGTCAAGTCAACCAATCCGTGCCGAGAACATCAACCCGCATGCCTCCATCGCGTCGCACCAGCGATCAGTCGACAGCCTCCCAACACGGCGCCCGCCCGCGCCCCGCAGGTACCGGCCACCGCCGGCGGCGCGTCACAGGCGGCCTCCGCGCCGCGGTGACACCGGACCCCTGGCCGGACGCCGTCAGCGTGTCCGGCCGACGGCGCCGACCCCGGACCGTCCGACAGCCACGTCCGGCCGGCCACAGCGGCCCCGCCCGTCCGCCGGGGCCGGCGCCGGCCGCGCCCGGCCGACCCGACGACCTGACGACGGGGACGACCCCCGCCGACGGCCGTGAAAACCGGCCCGTCGCGGCCGACACCGGACGGACTGGCCGGCCAGAACAGCTGGCGAGACATCGGCTGAATAATTTCGATGTATCCGGGAGTACTGCCACGTCCTCGCATCTGGACCATCGCGCCTCCGTGGCATGCCCAAGACAATTAAACCGCGTTCCCATATCTAGCGCGAGCTTCCAGCCGCGGCGGCGCGCCCGTAACCGTGCCTGCCGCCGCCACCTATTCGGGCCGGTCCGTCGATAGGTTCCGGCCAGCATTAGCCTGCTACTGCTCAGGCCGCCGGCACAATGGCCGGCTAAAAATGGCCCGGCGGAGAGCGCGGCCGCGGCCGGCTGGGCCGACGTTCCGCCACAGGCCGTTTCCCGGCCGGCTCTCCGCGGCCCTGTTCACGGCATGGCTCTGTGGAGACATCTCGCTGAAGCACCGCAGATCGACCCGTGGCCACCTATCGCTGATTCACTGTGTGACCGGCTACAGATAAAATCACTAATAAATCGTACAGTCGTCCATTGCCGCACGTCCAAGTACAAACTGAGTTCAAGACACAGCGCTCCGTTCAACACGCGGCATGAATTTCACCGTAGCCACTGGTGTGGGCCAAACGATAATGAGGCTGGCATTGACACAGTGAGTTCTGCCGCGTCAACAAGCCGCCAGCGCTCCCCCTCCTAATTTTTGTCACGAGAACGGGCTTCCATTGCTTTTGTTCGCAGAAGCCCCGAGCTAATGGTCCACGAAGCAGCCATGGGGCAGCATAAGCGCAGCACCATGGGACCAATGGCTACTAATTCCGGTGCCAGCACCAATCTAGTCACGAAATTCGCGGCCGGTATTCCCAAGCCACCGTTCGCGGCTGCGGACTGGTCTGCTCGCCATCAAGTCGCCACCCCTCCGGCGGATCTCTCGAGGTAGTCGGCCGGCAAGGTCGTGCCCCGGGGCGCCGCCGCCACCTCTCGCCGGTCGACCTCGTTTCCGGTCGAGTGTCTCGCGGGATACGGCTGGTGCGGACGTGCCTCGAGGCGCCGCCGCCGGCCCGCGGTCACGGACGATGACCAGACGATCGATCCCGGATAACCGGCAGCACGGGTGGGCCGACCCGGGCCGGCCGGCGGCGCCGCCGGCACGCAACGGTCGGAGCCCAGCGTCCGAGGCCAGGGTCCCCTCACCGCCGGCGGCACGGCAGACGACGCCACCTCAGGGCAGATGAACGCATCGCGAATCGTCCCGACCTCTCCGGAGCGGGACGCACAGGCGCAGGCGCAACGGTATTCCTGCCGCGGCACCGCCTTCCGCGCGGCTGTCACCACCGCTGCAGCCGCTCGACAGGCACGGCGACCTTTGCAGGGCTGCAGCTGGCCGGCGGCCGGACGGGCGGGCAGGCAGCTCGCTCCGGACAGCCCGTCCCAGCCCGACGGCCGGACGGACGGGGAGCCGGCTCAGGATAGTCCGTCCCAGCCCGGCCGGCTGGCAGCCCGCTCAGGACAGCCCGTCCCAGCCCGACCGCCGGACGGGCGGGCAGGCAGCCCGCTCAGGACAGCCCGTCCCAGCCCGGCCGCCGGACGGGCGGGCAGGCAGCCCGCTCAGGATAGTCCGTCCCGGCCCGACCGCCGGACGGGCGGGCAGGCAGCCCGCTCAGGACAGCCCGTCCCAGCCCGGCCGCCGGCGGCGACGGAATCAATGCAGCCGGGCCGCCGTCGGAGAAAGGCGGCCGCCGACCAGCTGATCGGGTCGCAGTCGGGCCCTGCCGAACGTCGGCGCGGCGGCGGCGGCGGCGGCGGGTCGTCGGCCGGCGCGTCGGGGCGGCCTGACTGGGCTCGGCCGCTGGCCGGGCGCCACCGGCCCGCTATCGGCCGCCGGCCATGTTTATAACGTCCAGCACTCTTCGGACCCAGCGTAAACAGGGCCTCTTCCGGACGGCTCACGGCCGAGGCATGCCCCCCCCAAAAAAAAACGACTAGAGGGGCCCCTCCTACCCAGCGAGCTTCTGGAACGCGCCTGACGATTTCGACAACCCACGCACCGAGGCTTCCTCAGTCCGAACTCCTGCGCTCAGACGGCCAACCAACCAACCAACCGTAAACGGCTGCCGGCTGTGACACAATGCTAAGCTCGGAGCACGACAGACGCGTGCGGCCAGACCACGCCGATCGCGCCGGCCAGACGTGCCGTCGCGGCGCGCCGCAGCGCAACTCCGCCGCCGCGGAGGACCGACACATGCGCCGCTCGGGCGCCGGACCTGTTGCGTGGGCGTCAGTATTGATCCGCCGCGGCGGCCGCGGAGGCGGCGGCCCACCAGTCGCCATATGGACGCGCCGACGGCCGCGGCCGCCTGCCGACCCGACCCCGGCCGGCACCTGCCCGGACCAGCGGCGGCCGTCCGGCCATGGTCAATGTCGAATTTCGCACGCCGGCCAGGGCGGTGCAGGCCGCACTGAGGCCCCGCAGCACTCGGCGTGCGGAGGCCGTGCGCGATATCAGCCAATGACATGCAGGCATCAAGGTTACGGGCAGGCATCCAAGGACGCGCTCTCAAGAGGGTGGTGCCTGTTTTATTCTCCCAGACGCGAAGGTCCGATAAGCTCTGCTCCACTTGAAACACAATCTGACGTTCCCCGGCTCAAACGTGGGTGCACGTCGCAGTCCGACGGTCCCAGAGTCACGAGGGTCTCCAACAGCCGGACGCCTCCACTGAGGACACCCGTCCGGCACGAGGTCGGCGGACGCGCTCCCCGCGGCCCGGCCGGGGCCGACGCGGCGCCACTCACCGCAGCCGACCGCCGCCACCATCAACCCGAGCGTCGGCTGCCGGCGCCGCTCCCGTCCGTGCACACACCCGCCGCTGTCGACGGCGCCCGACCACTGGCGCACCGTCCGGCCCGACGGCGGGCCGACGGCCGCCCGCTCGATACCGCCGCGCCGCGCCGCCACCCCTTCAGGGCCCCGCCGTCTCCGGCCGGCCGGATGGGCCCCAGGCGGCGGCGGCGGCGGCGGCGGTGCGCAGTCTGGACGGCCCCGATCCGACGGACCCGCACGCGGCGCAGGAGACGTGTCGCCGTCCGCGGCGACGGGCAACGTTCGGACCGCCCCGGCGGCGCGTGGGGACAACGGGAGTCTGTTCTCGTGCCCATCGTGCATACTTCATCACCTGCCTGACTCACACTTTCCCTCTCTCGCCTGCCCCCGCCCCTCCCCCGGCATTTAGGCGTCTAGACGGCTGGGAACGTCACGAAAAGTAGCTTCGTAGGGGAACTTCCCAAACGGGGGCCACTGCGTCGCAGCAGCAAGCTGCCAGCTGGGAAGCGCTCTGGCGGCGGCGTATCAACCCCGATACGACGGTCAGTGCCAGCTACTGGAGAAGCAGCACAGCAATCAAAAATCGCGCGACGGCGACCGAGACCTGAATGCACGATCAAGAACAGGCGACAGCTCCCACCATCCGAAAATCAGGGAAGGACGCCTGCCCTGACCTAACGACGCCACGGCAAGGCAAAGACGGATTTCTACATCAACTATTCTGGGGAAATTCTCTACCGTCAATAACAAAAATGGTGCCACAAGATCACACTTGTGAATTCTGATACTGGTACGGCATCTACGGGCCAGTAAAACTCAGTCACCAAACAACTCTGCGACACGGCCTGGGTGGCGCGTCACCGGCCGCCGCGCGCCGGGCGGCACCCAAATGTCACGGGTCACGGCAGGCAGAGCGCCACGCCCGGCGGCCAACGACGAGCCGCAGCGCGCCCGTCAGCCACGCGGCAGCGGGACCGGGCCACGTCAGCCGGCGGCCGGCGCCGCGCCGCAACAGCCGCCGGGCGCAGACACCCCACAGCGGGCCCACCGGCGACTAACGCAGCGCCCTTTAACGCGGCGCCGCGGCGTCCCGGCTCGCGGTCTCTGCGCCGGGCCGGAGCGGCGCTGTCCGCCGGACAGTCAGCTGTCGGCGCGAGCCGCGGAGTCGGTCCGGTCTGGTTTGGTCCGGTCCGGCCACAGCGGCCGTCGGCGTCACACCTCGCCGCGCCGCTGCGGACGCACAACTCGGCCCCGAGCCGGCGCCGGTCGCGGAGAGAAGCCCCGCGATGTCGGCCGCCTGTCGCGGGTGACGAACCGGCGGCCCGGCCGGCGGACCCGCCCAGGGACCGAGGCGGCCACCGCCGGGCCTGGCCGCCCGAGCCCCGAGCGTCTCTGTCCCCTGTCCTCGTCCCGTGCTGTGAGGTGCTGCACTTGTCCTCAGGATGCTGGCTGACCAACAAGAGCTACTAGAAAACTCGCCGTTTTCAGGGTGTGTAAAAATGAATTAACCTTCAAGACCCAGGAATGATTTTGATTCACAAGCCAAGAAAATAGCACGTCACTTCCAATGGAAGTGCAACAAAGCAATGCATTACATATGATTGCAAAAAATACAAAAAATACAGCAAGCATAAAAAGGAATAAACAGCATCAAGTCCACAGCAATGGAACAGCCAGCAGTCAGCAGATCAGTGAACTGATCCATAATTCAAACAACCCCTTTAAACAATGCTACATCTAAGGAACATTTATGCCAATACATGTCTGTATGTGGAGTTAACTTTGAGAAAGTTTACATTTTCATGGCTGGTCTAAACAACTAATTACATTCACAGAGTGCAAAATACAAGATTTTATCTTTATATAACTTTGCACTTAGAGATATACTTCTATCACAATGTCTTTGTGCTCCTGACCAATATTTCCTTATTTTTCACATTTTTCCCAATATTCCCAACATTTCTGATGATGCAGTGCGCTTTTAATGTCCTGAAGAGACACCAGAATTTACCACTTCACCATCACGCATGAAAATCATTTATTCCCCATAGACGTTTTGAAAGCACTGAACAGAAAAAACTTCATCAATGATCACCTTCATTTTACTGCCCACACAATTCTATTCCCTGACACATGCTTGTTCAGCCAAGCAACCATGAGCCTGTTAGACATACCCATGAGTTACATCATCTGTCCTGTGCACAGGATGACAGGATGGTCAAGGCAGGCCCAAGTTTAATTATGTGACTCCATTTGCATCTATTTATGGGGAATGCAAATTTTCTGCTGCCTAGGATGAGCAGGGTGGCTAAGACCACCCTCAGCTCAGCAAACATGTGCAAGACTATTAAAGAAGATAACCATTTGCCAATGCATCCAAAAAAGTGAGGACACAACACCCTTCACCAACATGTTAACTCTCATGGATCATTATTTATTGGGCAAGGCTATCACTGCAAAAATCTCAAGCCCCCTGGTCTGACTATCAAACAAGCATTTCTTTAAACTAAAACCCCTTCTTTATTTCTTTTACCTAAATTCTCTTTCATGTGCTATTTAAAAACACTACAAAACCCATTTTTATGGCAAGGAGGAAATGATAAAACAAAGGCAGCAGAACAGCAAAATTAGTAAGAAAAAAACTGTGCACAAAATATGGCACCATTCTGCAATCATCCCCAAACTTTTCACTCCATTGTAGCATTACAATTGTTATCACCTTGTCAAGTCTGGCACACAGTATACCAATATAGAACTGGTTCTAACAGAACCTGGAAACTATGAAGGAAAAGCCAAGCATCCCTTCCAGGTTTTGGTTTAGAATACGGGCCTGAGCTTCTCATCTCAGTGAGATGGCCAATGACTATGAACTTAAACCACATGGCCCAGGACCAATGTCCATTCAGATGGGTACAACCACATGTGCCCCACCTCATCAATAGTAAAAGAGACAACACCTAACCAGCCATTATCACATTGTTTGAGATAACATAAAGACCACTGATGGCTCATCAAAATCTAAGGCTAGAGGTAAGTTACTGCCTGACCAAATTAAAAACAGCTGGCAGCACTGTAAAAAAACATTGCATCCTCTTTCTTATCATATTTTACAATGCCTGGTACCATATACTGCTACAGTGCCAATCAGATGACAGAGCAACAATATTCCATGGCACAGAATATAGTACCACCAAGGTTAACATTACTCATACTTGGGATCTGTGAAGTCCTGCAGAGATACTGAAATGATAAATGATGCAATTTTGGCAATTTATGTTCCATGCACACCACACCTTTGGCGCAAAGTTTGCGCTAAAGGCATGTTATAGAAAACTAGAGACCACAGGCTGATCAAGGTGTTATTGGGCTTGGCTCTGTCCAGCAAAGAGGTAAGGGCTAGGCTAAGTTCGGTCAGGTGAGGTCACATTAGGCTAGATTACTATTTTAGGTAAGGTAGTTTTTAATTTACTGCACCATTTTGTTTGTCTACTCCTTTAAGTGTAGTATCTAGATCTCTTTTCCAAATATTTTGCTTAACTAATCTAGTGATTCTGTTTAAATATTTCTTTGAAATCAATCCTTTACATTTAATTGCTTTTAATGTAGATTATGGTATTATTAATGTTTTTATTTCCAATAAATAATAATGCAATCCATTTCTTTGAAACCTTATTTATTACTCTTGATTCCTAAGCCCAACTACAACCAACTGGCATTGAGATACACATTAGTTATTTCAAAACCATCTTTATTACTATTGACTGGACCCTGCACCCCATAAACAAGCCATTTAACACAAAAATGTGAAAAATCCCTACACAAACATTTGGGGTAATCCTTACCGATCGCACACCATGCGCAGAGTCGAGGGTAAGGTTAACGCGCGAGTGTAGTTTCCGATTTTGCCACCAGGGTGATATTCGTTCTTTTTCTCGCCGCTAGGAAGAGTACGTAAAAATACTGACAGGTAAAAATACTGACATTCGTTAGGATGGTTCCACTCAAGAACCAATGGTGTGATAACCAAAAGTTCGATTCGGCTGATTCGAACGCCAGTTGATATCGCCGAACGTTTCATTTCTGTGACTTACACACTTTTTTTACTTTTGACCCGCTGATGACGTCACAGGTGAGGTCATCACGAAGAAAGGACCACTTTCTCCAGAATTGCCGAACCACGATGGAAAGCAGATGAATTCGTTCAGACCTAACCTAACCTAACCTAACGAATATTACCCTGGTGGCGAAATCGGAAGCTACACTCGCGCGTTCTTGAGCGGAACCATCCTAGCGAATGTCAGTATTTTTACGTACTCTTCCTAGAGGCGAGAAAAAGAACGAATATCACCCTGGTGGCGAAATCGGAAACTACACTCGCGCGTTAACCTTACCCTCGACTCTGGCATGGTGTGCGATCTGGCATGGTGTGCGATCGGTAAGGATTACCACATTTGGCACCTGGCAGCTGGCAAGCCCGAAATATGATATTTCCATGCAGAAATAATGTACTTTCCTACTTTTTTTGGCCGAAACCATAACTGGTAGCATTCTATATTGCATTTCAAGCAGCATGCAATCACTATTACAATTGTTTTCCCTCAACATAAGTGATGGGGTCAAAATCCTACTGCTGAACATATCTGTCAATGAATCAACAATCACAAGCTTGCCTGCTGCTAAACCATAGCCCTCACTTACCTGTATAGTTGCATACAGTCATATAAGGAGGTGAGTATCCGCAGGTTTGCGGCAAGATGTCACTTGAGGCCTCAATGGTGGATAAAATTCTTAAGCTGATAGGACACGATAGCTCCAGATGGTGCTGGAACCAGAACCCTGGAAAAGGAATGAACTTCTTAAAGGACGAATGTCGAGCATATGAAACATAAGACACATTACAACACCAAGCTACAATTATACAGCTCACTTTAAACCTATCTTCTTCGTATCAAGACCATTCCAATTCCCAAGCCACGTACCGTCGACGATCCTGACAGCTCCGACCCAACGGCGGAAATGAACCTCGAGAAGAAAGTGGTGTAAAATTGATCCGACGTCAGGGAATATTCTGGACGAGAATTGACAGCAGTGGTAAAACTGGTCGTGCTGAATGATCATATGAGAAATTTTTACCCTCCTTTCCAATGATAACTCGTTGTTTCCTGGTTAAACCTGACAAAAAAACGTATGGTCTCGTGAAACAGAAACATCAGTTGAAAGTAAAAGCACATAAAGTACAATTTGATGTCTTTCTTGACCATCACTATTTAGTGTTTTTTCACGAAACGTTCTTACATAGATTCCTGTCAATTAGCACAAATAACGATTTCATTTCTGTTCATGCTGAAAATGACACATTCCGGATTTTTTAAGTCTCAGTGAAACCTTTCGGCATTCAAGCAAAATGTTTGCTACCCTTTTACAAGTACTTTGAGCCGGAGGCAGCTGAAGTTTTAACCTGAAGTCTTGAAGAAGTCTATACGTAGGACGATCTTTGCATCAAACGGTATGCTTACGAAGTTTCAGAGCGATTTTCAGCGGTTTCCCATTTCGTCTTTGTCTGCTCCCTATTTCCAGCTGTTCTGTGATGCGGTGAGGGTGTGCTGCAGGCTTTTACCGACTTGCTGGCCTATGCCGATAATTGCGTCATGTCAGCGATGATTACGAATGATCACGTTCTTTTTACTTTTCTTGCTTCTAAAATGGGTGTTACAAACGTAAACAGCGGTACCTTTGACCATATTCAAGAAATATCGATCACGGTGTAGCACTCCCTTTAACCCGTCCCTGACTGGGGGGCAGTTAACTGCCGCCCCCTGAGGTTTTTCTGGGATTGCGAGAGAACGAACAAACACAGAGTCACGAAACTTTGTGTACTTTTGCTTCATCAATTCTACATCTCGTGTCAAAATTTTGACGTCAAGTCAGGTCAGGTGCCTGACCTAGGTCAGATCAAACAGACCTATGTCAAAAAAGTTTAGCGCCCTGTAACTTTTCCGCAAAACAAGATACCTCAATAATACTTTCAGGGATTAATGATCGTGATAGATGCAACAAATCCGCTATCTCAGATTTTTCGGAATTTTCGGGGTCATTGACCTAAGGTCAAGCCCATTTTTAAGACATGTCGTCGTTTTTTTCGGAAAATGACGGGCTATTTCATAATATTTTTAGTGTGGAGTGAAGCAGACATCTAGCCACCGTCATGAGGCAAAGTATCAGTGACCTCCAGCTATTGACCTTAGGTCAGGTCACGAATAACTGCAGTGAGCCAAAATGTAGCACCGTCAAAATCGACCATGAATTACTCAGAATGGGTAGAAAATGGCAGAACTAGCTTGCACAGACGTAAGTAATACCAAGAACCTCAAAAAGTTTTAAAAACTACATATTTTGGAAATAAACAGGCTCTCGCGAATAAAGCTCAGCCAGTTGTGTAGATTGGTAACTAATGAATTTTTCCTAAACGTAAGCATGAGAAACCATCACAAAAACCACTAAGATCAATAAAATTTACATGAATAGGCTTATGTCGCGAAAATAAAGGACCGTTAAAATTAGTTCCCGTTAATTTCTTACTGGGTACGGCTCCGGCGCACGCCTACAGCCAGCGCGAAAATTGCCGTGTCTTTAACTCAACGTTTCGGCGTGTATATTGAACAAATCCGAGAAATTAGATGTGTATCGGCATTTGCGGAACTTTGCTTGTGCGCTGATGCCATTACCTATGCGTTATTAGTCACAGCCCTTGAGAATAAGGCCGTTTCTTGGTCTCATGCAGTCGACTATGAGAAAACATATATAGCACGTAAATTACTTACATATTGCCTAAAACTGAAAATGAGGCCAGTTTCTAGCCCTGGTCGTCACAGGCTTTCCAACGGTGCGCTTATTTTTATCACGCGACCAACTGTTCGTGAGTTAGAGGGGAGCGGCCAACTGCCCCCCCCCCCCCAGTCGCCCATGTTCGAAACCGACTGACGGTCGTGCGCGGGTTAATATCTCACTGCCCGTGGATTTCTGGTGAAACACCATTGGCTGAGCAGAGGGCAAAAACTGGCCCCCGCATATCAGTAGCGAGTCCATATGGGGCCACCCTCCCTCCCGGTAAGAGCTCGGAGACATCTGCAGCCATCCAAAGGGGCCTCCGTCCGACTGACTTCTTGTGATTTTGTAGAATATAGATGGCCACGGTGTGGAGTATGCATTGATCGGCGTCATGGGCCAGAGCGGCGCGGGACCGGCAGCGTGCGCGTGAACGAGAGTCGCGGCCGCCGAGACCGCCAGGAACAGGTGCTCGCGGCTACGCGGCCGGGTCCCGAACATTCGTGCGCTGAGATGGTCGTATGTCGATGGCGCCAGCCCAAGAATCGGGCACGCCATACCGTGGCTTCTCCCGGGTAGGACTAAAGAGGGCTTGGCCGATTACGATGTGATATATATCGGCCTGTGATGACACAGGCGTGTAGCGTCAGTCAGCGCGTGTGACTCTTGTGTGCTGGCGTGTAGAGCCATTGTTTTCAACATTTTGTGCGTTACGCATTTGTGCATTTATATTCGCACCTTTGTTTACGTTACACGATTTGTGAGACAAATAACGTAATGTAGTGATTTTAATACACAACTGTGAGAGTGATTGATCTTTCCCTCCTTCGTGCCTGGTGCCGGGATTGCTCTGCGGTGAACGCGTATCCAAATCTAAACCGGATTTCAATTACCGTGTGGCAGGCGGAGCAATAGTTGCTTGGCCAAATCCTCACTGGTAGCCCGACGGATCACCGTGTCGCTGGTGGGGTAAGAAAACGCCCAAGGCGTACTTTACAATTTTTCCAGGCTCTGGCCCGAAGAGGTAGCGCCAGTACTTCCGGTGATACAAAAGGACCCTTAGGGTGTTTTATGCAAAATGAGGGGAAAAACGCCAATAAACGGGATATTTCCAGAGGTGTCGATTTGTTTTTTAGAGGGCCCTGGCCCACCCAGTGTTGGTTTGGGCCGTCCCCCGAATATTTCCTGTCAGTTTAAAAGGGAAAAACGGCCGCAATAGATAGATGGGCAGGAAATAACGAATAAAGTCTAAAGCGATGTATCTATTTTTCTATCCTTTATGTATATAAATACCTGTAAACATGGGGATAAATGCAATTCTTCATTGGATAAATAGTAACAAAACAAACTTGTAAATTTCCGTTGGTCAAAATAAAGTGGGCTAAATCCGTTGAGAAACCCACATTTGGGGAAGGCTAGGTTGTCGGGATCTCGGCTCGACCCCCCAATCATTTACAGAAATCGGGATCCTTGGACATATCTGGGCCCCGTCAACACGGTTCGGTGACAAATTGCATTGAATACGTGGGGGGACCTGACTCCGAGGACAGCTAACACACGTCGTTACGTGCAGGGCTTCCGCTGACAGCTGTCCGCAGGTAGCTTACACCATGCGCGCTCCACTCGCGGAACCGTCGAAATTCCTCCGCAGCATCACTCCAGTCCGACCATGGACCCGAGACCAAACGCCCTCTGTCATCAACCGGTTTATTCGCACTCAGGCGTGGTGGCGACGGCACACCAGCCAGTACGCAGACCGGCCGCACGGTGCCACACGTGTTCCTCAGTGCGGGTGGTCGCTCCACGTGATATGACACGAACGCCGGCGCCGGCGAGGGCGTCCGGCCAGCAGGCCATCCACAGACCAGCCGTGTTCATCACATCATTGCACACCACACTGCCGCTAACGCGCACCCACCAGAATGTTGGACACTGAGCGGGTGACGGCTAGAACAAGGGCGTGAGATGTTGAGCGCCATGCCGTTCACAGCCAGCCGTGCCACGAGCACTGCGCGGTGGAAACGCCGTGGGCCACTCAAACATTGGTCCGAGAAACAGGCGACAGTCCAGAGAGCAGATTTGTCATGTAAAGGGCGCATGAGACAGCCTACGCCGCCAACGACCGCCGGATTCAGAACCCAAAAGAACCGTGTCTTTTGATGATGGGAGAGAAACCAGAGTTATTACGGGCAAATATCGTGCATAATCACCCCGATCAGACGAAACCATGTACACGTAGCGGATACAGGCAACGTGGGACAACACAATGCCGGCACGGGGCAACACGCCTATGGTAAGCAATGGCCGCAGAAGAGCACATCAGTATCGCACAGCAGCCGCAGAACGACAGCAGCGGCACTACGGCACAGCGGCACAGCGGCCACAGCACAGCGGCCGCAAATACCGACGGTCAGCTGACTTTCCAGACAGCACAGTGCGCATACTCCAGCCGGGGAGACGACGGTTTCGACTCGCTCGACCGCAGCTCCAAGCCGGCGCGAGCCGCGCTGCGACCCAGCCCCGCGGCGCAGCTCACGGCCAGCGGCGCTGACGCGAGCTGGCCGGCTCGGCCGCCATCCCGCAGCGAACGCTCGTCAGAGCCTTAGAGCGGGTCCCAGCGCTGCCCGGACCGCGGTCCGCCGCACCCAGTATCACCAACTGCTCCGTACGGTACAAAGCAGAACAAAAAGCAACTCCGGCGTAGAACTTAGCGAAACCCCAACGCGCGACGAGAACCCACAAACATGAGCATCGTGTGCCACCGCCGGCAGCCGTAAGATATCGGCCGTAAGGTATCGGGCGTAAGGGGCCGTAAGATATCAGCCGCCAGAGACCGCCGTACCCGTTGGCCGGCCGTCTAGCCCCTGTTGGGCAGGTCCTTCACCTTGTAGATGCGGACTATCCAGTGTTCGGTGGTGTAGGCCTCTTCCAGCACGTCCAGCTCGAAGTTCTTGTTGCCGATTTCGGCGTTCCTGACGCGGTCCCAGCCGGGCGGGCGGCTCCTCTCGGTGTATACCTGGCCGAACCTGGTCCGAGATAGGGGAAGTCAGTACCGGATCCAGTTCGACCGCTGCACGGGAGCATGAGAGCCGGCCGTGTCACAAAGAACAGACCACGGAGCCGGCCGCGTCACACAGAACAGACCCCTTCACACAACAGAACACGGAGCTAGCCACGTAACACAAAGCTGATCCCTCACACAACAAACCACGCAACCAGCCGCGTAACAGAGAACAGACCCTTTCAAACGACACGCCAAGGAGCCAGCTGTGTCACCCAGAACAGAACCTCTCACACAACAGACCACGGAGCCGGCCGCGTCACACAAAACAGATCCGCTCACGCAACTGAACACGGATCCGGCAGCGTCACAGAGAACAGTCTCACACAACAAACCACGGAGCCGGCCGCGTCACTGCGAACAGACCCTCTCACACAACAAATCACGGAGTCACAGTCACAACAAGTCACAACAAACTCCGCGTCACAGAGAACAGACACTCTGACAACAGATTACGGAGCCGGCCATGAAAGATGAATATGGAGTTCGAATCACAAAGCCCGTTGTTGCCACCACAAGCCATTTACACTTTACCAACAAGAGACTGGTCCCCCCCCCCCCTGTAAGGCGCCTTGCAATGATTGCCACAATCACTACGAAACTTCGCAAAGCCGAGTCTGCAGCCTTTTTATGCACTTCTTCGACATATGAAGTCAAGAACTTGGGAGGCTGGGGGTCTGTGACCCTGTTTCCTGTGGTTCTGTGACCTTGTTCTCGTTCCTATCATGAATATAACCTGATCGACTACCTGACGAGCAGAACAACACACATACCTCTGCAAAATGGACAATGCAAGCGCAGCTTCGCAAGGCAGACCCTGTTTTGTCCCAGGACACGACCCCGCAGGCACCCACCTGTAGTAGCACATCTTGTACATCAGGCTGTTGAGCATGACGGCCGAGCCCTGGGCGTCGATGCGGAACTCGCCGGACGGCGTGTAGTAGTCCTTCTCGTGGATGTGCGCGCCGCGGTCCGTGGACCCGCCGATGCGCACCATCCAGAGGAACTTGGCGATGTCGTCGCTGGAGTAGCCGGTGAAGCCGCCGAAGATGACCAGCACGTAGTCGACGTCCAGCTCGCGCATGATGCCGTACGCGTGCTGCTCACTGCTGGCCATCGCCTGGCCCACGCGCGAAATGTGCGTGTTGTTCCACGTATTGTTGTCCACGATGATGGTTCGGTTCGCCATAGCCGTGATCTGTGGGTGCAGGGCCACGGCGCCTAAGTATCGGCCAGTTGTGACCGTTCTCAGTCACAGACTGTCGTACACGGACGTCCCGTGGAGCGCTTGCCCCGGTCCTCCTCAATCGCGTGTGCACGCTATATGATACTTGCGATAAAATACGGCAATTACTTTCCAAGTTTGACTCACTCAATCCGCAGCACTGGAGAAAAAGAAGACAACTCTTGCTGCAAAAATGAAATCTACAACGGTAAACACATGCCCCGCGAAAGCGTAGTGCGCGAAAAGGTGGGACACTCCAGCTCAAACGTCAAGAGCGGCTAATAGGCCGACCATCGTCAGGCCGGGAGCGTCAGCAGCGCGGCGCCACGCTCCCACCAGTTCCGGCAGCTGGCGGCCCGGACGGCCGGGGCGCTGCGGACCCACCTGGTACCCGTAGTCCCACCAGCTCATGATGCGCGCGTCCTCCGGCGTGTTCTGCCGTAGCCAGTAGTAGGCCTCCCGGAAGTCGTCGAAGATGATGCGCTCGCCGTCGTACTTGGCCGAGAGCACGATCGAGGGCGAGCTGTACGCCTCGGACGTGACCCAGGTGCAGTGGAAGCCGTAGAACACCAGCATGCCAGCCATCATGCACACGAACAGGTTGGCCACCTCGCCGCGGTAGAAGTAGTTGCCCTCGAACTTGGAGCGCTTTTTGTCGACGCCACCAGCGCCGGCCCGGTCGGTGGCCACCACCTCGCGCATGTAGACCGACAGCAGGCTGGAGACGGCGATGCCGGACACGATGCACATGACCGGCGCCAACACCAGCATCAAGCGCACCATCACGCCCGAGAAGTAGAGGCTGGTCGCCGCGTACAAGATGATGAAGACGCGGGCGTCGTCGAGGCGCGCGAAGCAGAAGTAGAGGCCGACCGGGAAGAGGAACATGAGCAGCTGGAAGTCGAAGTAGAAGGAGCTCCAGGCGGTCGGCTGGTGCTCCGAGACGGACGCAATGATCGGAATGTGGTTCTTGGCGTAGGACGGGTCCAGCAGGGAGTAGAAGCGGCCCGTCCACGGCGAGATCTTGTCCGTGGCCGCGAGCACGGCGGCGGCGGTCACCAGCAGGGCGGCGCACAGCGTCAGCAGGCTGCGCAGCAGCGTCTCGAACTGGTCCGCGCTCAGCTTCGAGCGCAGGTAGTTGACGAACGCCATCAGCTGGCACAGGCCGAACACACCAAAGGCGGCCATGTGCTCGGAGCTCTGCACCGGCTGGAAGCCGACGAACGAGATCTGCATGGAGAGGATGGTGCCCAGGCAGTACACGACCGAGTACGCCACGTAGACACGGTGCGAGAACCGGCCCATGATCATCAGCGTCAGCACGTGCAGCGGGATAATGTTGATGAGGAACACGTAGCCGCCCCAGGAAGACACCATGTAGAAGTAGGCGACGGCGCAGAGTGTGGCCCAGAAGACGGTGCCCGTCTTGACGGCGCGGATCCAGAGCAGGTAGGTGAGCAACATGCAGAAGATGGCGATGCCCTCGTTGTCGTAGGAGCCGGCCACCGAGCGGCTGATGTAGCCGGGCACGACGGCGACCATGGCGGCGGCCGCCAGTCCGGCGCCAGCGTCGTGCAGCTCCCGCGTCAGGTGATACGTCACCAGCGTGGTCAGGCTGGAGAAGAGCGGCGCCAGGAACACGCAGATGTGGCGCACCTCCACCGTGATGTGCAGGAAGTGCAGCACGTGGTACAGCACGGCCGACGTCACCATCAGGCCCGGGTAGATGGTGCCTGTCGACAGGCGCACCGGAGCAGGTAAGCGGCCCACGTGGCCTAGGACAAGCAATCCTCTGACAGACAATACATGTTTTGCGTTGGTACTCGGCTGAGTAAAAACATACTAAACCATCATGACGCGACATTCGGTGAAAGATGCTCTGTTGCGGAAGGTTACAGTGGGGTCGGAAGGCTACAGTCGGCTTGACAATGGTTATGCAGCACAACCAATACGATTGTGTGGGCAAATGTCAACTTGACATAGCTGCTGCAAGTCACTCGCGACAGTGGCGTCGCCAGAGGTAAATGGTATCAGGCTCGTTAATTAAATACGGACTCTTTTTTTACTGCCATCTTGCAACAAAATCACAGCATCGAAGGAACTTGGACTGGGCGAAGACAGTTGCATTGTGTGACGATCGGGTTTTGATCTATGTTGGCCTACTGATCCCCCAAAACAATTTTGTGCATTTGGTGAAAGTAATGAAAGCAAACGTTTGCAGGATGTGAAAAACCCATTGTTACGAAGTTCAAGAGGCCTTTCTAGCAAATGTTTTCTATGTCCTGTTCCCTGTCCTGCTATCACCTGTTGTATGACATAATAACAGACAATGACAAACAAACGATCAAAAATACAAGTAGTGTGTTTTCATTAATGGATGATTACCAAACTCTCAACAGAGTTTCATTGCTGTTTTGGCTAGTTTCAATTAGTTGAACTGGTTTCTAGACCTAGACGAATTTTGGGATGAATACATTTTAATGCCCCTAGATTGACTGACTGATTACTGGGGCACCAGGGTGCACCAACTTCGAAGATTGCTGACAGAGTAGTGAGCATCAATCAAGAACACTTTTGGAGCCAATAAATTCATGAAAAGTTGACCAAATGGGAATGTTACCAAACTGGGCTCAGCCAAACATGACTGACATTCTGATGGTAGGAAAAAAACTGCAATGGGAAAAAGCACCCAGCAACCCCTTGCTTTTGTCAGAAGATAAGTGATTGGCTCCAAGACTTTAGTAAGGCCATCAATCCAGGGAATCTGAGCCTGTGATTCTTGTACCAATGTAATGAGAGAATGATCATCACCTATCATCTTTTTAAGGTACAGCAGTGTAAACTGGTTGTTTATGAAGTCCTCTGAAGAAATTTTTTTTTATATCTTTCAAAAGACAACTACAGCATGATAGTGGTCCATGGCCCACTTAAACCCCATCAAACATCTGACAGTAATAGGCTGTTTGCAACTGAAATATCACAACCTGGGCCTAACAATGTATTGGAGATAATCCAGCCTGTACTAGCTGCTAGACCTACTATAGTCTTAAAACATCATCATCATGTTTCATTAAAAAGGGTAAATTCACTCATTACAAAAGCTTCATTTTTACAGGAATTTTTACACAATATTTTTAACCTATGGGGTGACTATGGAATGTAATGTAATGGAATAATCATATACCAAATGCACAGACAGTTTGCTACAACCATGTGTGTGATGGTCAAGCAGCAGAATTTAAGGGTATTGCATGGTGGCTACCATCCACCTTTTACATGAAGCATATGTTGCACCCACTGAAAGCCCAAAGCTGTATGCAATTTAGTTTTGAACTGACTGAAAGATAGCACTATCGCCATTTTCATAGTTCCCAGCCTTTAGGACAGCATTGCTTTTGACTATATATTTAACTAACTGTGACTGTTGGCAACACAATCTTGGAATGAATTTTTGAATAATTACTGTTGTTGCCAGCATGTGCTAATAATCATTCGCAAGTCCGACGGAACTTTGTATCACACTTCTTCCTATGCAGATTTTCATATGCAAATCTTTGCACACAAATGTTTGTAAGTGCAACACTTTGTATACATACACACATTTCTTTGTGTCACAAAACTTCACATCTTGTATATTTGGGGGGAGGGGTACTCAAAATTTCCCATTGTGTTAATGATCATATGAAAGACTTCACGCTGAATTTTCTCATCATGCCTTCAAACATAAGGTGACTGTTCTGATGATGCAAGGACACCTGATGGCCATCACAGGACCCAGCAGCTGAAAAGTTAAACAATTTATCTGCCATCTTCACAGCTGTGGGAGTAAGAACATTGACTGATCCTGATGGCCCCAGGTTCAAGTCCCAGCAACAATGAACTGGGACTTGAACTGTTTAGCCAAACTATTCATAGTGTAGTGTCAGTTGGCAACTGATCACAGAGGGTAAACTTGGCACCGGGAGGCCCTGTTGCAAGATTGTGCGGAACAAAAAAGATCCCTCAGAATTATCTGTTGAACTGGAATTGCATTACTGGGTGGTGGGTTCAGGGTACAGACAACAAACTCTGCTTAGCATTGAGGTGCTCTGAGCCAAAAACTGTTGATGGGAACCATTTGAGTAAAATTTCTAAAAAGGACAGTAAAAATAAGCTTATCTTAATCTTCCTGCAAAACAACATGGAAAGCTTAACTATGCATACAAAGAAATCTGAATACATAGATATTTGTACCACATGGGGGGTGGAGCACAGACATTTTTCCCCTCCCTGTTCCTCTGCCCATAGTCTGGTGTATCACTGTTGTGGAATCCAGCCTGTGTACACAAAAGGATCAAACTAAATGAACAGTAAAAAAGATAAGCCAGATACATAACTTGACACTCTAATTTAACCTAATCTAACCTAGCCTATTTAGATGTGCAACCTAACCTCTGCTGGACAAAGCCAATTCTGAACACACCCTTCATCTGCCTGCAGCTTTAGCATCCTACACCATGTATCCAGAGTGGGGATGTGCCTTGGCACATTATGCCCCATGAACATCTTTTAATCAGCCCCTGGCCTCCAGTATCATGTACCTATGTCACTGAATGTTATACAGTACACAGGGCATCCTTGCAGCAAGGCACTGTAAATAAGATGGCACTATGAGTTCCCACTGCATTTGTTTATGATGGAATATAACTCCATTTCCTTTGGAAATAATACTACCAGGGTAAAAAAAAAAAATTATTTTGTACAAAAATTTATGTGCCCTCCTGCATGATGTACAAGGCAAAATCAGTCTGTGAAAAGGTGCAAATGTGTTACATCACCACATAAAAATTGCTGACCATGCATTCAATATCCATTTTTGCAAGTTGTACCTACAAGCACAAAAATGTTATTAAAAAGAACAATGTAGCAGGAACTCACCACCAATGATTCTTCCCAGGGGATACCATGCACGATCATCAAACCAATTATGAAATTTATAGAAGCCTTCTTCAGCAAGATACTTCGTTGTTCTATAATTAAAGTACGGGTCAAACTCGTGGATCACGGCCTCGAAACGAAGAACCGAGAACAGGCGACTTGAAAAAGCAAGCACCGCAGCGATTGTAAGAATTGACATTTTCAGAAGGGTGTCTTGCTTAGCATGGGACAGCTTAAGGAAGCTTCTTTTGACGTATGTGACAGTCATTTTGCCGATGTCAAGAAGAAACACTCCGAAAAGACAGTCTCTCCCAGGGTTAACCCGGGCCACCACTTCTACGCGATGCCGGCAAATGCCCTGCCGGTAAGAACCGGCTCGCCGCGTTCCATGCAAAATGGTGCTCCGTTGCGCCACAATCGCAGCAATCACTAACAGACGCGTCCAAGTTTGGAAGCATTTGGCGTGTCACCATATTTTGTTAGGGAAATCACTTTGTGTATGATGAAAAATGCCTCTGACATTGGTCGTGGTACTTCTATGGTCAGTGACTATCGAGGGGTCGGCCAAAAAGGCACTATTCACGGAAATAGTTTAAAAAACACGCCTTCCATGACATACCCAGACTACGTTCAACTTCTCAAGAACGGGTACGCATCTCATCATTCCGTGTCTAAGGTTGAAATCGTTGTTCCCGTCTCACGAAGTAACAAACACACGCACACGCTTACACCTCACTGGTTTTGCCCATTTCCATCAGCAGGCTGTTATACCTGGCGTCTGGTATGGTTCTTGAGTTGCCCACTCTCCAGCGACGTCAGGGTGTTTAAATGATCCAGCAAAATTAAATGCTGCTTTCGCAATTTTATTCAACTCTGTCTCACACCAACTGAGCAAAACATCACCAAGCACTACATGTACTAGAGAAAGCGTTGGTGTCCTAAATGATGTCAGGTGCCGAGATCACAGCAAGGCGGGATGCAATGTACTCAACAGGTGGACGGAATTTTCTCCGCGACGTCCAACCACCAAACAGGACACACTGGCTACAAACTAACGCACATCCACAAGCAAAGCATTTGCTGGTCCTTGTATCGTCAGCGGACACTGGCTACAAACCGCTGCAGAAACGTAACGTCAGCAGACAATGGCTACAAACTGCAGCAGAAACACTAGGCCGACGGACCTCCAGCACACACGGGCTACAAACAGCAGCAGACACCAGGTCCGTGTAACACATCGGCAGACCCTAGCTAAGGACGGATGCTGGAACATCAGGCAGACATGTGCCGGGATCCCGATGGAATGCAGGTTATCCCGGTTTTGCGTCGGATTCTAAGCTAACCACGGTAAGTGTTGCGTCCCCTGGCCACCGCTTTGCTCCGGAGGGAGACAATCTTTCCGAAATGACGCAGTGACCCGCCAAGGCCAACGAAGGATTGTATAAAAAAAACGGAAATAACATGAATTCCATCGGGATCCAGGACATGTTTGATAACAGGCCCGTGCACTGTTACCAGGTCATGTGTCACAACATACTAACAGCTCTACTGGTGCTGCCCACGGTTCCTGATACACCGCAACAGCCGCGTGGATGGCAACGGACAGCCAGTTCAGCCCCAATCTAGCGTACAGGGGCCCAACAGGCCAAAGTCATGAACAGCGAAAACCGATTGTAAATCGATTACAGCAACACATTAAATGTGTATGGCCAACGATAAGCCTCGATGAAACATCGCAATTACTATTTTACGGCGTAACGACCACCAACATGGTCTCATAAAGCTACTGCACAGCGCATCCAATAAAGCCAGAGGCAGGATCTGTCAACAGAAGCTTCACTACCGCCGACGTTTGAACCATCTGAACGTCATAAGCACCCTCCAGTGACTAGTAATACAGAGGTCACAAGCAAATTACACTACATCAAACACTAAGCAATGAGATGCGCGGGACATTGCATTTGGACGATGCTGCAGTTAAATATCAACTGATGTTGCTGCTACGATGCGATAAAACTTTAGTTTTTTGGCGGGAGAGAGGAGGGGACAGAACTATAATGAGCAGACTAATAATGTATACACATAATACTCACATGAAGGAAACTCCTAGTCAGCCACCTCCGACGAGGTACAGACCACTACGGACACGAGCACGCGATTCTGAACATGGCTAGGTCAATGAGCGCATACACGTCCCGTGCGCTGTGGACGGATGGGCAGCCAGACCCGTCGACTGGCTCGACCTTGCTCTCTGGGTCAACAGTGGACTAGACTAGAAGACTGCATCAGAGGGCTGGACTAGGGCAATGAAGCTGGCACCGCAACACCGGCCGGGGCTCCGGCCCGACTTCAGGCGAGCACGTCGCAAACAAGCTCCGCAAACACGAGCGCAAAACTTCAAAACGCGGCGACAGCTAACACAACGGTGCAGATATCAGGTGCGTTTCCAGTCTTCGGTGAGAACGAACGCAACTCCGTACCGCAGTTCAGACAGTTCTCATCCCTAGTTTCTTGGTGCTGTTAAGATATGCACCTCCTTGTTGGTGGATATCCCCTCCGCAACAGTCTCGCCGATTGGCGTTTTGCCGTGCCCAACCTATTGTTGATTTGTTTCTCCATTTTCCCCGGGAAACGTGGGGTGGGCAGAGCACCAGTCGGAGCTGTCACTGAAGTAAACTGTTCTAATCTCCTCCACGTTCCAGGACATCCTCGTCCTGTTCCTTCTGCCATTCGGGAGCGTCATTATTTTCCTCCCGCTCTGCTGCGCCCACACTCCCAGGCGTGCTCTGTGGGGGCATGCCACTATCCCCGGTTGCCGTCTGTCGCTCTGAAGCTCCCCCATCCTCGGCTACCGCATTCTGCCCGATAGCTGCATCACGCTCGGCCACAGCCTGAGGGTCGGCGGGGCCATCTCCCGACGTTTTCTGTTCGACGCTTTCCTGGTCCCCAGTCGGCGGCCGCGGAGCGTCATCTCGGGCCGTGTTCTGTCCGGGAATTTCACGACCCCCGGGCGGAGACAGTTCAGCGTCGCCTGCCGCCGCCGCTGTCGCCGCCTGCTCGCCGGCTGGACGGTGGCCGTTGGTTTCGGGGCCGCTCTGAGAGCGGTGGGCGGCCCGCTCCAGGTTCCTCAGCCGCTCCGCCTCGGCCCAGTCCCACTCGGCCGTCCACTCGTTATCACGCCTCTCCGGCACCTGGAGGAGCACAGACGACAGCCGTCACACAACCGTCACATAACTGTCACACCAGGCCACAGCCGCCACAAAACAGACCACAATCGTCATATAGCCGTCACACAGCCGTCACAGGAGACTACAGCCGGCACAAAATAGACTGCAACCGTCATACAGCCGTCACACAGCCGTCATAGCAGACCACAGCCGCCACCAAACAGACCGCAGCCGCAAAACACACCATGTCCATCACACAAGCCACCACTGCAGACCATGGCCGTCACAAAACAGACTACAGCTGCCTCAGCGACAATTCTTTCCCGCGCCACGAGAGCGCCCCACTCTGTAGCGCCATGGCCCAGTACAGCCGACGCGCTGGATATCTGACCTCTGCGCCCGGCCTCACCTGTTGCTCCGACTCCTTGATCTCTACCTCCTTGCCCGGGTGCTGCATGGGGAAGCTGGGCGGGGTCGGGGCCGGGGGCGGGGCCGGCCGGGCGTCCGGCTGCTCAGGCGGCGGCTCCGCTTCCTCCTCCGCCTCGGGCGGCCACGGGCCGGTCTCGGGGCTCGGTTCGGACACGTGGCGCCGCCGCGGGACCACAGCGACTGCCACACAGACAAGCCGTGTCACTGCGGGCCGACGAAGGCACACCGAGGCCGGCAGGGACCGTCAGCCGGACCGGTGCACCCTCGGTCAGCTTCGCAGCACGACGGAAACCTGCAGCAGCTCCATACGGGCGTGACTCAGCGCGTGGCGGATATGCAAGTCCAATATCCGAGCAAAAAGACTTCCATTTTACCTGTCTGAAATGCAAAGCGGGCCCGAAAGACAATTTTCCATAGCATTTCCTTCCCAGGGACGTGTTAAAAAGTACATTCTCATGCGAACGAGGAATGGAACAGCTTCACCGAACACTATGACGATAATCGACATCCCCTGAATTAGAGCCGAGACGGTAGCGACTTCTGGAAAGGCCAGGCCCAGGCCACAGGGTCGCTCCACTTCCAGCTCAGCTCGGCCGGGAGCGCCAGCGGTCCGGCCAACTGACCCGTCTGTATCCCGCGGTCCGGCCGACTGACCCGTCTGTATCCCGCGGTCCGGCCGACTGACCAGTCTGTATCCCGCGGTACGGGCCGGCCGATGGCGCGACCGACTGACCAGTCTGTCCCCGCGGTCCGGCCGACTGACCCGTCTGTATCCCGCGGTACGGGCCGGCCGACGGCGCGACCGACTGACCAGTCTGTCCCCGCGGTCCGGCCCACTGACCCGTCTGTATTCCGCGGTCCGGCTCACTGACCCGTTTGTATCCAGGGGTACGGGCCGGCCGACGGCGCGACCGACTGACCAGTCTGTCCCCGCGGTCCGGCCGACTGACCCGTCTGTATCCCGCGGTACGGGCCGGCCGACGGCGCGACCGACTGACCAGTCTGTCCCCGCGGTCCAGCCCACTGACCCGTCTGCACAGAGCCGGTGGGGCCGGAGCGCCTCCTGCGCGGCGGCCCGGCCTCCTGGCGACGGTGCTCCAGCTCCCGCCGCCACACCTGCAGCATCAGTCGGCGGCGGCACGCCCGGACCGCGTTCCAGTGAGAGCGCTCCGCCTGCGGCATGGGTTGGGACTTCTAAGATAGTGTCAACTGACCCCGCAAAACCAGTCCTGACGGCCGTTTTAACACTATCTGGTGCAAACACGAGTGTTTATCGGCGCTACATGGAGTTTATAGGGGCTTTACGTGCAAGATAGCACACACGTCTCCAGCACCACTCAGGTGGTGACATATCTCAGGAAGTCGCAGGTCAACGGCTTCAGAAGACAGGTCCGGATACGTCCGTCTAAGCTCGGCCACCAGCGCTGCACTCAATCATACCGGGAGGTTACATGGCCACCATACATCTTTCAGGAAACGCTCTGACATCGTGCTCGCCGTCACGTTCTTGAAACAAAGGACCGGCGCGCCCCCGACGCACCGACCGCGCGGCGCTGGCGATGGCCGCAGTACGCGTACAGGTCGCAGGCTTATCTTTCATTATCGTTCATGCATGCACTACGAGAGGGTTTTAAAGAGGGCCAGGAATTTAAAGCCTGCTTCTGAGCAGAAGAGCATAACAAGATTTCGGCGCCTACACACGGTACGTAATACGGTAGCACTTCAAAATGTATTGAACGCCTCGCCTCCTGGACCATGTGATGATCAGTTCAGTGCAAAAGGTCCCACTACAAAGACGGGAGTTTCAGGCACGTCCTAAGACATCAGAGTGCTTACTCCCCCACTGCGCCGCCACATCGCTGCAAAATAATGAGATCCATGCATGCTACACAGCTATGGCACAACAGCGTGCCACCGTCCGCCGCCCGCCCTATCCGGCTCGGCAGGCGCGTAGTTGCGACAGTGGTCGCCCACCTTGAGGAGCTGGGCCGAGGGCAGCCACTCTCCAGCGACGGTCGGCGGCGGCCTCCGCCCGGCCAGGGCCAGCGCGTGCCGAGCGGCCGGCGGCGACAGTGGAGGCTCTTCGGCCGGCGACCGCGGGCCGGCCCGTCCCGTCATAACGGCACCACTGCAGAGAACGGCTAAATTAGACTAACCCCAGAACCCTTCCTCTTTTCACCACCAAGACCAGTCACGGCCACAGACTGACGGCACACACACTGGCGACCGGCAGAGAACGTCCCGTCAGAACGGTACCACCGCAGAGAAGGGTCCTGTCATGCCGGCCCCAGAACCCGCCTTCTTGCCGACACCAGAACCCCGTCAGTTAGAGTTATGCAAATGGAGACTGCGTCCGAGGAACTGGGAGTTCAAACGTCACAGGCAACCATGATCTTGGCTCAGATCACTGAGTAGTTAAAAAACATTACAAAAAATACCGATTCGCGGTGCAATTGCAATGCCAAACGCAACAGCACTTCCGGAGAAATGACATCAACGACGCAGGCTAACGACCTGTGGAGCGCAATTAAAAATTCTCAAAGCAACGTGCCTTCTTGCGAAAACAAAATGGCTGTGCCAAGCGGTTGCCAAGTTCCAAAGCATATACATGGAAAAGCGTTACGGCCATACAGGGCCAGGCCGGTCACTCGATTTCGACTTTTACAGTCGAAGTAAGACCCACTTGGCCTATGGCTTCGCTTATCATTCTTTTGAATATTCTGCGAAGCAGAGCTCCACAACGCAGTGAATTTGGCAACTGGCGCGGGGCTGCGTGATAAACCAACTCAACGTCAAGGCTTCGGCTCGGTCCGGGCAGCCCGCCGGGTCCTCACCATGCCAACGCACTCTGGGGCGCCGAGACCGGGTCACCGGCAGCCTTCAAATGATTCTGCAACCCTCCGTACACCACTGTAACACTGCCCGCTATCAGACAGCATATGGTGCACACAGAGGTGAACTGGGGTTATTGCCAATCACAGTTTACAACACCACCAAACAATGATTTTATTAAGTAGGCCAGGCTCACCAAATACATGATCAGAGAGGTCCAATCACTTTGGTCACAAGGAAGAACAAACATTACAACAAAGGCTCACAGATGTGGAAGCTCATCAAGTGATCAAATCAAACAAGAAAAAAAACAATTAAAACAATAAGCAATGGCCAACATGAAAAGTTTTTTTTTAGTTACCATCCAACATTCGGGCCTTAAACATGATTTCAGCACAGGTCATTCACCCACATTTCCACAGTGCTCATGACAATGGTTAAAGGGCTAATGTTACTGACAATCCAGTCAAAATCTTCAAATGGAAAGATTAAATGGGTTCACTTTGGATTACAATGGTACAAATTATATCAGGTAGCAGAATACACCATTATCAGACTAGCCTTGCATTTCTGCTTCTCTGCTGATTCTGGTGCGGCAGCTGCCGACGTTCACCGCTTCCCCATACAGGGAATGTGCAACACAGCTGAGCGGCCGTGGATCGGAGCGGTACAGCAGGTGAAACACGCGGTCCTCACTCTGAAGCTGGGGATGGAATATCAGTGTGGTGAAACACACAGCCTCCACCCTAACCCTGTTCTCACTTAAACTGGTGACTCATTCCCTTGCATTGCCTGGAAAGAGAGGTGCTGAGGTAGAGGTAGATGCCACTCTCAGGAGCTTTTGTAAAAAGTGAGGAAATGGTTTGAGTCTGATACTTCACATTTACAGTATTTCACACCAGAATTTTTCCCTCCTTTAAAGTATTACTCCATTTCAGTTATGCTATGTTATGTTATGGTGTGCTGTGATGTATAGAAATATATATAACACATTTATATATATATATATATACATATATATATACATATATAAATCATGTTATAGCATGATTTACATTCACTTGGACAACATTCTCAGTTAACTAGTTGCCAGTCTCTTATGCAGTACACCAGATTTCTTGTTGAGATTGCCCAAAGACAAAAGATGTGTGAAATATTTTGCAAACCAGCTTCTTCTTTTGCACATTTTCCCCATCCATCCATTTTTCCTTACCTTTTCTCCTCCAAGGAATTCTAGACAAACATGTCTTGGATGCACCTTTGCTTCTATGGATGCATCCAATTTGAATGTGAATCACTGTGCCTGTACACACCTTGGCTGCCTGTAGACAACTGGTGTAGGCTGCTGAGGCAGCAGCCCTCTCTGCCATGCACTGTATGGTGTTGAGTAGTTTTTCATTGCGTTTCTTCCTCCACATATTGTCCTCACTGAGGAGGGTACAGGATTTCATGGCAGCAAAACACTTAAGATATGGTGTGAAATGTAATGACAATGTTAGAATGGCAAAACAACAAAACTTCTCATACAATTTTATCAGCTCACAGGAAGCAGCAATGAACAAGAGAGAAAAGTGGCATACCTGAGGGGAAATACCCTACCCATTCTTCATGCACTGTAAGATCTGACACAGATAGGCATCTTTTTTGGCTTTCACTACCACAGAAACTGTAAAATCCTGTGCATGTATTGAACAGTGGAATGCCAAATGCTGTTAGTAACTTAATCTAACCCTAAACTTCATTAATCTTAGAAGATTTAAATCTATGCCTGCTTCAATAAACTGTTAATGATTTTGGTTCATGGCTTTTAAAAATGTGAGTTGATTCAATTCTGGTCCAAATTCTTATAAATAGCAAGTTTGTGATTCAATTCTGGCCTGGATTCACTGAGCTTTCCAGGAAAATTAACTTCTGTCACAGTTCATAGCAAGTGTGAAATTACTGGTTATTACTGTGAAAGTACTGGTTCAATCCAAAATCAATTTAATAATTTCAAATCACACACAAGCCTTGTCCTTAAGACTAACCTACTTGTGTTTCATGTAATCGCAGAAACAACAAATTATGCCAACCAGTCACATCACAAAAATGGGCAACCATAAGTCAACCATCCTTGCAAAAAGCACAGAATTTAAGTGATGAAAACTGCACCCAGTGTTGGAAAAATGGTCATTTTCTAGTGTCATGGAGCACCAAAAAATTTATACTCCAAGAAAAGTTTTGCACTCCAAAATGGCCATTTGCCCCCCCCCCCCACAAACATCAGTATTCCTACTCAACCAAAGTTTGAAGATGCCCAGCATGCTGTTTTCCCAGTTGATGGTTTACCACTTAGCTGCTAAAGTACACTCTGAACCCAAGGCCAACCGCCTTCCACCCTCCCCGTTAATGACTCTGCTGACCTACCATGTGGACCCAGGAAACTGGTTTGCTCCCTCCCAAATGGAGCCACTGGATCTGCCCCTGCTGGCCACATATGCTTGCAAAGCACCTAGCACCTAGTAAGTATGTTTCTCACATAAATGCATGACATTTGATACTCCAAGAGAATTTGTGCTCTGGCACCAGGAAGACAAACCAGGTTTCCAACACTGATAGAACCTCATCACACATCAGGTCTGAGATCTTGCCACCAATGCCATGACCAAAATCAAAATAAATCACCATATAGTGTAAACCACTTTCTCATGAACACTATGATCACTCCTCTGACCAATCTGAATCAAGAGTAGGAGGCTGTAAGAGTGATGAAGCTATACCATCATGCTTACTAACCTGTGAAATGATGCTTCATTTCTTAAGGAATACATTTTAATATGGTAGGTCAGTACCTATAAGCTAAGTGAAAAACAACAGAGCGCAACGAGGCAATCCTTTAGAAGCGCACGCCATAAACCAAGCACACTGGATGACACATATACGGCGCGCGTGGCAAAAGGAGACGTCAGCTGTTGCGAGAAACAACAACATTATGCAGTGGAGCTCCAGGTCGTAGATCACCTACTATTCGCTCTTGTTTTACACAGTAGGTTAGGTTAGGTTAGGTTAGGTAAGGTAAGGTTAGGTTAGGTAAGGTTAGGTTAGGTTAGGTTAGGTTAGGTTAGCGAATAGTAGGTGATCCACGACCTGGAGCTCCAGTGCATAATGTTGTTGTTTCTCGCAACAGCTGACGTCTCCTTTTGCCACGCGCGCCGTATATGTGTCATCCAGTGTGCTTGGTTTATGGCGCACGCTTCTAAAGGATTACCTCCAGGCAATATTTCCTACGCCGGCACAAACGACTTGAATGTGATTCCTTGTTCTACGGCCTTGATCGTGCGTGAATGAAGACCCGATCAACTCCGTGCCCCGTGTGACCATGGAGGGTGGTAAATAAACCTGGATAAGGATACATAATGCACTGCGAGACATATGAGCATAATGTGGGCTGTACCTATCGTCGATATAAAACCTGCTACCGACTCTGCGTGACAGCTCAGCTGTCACGCAGACCATGATCATATGTAACGGAAGACAGCCCACATTCAGCCCAGATTCGGCCCAGCCCAGATTCGGTAGGGAATTCCCTTTACGGGCAGATAACTCCCACAGAACTTAAGAAACCTGGTTTTGCCACACATCAAATGAAAGCACTCGTTAACCCAAACACAACTGTGCAAAGAAAAATCACCTACCTTGTCTATGGGGAAAGTTATAGACGATCGAAAAAATCATGTCAATGGGGCGGCCCCTACGATTTTCTCCAAAATTGACACCTTAAACCACAGACACAAGCCCATCAATCTGGCTGAAGAAACCCTATGGGCCATTGAAATCTAAGGGGTCAAAACCCCCTGGGAAAATTACACACGAGTTTTACAGCTTAAACAGCGCCACGCATAGGCCGAATGACACATCAAATGAAAGCACTCGTTAACCCAAACACAACTGTGCAAAGAAAAATCACCTACCTTGTCTATGGGGAAAGTTATAGACGATCGAAAAAATCATGTCAATGGGGCGGCCCCTACGATTTTCTCCAAAATTGACACCTTAAACCACAGACACAAGCCCATCAATCTGGCTGAAGAAACCCTATGGGCCATTGAAATCTAAGGGGTCAAAACCCCCTAGGAAAACTAAAAACGCGTTTTACAGCTTAAACAACGCCACGAATAGGCCGAATGACACATCAAATAAAAGCACTCGTTAACCCAAACACAACTGTGCAAAGAAAAATCACCTACCTTGTCTATGGGGAAAGTTATGGACGATCGAAAAAATCATGGCTATGGGGCGGCCCCTACGATTTTCTCCAAAATTGACACCTTAAACCATCGACACAAGCCCATCAATTTGGCTGAAGAAACCCTATGGGCCATTGAAATCTAAGGGGTCAAAACCCCCTAGGGAAACTAAAAACGCGTTTTACAGCTTAAACAACGCCACGAATGGGCCGAATGACACATCAAATGAAAGCACTCGTTAACCCAAACACAAATGTGCAAAGAAAAATCACCTACCTTGTCTATGGGGAAAGTTATGGACGATCGAAAAAATCATGGCTATGGGGCGGCCCCTACGATTTTCTCCAAAATTGACACCTTAAACCACAGACACAAGCCCATCAATCTGGCTGAAGAAACCCTATGTGCCATTGAAATCTAAGGGGTCAAAACCCCCTAGGAAAACTAAAAACGCGTTTTACAGCTTAAACAACGCCACGAATAGGCCGAATGACACATCAAATAAAAGCACTCGTTAACCCAAACACAACTGTGCAAAGAAAAATCACCTACCTTGTCTATGGGGAAAGTTATGGACGATCGAAAAAATCATGTCAATGGGGCGGCCCCTACGATTTTCTCCAAAATTGACACCTTAAACCACAGACACAAGCCCATCAATCTGGCTGAAGAAACCCTATGGACCAAGTGGGGGCCGAATTCGCCCCCCCCCCCCTCCCTGCCGGGAATCGACCATACCGTCTAGCCCTCCGGGAATAGGGTTAAACAACAGCACGCATAGGCCGAATGACACATCCGGGCCTGGCCGAGGTGGTGCTTGGCCTGCAGACGGGCCCGGCCGAGCCATAGCTGGCCATTGTTGAACCTGCTAACAGAGCTCTCAACGCGCGAGGCCACCGACGCCGTCCTGGGCCTAGCCGAGGTGGTGCGCGGCCTGCAGACGGGCCCGGCCGAGCCATAGCTGATCGGGACAGGGAACCAGCGACATGGGCTATAGACCTAAGAAATGGAGACCGGTGTTGGTATCACATGCGGAGACAGGGGAGCTGGGATAACGGCCTTGGACAGAGAACCGCGACAGGGGACCAGGGAACAAAACTGCGGCCATTTAGATGTGTCCCCACTGCAGCGTCGCGCGCAGTCGGCGTATTTGCTGGTCCGTTGCTCAACCTGTTAACAGAGCTCTCGGTAAAAATATAAATTTCATGAACAAATAGAAAACTCATGAGATACGTCATGTCCATACCTGGTCAGGACAGGGAACCAGCAACAGGGGCTGCAGCGATGCCGCGACAGCGCCGAGGTCTGGGTGATGTCAGAAGAGTGAGAGTGCCGGCGGACTCCCATCCAGTGGTGAATGGCAATTGTCATTTGTTCTCTGTATCTTTAAAATGCATTGGACAATGGTTGTCATCTTGAGGACACAATGTCCCTCCCCCCATCCGACGGCTAACACAGAATTCAGAAGTCAGTCCTTGGCTGGACCGGAGGTTACTCCAGTGACGTCCTTGGCGACACTAGAGGTAACGTCCTTGGCTGGACGTTTCCGTCATTTCGCCGCGTGACCTTCAGTCCCTCGCTCTGATTGGCTGGTCGCTTCCGCCATTTTAAATCCTTCTGCTGGCAACCGGAAGACGATCCTTCTGCTGGCAACCGGAAGACGCTGTTTCGTCAGTTTACAATGCCCCCCGCCATCCGACGGCCAAAACAGAATTCGCCGTGTGACCTTCAGTCTCGCGCCACCCCCGCCATCTGACCGACGGCCAAAACAGAATTCGCCGTGTGACCTTCAGTCCCTCGCTCTGATTGGCTGGACCCTCCCGCCATTTCAAATTCTGCTGGCAACCGGAAGACGTTGCTTGGTCACTTGAGTGTCTGAGCCACCTTGTGGGGACACGCAGCCGCAGCTCGCAGTGCAAGCAGCGATGCCGCGACAGCGCCGAGGTGTGTGTCTTGTGAGGAGAGTGGGAGTGCCGACGGAGTTCCCTCCAGTGGTGAGTGGCAATTGGCATTTGTTCCATCCGACAGCTAAAACAGATTTCGCCGCGTGACTTCGTCCATCAGTTTGATCCATTAACAGATCGTGGTGTGGCGGCCTGTTGCGCGCATCGTAGTACCACCCCGGCGTATTAATATATGGCTCGATGCACAACTGCGTGTGCATCGAGGGTCACTCTGGGGACGGCGTTCCGCACTTCCAAAAATGAGCATTCATGGCTATAAGTGTGCGATAACAACACTTAAACAATGGTGTCGGTAACGCACTAAAAGTGTTTGAACTTCCGTGGTGGCTGAAATCGTAAAACCGGCGGTGACGGTGAAGGCATAGTGACAACAGAGCACTGACAACGGTGGTGACGGTGACACTGCTTTGGCAATGTCGTCAGCAGTGACAGCACTACTCAGTCGTTATGGATGGCTCTGCCTCTTCCTAGTTGCTTGATTAACAGATGTCTGATTGCCCTTCTGCTTGCAACGTGCAACGGGCGACCGTAGCTCCCACACATAGGCTGTTAAATCGGGCGACGTCTCTGTTTTCATGCCTTGAATGTCCTTAACCATGTCTCGGCACAATCGCAATGTGCACAACACAAAGCGCACAATGTGCGCTTCTGTGACACCAATTTGCTCACCTTTCCCAGGCAATCCTAAATGTTCGATCTGCTGCTGTAACCTACAACCCGAATAACCTTGCGTTTTGGAAGCTTGCTCTCGAGAGACTACGCACAACCAACAGTCGACAAAGGCTAGCAAAAAATAAACTTGCAAAACATTTCTGCAACCTCTTCAAGAGAAACCTTGTTTTTCGTCGGAGGATTAGCTGTGCAATTCAGCCAAAGGCTCAAGAAGCATCACATGCTGCTCAAATAGCACCAACCTCACTCTCTCGTGGCGAGGACTCGCCGTCACCGCCCCCAGGCGACGAGTCGCCGCTACCCGCCCCTGGCGATGAGTCTCCGCCATGCGCTCCTGAGGAGCAGTCGCCGCCTCGCGCTTCTGGCGAGGAGGCGCCCACGCCCGCTCCTGGCGATGAGTCGCCGTCACACGCCCGTGGCATAGCGTCGTCGTCACGCGCTCCTGGTATGGAGTCGCCGTCGAGCGCCACTGGCGTAGAGTCATTGTCACGCGCTCCTTGCGAAGAGTCACCGTCACGCGCTCCTGGCATAGAGTCGCCGTCATGCGTCCCTGGCGTGGAGTCACCGTCACGCGCTCCTGTCGAGGAGCCAACGTCACGCGCTCCTGGCAGGGAGTCACCGTCACGCACTCCTGGCGAGGAGTCGCCGTCACGCTCTCCTGGTGCCGAGAAGTCACGAGCGCCATCCTACAGGGAGTACATCCTTCGCGTGTCGGCTAGTCAATGGACCCGAATGACGGATGGTGAACAGAATCCTAGCAACCTCGCCTCAGGCTGGACGAACATCCTATACAAGGCGTACGCGTCGTCCACGAAACGGCCCTGTGTACTGTGCTTTAAGCGTGGGTACCTGAAAAAGCCAGCTTCCAGGAAGGTGACTGGACCATTTTTTTCGGCATCGGCCTCGTGCAAGTTCCCTTCCTGTCCGAAGACGGTAAGCATCACATTCCAAGACAAGATGAAGTCAGGCGATGTGATGCTTCTGGTGCAAGAGAACGGATCAGCTCGTCATACGGGAGGAAGCTTCAGCCGGCGCTTGACCGGCGACGAGCGGGTTTCGACGGCAAGGCAGGTGATGGCGACCGGGCCTTACCGCTGTCGCACGAAGTCTCTGGCGGCGGCTTCAGAGACGGCTCTGAGGCATGGTAACGTCTCGTCCGTGCCAACAAACGAGGTGCTGAGGAAAGCGGCGGCGGAGGCGCGAGCCCGTGAACGGTACTCCGTGAAGCCGTTAGAAGACCTTAACATCATGAAGAAGGTGTCAGCACTCATGGACATCCACAGCACGACTATCAAAGGCTATGTCCACCATCTGGCCGACTCGCCGCTCATGGTGCATGTGTACGGGGAGGACACACTGAAAAAGTACGCCAAAGACAGGTGTTCGATTCATATCGACGCGACTGGATCAGTTAGTCACCAGGTAGGCAACACCAGGGCCTACCTGTACTCCGTGCTAGCGTCGCCTTCAAAGGGCACTGCTTACCCGGTCGCCCACATGCTAGCTGAGAGGCACACCGCGCCAAGCGTGACATTTTTTCTGCTGCAGCTGGCCCTCGATTTCCGACAGTGTGCTGGAGGATCCCGACAGCTGCTGCCACCCAGGGTTGTAACAGACCTGTCGTGGGCCCTGCTCCACGCAATCAGTGTGGCTCTCGCCGGCAAAACCTTTCCGGCCTACATAGACGAAGCGTGGGTAGCAGCACTAAGGGGTGTAGTGCTGGTTACCACGATCTCGTTGTGCAGCTGCCACGTAGCGCATAGCGTGGCACAGGCCGCAGTGAACCACCTCGGTAAGCGCAAGGTCGCGGAGAGACGGGCTGTCATGTACCTGTTTGGACGCATGCAGGGAGCAAAGAGCGTTCCAGAGCTGGACTCAGCCTTTCGCGACATGTGCCGCCTCCTCCTCTCTAAGGCAAAGCCACATCTGGATCGAAAGCAGGACGACGAGACGCTCCAGGACACGGACCCAGAACCCACCGAAGTGGATGAGAGGTGGCGATCCTACAAGGAGAGCACGGTACCAGGTCGCCATTTCACTGCTCTTCGGCGGATTGTTGAGGCCGAGCTCCACGGCGCTGGCGACGGTGACATCACCAACACGTGCTACTGTCCGAACCTGCTCAGCCACCTGCGCAGTATCATCATGCCTCTTGCTCCGCTGTGGGCGTCGCTTTCACAAGGAAACGCAAGCAACGCTTGCGTTGAGAGCTGGTTTCGCACCCTAAAGAACAGCCTCATGGTAAAGAAACGTAAGCTCGCTCCAGGCGCCTTGGTTGAGCTCTTGATCAGTCACCTCACCGCTCAAAGGAAACAGGACCTGATCCCGACCAACCCTCCACGGCGGAAAAGGACACCGGCACCGGACTTCGCCGATGCAGAAGAGAGCTGGCGAAAGAAGCGCGCCAGGCGTGGCTTTTCGTACAGGCTCGGCCGGGCCCGTCTGCAGGCCAAGCACCACCTCGGCCAGGCCCGGATGTGTCATTCGGCCTATGCGTGCTGTTGTTTAACCCTATTCCCGGAGGGCTAGACGGTATGGTCGATTCCCGGCAGGGGGGGGGACGGATTCGGCCCCCACTTGGTCCATAGGGTTTCTTCAGCCAGATTGATGGGCTTGTGTCTGTGGTTTAAGGTGTCAATTTTGGAGAAAATCGTAGGGGCCGCCCCATTGACATGATTTTTTCGATCGTCCATAACTTTCCCCATAGACAAGGTAGGTGATTTTTCTTTGCACAGTTGTGTTTGGGTTAACGAGTGCTTTTATTTGATGTGTCATTCGGCCTATTCGTGGCGTTGTTTAAGCTGTAAAACGCGTTTTTAGTTTTCCTAGGGGGTTTTGACCCCTTAGATTTCAATGGCACATAGGGTTTCTTCAGCCAGATTGATGGGCTTGTGTCTGTGGTTTAAGGTGTCAATTTTGGAGAAAATCGTAGGGGCCGCCCCATTGACATGATTTTTTCGATCGTCTATAACTTTCCCCATAGACAAGGTAGGTGATTTTTCTTTGCACAGTTGTGTTTGGGTTAACGAGTGCTTTCATTTGATGTGTCATTCGGCCTATGCGTGGCGCTGTTTAAGCTGTAAAACTCGTGTTTAATTTTCCCAGGGGGGTTTTGACCCCTTAGATTTCAATGGCCCATAGGGTTTCTTCAGCCAGATTGATGGGCTTGTGTCTGTGGTTTAAGGTGTCAATTTTGGAGAAAATCGTAGGGGCCGCCCCATTGACATGATTTTTTCGATCTTCTATAACTTTCCCCATAGACAAGGTAGGTGATTTTTCTTTGCACAGTTGTGTTTGGGTTAACGAGTGCTTTCATTTGATGTGTCATTCGGCCTATGCGTGGCGCTGTTTAAGCTGTAAAACTCGTGTTTAATTTTCCCAGGGGGTTTTGACCCCTTAGATTTCAATGGCCCATAGGGTTTCTTCAGCCAGATTGATGGGCTTGTGTCTGTGGTTTAAGGTGTCAATTTTGGAGAAAATCGTAGGGGCCGCCCCATTGACATGATTTTTCCGATCGTCTATAACTTTCCCCATAGACAAGGTAGGTGATTTTTCTTTGCACAGTTGTGTTTGGGTTAACGAGTGCTTTCATTTGATGTGTCATTCGGCCTATGCGTGGCGCTGTTTAAGCTGTAAAACTCGTGTTTAATTTTCCCAGGGGGTTTTGACCCCTTAGATTTCAATGGCCCATAGGGTTTCTTCAGCCAGATTGATGGGCTTGTGTCTGTGGTTTAAGGTGTCAATTTTGGAGAAAATCGTAGGGGCCGCCCCATTGACATGATTTTTTCGATCGTCTATAACTTTCCCCATAGACAAGGTAGGTGATTTTTCTTTGCACAGTTGTGTTTGGGTTAACGAGTGCTTTCATTTGATGTGTGGCAAAGCCAGGTTTCTCAAGTTCTGTGGGAGTTATCGGCCCGTAAAGGGAATTCCCTACCGAATCTGGGCTGGGCCGAATCTGGGCTGAATGTGGGCTGTCTTCCGTTACATCATGATCATCATGATCATGGGCTCAAAAGACGGAGGTCGTAGACCGTGGAGCATAGACGCAGCCAAAGGGAGCCCGGCCCCCTTAGGCCCGCATCTGTTTGTGAATACCATTCCACAGGGTCTTCCCGGCAGGCAGTTTTTGTATGATTTCAGTTCACACTGAGCTCCGCCCCCCTCCCCTTGAGAAAATCCTGGCTGCGTCCCTGCCGTGGAGAGGTTAAGAGGGAGCGCTCCTTTCCTTTTTTAGTACAGTTTACGACCAGTTGGGCCGTAATGAGAATAGTTCTTAGCGTAGAAACAATATATTTCACAAATCCTGGATCCAAATGCATCAAACGGTATGTATCCACAATATCTAATACGGATTAATGTTGCAGGATAGCAAAACATTCACTTGCAAAATAAATGATATGTAACATTCTGAAGTGTAATTCAAGCTTATGATGGGAAACGAGCAGGCGTCAAGGTATTTCCCACGAACGATATCGACGAGACATGCCCAAGCTAGCCCAGGGGCCCATATAGGGCCCAAAGCAGACTATAATAGGAGATATGGTCGCCAAGCGATTTGTTTACACCCTGCGCAAGCCGCTGTGTGACGTCACTGGGAGTGACCCCGTCGACGCCATGAACATTGAACAAGCAGCCCAGATGTCGGCCGCCGGACGCTTTTGCTTAACCTTCAGCCCGATTTTAACGGACGCAGTATGATGCGGTATGCCATGTTTTCATGAAAGCTAAGTAATAATCCATAAGAAAGGTACATGTATTGTGAATGTCGTGTCACTGGCTTGGTTGGTTAAGCATCTGTTGCCGCTACCCACCCTGGCTAGGTGAGTTCGAATCGTCTCGGTCCTCACTTTTCGTCCCGGAAGTCACTTAAACCTTTAAGTGAACCAAAGAAGGAGATAGGAGAGCAGGAACGATCGTGCGGGTCATGTCCGCACGGTAAACTTTCACCTCCGAATTATGCAGTCAGGCTGGAATTCCACGAGCCGGTGCATGGCAGTCTGTACAAGCACTGCTCAGCACGGGCTTTGGCTTTAAAGCACCCCGTTTGGATCAATTTTTAAATAATGATAATAAATAGACGGGAAGCATAGTGATTTATTTCAACATTTCTCAATACGGTCATGACGTCTATCCGAGTGGAGCGGCAGGCCGGGACACTTCTCGGAGCACCGCGGCAGACCGGGACATCTCCCAAAGCTGGGCTCTCTCGAGACCGTATTCGGTTCCTCCTGACAAGCGCACATGTCAGGTGGGGCGGTACAACCACCGCCCAAGGCTAGACACGGCCAACCGGTCGGCCGCGGAGGCCCGTCGCCCGTCAGCGGGCCGCAGGCGCTGGCGTCCGAGCCAAGCGCATAGCATAGCACGGCTACATAGCACCTCTCCCTACGACGTGGAGGAAACCAACTCCTCCACGTCTTAGGAAACGTGCTCCCGACTATACACACCAATGCAGGCAGAACAAAGCAACAGCCAATAACAATGCACCCACCCCTACGAAACCGATCATCACTGCTCGACTCATAACACTCTACTTCTCTGCTGCCGTACCTTTTACACGAGCATACACTGGCTCGGACCAGTTAAACGAGAGTTTCTGCGGCCGCTGGCGTCCTCGCAGCCCGAGTCCAGTCCGCAGCCCGCCTCGCGGGCAGCACTGCCGGAGCTCTAGCGCCCATGCGGCCGCTGCCACAGGCTACGCCGTTAACGCGAACGCCGCTGCAGCCGCCATATCCAACGCCGTCAGGGCCATCGTCGCAGCTGCTATTGGCCTTAATGCCGCCGTCGCCGCCGTGGCGTCCATCGGAGTTGAGGCAGCTGCCGACGCCGTTGTCTCAGTCTCTGCCGTCACCTTACGAGACCGTCACGAGCGGTCGCAGGCGCCGGAGATACCGGCTGTTGCGCCAGTATATGTGCCCGCTTGGCATACGTACCAGGTAATTTCGTCGCCAGCCAACGCCCATGACGGTCCCCGACCGTTCCCACAGACCCGCCCTGGGGTCCTGCATGAGGTCGTGCTGGCCGGTGCTGAGCGGCCGTAGCGGGCGGGCGCACGTGTAGTTACAAATGTAGTCACATGCGCCCGAGACGAGATACATGTGGTTACGTGTACAAACCTACACGTTATTAACCCTATTCCCGGAGGGCTAGACGGTATGGCCGATTCCCAGCAGGGGGGGGCGGATTCGGCCCCCCCCTGAGATCTCGAGAACTACTTATCCGATTTCATCGCAACAAACGGCAATCGATTTGCCGTGACGTGAACTACATTTTGATAAAAACAAATTTTCAAAATTTTGAAATTTGTGGATATAGGGGGGCAAAAATGTCAAAATGGGGGGTACTTTTTGACTTCTTATAACTCCGTTGTTTATGGACCGATTTCGATGAAACTGGCATCAATCGAGAGATTATGGATAGGGCTTTTACCATGGGTATGCAAATTTGAAATTTTGAGAAAATTCATGGGCGTTCACAGGGTTCCAAAAATAGGGGGATTAGTCTTCTAATAACGGAATGAACAAAAGAGGCCAAAACACTTTTTTAGCTTCTGCTAGTCATGTTATGCTAAAGAAGTACAAATCGCATTACAATGTTTGTATAATGTTAGCATAGGCGGTGCTAGGGACATAAAAAAGGGGGAACTGTCATGGTCACACGTTCTTCAGATCAACTTGTGACCTTTGACCTTAAATGACCTCCAGTGACCTTGGGGTCACTTGGAATGATGTCGTGTGCATTCAATATTATCTGTAAACGTTTTTAATCGATTAAATTTACTCTATTCCAAAAAATTCATTTTTTGGCTTTTGCGATATAGGGTACGTGCACTGACATTTTAGGTCATAGCTCCGTGACCCGACCTGATATCAAGCTGAAACTTGGTACACAAGTAGAAGGCACCCTTCTACGTCATATATATTCTGGGTTTGGCATTTGAAAAAACGGCGCCGAAATTATTGCGAAAAAACCAATTTTGAATTTTGACCTTGACCTGACCTTGTAAAGTGACCTCAGATAAACAAAATTACATATGCACATTGCCCAACTATTTAGCTATATATTCATATAAAGTTTTAAGTTCTATCTTAAAAACTCTGTTTTTGGCAGACATTTTCCTTTTACCCTCAACATGGCCAAAAATGACCTGAGGTGCCCCCCAAAAACGTTGCCTGGCTCCGCCCCTGAGCAAAATAGAATTTCGAAATTTTGTCACGGCGCGTAGAAGGAATAGCTAGGAAAAGTCACCAAGTTTCGTGAAGCTGCGTTAAAAAGCCTGGAATTGGCAAGCAAAAAACCCGAGGGGGGGGGGCGGATTCCGCCCCCCCTGCCGGGAATAGGGTTAACCCGTCCCCGACTGGGGGGGGGCAGTTGACTGCCCCCCTGAGGTTTTTCTGAGATTGTGAGAGAACCAACAAACAGAGAGTCATGAAACTTTGTGTACCTTTCGCTCCATCAATTTTACGTCTCGTGTCAAAATTTTGACCTCAGGTCAGATCAAGTGCCTGATCTAGGTCAGGTCAAACAGACCTATGTCGAAAAAAGTTTAGCGCCCTCTAACTTTTTCGCAAAACAACATATCTCAATAATACTTTCAGGGATTAGTGAACGTGATAGATGCAACAAATCTGCTATCTCAGATTTTTCGGAATTTTTCGGGTCATTGACCTAAGATCAAGCCCATTTTTAAGACATATCGCCGTTTTTTCGGAAATTGACGGAATATTCCATAACATTTTTAGTGTGGAGTGAAGCAGACATCTAGTTACCGTCATTGGGCAGAGTATCAGTGACCTTCAGCCATTGACCTGAGGTCAGGTCACGAATAACTGTAGTGGGCCAAAATGTACCACCGTCAAAATCGACGATGAACTACTCAGAATGGGTAGAAAATGACAGAACTAGCTTGCACAGACGTAAGTAATACCAGGAACCTCAAAAAGTTTGAAAAAGTGGCATATTTTGGAAATAAACAGGCTCTCGCGAATAAAGCTCCGCCAACTTTGTAGATTGGCAACTAATCAGTTTTCCCAAAATTTAAGCATGAGAAACCATCACAAGAACCACAAAGATCAATAAAATTGACACAGATTGTCCTTTTTCGCGAAAATAAAGGAACGCCAAAATTAGTTCCCGTCAATTTGGTACTGCATACGGCAGCGGCGCACACTGACGGCCGACCGGGAGAATTACGGTGTCTTTAACTCAACGTTTCGGCGTATATATTGAACAAATCTGGGGAAATTAGACGTGTATCGGCATCCGCGGACATTTACTTGTGCGCTGGTGCATTTACCTATGCGTTATTAGTCACAGACCTTGAGATTCAGGCCATTTCTCGGTCTCATGCAGTCGGCTATGAGGAAACATATATAGGGCGTAAATTGGCTTACATATTATCTAAAACTAAAAATGAGACCAGTTTCGAGCTCTTCTCGTCACAGGCTTTCCAACGGTATGCTTATTTTTATCGTGCGACCAACCGTTCGTGAGTTAGAGGGGGGGGGGCAGTCAGCTGCCCCCCAGTCGTAGATGTTCGGGACGGACCGACGGTCGTGCGCGGGTTAATATGTATTGCTGTATTGACAAATTTCCATGGCATTTTTTGTACGATAATGGCATGCATCAGTTAACTGCCTATTGCTTTATGATACCTCTAACGAAGGCTGCAACCAGCTTCAAACTTTTTGTGATATTATTGGAATATTCTGTGTTCCTCTGCGCTTCATCTCATCCTCGACCGCCTGCTTAAGAAATGGGGGGTTTCCAGCCCCAGTCAAGAGTCAAAATGAAGAGCGACACAACAACAGTGTATTTTTAGGATACCATGGCCGTTCAGTTTTAATATGCAAAAGGCAGCGTGTCGACAACAATGGTAATTTAAAACACAAGCACCGATGTCACATCACACCGGTAAGGAACACCGCTCCACTATTTACAACTGACAGAGTTACGTACAGAGATTATCATAAGTCCCCGAAATGAACAACGCTCCAACCAACTACGTCTTACAGGTTTAGATACACGGATTAACCTAAGTTCCTACTGAGACCGAGTTTTTCCATTCTGGCCAAGCCAGAGTGGAATTAGGCAGTTCTCTTACGTTTCCGATGTGGGATCCGCTCGTCTTGCAGAGGCACCCGAGTCTCCGAATGAACTCATTCCGGCCGGCGAACGGGAGATTTTATATTGCTCTTGCGGTTCCCGGTTTACAGGTTCTCCGCCCTAGGCACCTACTGCGTATGGTGGAATATACCGCTACGCAAGACGGTTGGCTGGTCGACATCGGGCGCGACGACTGAGGCTGCTCAGCCTAGCCCGCAGCACCACGCTTGGAACGTAGTCATCGCTTGTCATTACAGTTGTCGAAATTTACATGTTGCGTTCAACTCGAAAGGCCAAGCTACTAGCTGATTGCTGTGTTGCTACTCGAGTTGCCCAGCAAGCGACGACTCGTTTTCATCGGTCGTGATGCTGTGGCCCGGGCGCTTTGGTTGCGTTTGCACGCGGTTTGATTGCATTTTCACTGGTTCGATTTCACAGCCAACGCTGCTGTAGCTGGTCGGCCCGATTGCCGCCTGGTTTTGCGGCTGCTGTCGTGTCTTAGCGGCTGTGCTGCTGGCGGCTGTGCTGCAGTGCTGCTGAGCTGTCTGGCGATGAATCGTCTTGTCTTTGCTCTTCTTGCCAGGTACTCGATGAATTTCCTTGTCCTGCGGTCCCTGGGTTGAGCTCGGGCATTTGTCAGTCAGCGGCTTCATGGTGCCGCGGCGCCGCACGCTGTGCACGCGTGACGTGCCGGGCACGATAGCGTATCACTGGCCGGACTGTGACTATGTGACTATGACTATGACTGCCTTGCATTGCACACACTCTGGCAGGTCGTGATCTCAGGTGCTCCGGGAGGGGATGCTGATCCGAGCGCACCTGCGAGTGTCGTCTTGCAATGAAGCATATCAACCTCCCTAGGCTCGTTGTAACACGCCGGCTTGACGTCAGCGGCCAGGACGAGGGTTCCGCGCCCTCATTTGCGGCGACGCAGGATCAGAGGCCATCGGCTGAGGGCATCGGCCTGGCGGCTCTCGGCTGGGAAAGTTCCATGAAATCGACGGTCGTTGGGTTCTCTCGCTCTGCCTGTCGACTGGCCGGCCACCGGCGTCGAAGAAAGAATTTGTTCCACAGCATGTCAATGGCAGCTGCGCAATCCCAACACAATCCAACCACACAAAGTAACATGAAAACAAGACAGGTGACATGGAAGGAAACAACACTCAGAAATCACATTGCATCTTCCATGCTTTACTGCTTTCATAAATTAGGCATACCTATTAAAACGTGCCACCTTCCACATATGATAAATTAACTAGATATTACTTGCAATTACAATAAATTTGCTTCATATTTACAAATCCAGCAACACACGGTATAGATGTAGTGAAAGACTAAGCAGAATCAATATTGAGAGGCTAGTGACTCTCCAATTATATAAAACACAAGCAAAGAAAAAAACTGGTAAAAGAACAACAAGCACAGAGTGCACAACAAAAAGTACAGCAGGCAGACATGTTTATTACTTGGTAACATGAGCACTCAGCAAGCAAAGGTAGAAATATATGTTGCTATGAAGCTGTGAAAAACAAAGACTGTCAAGACTATTGGCTGAATGCCTGATTGACTGGCATGAGTGACTGCAAACTAATGTTTGCAGACTGAAAAGCTACAGTCAGCTCAGAGGCTTATCAAATTAAAATGCATTTTGACTAGCATCACTGATGCATTATTCTGAAAAAATTTGTCTTTTGGCATAGGCCACATGAATATTTATGCAATTAATAATTGTTCTTTGTGTGCTGTATCTCCTGGGATTGGTAGGTGATATCTACTTGCCAATTAGCGCCAAAAGTTCGTCATACCAAGAAAATAGCAAACCTTTCCCAATATGCAATAAACTAACAGCTAAGCTAGCAGAAGCACAACTAAACAAATATGTCAGTTGCTACCTAAGTGATGCCACAAACAATAATGCATCCAGGGGGCCAACAGGGCCATGCTGCTCCCCCCCCCCCCTACAAAAACTGGAGAAAAGTTGACACATTTCTGGAATCTGATGAAAATCTAGACAACTTTTATGGAGGAAAGTTTTTTAAACCATCCTTGAGGTAAGATCAAGCAAAATCCAGTGAGCTTTTTTGAACTCAGTACACAGTTTTGGAATTTAGCCCCTAGACTGGCAAACACCAGTGCTTGGGATCCACTCTTGGCTGCAAATCCAATATCTTGACATGCATAATGGAAGATTTATGGATGGCACTGCACCACATCTCATCACAGGTTTGACAATGGCAACCAGTCCCCTTCACAAGATATAATGGGTCACAATATGCTTCAACAAAGTATTCCAAGCAAACTACTCCATTATCTGTGTTAAATTTGTCTCCTCTAGTACACCTGTGCACCGATGGTACCCTTGTGCCTTCTTTTTTTGGAAATCAAAGTAGTGGCAAACTAAGCTCTTGGCATTTACATTTACCACCAACCCACAATCAACAGGTGGACACAGCACAATCAGTTGGCATCTTTGCTTGTAAGCTCAAATGTGAAGTGAAGGGTACAACAATACATAAGCCACCAACACTTAGATGCAATAGGTATGACCACAATCACAAGCCTGCAATGTTGTAAAATGCCACAGAAGCATCACAACATTAGTACATAATGGTAAGTCAAAGGGCATCACTCAAATCATGCCTGCCCTGTGATGCCACTCCAAATTTAAGGCCATTGGCACTGCCAGATCTCAGCCACAAACCAGAAAAGTGAACATATCTTGGCATGTAGGGTATTACAAGCATCAACATCAGGGTACCATCACTGCAAATCCAATCCTTTCACATGGGTGTTTGGTTTTCTTAGCATCCCAAACTGCCTCATCAGTTACTGCTGTCACAGTTAATTTCCAGTGAGGTGTGATAATGACATTGGCCTAAATGACTCCTATCATTCTGACAACAACTTTTTGCAATATGCCGGCAAATAGCACTTAAAGACCCCAGAAACCATCCTGCAACCAGAACTGCTGCTCCACAGCAGAAGTAACTGTTGCCAGTAGCTGCTGGATTGGTTCGACTCCCAGCTGCTCACTCCCTGTGACACCACTGCAGGGTCACTGCTAGCAAAATGGGCTTTCCTATGGCTGATAACACTGGTGACACCCCTCTGCTGGGGCCGTTCTGCTGTACGTGCAACAGCTGAGGTTCTTGACCACACTTGTGCAGGTTGGGTTGTTCCAGGGTTATATAACAATACATATACATATATACTAAATATACATAATATTTTATGTACAATATTAAATGTTACATATATTAAGTATAATTTATACAATACCAAAAATATATCACTTAATATGACAAAATATATAAATACAATAGCAACAACAACAATCACAACAAGGTAACAAAGGTAGTCACAAATAAAAGACAACATAAATTAAAGTGGGAAACATTTAGAGTGGCAAGAAGCAGAGAGCAGTAACAGCATGAGAAATAATAGCAATGATGATAAGACAAATGAAATAATGCTTATAAGTCATGCTATTTATCCAACCAAACTCCAGCCCAGCAATGAACAGGTGTAAGATAACATGCCAGTCATATATAAGGCACTAACTACAAACATACTCGAAGAACAGTGATATCAAATCCAAATGCAGCAAAAAGGTAAATGTATGGTAAAAACTAGAGCACAGTGTCCTGTGTACATGGTACTCACTGTAAAACTGCTCCGTGACAAGTAATAGACCATAACATTGTGAGCACAGAAGCAAACCCAAAAATGCCCTGTATACAAGGTACCCACTGCAAAACTTCTGCAGGACAGCCACAAGACTACAACGCGACAAAAGAAATACATAGCAAAAACTGAGCACATCCTACCATGAAATCACGTCGCCAGTGTCAAATATACCGCGACTAAGAGATCCACCATAATCGAAATATCTGCGTCATCTTCCCTTGAACGTAGAGATACCAAATTATAGATGAGACTATGAATTGTACCAGCAAGGAGGCGATTCGGTACATTTCTGGTATTATACCCAAATATTATGACTTAACCTTGTTCTACCGTATGTGTAGTACCCTGGTTCCGGGGTGCTTGATGGCCTTGCACTGGAACTCCCATAACAGCGAACCTCAAGGTATCTGAACAGGCCCGGATTAAGCAATCCAACTTTTGAATTGATCTTACGCTTATCTTGACCTTGCGTAACGTCGAAAGCAGGTTAGTGAAGATAAGCAGACAATCGTTGCTGGGCTGTGAATAGGAGGTAGTGTAGGGCAAATTCATTTGTTATCGTGAAAGTGGAAAGTTATATTGACTGTAAAATTAGGGTAAGATGAATATCATGTCTTTTTTAGGAAAGAATTCAGGCCAAGTGGTGGCCAGTGCTATTAGATGTACAATTGTTCAGAAGCCTGATGGACATGTGCATTCTGGCCGTAGTCACAGTTTCATGGAACGCATCATTTACTACTGCAACATCATGAAATCCATTTTGTGCATGTCATGTTTGTTATGCAGTGGTGTCACAGCTGTGATGGCAATGTCTGAGAGAGCAGACTTCATCCCAGGATTCCTTAGACTGGCTGGCCAGACATTTTTTGTCAACCAAATTCTCTGCTTCACAAACCATTTAAGCATGGCTGTGATCTGATCTGACAGTGACACAAGTCAGTTGAGAAGTCTAGAAAAACCCATGAGTACTGGGACCTAAAATATAATCTCATACATATTGCTCAGGCCTCAAAGTTGCCTCAAGCAAGAAACTTAGCAGATGAGGCTCCTGCTGGCCTGCAGTTTCAGTATACCTGCTGAAACTGGAGGCCAGACTGGCAGTTCCTATTAGTGGTAATGGCCAAACATGATATTTGATGATGGCTGTATAAGTGTTCATTTGTTCAGTTAAGTATGAAAAAATTGCAAAGGAGAGTCCCAACCAGATACAAGCAAGTTGTGAAAGCAGCTATCTTCCCTTTACTGAGTCACAGAAGAGGGGGGAGTGAGTCACCTGTTCTGTAGGGAGCTGCACTGAAGACTTAACCACAGTTCAAGGGCTTCTGCAGCTGGAGAATGGGCAGATGTCCAGAAGTATCCATATGCCAGACAAACAGAGCTAGGCATTGCCAGTTTGTGCCTACTAATCATTACCAATGGTGGAAATGATAGTTTCCTTGGTGATTAATAATCTCAACCATATGTGCTACCATTATTGTTGGATATGTTGTCATGACCCTTAGGTCCTGAAATGATTCTGGTGCCTGCCAAAGTCTGTTGTGTGCACCCTGTTGAGGTGACACATCTGAGCTCTCCTCAGTTGGGAAGGCAGCAGAGGACATGGAGAAAGCATTACTATGGATTATGGGTCTTGAAGGGTCCAGCAGGGGAGCAAGATGCAACTGGATTGAGAGGACAACCTCATTATTCTAGTATATGAGAACAGAAAAGCATTTGCCTTGCAGCTCACCTTTCAACATTAAATGCTTCCACACACAATGCCAGCACTTGCCTGTGTCCCCATCTTGCTCAACATACTAATGGCTTAATTACTACTCATTTCTTGTGCCTTGCCACATTTCACATTTCACACAAATTGTGAAAGGTGCCTATCACCCATTGTGATCACCCCTGCTGTCCAGAGGCAAAAAGCTGTCATTTTGGATGACTGTTGTACTAAGTGAACCAGCAGAAAATGGACTGCATGAATCTGAGGGTGGTTCACCATGATTCAGAATCTGGCCTTTTCTGGGACAGGCAAAAAATCCACCAAGGTTATGTTTTGTATCAAGGCAGCCTTGCAGAATGTTTTGGGACAGTTTTTAACATATCATTGCTTGCCTATCCTCAGAAAATCATGTCTTCACTTCTCCGTTTTGATGGCGAGGTAGCTGTCATCACAGGTGCCGGTGGAGGTAAGTGGACACAGCATTACCAGGGTCCATTGGTGAGATACCACTGTTGCAGCTGGATGGATGTTGTTTATGTGATGCATTTATAACAAAGCATACCATCAGTGTCAGAATTTTGGGATGCTTTCTAAGACTTTCATATATAAGGACATTTTGCTGTAAAAAAAATTGGTTTGGAGATCCCAATTATTTTGTTCCAAAATAACTAGAAAGAGTCATGCCCTGCACACTTATCTGACTGTTCCATTGTAATAATGCATTTTAAAGATTTTATCATTTACCATACATGAAGATTATTAATCCACTACCCATTCCAGCTAGCACTGTGATGTTACTGAAGTATCAGTTCAGGTTGTAACTGTACAGATAGATTGGAATGTGCACCCTGTAAATATTTTTGCTGAAAACTGGTCTATGTTTGTAACAAACTGGCACAATTTACTTCAGTTTTGCTCTCATTTCTCCATTTTGTTCTCATCAACCTCATATTACAAATTCAGAATTCTGACATTGCCTCCCTTACCAGGGCTATAGTGCAGTGCCTTGCAATCAAGGCAGCTGGTTTCAGCTTTTATAACTCCTGCATGAGATTGTTCTTATTATGGAAAGCACGATGTTCTGTGATGATGGTGCATTGCGGTGAGAATCCGTACCACGTGACGTCGTCTGCCGTGCCCGGACTGTATTTGCGTTTCGTTGACGCTTCTCAGGGCTTTGCGAGTCGTCACATCATTACGGCCGTGAGCTACAGATCCAGACCTCATAATTTACCATCACAGTCACAGGGACCACGTGAGTGTCCGGCTGCCGGCCTGAGACTCGGCCCTGACGGACCGTCGCCGGTTGTTCCAGGTCTGGGCCGCGAGTACGCCCTGCTGCTGAGCGAGAGAGGTGCCTCTGTGGTGGTCAACGACCTGGGCTCGACCAAAGACGGCCAAAGCCAGAGCTCCAAGTCTGCGGACCTGGTCGTGCAGGAGATCCGGGCGAAAGGTGAACACTTGCAGACGCGCAGGAAGCCTCGCTTGGTGTGCATGTGCCAGTTTCACAACGCACATGAGTCGACGTGGGCTCAGTGTATGTGCAATGTTGTTTTATGGAAAAGTATTTGACGTCCACCTTTGGGCTAAAGTTTCATTACATTAGGCTGATTTTTGTCCATGGAGTAGATTGTGGAAGTCTACCCTGATGTGAACGTTGTGTTGTGTTAGGATACCTACCCTGAATCATGGAATCGCGAACCTACAGCATGGGCAGTCTTTCCTCGCCGTTTCACTGTCATCAGGGCATCAGAGAGATGCACTCTGTGCTTCCAGCTGTAGTCCTTTTAATGTTAACATTCCTTCTCTCGCCACCACAGGTGATAATGATAAGTATTGCCAGAATTGCTGATGCGTGATGAGTTTTAGCTCCTTACGGTTTTCGTGCGACGTATCCATATTATCCGTTGGCGTAGGAAGATTTTGTGTCGAAAAACTGGCCATCTTTGTCATTCAGGAGGCAAAGCGGCGGCGAATTACGACTCTGTTGAGGAGGGCCACAAGATCATTGAGACGGCCATAAAAGAGTTCGGACGGATCGACATTCTCATCAACAATGCCGGCTTCTTGCGAGACAGGAGCTTCCTGAAGATGGAAGACATCGACTGGGGTAATTCGTTCTGTAGTGGGACTCTAGCTGTGCTCGCTGCTCAGCTATAGAACAGGCGTAACTTGTCATGACTTTTGCGTACCTTTTTATGTCTGTGGATTTTTTTTTGGCCTGCGGCCGTTTTTAAACCGTGCAATTTATCGGCGTAAATAGACCACGATGCATGCGTCGTTCATTGTACCTACGCGCTTTGCATACACTGCTGACTCCAAGCTTTATATCTGACTGGTTTAACATCACAATAGCTATGTTTCGAATAGCCTTGGATGATTTCACAAGCACGTTTTTGTCGCTGCCAAATTATTGTGCTGACAGCGAAGGCACGGGAATTAGGTGGTCGTTGTCGGTCGGCCGCGGCCTCCGAGTCGGTCGGCCGGCCAGGGCAGCGCTCGTCAGCTGACGCCGCCGTCGGCCGGTGCCCTCAGACCTGATCCACCGCGTCCACCTGAGGGGAGCGTTCATCACCACCCGGGCCGCCTGGCCGCACTTCCGTCGCCAGAAGTACGGCCGAGTCGTGCTCACATCGTCGGCCGCCGGACTGTTCGGCAACTTCGGCCAGGCCAACTACAGGTAACGGCAGCTCCCCCCCCAGTCAACGGCGCCCGAGCAGCTCCGGCCAGACCAACTGCTGGTAATAACGGCTTCGATCGTATCAGTTGCAGGTAACTGCTGCTCTGGCCAGATTATGTATAGTTAATTATTTTTGTGGCCCGACCAACTACTGGTGATTGTGGCTCCTACGATACGAACTACAAGCAGTAGATGCTGAGACCATCTTACCTGATTTTTTTTATCCAAATGACCGTGCACATTACAGTCGCCCTGTTGGTGGACCACCCAATGGCATAGACACATACGTACACCAGTGATGCAGGCCCCTTATATATCGTGTTTTTTGGACTCCAGTAGATGAATCCAGATGTCATGATGTGAAGACTTCGTTATGTCATGTCAAAGGATAGTGTTTGACCTAGTGGATGAGTGTCGTTTTTTTTGCGTACAAATCGAGGAATAAAGATATCATGAAGCTGATTGTTTCAACTGGGAAAATGGTGATACAGGTCGATCTACGTCTCTGATAGAGGTTATTTACGTACCGAGTTTTAGTATGCTGCTTAAACGTGTGAACTTTATAAATATCATAAGATGGATCAAATGTGTCCTGCTTATGTTTACATCACAACGTTTGCCAATGGCAGTCACGACTGATTTTACGACGTAAATAGACGCTTTTTTGAAAAATCGCAGTCGTATAAATTTTACGGACAATGACCTCGTGTGAGACCATGGCGTACATTGAGATATCATGACATGTAGCACATGTATACTGGCGCTCATCTCGCAGCACCTTTTTATAAATAAAGATAAAGGAAACTGGAAAATATCAAAATCGTTAAACATCATCGTGTTCATGACGTCATTTTCAGAAGATTTTGGGTGAAGTCGACAATTTAGATTACCAAATTGCTCAAGTATCCAATTGCGGTGCCAAATTTGGGTTACCAAACTGTGCGCAGTTGATGTGCCGACGGGCACGGAAGATTTGATGACACTGGGCCGGTTGGTTGCCGGGTTCGCGGCGTCTGTAAACGTGGCAACGTATGACGCCCCCCTTACCGGCAAATGGTGGGTCAGATAGACCACTCTTACAGTGACGCTTGACTGGTGCGTTAGCCTGGTCAGAGTGGTTCCTGAATTGGTGATGAAGCTCAGTGACCATCCCTTGTTCAACGCTGCGCGATGGTGTGCTGAAGGTGCTGCGACGGATTCGTTTTGGACATCGTAAAGTGAGGAACTTGCTGGTGAAAAGGAAACCGCATAATTTTTCGATGTGTAATGGCGGGAAGTCTGTATTAAATAATCAGGATGTGCGTTTCCTATGATCGTGTAATCGTTTCAGCATTGCTGACCGTTTGATTTTTAAAGTCTGTGTTTTGATATAGCGTGGACCCCAGTAGCCTGCTGGTGAAGATTAAATAACGCGCCAGACGATTTTCCCGCATTTCGATTCGGCGATCTCCCATTTCATGCGCAGCGTCAGGCATATGCCTGGGTCATGATGAAATATAAGTCATTCCCGTTTGCACTGAATCATTCGCTGGCCTGGGAACGTCATTGGGCCATCTCATACACTGTCCTATCCCGACAGAGTGACTCTGCGCCCAGTTATAAAAGCCTTTGTGATCATCGTAAAGTTGGATGCAAAATCGGAATAACCGGCATGCCACTTTGATCTAGGCACATGTCTCCCATGTATTGATAGATAAACAAGGGCAGAAGTCTTGATGCAAACGGCTAAATAGCCATTGTTAAGAAAAAAAGGATAGCAGAAATATGCGGTTAGCTTGCGTGACGATGCGATGTTGTCAGTGCTCTCACCGCGGGACCGGTTCATTGGCACGGCTCACGTGACTGGGAAGCCCACTGAACTCCTTGTAGACTGGTACGAGGCCCTGATACCGCGAGGAAAACTGCGAACCAGCCCGTCTAAATTTATCGAGTAAAACGCGGTCGGAAAAGATTCCAGAGAGCGCCACGAAGGCCGGCTGAGCCGAACTGGAAAGCGGCCGTTCTGTTTCAGCGCGGCCAAGATGGGTCTGGTCGGCTTGGGCAAGACGCTGGCGCTTGAGGGCGAGAAGTACAACATCGCGACCAACGTGCTGGTGCCGGCGGCCGCCTCGCGGCTGACGGAGTCGGTGTTTCCGGCCGAGTTCCAGCAGCTGCTGCGGCCGGCGCTGGTGGCGCCAGCCGTGGCCGTGCTCTGCCACCAGCGCTGCCCGGTCTCGGGCGCCGTGGTCGAGGCTGCCGGCGGCGCGGTCGCCACCTACCGCTGGCAGCGCAGCCGCGGCCTGGCCGGCGCCGCGCCCTCGCCGGAGCAGATCCTCGACCAGTGGCACGTGGTGGACGACCACGAGCGGCCGCTGCACCCGGCCACCCCCGCCGAGCAGATGGCGCTGGTCGGCGAACTCACCCGGAAGATGGCCGAGGAGGAGCGGATGCGCCGCGAGTTGGCCGACGCGCCGCCCGGCGTGGACGCGGCCCGCGCCCTCCGCACCCGTCTGCCGGCCGGCCGGTACCAGTACGAGCCGCGCGACGCCATCCTGTACGCGCTGAGCATCGGCGTGACGCTGTCGGAGCGCGGCGGCCTGCGCTACCTGTACGAGGCAGACGAACGGTTTGCCGTGCACCCCATGTTCCCGGCGCTGTTCGTCAACGCACTGGACTATGGCCTCCTGGCCACGCTGCCCGGCTTCCCCGTGGACCTGACCCAGGTGAGCTTGTGTAGAGGTGCCGGCAGTGACCGCCCGGCTTCCCCGTGGACCTGACGTAGGTGGGGAGGGAAGGTGCTTAGGCTTGGGCAGGGACTGAAGCTTGCTGTTTCTCCAGTTTAGCAAGTGGCGTCGCCCACCACTGCAGGAGCGGATGGGGAGTTCATAGCGCAACACCCTAACTCGCTGAGGGAACCGGAACACGATTTGTTCGTGCAGATCGTCTGACAGGGCTCAAACAGGTAAGGCGTGTACTGATATCGGGCCGTGGCCAGTCATAGCATCCTTGCAGCCAAGGATTAACTAAATAAAAACTGGAGCAGATAAAAGGCGCCACGCCAGTGGCGCCAGACGCCTGGAACAACGTTGAAAAATGTGTTGCTTTTTGGTGTTGAGGAACACCAGAGGATATTTGCTCAAAATTTTTTTGTTCCCTAAAAGTCTGATCTTGTGCCTCCATCAAATAGCTACATTACAACCATGTTGACAAATTCCTAATTCTGCAAGCAAATGACTGTCTCCATTCTGCAAGAAGCATGTATAATGTCATAACTGACGTATACCAAGAACACCAACTTTAACCAGCATTACTCCTGGCAAAATGTTGTACTTCAAAACAAAAACTAAATTCTTTTACCAAGAACAGACACCAAATTCCCCGCCCTGGTCTGGACCGATTCTGGCGGCATTCACGTCGCTGAGATGTCGGATGCCTCACAGCGGATGTCTCGCGCCAGCAGAACAATTTCGGCTCAGGTTGTCGTTGGTTATGTGGTTTCTGCGAAGCTCGTATCCCCAAAAATACTGTTTAATTGTTCGATGAGGTGTGAATGTGCAAAACTGAATGCATTTGGTTGAAACTTCTTTCCTTGGAAGTGCAGGAGATGCCTGAACTTCAGTGCTGCCAAACTATATCTTTGCGCGTTAGCACAGTGAATTACTCGGGAATTTTTACAACGTATTCATGGTTTCTTGCAGTGCGTCTGGCATGTGAGTTGTGCATCCGGTTTGGATAGCGCCATTGTATTTCCAGCTGCTCCATGGAGAGCAGTACATGGAGCTGAAGAAGCCGCTGCCTCCATCGGCAACACTGGACTTGGACTTCAAGATCACGGACATCGTGGACAAGGGCGACAAGGGAGCGCTGATGCTGCTGGATGGTAAGTGTCCCGTCTGCTGGTGACTGGCGGGGTACATCGTGTTGCGAGAGGCCTCCCGTAGTTCTGAACGTAAGTGCACGTATGTAGCTGTGTGCGAAAGCTGGGATCCAGGGTTTTGATCTGAACTCTGTAATACCTGTTGGTGAAGGCATCACGGCGTCTGTGAAAGGCCGGCAACGAGGCTCCGCTTGAGCGCCGGCACCTCGGTTTCGCTGCGGGGTGCCGTTGTGTGTGTGCTTGGGGGGGGGGGGCGCGCTCTACTGAGTTCCCGGTGTATATGTCGGGAGATGACCTAACGCGACCTCTGCCTCTGTTTCCAGTGCGGGCGTCGGACAACCAGGGCGACGAGGTGGCGTACGTGCAGGTGACCATCTTCCTGCGGGGCGCCGGCGGCTTTGGCGGCCGCTCCCACTCGGAGCACAGCACGCCCTGTGCCGTCATCCCGAGCCGCGCGCCCGACCGCATCCTGAGCTACACCACCAACACAGACCAGGTAACGCTGAGACAGACCAGGTAACACCGACACAGACCAGGTAACACCACGGGCACAGATCATGTAACACCGACACGGACCAGGTAACACAACCAACACAGTACAGGTAACACTGAGACAGACCAGGTAACAGTGACACAGACCAGGTAACACCATGGGTACAGATCAGGTAACACCGACGCAGACCAGGTAACACCACCAACACAGACCAGGTAACACTGGACAGACCAGGTAACACTGACACAGACCAGGTAACACCACGGGCACAGATCATGTAACACCGACACGGACCAGGTAACACAACCAACACAGTACAGGTAACACTGAGACAGACCAGGTAACAGTGACACAGACCAGGTAACACCATGGGTACAGATCAGGTAACACCGACGCAGACCAGGTAACACCACCAACACAGACCAGGTAACACTGAGACAGACCAGGTAGTACTGACACAGACCAGGTAACACCACCAACACAGACCAGGTAACACCAACGCAGACCAGGTAACACCACGGGTACAGACCAGGTAACACCGACACAGACCAGGTAAGACCAAGAACGCGGACCAGGTCACACTCCGGACGCAGACCATGTGACGACGCTGGTATCCATGAGATACTAGGATACTTGCATGGGATATGGGATTCACTGGAATACTTTGCGTGCGCGGCGGCTACGTTATACTGTGCTGGCACGTTACCCAGTGTTTGTATCTTGCCGCAGGCAGCGATGTACCGTCTTTGCGGTGACCTGAACCCGCTCCACATCGACCCGAACTTCGCCGTGCTGGGCGGCCAGAGCCGACCCATTTTGCACGGCCTCTGCGCCATGGGCGCCTCCGTGCACGCCGTCCTGCGGGAGTACGCCAACGACCAGCCCGAGAGGCTCTCCAAGGTCAAGGTCAGTACCCGGCTGACCAGCCCGAGAGGCTGTCCAAGGTCAGATCAGCACCGGACTGACCGGCACGGGAGACTGTCCAGGGCCAAGGTCAGAAACCGACGGACGAGCCCGAACACTGTCTAGCCCGAGAAGCCCCCAAGTTCAGTCCAGTCCTCTGGTCAACCCGAAAGGCTTTGGAAGTTCAAGATGAGAGACCCATTTTATCCAGCCGTGTTACAGTATCCAAAGACAACGTTTAACTACCGCATTGTTCTGTGTCCTGTGACCGTTGCGTCTGTGGTCTGAACATTGGCCTGCGTGCGTTCCACTCACGGCGCTGGTCGGCCGTGCGCTCAGGTGCGGTTTGCCCGACCGGTGCTGCCCGGCCAGACGCTGCTGATCGACACGTGGCAGGAGCCGGCCTCGGGCCGTGTCCTGTTCCAGAGCCGGGTCAAGGAGACCGGTCAGGTGGCGCTCTCAGGTTCGTGGCGGCTCCGGTGTCGTATCTGGTGCCTGTAGGGTCTTTCTGAATACGGTTTAGCTGGTCAAACGGGCTCCATATGGCCATTTTTATTATTACTGCTCGGGCAAGTGTTCCTTCGCACTAAATGGTTTGGCGTTACGAGTGGGCACTGGGAAATGAGGCAACATTTAAAGTCGTACTGAGCACATTTATTGACGTATGAACGGTAAACTTGGCTGAAACGTACTCATGGATGTTGCGGTCATTTCTTGCCTAGTGGATCGTTTTCGTCACCCCTACGTTGTGGGCAGCGCACACGCGCCTAGGCACGCGCACTAGCATTTTGCGCGGCACCTCTGAGTCCAGAGCAGCGGTTTCCCGGCGTATCCTGCGCTTCAGGGTGAGGTCGGATGCTGCATACCAGGCTCCCTGGTGCACCATTTGTTTAAAAACTGCCCACACATGCTCAACAGGAGGTAGCAGGGGAACATAGTTGGATCGGTGTCACCCGTCATATACGGCACTTTGGCCTCTTCCAGTAGCTCGAGGGTTTCTCGGCATAATTAGCGCTGGCGAAGCCTGGACAGGACAGCTCATGTCGGGAATGCTCGCATCCAAAAATGCGATAAGTTCATCTCTTATGTACTTTTCACGGTACACATTGCCATCAACATTATCCGTACTCAGCAAGACAACCGAACGTGTCATACTCTTTTGAGAGATAGCGAGCCGCACGAGAAGTTTACGGGACAATTTGCTTTCTGGGTTTAGCTGTACTTCTGCTGGACAGTCCTCAGTGGATCCAACATAGTATCCAAGGTTTCGTGGTAACAAACTTTCTTCGTCCATGACGATGCCACATTTTTCTCGATTTGACATGTGTTTGCGCGACAGTTTCCTGATGCGGGTCTTTTGCGTGACTTTTTTACTGCTGGATGACTTGGGGTGCTTTCGTGCTCTTTCGGGATAGAACCTTGTTTGCTGTCAAGATTTTTCCCACGTACGCTCTCGAGATCTGAAACTTTCCACCCAGAACGTTTTGTTACATGCTACTCTTTCCAGTTGCAACTGGAAGCATCTGCCACGAGGGTCGGAAAAGGAACACCAAAAAGCATGTCTTCCAAAAATAATTTATACTCCGAAAGTTTGATCTTGCGTCTCCGTCAGAAAGCTTCGTAATAGCCATGTTGACAATTTTTTTAACTCCTTGAGCAAATGACTGTCTCCATTCAGTAAGAAGCAGGTATGATGCCATAACTGACTTGCACCAAGAACCCCAACTTAAACCATTATTATTCTTTGCCAAGTGTTGTACTCCCGAAAACATTATACTCCGACACCAAGAACAAAAACCAAATTTCCAGCTCTCGCTGCCGCTGGCTTTTAATGCTCATTTTGGTTGGTTGGTGGTGATTGCCAGCGCGAAACACATTACCACCACTCGAGGGTTGCCGTCGTTCTGTTCACAGTCGCTCGCATATGTTAACAGTGTAAACCCCTTGGGATTAAACAACAAAGGGTTCACAATACTTCAAAATAAATTATTTGGGTTGTTCCGGGCTGTCATGGGCATGTCTCGCAACAGTCCCACAGGCACGTGGCTTGAATATTGTCTCCATGGCTGCAAATATTTGCAGATGCTCCCCTCCCGATTTTTTGTATGATTTTGAAGTCAACAATTAGTGGCACGCACGAGCCAAACGCTAGTGGTGAGACCCATGGTGTTCATGAAATATCTGTAGTTAAAAGGCGTGTCATTTCCCGGTGTCAACCCGTTGAGCGATTATAGGAGTGCTTAAGCTAGTAAAGATCTTCCACACACTACGCACGTAGCGTTGTGCTCGATGCCGTGTGCACGTGATTTTTTCTCTTGTGCTTTTTCGAAGCATTCCTTTACAGCATACACATTAAGAAGGTTGCTGGGGGTAAACATCCAGGCAGACGGTTAGGTGACGCTTTGTTGGAGCTCCTGCCACCTGTGGCATTGTGCTCCGGGTTCTTCGCAGCCTGGCAGAAGCGCCACCGATGCGCCGTGTCGTGGTCTCTCAGAGTGCGGCCTCCGCTGCCTGACGGCGTGCGATTGTCGCGCCCCTCCCTGTCGCAGGTGGTTACCTGGAGCTGGCTCCGGCGGCGGCAGCGGCGGCGGCCGGCGGAGCGGCCGGGCCCGGTCCGCTGGCCAGTGACGCCGTGTTCGCCAGTCTGGAGGACATGGTCAGACAGCGGCCGGGACTGGCCGACTCGGTCGACGCCGCCGTCCAGTTCAACGTCACACAGCAGGGCCGGCCGGCAGCCAGCTGGGGTCAGTGTCAGTGCGGCCGGCTCGTTCGCTCTTTGCTCGTCCCCCCCTCTGACCCTGCCCACGTCCTTTCCCCGCCAGTTCCCCTGTTGTCTCCCCCCCTCCCAGACACACACGCACATCCACCGTTGTCGTTCTGCCTCTTTTTCCATCTCCTCCCGCCCTCCACCTTCGCCTCCCGGTGACGGTGCCTGTGTTTGTGGTCGGCGCGAGTCGGTGCCCCAGTATCTATGGTGGACGGCAGTTGGTGTCTTGTGGTGAACGGGAACAGGTGCTCCTGTCTCGGTGACCGTCGGTCTCCTGTGACGGACAGCAGTCTGTGTCCCCTGCGGTGACGGTGTGCCGTGCTGCCGGCAGTGCTGGACCTGACCTCGCGGCCGGGCCGCGTCCGCCGCGGCGAGGCTGGCTCGCCGGCCGTCACCGTCACCGCCAGCGACGGCCACCTGGTGGAGCTGTTCGCCGGCCGGCTTGACCCGGCCGCCGCCTTCGCCGCCGGCAAGCTGAAGGTGGCCGGCGACCTGGCCGTACTCGGCCGCCTCAAGCAGCTGTTCGGCGGCGGCGCCAGGATGTAGTCGTGCGCGCCTGCGGTGCCGGCGGTCGCTCGCCGGATGGCGCGGCCCGCTGGACAGCGCTGCCCGGCGGACGGGCGGCACTGTTCGGCCGGCGGGCGGGATGTTTGTTACTGAGCGGTCCTGGCCGTGCGCCGCCCGTCTGTTGGTCGTTACGGCGGCCTGTGTCGGGCCAGCCAGGGTTTGTGGAGCCTGTGTATCGGATGACGGAAATTTAGCCGGGAACGGAAGGTGGAATTTACGGCGGTAAGCGGTGATAATGCGTCCATAGGCTGCAGCGGGGTGGTTCGCAAGTTCTGTTGAGCACATGGTTGTGGTGAGACGTGGAATTTAGCCGGGAACAGGTGAAATTTACTCCGATGAGTAGTGGTGATAATTCCATAGGCTGCAGCGGGGTGGTTCGCATGATTCTATCGAGCACGCAGATAGACACCGTTGTGAAATGGGTGGGGCAGATTGTTACGGTCGTTTGAAGACGCTGCATGCGTTCTGAGGGAAGCTCAGAGCGACGATTGTACGGGACCATTGGGTGAATGTTCTGTAGTCTATGGCATGGACGCCGTGCCGGCCCGTGCGGCCGTGCCGTTCCCCTGTGCTCGGAGCGGCTGTCGTGGTGAAGCGATCCCGAGGCGGCGGCCGGCTGACGCGAGTTAGGCGCGGTCACGGGGGACCTCCGGTGACCGAGCGTGATTGGGCCGGCCGAACGGCCGAAACGTCTGTGCCTTCGGTTGTTCCGATGGGGCCTGTCCATGGCCAGGAGTGGCGTGGGTAGCGCTCCTGTAAACACAACAGTCAACTCGGTGATGTCAAATATACATATATATATATAATATATGTTTACCCCGGGTTATATATGTATAGGAGGTCCTGAGCGATAGTCGTAGCGTGCGGATCAATGTTCGACGATCTTCGGTCGGTGGTGATGCCCCGGACTTCGTCTCTTGGGCAGCTGCGTAACATGTCACCATTTGCCACGAACACCGGAGGGAACCGTACAAACTAGCCAGTGACAAGACAGGCCCGGTCATGGACCTGCGACACTGCAGGTCGGGGGATAGATAAAGGGAGGGGGGATAGAAAAAGACATGGGCAAATAAAACGTGTGGTGGCAACAGGTCGAAAGTCCCAAGACAGAGCTCCAGACGTCGACGGAGAGACTGCGTCGTAGGGCTGCAGGACACCACGACACCCTGCTGCGTATTTCGGCCGATGTCGATGGTAGAATCAAATGGCACCAGAGCAGTTCGTAAAAGCTTTCTAGCGATCGAGGTAAACAAGACGCATTTACGACTTCCGCTCTTTTCGCAGTTCACATCCGCAAAATCCGGACGGTTGAGGAGTTCGCCGACGCTAAGTTTAAGTAGAAGCTGCCCATGCCGTATCCCGACCTTCATGAAGAGAAAATGTACCAAAATGTAATGCCAGTTTTTCCTGGCTCGCTTGGTAATGAAGAAGATAACCAAACATCATAGTTAGAATTGCACCGGAAGTTGTTGACCACTTCACAACTAACCACTGTTCTGAAGCACACGACAGCATTAAGCCAGACAAATGACAGGCAGTGCAGTCACATATCTGCAGCGTGCCGCAGACTGGCCGCACAGTAGTCCAATATTGATGCGAAAATCGAAACACGGGCGGCACAGCAAAGTTGAGATCAATTTTAATGATAAAACGTCCGATTTTGTCAGATTTCGTACCATAAAATGACAGCTGTACCCTTTGAACTATGCACAGAGACGATCACAATATGCGGCCCGATGCTCGTTTTTCTCTGGACAAAGGCATTCTTTGAAACAAAAATGGAATTGCGCTATGAACTAATTGCCGAATAATCTGAAACGCTTAATTCTACTGGTAATAACAACCTCTTGAGGTTGCTTGGAAATCTTTACACAGGTCTTCTGGGATGCTTCGAAACGAATGACTCGGAACGGCTTTTGCCCCGTCCCCGACTCTGAAGACGGTCCTTTTCGGAGGAAGGAAGTCTGGAACAGCCCGTGACGTGAAACCATTCTCAGAAGTTCCAGATTCCGGGCAGGGAAGTTTCACCGCGCCGCTATCGGGGCTGGCGGGATGACGGCGCAGTAGTTTACGTCTTCCGAGTATCGCTTCCGGTGCCGGTCGAGGATACTTCGCAGTAAGGACGCACGTAATGTGTCGCCCATAGCCAGCAGCGGTGGGTTGGGGCGACACTCCGTGGAGAAGCGGAGCCGCCCCATCTCGGGGCTCGGGCTTGCGCATCTTTGAGTCATTCATTGCATCAGCTTCACCGTTTTACGTTAAGTTTTGCGTAGCCGTATCGCCCTGAATACTCTGATTTTCAGCAAATCCCTTTGCCGTCTGTCGCTTCATTGATTCAGCCTGGCCTGCTAGCCTGACGCCCGTCTGCGATCTGCCATGTCCCCCACGCAGGCACTTAGCCAGGATTTTCCTCAGAGGGGGCCAGATGCCAAATTTTGTCATGCCACTGACATATGACGAAATTTATGGGAAAAAGTAGCAGTTTTATGTAATTTACTTCATGCTCCCTCCCCAGTGTGGATCTGGTCCCCTCTAAAAGTGCTATTAGTCTCCTCCCCCAATGTTTTCGGTTAGTTTCAACAAGTTTTTTATTTGGTAAATGATAACCCCAAAAAACAAAAATAGAGATTGCCGTCAATCAGGGGCTCAAACAAGATTTTCTTAAGGGAGGCCCGGAGCTCAGTGTGAACTGAAATCATGCGAAAACCGCCTGCCGGGAAGACAATATGCAATGGTTTTCACAAAGAAAATGCTGGCCTAAGGAGGGGGAGACGTCTCCCCCAGGCTGCGTCTATGCCGTCAATGAAAAACGAAGTGGGCTAAATCTTTTGAGAAACGCAAATTTGGGAGGAGATTAGGTTCTCAGGTCCTCGGCTCGGCACCTCCCCTCCCCCTCCTCCCCAGTTATTTATACATGACGACACCCTTGGATTGGTTGTTGCCAGGTCAGTCGATAGGCTGCACCGCCGGGCAAACCTGAGAACATTGTTCGGGCGGGCGGCCAGGTATGGCCACTTGGAGCAGGGGTGTCGATTTGTATTCTTTTGAAAGGGCCCTGCCCCCCTCCTCAATGTTGATTTGGGCCCTGTAGTGTCCCAGAACGATCCACCGATTAGACCCATCGCTTGTGGCCCTGCACCCCACCCGCCCACACTGATCACCTAGCAGCCTCCTAGGACCGTCGTCACTTCAGACAGGACATTAATAGCCTCAGGATCGTCGTCACTCCACGATACTACAGGCCCCTCCAACGTCGGTTTGGGCCTCCCTCCTTCATATTTTCTGTCGATTTTAAGGGAAATGGGCAATAACAACGAAAAGAACGGCCGCAGTCGTAAGAGATCGGTATAAAGCAAAAAGTAAGACATGAAGTGATGTAGCTAGCCATGTTTACAACTCCTATATGTATATATATATATATATATATATATATATATATATATATATATATATATATATGCGGAAATACCAGTTTTATCTGGCTATATATATGGGGATATATGCAATTTTCATTTGATAAATAGTAACAGAACACTAACAGATCTACGTTAATAGATGAATAGTAGACAGATTTACTTTAAAATAATAAATAGATAAACTGAGCTAAATCCTGAGAGGGCTCAAATTTGGGAGGAGGTTAGGTTGTCAGGTTCTCGGCTAGGTCCCCAAATCATTTACAGAAACTGACGTCCCTGAATTGGAGTGTGGACAGTAAAGGCAACGATACAATGTGCGACCGTATCGGCCTTTACAATGGCGACGCGCCAAGCATAACCGTCCTGACCCCGATACTGGGATGCGTGTGGAAGAGCGGACGGCTACAGTTGAGAGCGAGCATGCTGCTGTCGCTGTACTTCTATGCAGAGTGCTGAAGGGAGAACATTCCTTGATTTTCTCTGATGCGGTAACATCAAAGAAGACAGTAACTAACAAGAAGAGTTGTTGCTGACATGTACGCGAAACCTGTTGTCCAATAGTAGCCTACAGACTTGAGTTGCGGCGGAAAATTCTAACAGGTTATCTTGAGGGTTGCTACATACCGTTACAGAGCATGTTCAGGAGCCGACACGGTCGGGCATGGCTTCTAACTTCAATATAGGTTCTTGACGTTTTTCAGAGGACTTCCAGGCAGTGCGGAGACGAGCGGACGTTCCTTTCGAAGACGGTAACAAAGCGTTTACTTTTTATAACGGGGTAGGTGGAAGAGCAACAAACCAGTTTGCGGTAAACAGAGTGCATAAGCACAGTGTAAGCCACTTTCGAAAACGAAAACAAAAACCGGTTTGGTCTGAATTTGTCTTAGCGAATCAGTCTTCAGGCTTTCAAAAGTCTTGCGAGCACCTCGGAAGATTAGTTGCAAATTTGTGCAACGCGAGCTGGGAAACGTTCTGTGATCAGCACGGTTGGCATTGCCGCGTTCAGGACGAGAGTCCATCCGTCAAAAAAATGTGTTTTGTACGCTCATAGACTTCCGTTTTACAGCTGCATGGGATATGGTTATTGTTACGTCACTCGCATGCCAAAGTTACAAGGCCACCTCCCAGACTTGGGAAGTCATTTGCCGGTGCTGTGACGCAGGAAGACTGGCATGTGACTGACGCCAGAATAGAGCGATGCATGGGCCTGAGACCGAGGTCGGCACCTAACTTTTGACATTGGCCCCCGACCCCTTGACCAGTTTCTTCTGCGTGTTATTTCCGCTATGTCTTGCTGATGTGGTTATTACATTCAAGAGTACAGCACTGAGAGCGCCTCTCGCCTGTCACCTGCATGTTGCGATTGGCTTAGTTGATGTGCGCTGTTGTTCCCGACGTGTAACCTCAGCCAGCCTGTAAATCTAGCATTACGCACAGCTTCGTATTAGGAGAACTTGAAACCATTGGTGGCAACGATATGCAACTAGGAAACCCGCATCTTTATGCAGACGAAGGAGCATTTTTCGAGCTGGTAAGGCCAGAGCCATTTGAACACGCACACTGGAAGGGGGCGTTTTTGCGCCCCCCGCCTGTTTTCCTGAAAATCTTGAGAACGGATCGGAACTGGTCGCTGCTACTTCGTGACGTATACGCCAACTGAATAACTCGTGGATTGACGTAAAAAAATCGGAAATCGGTGGAAAATTTTTCAAGTTTGAAGCATTTGAATTCAAACAAATATAACCAAAATAGCGGCTGTCGCTGACAAATGGGAACATTGCGAAAGGACAAGCGTTCTACGTAAGATTACCGTTTGAACATAATCAGTCGACATCATTCGGACACAGGGGCGCAGCCAGGATTTTCTAAAGGGGGGGGGGGGCGGAGCTCAGTGTGTAATGAAATCGTGAAAACCTCCAGTCGGGAAGACGGAGTGCAATGGTTTTCACAGAAATGCGGGCCTAGGGGGACCCGAGCCCCCGACCCACTTGGCTACGCCTATGTTCGGTCATAAACGATGTATGTACTAAGACCAAAGCCAAGGTCAAAAAGGGTCAAAGTCATCAAAGGTCAAGATCAACGAGCTTCTGCCGTGATCCAGATTTGTTTTGCAACATCTCGGTTTGTATGGAATATGTATTCAAAGACCCGAATAAGAACACGTGTGCGCAAAGTATACCAAGGCCAGTGAAGGTCAAGGTCATCAAAGGTCAAGGCCGACTACTTTGTGACCTGGTCCAGATTTGCCTTGCAACATTTCGATTTGTATGGAATATGTATTCAAAGACCCCTATAAAAACGCGCATGCGCATATTGATACGCTTGTATATACCGGAGTCAGTGCAGGTCAAGATCATCAGAGGTCATGGTCAACGAATTTGTGGCCTGGCCCAGATTTGCCTTGCAACATGTCGATTTGTGCGAAACATGCATTCAAAGACCATAATAAAAGCATCTTTGACACATTGATACGCATAGATATGTATACATGTATATAAATATATATAATTTTTGCGTTCTATAGCAAACAAATCGCGTAATTGGGGTCATTGTAACAAAATACCTTTAGCGCAGACAGTTGACATGAAACTACCCCAAAAATTCAGTGGATTCCAGACTGTAAAACTCATCAAATGTTTCCTGTTTTATCAAGCCAATGCAAAACCACCCCATTGTCGGATTAAGAAACTGCAAAAAAACTAGGTCGATACCATGGCTGATTATAGTGTTATGGCTCTCCGGTAGTTCTGAGTTGGTTTTAGGGGGTAATCGTAGCCAGGGTAAACAGTAATCGGTTGTTTACATTTTGGTGACCGTTAGCGCTCAGCGCTTCGCGAAACCATTATTCCCGGTGTGATGGCGCGTGCTGCAATCCGACGTGCGTTTTGTGAGCAGGGCAGCGTTGCAGTTTTGCCAAAATCCGGGGAAATATCGGACGTAATTCAAGGACGTGGCATGGTTACGGAAGCGCCATCATTCGCTATGACACTTGCCAGGTAACTTAGATCAAGCAAGAGAGAGAGTTGAATGTAGGATCAGACAGAACGTTCTGATGTGCCACCGGTGTTCGTGTTTATTGCAGATTAGCACGTACAATTGAAGACCTGTACTCTGTGCCTGTATCTGTCTGACGTGAGCACATCGTGCTTTTTTCAAGAATGGTGGGTAGCTTGTTATACCAATTATCTGCAGGCCAGTGTCCATCGACAGTGTGCTGCTACCGTTGGTGATCAAAGTCGTTTAACATGGTGGCAGTGGCAGGAACATTAGACAGTAGTTGGACTGCGTGCAGATTCGGAAAGCGCCAGCTTCTTGAAGGCCGTCTCGAGTTGTACAATCGAACAAGCCGTTGAGTTACAAAATGCTTTTACTTCCTAAACGTCGTTTGAATGAAACGGATACTGTAATTGCGAGAAGAATGGATCTCAGGCAGTTTTTATCCTAGTTTTGTTTAAGTTTGTTGTAGTCTGTCGTGCGAATGTAAGTGCAACTTTGCCTTTGCTTTGAATTAATCCTGCCTTCGTTCTGGTTTTTTTTTACAGTAATTTTGGGGTTATTATCGCTGTGGTTTCACGTTATTATTCCTCTGGGTTTACATAATCACATGGCTGTTCATACTCTCTCCGTAGTCATTTGTTCTTGTCGCCTTAGTTTTTCCGTAGGTTCGCCTTGAGCACGCCAGTTTTTTGTTAGTTCCACCTTTGTTTTGGGTTAGTTTTGTATTATTGCATTATTGTATTATTATTATAGACACCAACAGGCACAGTCGCCCAATTACTGGTGCATTCAAACATTAAAAGCTGGAGTCAGATTGCGATTCAGTCACAGCGGCATTAAATAAACATTAAGACATGGCACAGGGGTAAGTTTACAGATATGAATGACCCTACCGAGTTCGAGAAGCTGTGCACGTTTGACTTGTAACAGCGAGTAGAGTCGTAGAGTACAAAAGTCGATATTCCTAAAAGAGTGCAGGAAGGTATTGCGCAGAGTGGGTATACGAGTGAACAGGCTACACCGGACGGTGTTCACCAGAGCAAAAGGAATGCTCCACAGCGCGAGGGCACGCGATGGATGTCGCGGCACAGCCAAGCCGAATGCTGGCAGCAGCTCAGGGCTGTCGAGGCTCGCATGGTGAACATTGTACAGAAACATGAGGTCATATTGCACAGAGCGAGATTCATACTGCGCACGTTGCAGTGGACCAGAAGACTGACATAGTCCATGCTGTCGAGAGGTTTATCCTAATTAAAAGCCAGCCATATGAGGAACATGTGCTGTATACGTTCCAGTCGTTTCAGGCGGGTGACAGCAGCCCCAACCCATACAACGCAGCCGTACTCAAGCGTGGAATGAACATGGACATAAAAAAGCACATAGCATAGCCTTGTGATCAAAACGGGCTCTGATGTGACGTCTGGATAACTGCATACTGCGGATGACAAGGCCAAGCATGCGATTCGCCTTTGCTATGATTGAGTCGTTGTGATGAGCAAAAGAGAACTTTGTGTCTAGTAGGACACCCACGTCCCGGGTCTTGGTGCGACGCTCAAGAGCGGTCTCGCTCAGCGTATATTTGGCTTGGATTGGGGCTTGCGCAGTGAGAAGTATATTACGTGGCATTTTGCAGGATTTCATCTTAGGTACCATGTACGCGACCAAGATGAGAGATGGTCAGTGTCGGCCTGAAGGGCGTCAGTGTCGAGATGCGGTGGTATAGGCCGCGTATGGTTTCGCCATAGGCCAAATTGGCAACTAGGCATTACCCAGAAAAGTGGTCAGCATTTCTATCAGATGCCTGGTTATCACGTGCCATTGGCTTACAAACTCCCCAGCATTCGTGAGCCGGTCCCCAGGCATGGCACAGCGGCTGCTGTGCCATGCCGGCACGTACCAGCGCGCGTGAGGTAACCGCCTAGCCGCGATCGGTCGCCAACCGTGCGCGGCGGCGACCAACAACGGACCACGGGCTGTCCTCCGCGGCTGGTCGCCGGCCGTGGGGTTTTCTGGCGCTCCTGCCGGCGCACGCGGCCACTGCGCCGCAGAGGCGGCCGGGGGACGGGGGAGGGGGTGACCTTGGCGGGGAGGTCGCCGCCTCTGCCGCCACCCGCTGGACCACGGCAGTAGGAGCCGCCGCGCCGCAGCGATGGCAGCAAGACCGGTCGTGTGGGCCACGCTGCTGGCCGCCGCCGCCGCCGCCGCCGCCTCAGCGCACGCAGACAACACGGCCAAAGGTTAGGCAGCACGGGGTATGCGGACTGACGTGGCTCGAGACACCGCCCTCGGGAACCTGCTCGAGCGCAATGGATGGGGTCACACGGCATAGCAGGAGCATAACAAGAACGTGGTCAGAGGGCTCAAACGACTCCTCTTAGTTTGGTTTCCAAGAACTGGCTGTCATCGCAAAGGATGGGCTTAAAAGGTGAAAAAATTGAAAAGTGCTGCAGTTTTATTGTCCAACAATCCAGACGTGCCGTCTGAGTGAGCTAGTTTGCTCATGTTCTTCATGTTTGTAAAACAGTGGTAAGAGTAGTATCAAAAGTTGTTATTTTGCTTTGAACCCCCTCCGTACCCCCTTCATTACGAAAATCATAACCATGCTACTTCGGGAAAGCCACCCTATTATATTAAAATGACACACTTTGGTCATGCTTCACCGTCCCACCCTCATTTCTACCTTGCATAAGAAACGTGTGGCCTGTGACACGAGCGTAGGAGTGGGTTCCAGAAGTTGTCTTCCAGTAATTTCTGTTGCATTTGTGATATTTGTAGAGCCCTTATTCAGCGACTTCCTTAAGCCAGCGTGTTATACGTCTGACTTTCTCCTCGGCCACATAGCTTCGTAACCAAAAGGCGCACCGTTGTCAGATTTTGAACATTCCTCGCGATGCAGCGGTTAGCATTTAAGCAAAAAATGTCAGAGTGGCCGAACGTTATGTCACAGTGATGTCACGAACGCGACGATGTTTTATAATGTGGCCATGGTGCTACGAGACCTCCGATGGAAAGCAAACAATTTATCGATCAATCAAACACATGTTTCTGAAAAATCCACGATATGGTTTTTAGGTTTATCATGTCAGGAACAATGGTAAAGAGCACAGCAATGTGTGTTCTGCTGCTACAAAGAAGTGGTCATTGTCAGGCCAGCCCATGACCTCGCACAAGTCAGCACCGGTTATACTTATATCTGTACGATTTTGAAATGTAGTTACGCCGCACAAGACATGGTAGACCCATACTGATCAAATGGAAAGTGGTGGCATACCGTAGCAGATTTCGGGCTGCGTAACAAGACGCTTCATTACAAATGGAGGAAATTCATACGAAACAGGAAGACGTAGGATGCAGAGAATAATACAACCATGCTTGAGCAGGGTTGTATTATTATTTTATTGTATCACCATACCATATCGAAAAAGTTAAAGAAGCGTGACATTTCTCTGCAGCTAGCCTGGACTAATGTATTCTATCCTTCCTCAATACATTATTGGTGGATATCGGCAGTTTTTGATGTTACGAAAGCAACACCATCGAACCTGTAAATTTAGCACACTTTCCCAATGGTGATTCTGAGAAGAAGAGAATGTGACACGTTTTGGCAGTGCTAATTATTTTGGCGGGCACTAGCTCCAACTTATTTGGGGCCCGCGATTTTTTATGGCACAGTTGTGAAACCGATAAAGAATTTTGAACATCGAACTTTTCAGCTTAAAGATGCTGTTTGAGGCTTCTTTCCTATGACATTCTGCAGATGTAATGTAAAAGCTGGAATGTAATGTATCTAAATGTGATACCGACAGGTGAAACGGCCTGCAGGGTCTCTGACTTCAGACGGCCAACCAAAGAAAGTCCTGCTGTCTTATTATCTCGCTAGCTGTTTCTGATGGCATCCCACGTTCTTCTACCGATTCTTTCGAAAGACAAAAGGAAACTTGTTTTAAATTTGGATTGGTCTCCAATGGAAACACAGCTACCCTCCGGCAAAAAATGGTAGGTCGAGACGCCATGAGCAAAAGGTTTTTATTGGTACGGACGTCGGACTCCTTCGGGTTGTGTGACGCGATACACGGAGTTTTGTGTTCCCTTCAGCCTCTTGACCGGTGGCGTTGAATGATAATACCCAGATATCTTTCTTCTCCATTGATTGTTGCTATTGTCACCGCCGTTGTCGCCATGACAGAGGGTATAAAGGCGATCTATGGGAGTCAAGTTATAAAGGAAAATAGATCACATCGAGTGAAACGGCGATAAATTTGAGGGAGCTCAAATTTTCCAGTCGAATCTGTCTTTTGAGTGGTGTGGCAAGCACTTCGAGCATCCATCTGTTTGGTATGATGACAGAATCAGTTTGTTTTGAGCACTGGTTTGGTCCCTTTGGATTTGTTATGAAGTCTTTTTGCACGGGCACTCAAAATGAGCTTTAATGTTTTAACCAGTTAAAACCGGCTTATGTCACTCGCGCAGCTGGAACGGGTTAGTGTCACTTCTTCGCAAACGTCTGACTAAAATGCTCGAGGGCGTGGGAAATATTCCATGATTTTTTAGGCACCAGCATTTGGCGGATTTATTGGGAACCGTGAAAAAGAGCATACTGGCCTCAGGAAACTTTAAGAGCTGGATGCTTGATCGCCGCGACCCGAACGGTCGGGGAATTGAACGTGAGGAAATCCATTTTGTGGAAGGGAAAGCTGCAGTTATCTAGCAACTGTAAGCTCCTTCCCATTACCTTTTAATTCCCTTATAAGTGATGCTTAATGCAACACGGACTACAAAGTGTGACAAAGCAGCCACAACGCTTTCATGTTGCACGCGCGTTATCTTGCGTCAGCAGAAAAGCGGATGAGGCGCAACGCAAAAAAGGGAGTACGTCTACAGTATTGACGTAACCATGACTCCTGTTGCACTAGCAACGCTTACGCAGTCTGTCCAGAAAAGGTTGTCAGAAACGATCAGCACGTGGGACTCGTACATCATCGTGTTCAGCACGCTAGCCTCATAGTGCGTTGTCTCGGATTCATGTACTGCTGTAGTCGTTCTCCCCTTGAGTCGTCATGTGATCCATCCCGTATCCAGTTCAGGAGCGCAGCCAGGATTTTCCTAAGAGGGGGAAGGGGCCCAGAGTCCAGCGTGAACTGAAATCGTACGAAAACCGCCTGCTGGGAAGACGATGTGCAATGGTTTTCACAAAAAATTCCGGTCTAGGCGGCCGTCCCCCCCCCCCTCCTTTGACTGCGCCGGTGATCCAGGTGGGACATGGGGTTTCCTTTTTGCATTTAGCTCATAGGTCTGCGTTGACTAAACTCCTGGTGATGCGGGATGCCGATGTCTTGCTGATGTACTGATGTTTCTTTTGACTTGTAAACATCCATCGCAACCATTAATTGTTGGAATTTTCAAAACAGGCAACACAGCAGAAACACAAACAACGTTGACGGGCTGCCCCGCTCGGTCTGGTATGTCTGGAGTCCGTTCGGGAACTGACTTGCCCGACAGATTTAATTACCTCCTGCTCCTAAACAGAGTTAAGCTATAGCGTAGGTTTTTCCACGTCAACAACGTTTGAAAACGTCCTTTTTGTCAAACACTGTTTAGGAGCCAGAGGTAATTGGGTGAGTCAGGTAAGTTAGATCTCGAATGGGGTCTTAGTGACAAGAAAAGGAACTTTCTTCATTGTCCGCCAATCTCCCTGATTTTTCGGTTTGGAAATGGAGGTGCGGGGTCGGCACCGCCTGGTTGCGGGTGTACCGTCTGACTTGTTGGCAATGCGGCACAGACCAGTCTTTGTCTCGGCACTGCAGAAACTTAGAAACTCCACAATCCGTGGGGCAAAGTCGGCGTAGCCACGATGTTTTCATTCTGGTGTTTTGCGATTTTTGGTCTTAATCCACGACTTGCTGTGGCTGGGGCTTCAGACGTCCCTATTTGATAAGCAGGCAACCAATAGACCGATTTTGCTGGTTCAGACAGTTATCAATTTGTCCTGTTTCCGGACCACTGTAGAGCTCAGTCCTGCTGGGAAATGTTCTTGTTTTCGTTTTACTCGATTCGTTTTACATGCTAAGTATATGCATATATATGTGTATATATCCATATAAATTCGTATTAAATGTTATGAAACGTTATTCACCCCAAGACGATGTCTCAGTAACTCAACGTGGGATTTTACTCTAAGGCTAACGTGCTAGCATGATAAAGCTCCACCAAGCCGCATAAAACTGAATGAAATACGCCTAAATGCTCATGCTATCGTCATAAATTTTTCAACCGTCATCAAAGCTGTCGTTTTCTTTAAATTCGCTTATATTTGAAAGAAACAAGAATGATGTGAAGGTGACCAATGATAACCATGCATGAGGTCATTGGTGGTCGTGATTGACCTTTCGTGACATTGTAACACATAACAAATGCTATCAGCCATGTCGCTGCTCGTCCATTGTATTGATGGTGACCAATCAAACTCGGAAAACGAAATTCGCAAAGTTCCGCCGTCCTGATGACGCAGGACGCCTTGTTCTTGCCTTGTTCGACCTTGGCGCTTTTCATCCAAATAGTGGCATTCCAGCCATGTTAACAAATTACCTTCCTGGTCGAACACGTTCAAAGTAGAACACTATTCAAAGCTGGCATGTCGGGAATGCACTTCGTAAATGCACTCCGGCTTGGTCCATGGCCTCGCACGGTATATCGGCCGTGAGAGCTCTTCCGCTGGCGGAGAGGCGCGAATGATCGCCGACCGGAGCTGGAAGCCGGCCCGACCGGTCCGCCGCACGGCTCCTGTCTCGTCCTTGGGGTTTCCCCGAGAAACCGCCGCGTCACCTCCGCAACCGGACGGCGCGCGCGGCCGCGGCCGGCGGCGGGGAATGCACGGCTCTGGACCCGTGTCACCGGCGGGGAATCCACGGGTCGTGCCGAGTTTCTCTGCCAGAAAACGCCACGCCGCTTCTCGGACGGCAGCCGTGACGTCAGGCGAGTCCCTTCAGCGGGGAAGCTCGTAATGCCCGAACCGCAGGTGGCACCGCAAGCGACGGGTATTGCTCGTTTCGGAGGAATGGCTGTGTGGGGAGTCGCAGTGCCTTTTTTCCCACCGCAGTTAAGCTGGGTCCGAGGTTAGGTCGGCAAGAAACTCGGCTTAGCACAGAGTCTGATCCCAAAGCCACCCACTTCAGTACGTTGGGGTTAAATTGAAAAAGTTAGATGCAGAGTTTTTCAGCAATTGTTTTGGTATCCCAGAAGGACCAACACTTATTTTAGGCTGCCGGCCAAAAAGGGCAATGAAATATTTTGGGAACAATTTTCGTGCTACTGTTTCATGACATATGTCCAGGTTGTTGAGTATGAAGCCAAAGGTTCGTAAAATCGTGAACAAACAAGCAATATTTTTTGGTTAATATTTCGCTTTGTGGGTACCCAGGTACATCCGAAATGCCTGAGGCAAACTCCGTCCAGGGGTCAAATACTGGCAAGGAGCTACTAGTGCTGACACTAAAATGCCCCTGTCAGCGGCATCTTCAGTTCTGAGTGCTGACAGTTTAACCTATGTGGACCGTCTGGTAAAGTTTATACTCACCTCATGGAGCACAAATCCAGGATCATGCCGTGGGTTTGGGATATACTGAGGAAAGAGAAAGGGAGTAGATTCCATAACGACTTTCTGGCGAATTCGAAGGATGCCTTTCAAATCCGTCCAAGAAAATCAGGCAAATGGTGCTGAACACGCGGCCCCGAGGCCACTTACGCTCCGGAATCCGCACTTACTTGTAAAGGTTTCCTTACAATTGTTAGTTGCCGCCAGTGATAACGCTGAAGCGTATCGCCGCAATCTAGGCTGACATCAGCGGTGATTCCATAACGTCTGTCTGCACCTTGAGCTTACGTCACTGGCGACTTTTAAACGTCCCACCGCAGTTGTAGCGGGCATTTATTTGGCGTTATGATGCATTTATGGTGTGCGAGGTGCCTCCATTGCCCGTACTATGTGACGTGTGCAGCTCGCCTTTCTGCCAGCGCTGACCGTGTGACCCGTCTTTGTCGCAGGGCCGAGCGATCCGTGCCAGCACCACCAGTGTCCCCGGGGCGAGCAGTGCGTGGTGCACGAGGTCTCGTGCCGGCGGGGACCCTGTCCTCGGATCGGCGAGTGCCGCCCGGTCGACTGCCGGCTGCCGTGTCCGGCGGGGCTCGAGTGCCGGCTGCAGCCGCTGCGCTGCGGTCGGCCGCCGTGCCCACTGACGCCCGGCTGCCGGCCGACGCCGGACGCGTGCGCTGGCCGCTGCCTGGCCGACGAGCTGTGCCTGAGCCGCGTGCAGCCGTGCATGGTTCCGCCGTGCCCGGTGGAGCACTTCTGCGTGCCGCGGCAGGGCGCCGTGACGGCGCGCCGGCAGCCGGCGGCGGCGGAGCCGGCACAGTCGCAGCTCGGCTGCCCGGCTGACTACGTCTGCCCGCCGCTCACCAGCTGCATGATGTCAGCCTTCTGCCGGCAGCGCGGCGACTGCGTCCTGATGCCCGTCTGCGTCAGCGACTGCAGCGAGCTGTGGTGCGGCGAGGGCTACGTCTGTCGTATGCAGGTGGCGCCCTGCGTCGCAGGCCCGTGTCCGGCCCGGCCCGTCTGCGTGGTCGACCCCAGCGCCGCACCCGAGTCGGGCCCCGCGTCGGGCCCCGCGCCGGGTCCCGAGTCGGGCCCCGAACCGGGCCTCGAGCTGGGTAACCGGCTCGGCGGCCGGCCGCGATGCGTGGTGCCCTGCGCCGAGCACGAGGAGTGCCGGCTGGCGGCGGCGCCGTGCTCGGTGGCACCCTGCCCGATGGTGCCCCGCTGCCAGAGCCGGTCGCCGCCGCCGTCGCCGCCGGCCGGTGAGTGTCCCCTGGACGACCTGAGGGCCCTCGCCAGCCCTGACTTCTGCGACAGCCGGCTGGACCAGTGCGCCGACGACGCCGGCTGCGGCGAGGAGCGGCGCTGCTGCGCGCGCGGCTGCGGCAACACGTGCCTGCCGGTGTGCCGCGGCGGCTGCGGCGCCGGCCTCCAGTGCCAGCTGGTGGAGGTGCAGTGCATCGGCTCACCGTGCCCGAAGGTGGCGCAGTGCGTGGCCGCGCTGCCGCCACCGGAGGCGGCGGCGGCGGCGGCGGGGTCGGCCGTGCTGGACCCGCAGGAGGCGCAGAGGCAACAGCGGCCGGCTCCGGCTCCGGCTCCGGCTCCGGTTCCTGCCCAGCCTGCTGACCCGTTCGAGAGCAGCCTGCTCGAAGAGCTGCCGAGGCCCGTCACCAAGGCCGGCCAGTGTCCGGCCAACACCAAGCAGATGCAGTCGGTCATCTGCTTTGACACGGGCGTGGCGGACCTGTGCTCGGATGACACCGCCTGTCCAGGGCAGAAACGCTGCTGCCTGCGCGGCTGCCGGCGCGAGTGTCGGCCCGTGTGCGCCGGCTGCGGGCCGCAGCAGCAGTGTCGCCTGCTGCCCGGCTGGCCCGACCGGCCCCTGTGCGTGCCGCTGCAGAACTGATGGGTCCGCCGCTCCCGAAACGGGCCCCCGGCCGGACGGAGGCCAAACGGACCACGACCGACCCGACCGCGACTGACCAGACAGCGACTGACCAGACCACAACTGACCAGATCACGACTGACCGGACCACGACTGACCAGACCGCGGCCAACCAGAATATGACCCATCAGACCATGCCAACCTGACCACGTCTGACCAGACCACGCCAACCTGATTACGACCGAGCCGACCACGACCAACCGGCCAGATTGGGACCGCTATAGCATGGTTCTCTTTGTTACGACTAAGCCGACAACGATCGACCAATTCGACTTGGACTGCCCAGACGTCGTTGGAGTTGCGGGTCGGGCCGACCCCGCCGGGCAGACCTGGTCCTCCGGCGGTCTGCCGACGGTGGACAGGGCAGACCGTTCAGACAGGTAGCCTCAGGTGCCACGCCGCAGTTGTACAGCCTTTCAGTGGATCGACCACTGTGGACCAATCGTGAATCCAGCCGGCTGCTTGAGAGTCAGCTGAACATCTTTCGAGAAAAGTTCGAAAATCCTAGTTTTGGATCCCTGATAAATGGCGAACTGGCGGCGTTCTAAGGTGGGGCTTATGAGTGCTAACTGGAAAGGACCGAACTGTGTCCTTCCGGAATCCGCCAGGTAATTTTAAGAAATGCTCATCCTGCAGTCCGTACATGATTCGACGTGTAATATTCTAGTTGTATGTGTTCGCCAATTTCTGTCTGTAATAATGGAAATGAGCTCATACCTATTAATCAATGCCTCTGTCGCCAGTGCAGTGAATCGAAATCATTCCGTTCGTGTGGTCGACAGTTTTTGACGGACAGGGCTGGGTAGTATCACGATTGCACGTTGAAAAGACTGTTTTCGTAACAGTCGCGAAAATGTGATGCTGAAATGAAGTGAATAAAATAGACGAAACAGGCATTCTCAAGTTTTTCTGAATGACGAAGAAGGTTCCCTCTAGTCCTGGAGTACTGGTGAATCACTGTATTTGCAGACGATAAAACATGTACCCAGATAAGTTTCCGTTTGTTGGCACGTTATTATCAATACATTTGCAATAAGGTAATACTCCAAACCTTCATGCGCATTAATCGGCCTTATATTTGTACCGTTTATGTTTTGTGTTAGTGATATATTTGTGTTATCCCTGCATTTTCGCCAGACGTATAGTCCTAACCAGAAAACCGCAACGTCGAAGGTCACTGCCTCTCGGGTTGTGATTGTAAGATATCAGTCATGTTGAAAAACAGTTGCTGTGGCGGATGGACAAATCATGGGGATTTTTTATGTGTTTGTATAAATCCCTGCTTTCAAAAGTGGCGATGCAATAGTAATCGAAATCCGAGGAGAAATTAAGATTGCGGGGGTAAGGTTGGGTTATCTAGAGGTTATGCAGATAGAGATTCCCACCTCTTCCCCATACCCCCTATTACTACCAGTGGCGACGCCTATGTCTCGGTTCGATCGCTGAATGCGAAATGTCTTCCGTCGCAATCTTCAGTCTCCAGTTGCAGAATGGCAACTATACAACCATGGATGTAGCCACGGTTCAGAAATGGCAGCAATCTGACCGCATTCCACCAAGAATAAGTGGAGCGGCAGTAAAAACCATTTTTTTCGGGCATTGCATGACAAAATTACGGTTAAAATCCCTTTTGTTACATTCAGACTTACAAAAAAATCGTGTCGCTAATGGGAAGTACCCATTTGATATGTTAAAAAATGGAAGGGACAAATAACCACTTCAAGAAAACTGCGGGGACATGCTCCCCGCAGACCCGCACAGACTGCATTCATGTTCAAAACACAGGCAAAACCATCCGTATGTTGTTTGTGTGCATGTTAGGGTGCATCGTCATAGGTCACGAAACGATTGTGAACTTGCTACGGAGCACACATCCAAACATGTCATATCATACGACCTGAAGAATACCAAAAGGAAAAATGAGTCCCATGAAGATTATCGTGCCATCTTTACCATAGCGGGACACCATGGACAAAAAATATTCGATTTCCATAATCTTGACTGACATTTTCAAATATGGAAGCTAAGTGTATGACAGCTTTGACGCTATTGTTGCAGTTTCACTGAACCAGCTTTTATGTTCGCAATGTGCCAGACGAGTGACTGACTTCCGACGGGACACACGATTTGATTGAAGACACGGACGCTTGAGGCCAGGAGGCTGTGCGTCCTAACCCACAACAAACAAACAAACAAGCAGTGTGCCTTGTTTGCCCTGTGTAAGACTATTAAGTAAACGCACTGGAGAGAAAATCGGGCTTATGGTCGTATGAGTGGGTTAATGCCTGGTGTGTGGGTTCAAATGCTGGCGCTGCTAGGTCTCGATGGTTGGCACGTTTGGTGGGGACTGTACACCGAATGCCTGAGCCCAAGTGGCTCTGCGCCCTAACCCCAAGCAACCAGCTGTAATCCGAATAAAACCATTCCCGTCATCCCACGTCCAGCTTGTGTGCTCGTTGAGCTTAGTGGTATGTATTTTGGCACTTGAGTATTATTTGTTTGGTATACCTCAAACTGGGGAAAAAAAAACAGGGAAAACATCTTGTAGGTTTGCACATGAACCTTTTGACCTCCTTGGTCTGGTCATAATTGCTTGTTACTTAGTAGCACTACCACTAGGTTAACCCTGTTCCAGTATGAGGGGGATCAGAAATCCCCTTCCAGTTGTTGCCCAGTTTCTGAAATCCTATTTAATATTTCCTACATAATGACAGGCTCTGGTGATGATTTTTTCCTCCAGGGGCAGAGCCTAGCAACACTTGGGATGCCCCTTCAGCAATTTTTGGCTCTATTGAAGATGGTAAAAATGGCTTCAAAAAGTGCTTTTGAAATGTAACTTACAGGAAAATGGGGCTATACATGAAATTTTCACCAGGCAGTGAAAAACAGCATAAATGGCATAAAAGCCATACAGCAAATGGTGCAAAGTTAAATACTTCTGGTTTGGTTGCTACATAACATCATTTTAAGATGAAGAAAGTGAAAAATTGCCGAAAAATATAATCCTGTTATTGGTTGCTGACCACTGTGCCATTTGTCTCTTTGACTTCTGCTGCACTCATTTGGTAACAAAGTCAAAAAGGGCAATTCCCAAGGTGAAGGTATTTTGGACCTAATGATGTCATTGGTATAACCTATTGAATAATACAAAAAATAACTAACCCAGCCTAGCACAATGTAACCCAAACCCTAACCTAACCCAACCTAAACTAACCTAACCTAACCTAACCTAACCTAACCCAACCTAACCTAACCTAGCCTAACCTAACCTAACCTAGCCTAACCTAACCCTGCTTATTTAGTCACATGACCTAACCTCTTTTAAACAGAGCCAAGTCCAATGGTACCTTTTATCCGCCTACAGCCTTTAGTAGCCTGTACTGCAACTCAGGCATGGGGTTGCGCCTTTGGCGCAACATTATGCCCTGCAAGCATCCGTTTATTGGACTGCAGCCTCTAGTATCATTTACTGATGATGTCATCAAACCTTTCACAGTGTATAGGACATCCTTGGAGTGAAGGCATTGTAAACAAGATGGTGCGGCCCATTCCAGTCACGTTTCCTTGAAATATAATTCCATTTCCTTTGAAAACCATACCAGTAGTGTCACCATATCGTGCTTTCATAGGAAAGTTTATGAGCTCTTCTGTATTGTGTTTATAGCAAAAGTGGTCTGTGAAAAGGTGAAAAAGTAATGCATTGCCAAAAATGGTTACCAAAAATAGTTTTAAGATAGAACTTGAAACTGTGAAGAGGTGTATAGGTCAATAATGGGGTAAACATAGACAAATATTTTGTTGACCAGAGGTCATGTCACAGGCTCAAGTCAAGGTCAGGTCAAAATTTGGTTGTATGTAAATGTTTTTCATGTCAATTCTTAGGATGAAAAATTGTGAATGTGACTCAGAATCAGGGTTGGAAATTTGATTTTTATTCTTGGTGTCAGAGCATAACTTGTGTTTTGGAATACAAATTTCCAGTTATGAGTAATATCAGTTTAAATTAGCATTCCTGGTACCAGCCAGTTATGACATACCTGCTTCTTACTGACTGGAGACAGGGTCATTTGCTTGTAGAGTCAGAAATTTGTCAGCATGGTTATAATGTAGCTTTTTGTTATGGAAACAAAATCACATTTCTGGAGTATAAAATATTTTTGGAGCACATATTTCCTGGTGTTCTTCAGCACCAAAAAACAGCAGCCTTTCCATCCTTCCTCAGAATAGTGTTTGATACCAATGTTCTAAATTTCAGGTTGCTGCAGGACCAGGTGAAGGAGCTATGACCTAAAATGTCTGCTTGCCTGCCCTATATCATGACTATCATAAACAAGAGTTTCTGAACAGAAATAGTGCTAGTTCAAGTGACTGGAAACATTTTCAAGCACTATGAAATGGACTCAGGGGAATTTCATATGGTTTGAGTCATCTGGAGTCATTTTGTGTCATGTCATGAGTTGATTTTCAGATGTGAAAAGTTCACCTGATGAACATGTGAACATGGCAGTTTCCTTTTTTGTGCCAGATAAAAAATGCATTCGTTTATGGCTTTTTGCCACCTATATCCACCCTTTGTGAGATTTTCAGAATGTCTTGGCAGGTAATTCTGGAGATCATAGGAAGCCAGTGAGACCCATACAGGAATCCCTACTAATGCTAAGAGTGCAGGAATAGGGTTGCAGACTTTAACCTCCCTGTCACTGACAGGTTTATGGGGCCTTTCTGTCCATGCTGACAAAGTTCTGCCTGTTTGTTTCATGCTTGAGTGTTGCTACTTCTGTTTTAAAGCATTTAAAATAATGATTTTGTGTGTAAGTCATTGTCATGCCTATGACTAATGCCTGTTAAATATCTATGACTGGCTTTCCAGTCATCTTGTACAAATAGAATTAATTATATACAGTAGAATTAGTTTATCTTCTTCATGTGGCCTGCTTAGAAGATAGGTCTCTGCTGCAGTGATGTTGTTTGGTGCACTGCGGGCCTAATGCCATTTTACAGCATCATGTGAGATGCCTTTGGGATGGCATTGTTTATGTTCCTTAATGATGTTATTTTCCAGCTGGTCTAGATGTCCTTCTCAGAGAATGCCACAACATAGTGGGAATGTTTTGACTCAGATTTATCTGGGTTCTTTGGTGCACACTGCTTTGTATAAAATATTTGAATTTCTGTAGGGAGAGGGACTGTTGCAATGGGATTGCCTCTTGAAACAGCACTTCACCCAACAAGGCCAGAAGGACGATGCCCACTCAAGAATTGTTAAATTTTCCGCCTTGGGATGGAAAGTTTAGTGTGTTATCAATTATATTTACCATGATATGTTGAAAAAATGATGTGCACCAATATGACTGATAATCACATGGTCTGCAATAAACCATTTGCCAGTAGATCCAGCAGAAAAATACAAGTGTTGTAATGTCTATTTCCACTTAAATTATGACTTCTGAAGACAAGACATGTGCCTAAACCCGCGCACGACCGTCGGTCCGTTTCGAACATGGGCGACTGGGGGGGGGGGGGCAGTCGGCCGCCCCCCTCTAACATACGAACGGCTGGTCGCACGATAAAAATATGCACACTGTTCGAAAGCTTGTGACGAGCAGAGCTCGAAACTGGTCTCATTTTTAGTTTTAGATCATATGTAAGCAATTTACGCCCTATATATATGTTTTCTCATAGACGACTGCATGAGACCGAGAAATGGCCTGAATCTCAAGGATATGACTAAAAACGCTTAGGTAAAGACACTAGCGCACAAATAAAGGACCGCGGATGCCGATACACGTCTAATTTCCCCGGATTTGTTCAATATATACGCCGAAACGTTGAGTTAAAGATACGGCATTTCTCGCGGCAGTTGTATGCGTGCGCCGCTGCCGTACGCGGTAACAAATTGACGGGAACTAATTTTAGCGTTCCTTTATTTTCGCGAAAAAAGACGATCTGTGTATATTTTATTGATCTTAGTGGTCCTTGTGATGGTTTTTCATGCTTAAATTTTGGAAAAATTCATTAGTTACCAATCTACAAAATTGGCGGAGCTTTATTCTCAAGAGCCTGTTTATTTCCAAAATATGTTACTTTTTGAAACTTTTTGAGATTCCTGGTATTACTTACGTCTGTGCAAGCTAGTTCTGCCCTTTTCTACCCATTCTGAGTAATTCATCGCCGATTTTGACGATGGTACATTTTGGCTCACTACAGTTATTGGAGACCTGATCTCAGGTCAATGGCTGGAAGTGATTAATACTTTGCCCAATGACGGTAACTAGATGTCTGCTTCACTCCACACTAAAATTGTTACGAAATATTCCGTCAGTTTCCGAAAAAACGACGACGTGTCTTAAAAATGGGTTTCACCTTACGTCAATGACCCGGAAAATTCCGAAAAATCTGAGATAGCAGATTTGTTGCATCTATCACGTTCACTAATCCGTGAAAGTGTTATTGAGATATCTTGTTTTGCGAAAAAGTTACAGGGCACTGAACTTTTTTGGACATAGGTCTGTTTGACCTGACCTAGGTCAGAAACCTGACTTGACATGGGGTCAAAATTTTGACACGAGATGTAAAATGGATGAATCAAAAGGTGCACTAAAGTTTCGTGACTCTGTGTTTGTTCGTTCTCTCGCAATCCCAGAAAAACCTCAGGGGGGGCAGTCAACTGCCCCCCCAGTCGGGGACGGGTTAATGTACACCCTTTCCAACTTAAGCTGTGCACATGTTTTGTCTGTTGCCTCCTTTTACTAAAATACAAAATGTATCATTTTTCACGAATTCGAACTCTGCAGAACATTTCTCAATGACCTTTGTAACCCCAGTATTTCGAATTTCCTTCTTCATTTATCCGGATATCGATAAACACGTCTCTCCCTCACCATGTTTGTTTCAGCGCAGATCGGTTGAGCCGGCCCTGTACCTGAACTGTAGCGGCTCGCTCTGCCCGACATGGCCTCCTGCCTGGGGCCGCTGCGCAGGAGCGGCCGGCTGCTGCCGCGCCTGCTGCTGGCCGGCCGGCACGCGGCGCCGGGCGTACGCGGCGCCGCCGACTCGGCCGACGACCGCCGCGTCCGCATCGGCTGCGCCAGCGGCTTCTGGGGCGACACCGCCGTGGCGGCGCCGCAGCTGATTCGGCACGGCCAGCTGGACTTCCTCGTCTTCGACTACCTGTCCGAGATCACCATGTCGCTGCTGACGGCGGCGCGCGCCCGCGCGCCCGAGTTCGGCTACGCGCCGGACTTCGTGCAGGTAGGCGTGGGCCCGTACCTGCACGAGCTGAAGTCTCGCGGCGTTCGCGTGGTGAGCAATGCCGGCGGCATCAACCCGCACGGCTGCGCCGCCGCGCTACGCAAGGTGGCCGAGAAGCAGGGCGTGTCGCTGCGCATCGCCGTCGTGGCCGGCGACGACCTGTCGGGCGCCGACCTGAGCGGCGCCGTCGAGCTCGGCACGGGCGCTGCGCTGCCGGCCGCGCACAGCGTGAACGCGTACCTGGGCGCGGCGGCGATCAGCCGCGCGCTGGACGCCGGCGCCGACCTGGTGGTGACGGGCCGCTGTGTGGACAGCGCTCTGGCGCTCGGCCCGCTGGTGCACGCGTTCGGCTGGCGCTGGGACGACTACGACCGGCTGGCGGCCGGCAGCCTGGCCGGCCACCTGCTCGAGTGCGGCGCCCAGAGCACGGGCGGCGTTTTCACCGACTGGCGCCGCGTGGCCGGCTGGCACCGGATCGGCTTCCCGGTGGCCGAGTGTGGCGCCGGCGGCGAGCTCCTCCTCACCAAGCCGCCGGGCACGGGCGGCCTCGTCTCGGTCGGCACCGTCGCCGAGCAGCTGGTGTACGAGATCGGCGACCCCCGCCGCTACCAGCTGCCGGACGTCACGTGCGACTTCAGCGGCGTCCAGCTGCAGCACGAGGAGGGCGGCGTGCGCGTGAGCGGCGCGCGTGGCCGTCCGCCCTCGGACACTTACAAGGCGTGCGCCACCCACCTGGACGGCTACCGCGCCACGGCCGTCTGCCCCGTGGTGGGGCCGGCCGCCTGCGAGAAGGCGCGACGGACGGCCGCCGCCATCCTGGCCCGCTGCCGCGACATCTTCGCCCAGTTGAAGCTGGCCGACTTCAGCCGCACGCACGTGCAGATGCTCGGCGCCGAGGAGACGTACCCGGACTGCAGCCGCGACGCCGCCTGCCGCGAGGCTGTGCTCTGGCTGGCCGTGCACCACGCCGAGCGGCGCGCCATCGAGGTGTTCGGCCGCGAGGTGGCGCCCGCCGGCACCGGCATGGCGCCCGGCCTGACGGGCATCGTCGGTGGCCGGCCCAAGCCGACCCCCGTGCTGCGTCTGTCGTCGTTCCTCTATCCCAAGCGCGACATCAAGGTGGAGGTGTACCTGGACGGCGAGCGGCTCGAGTCGGCGCCTGCCGAGCCGCCGCCGGTGGCGGGCGAGTCGGCCGCGTCCGAATCCGAGTCCGAGTCTGAGTCTGAGGCGGAGGCGGACCCGCCGCCGCCCGGCCCCTGCACCTACCGCCTGGAACGGCTGGCGCTGACCCGGAGCGGTGACAAGGGCGACTCGTGCAACATCGGCGTGGTGGCGCGCAGCCCCGAGCTGTATCCGCACCTGTGCCGCGAGCTCACGGCCGCCGCTGTGGCCGCCTACTTCGCCCGCCTCCTGCCGGCCGGCGCCGACCCGGCCGGCTTCGTCGACCGGTACCGGCTGCCGGGCGTGCACGCGCTCAACTTCGTGCTGCGCGAGTCGCTGGGCGGCGGCGGCGTGGCCTCGCTGCGGCCCGACCCGCAGGGCAAGGCGTACGGCCAGATGCTGCTCGACATGGAGGTGTCCGGCATGCCTGAGCTGCCGGACGAGCCGGAGCCCAAACCGGCCGAGTAGAAGGAGGACCCGGAGCCGGAGCCGGAGCTGCAGCCCAAACCGGCCGATAGTGGGAGGAGTCGGAGCCGGAGCCGGCTGATTAGTTGGGGAGCCCAGTTGGGCCGGCATGAACGAGCTCGGTAGGTTTGGAGCCAGTTCCTCAAAGAGGACGCCGAACGCGGCGGAATGTCCGATTTAGTGGGGCCCGCAGGAAGGTGGTGGCGATGCTGTATGACGTGATCGATGCGGTAGAGACGTGGTGTCCTACATGAGGTAAAGTGGTCCTTTTGATTCGGTTAGCCACCAGTTCGTGTCATCGCTGTTTTGAGATACACTGTCATGTTCCGCATTTAGAGAATGCGGCCGAGTACATGTAAAAATTACCGACACATGAATATTTATATAAGCATGTATGCGTTTATCAGGGATGAAGTGTGGTGATGTTTTGTGTGTTAACGACTGGTGCCTGCAGCAAATTTCGAATCGTTTGATTTGTTATTTGCATGACGTGTCAGAAGTGTGGAAATATATTGTTATCGGCTTTTGTTTGTATGACAAGCCTACGGAAAAAGGAATACGACAGGATTGACTCGTTAGGTCGCCGAGGGTGGACCGCCAAATTAATCGCTCACACTGTATCATTTGTCGTCTGGTATTAAGCTCACAGCTGACCGTGAATAGGCTGTTTCGCTAGTTTTTTTTTTATTTTGATTGGGCGCTGATATCAACACGTCACGTGCGTTTACGGAAAATATCAGTACCTTTTGAAAAGTCAGATTGAGTCGAGTGGCCTTGGAGTCTCGTTTCATGGCATTGATTGAGTAGTATTAAACTGTGTTGATTGTGTCCAGTCATGGTGTAACAGAGCACGTTCGGACAGTTGTAGTCTACTTGATTGTTGTTGCTAACCTTTGTGATCATTCGTTCCAGTTTTTAGGTCGGTATAGTGCACTGCACGTCATTACCAATCATTACTGCACGTCATCACGGTCATTACCAACAGCTGCTCTACCTTTTTTAGTGGTCAGCGTATTTTCACGTGTCAAGGATGGCGTCTCTCCAGTTCTGGTGACCGCCTATCGCCGACTACGCTTTCTCGCGAGTGACGCGGTCGGTTTGTGACCAGCTCGGCCTCGGGCGCTGCCGGTCCTAGTGGTGCGGGCCAGTGGCTGATGTCGGAGGCCAAGTTCCAGCCGGGCCTGGGCCTGCCGCAGGTAACGCTCTCGGAGCGGCGCCGCCAGCTGCTGGCCTTCCTGGTGGCCGCGCTGGGCTTGGCCGGCGCCCAGCTGGGCCTGCTGCTGGCCTGCTCGGCGCTGGCGGACGGCGGCCCAGCTGTCGAACACGGCCCGCTGCTGACGCGGCTGCCGGCCGGCGCCGCTATGCCGCCGGCCGCGGGGCCGCTCGGGCCGGCGGCCGTGGCCGGCGCGGTGGCGGCCGCCAGCGGCGCGCTGTGCGTGCTGGTCGGCGTGCTGTCGCGCACGCGCAGCCGCCGCCGCCGCCGGCTCGTCGTCCGGCTCGGCTACCTGTACGTGGTGGCCGAGACGGGCACCGTCGGCCTGCTGGCCGCGTACATCGCCGAGGGGCTGCGGCAGAACGGGGCGGCCGCCCGCCGCCTGGAGCGCCAGTACCGCGCCGCGTTCGCCGACGCCATGTGGGACTACCTGTACGACAGCGAGCTTAAGGTGTACATCGACTCGGTGCAGCAGGAGTACCGCTGCTGCGGCGCTTACGGCTTCACCGACTGGTACCTCACCGACTGGCTGCGTCCGAGCGTCTACAAACAGCGCTACTACATGAACTTGCTGGGCCGGCTGCGGCTGAGTGTCAGCACCGACAACGAGTCCTACTACACGCTGCGCAACTACGGCTCGCCGCTGGCGCAGCGCGCACTGGTCAGCCAGCTGGGCGACCACGAGGCCACCGCCCGGAAGCAGACGGAGCTCTTCTTCAACGAGGTGCCGTTCAGCTGTTGCGACTCCGAGTCGCCCACCTTCTGCCGCCAGGTGTTCGCCAACCGCGTCATGTTCGCCTACAGCCCGGAGGCGAACATGACGCTGCTGGACCGCGGCTGCGCCGGCCCGGTGGTGGCCGCCCTGTTCTCAGCCGGCCGCGCCGGCGCCGCGCTGCTCTGGTGGCCGCTGGCGGTGAAGGCGGCCGCGCTGCTGCTGTACCGGCTGCTGCAGACGTCGCAGGCGAGCGCGCTGGCCGCCGGCCGCCATCTGTCGCCGGGCCGCGGCTGGCTGCTGCTGCTGCGGCCGACGCGGTCCGGTCCGGCCGAGCAGCCCCTCCTGGACGGCGCCTCGTCCGCGGCCGACTCAGGTAACCGGCCGGCGGTGGCGGGCGCCGAGCAGGCCCAAGGGCGTTAGAACGGGGGCCAGGAGGCAGCTGACCCCCCAACTTTGGGCAACATTTAACATTAACCCTATGTTATGGCGTTGCATGGAAAGAAAGGAGGTTAAAATCATGTTTACCCCCACCCCACCCCACCCCCCATCTGCACAGTTCCACCGCTCCTGAACAGGATTGGCCCTGCTTGGGGTTCAAGGGGATCTGAAGGTGGACCTCTCACTCCGGCCTGTTTGAAAATGTGCACATAAAACCGGTCTGTGGCGACTCGGTGCGGACAGAAAGCTCTGTGGAATGGTGTGCCAAAGATCTTATATTCATTCGTGGAAACTGCGGGGTCATTATATGTGTTCAGAATAAATCGTTTAGCGGACGTTATGCAGGGACGTAGCCAAGGAGGAGGGCAGAAGGGTCATGCCCCCCTGAATCAAGTGGTCTGCATTAGATATAAGGTGATTTCACAGGAGCGCGGAATAGTGATCTTATATGTGTTGCAAAAGCAACCATTTGTTTTCCTGTGCGTTAAATATGAGGTATATCACATAAGATTGCTGCTTTTTCCTACAAATTTTGTTATCTATTTATATGATATATATCTGAAATGGCACACACACACACATATATATATGCATATATATATATATATATATATATATATATTTGACAGCTGCATATGACGAAATTTCACATTTGCCCCTCCCGCTGAAGGAAATCCGGGCTACGTGCCTGGCGTCATGCCATGAACCTTCCGCCACGCGTCGCAGTACGAATCTTCAATTATGGTTTTGCACTTGCGACGTGCAAACATAAACAAGTGCTGTTAAATGTCACCATGATGTTGCGATGTTCTCTCCGCTGTTTTCCAGAAGAGCCCACGACAAGCGGAGGCGGAGACAATTCCACAGCGGAGAGCGACGTGTCCACAGCGGAGACTCCCTCTCCAGCTGAGCAGTCCGACATCGAGACCGCGGCCGCGTCTGAGGATATCCCTCCTCCTCCTCCAACGGAGTGATCAAGGTGAGGGAACACCTTGCAGGTTCACCCCTGTCTTTGGAGTCCAACACAGGGCGGCCGTCAGCTGAGACCGGTTTCGAGGAGGGGAGCCTTTGATTACCTGACTTGTCTTCGGAGTCGTCGGGAGTGAGAGATATGACCGCGCATCCTGTTTCGGAACATCGCAGGACCCTGCGCTGGGTAGAATAAGTTGAAACTGAACTTCCGTTTCGTACGTGTGCCGATATACCTTTCATACAACAATCTTTGATACCGCGGAATTTGGCAGCATTTGGTGTTTAAGTTGCACGTCTGTATATATGTACCTTAAAGTATGTCCTGGCATAGAAACAGACTCTTTACAAGTTTAACCTTTGCGAAGCGGTCGGAAATTGTCCACCATTTTATTTGATGTATAAAGATAACGAGGGAGGGGCTAAACCTCGCACCCACCACATCCATTTGTCATCCGGTAGTTACCGATGTCAATGTGCCAACGCTCCGGTGCCCGTTCCATGCATCCCTTCAGACCGCCGGAGTGTGACGTCATTTCCGGCTATCGGTCCCGCCTGCCCGACGGTGCAGCGCCTGCCGCCTTTGAACAATGCCAGCGTGCGCGCCGCCAGAGCGTGCCGACCACAATGGGTCGGCGTCGGTAGTGCGTCGGCTAACTGTCTCAGCCGCGCCGGAACGGCCGCGGGTGTTCACGCCTCGGGCGAAATGCGGCTGCCTGAACTGGAGGAGTCACTTATTACGTCTTCACACGGGTGGTGTTTCGTACTAACGATTGAGAGGCCAGGTCGAGGGCCTGAGAACCTAACTTCTCCCCCCCCCCCATGTGAGTTTCTTAAGAGATTTTGTCCGTTTGATTTTGATAGATGGCAATTTTCGTTTTTATTTCTGTTGTTTGGTTACCATTTATTAAATACTAAGTTTTTCAAACTAGCAGAGGATGTTAGGAGCCGGGGAGACAAGATCAGCTATAGAGGGGCCCAGATCCACATGGGGGACATGGCCCCCGCCAAAGAACACAAATCGACACCTGCGTGTTCACGCGCAAGACAAGGAACAAAATGGTCTTTTTGGCTTTTGGTTCAGAATATATTCCTTTGTTGCAATGTATAAACAACATCAGCCATAAATAACATCTACCCAGCTTGTACATGGGAGTTGAAATTGTCGGGGAATCGAAAACTACATTAATGTTAAAAATGAAAAGAGGATAACTAAGAGGGGGGATAATGCTGAATCACGAACGACATTAATCCTAGCAGACCACTACGTTTTCATCCCGTTTCAGTCAAATCTTATCCATCATACGTCAGGTTTCTTCGTCTGCTGCAGAAAACTCTAACTCTCTTGTCGCACGCGTCAAGTATATAAATATTACACAACGATGCGCGAACACGTGGTTACCGTTCGTCATGTTTTATTCCCCTCAACAAAGAAATCAACAACTCGGGCATGAGAAAGAACAGGCGTCCAAGCAAAAAGCAAATACTTAGATGGATGTATGTAGGGCTAGGCATAGCGCTTCCGCAGAGCTTTTAAACTCCGGTATCCCAGGAATAGTTCGGTATTCCCGAGACGAACAATGCGAAGCACATTGGGAAAGATCAGAAATGCAAAAGTCAGCAGAAGGGAAAACGACCGCTTCATGTGAACAGTTTCGGTCGCAAAATCAGTCAGCTCAGTTGCTTGGAAAAAAATTCCAGCGATGCGCGCATCTGCACACACAATCCTCTAGTTGCTGAATATTTCAGGATAATAGCTGAGTATTTGTAGTAAGCGCGATGGAGAGTCAACAGTACTCGTACAGACCACGCATAGGTCTTCTCTCGCTCGCAGAACAACATTCGCTTTGAATTCCTCACAACTTGCTCATTGATTGACCTACATGGCTGTGTCGCTTCCATGGAAAAAATCTGTACAAATGAGCAATAAATAGGTCCCAAATACAGCAACCGCTTTCAATATGTACACCGTCGCAAGCAGCAATGAATAATACAAAAATGAATATTTCTAAGGTCGTCGATAGAAAATAGTTTCAGACTGTATCGGTCTGTTTTTCAAAAGCGTCTGATGTTAATTAACATTAACTTTCAGACCTGCCATTAAAGAGAAAATAATACAGGGCAATATGGCTACATGAAACGCACGTCAGAACAATTTCGTCGACTACAGCTCTGCACAGTTGAACACCGAGAAGCCATGGCAGCAGCGCTTTGTCTTAACTACAGTTTCATTATGCTGTCGACAGAGGTTATGCATTCACAATCGCTGGAAACGAAACATTGCATCAAAAATGTCACCTCGAAGTCGGAGCACGGCATTTACAATTCGGATCGGCGCCTGCGACCTTTTTTAATCTCGATTCAAGAGCGCCGGACCAAATTCTGGGGACTCTTCACCGGAAACACTGAGCGGCGCCAGGACGATCTCACCCACCAGAAACGCTGAGCGGCGCCAGGAGGATCGCGCTGGCGCCGATCACCACCGCGAGCCGCTGACGGCGGCGGCTCGGCCGTCGGTACGGCAACGGCCACCGCTGTACCGACAGACCGAGCCAGGCCACGCGGTACAGCCAAGCCCGGTGCCAGCCCCGGCGGAGCTCTGGCCCAGTGAGATGAGCTGAGAGCCGTGAGCGAGGAGCAGGGTGCGATGACGCCTCAGTGACCTGAACAGGAGTACCGCAGGCTGCAGACGCCGCCGCTCTGGCCGTGGTAGATGGCCTTCTGCATCCCGCTCAGCACCTCCTCGTACTTGGGATCGACTGACACGATTCTGCGGCAAAAGAAGCGTTGCCGTTCAATTGCAGGGGAACAGCGGGAGCGTACAAAAAGTGCAGACATTTGCTTCCGCAACGCTGAAAAGTTCTGCTGTCGCTTTGTCGCTCATTCTGCTGTCGCTTGGTCGCTAATTTTGTCATCTTGTTAATATGTTTTTGTTGCGCTTACGATGTGGCAATTCCGACTGATTAATTTTCTTCCCAAAGTGCGTTCTTCATATCGTGGATCAGAAGTTCATATTCCTCGACGACACCGAGAATTCAAATGCTCCTCGATGGTAGTGATCAAAAATACTGCATGTGTCACCTACACGAAATGCTTAGTTTTTTAATGAAGACGATCGAAATCATCGAGGCGTATTTGCACATCGGTCTAGTCCACGCATAGTTTGTGTGTGTTTCTTTAAACTGAGTTTGGAAACTTAAGAGTCTAAGGTAATGCCCACAAGACAATCAAAACATGTTTAATGGAAGCACTGCAATGCAAAACGTTCTGAACAAATTGCTTGGATATTTTCCGCCTATTTCAGGTAGTTGAATGGTTTAGGCCGTACAACAACAATAGCAATAACAAGGAAAACAAAAAAGCATGTGGGAAATACTTATTGCGCATTTCCTGAACACACAACATAAATTGATTCTCAAGCTCCATTTAAACTACCAAAAAATCGAAACAAAGTTCTAACTCCAAGGAAAATGAACGTTTTTAGTGTTCTGCAAAAAAAAAATCGAAAGCATTTGGTTACTGAGTCATCCTATTCGAGCACAGCTTCACCACGACAAAGATTATGTTTTAAATTTCCTTCGTGGAAAGACTTGTGCTATTGTTGGACTTATCGCATTTACATTTTTCTACTTATTTAACCGATTTTGAATCCCCCTAACTTTTTTAGGTGTAATACCTATTCGTACCTTTGTCGAAACGACGGTTGCTGTCCTTTCCGCGCCCGTTATGTAATGTGTGAAAGGCGTGTACGGCTTCCGTTCCATAACGATGCGACAGTACAATGCTAACTGGCGTGCTTTACCCCACACTGCGGCTGCGTTTCGCAGTCTCGTCTACGACGCAAGCCATCAAGACAGTGGCGCCACATCACAGTGACCTCCTGCAATGTCTGTCTCCTGCGCTGAACGCTGTCACTGCATCCCCCGGCCGGGCGGCTGGGGCAGGTCGGGTCACCCACACGGTCACCCCCGGCCGCGCGGCTGGGCCAGGTCGGGTCACCCACACGGTCACCCCCGGCCGCGCGGCTGGGCCAGGTCGGGTCACCCACACGGTCACCGCCAGCCGCGCGGCTGGGGCAGGTCGGGTCACCCACACGGTCACCCCCGGCCGCGCGGCTGGGCCAGGTCGGGTCACCCACACGGTCACCGCCAGCCGTGCGGCTGGGGCAGGTCGGGTCACCCACACGGTCACCCCCAGCCGCGCGGCTGGGGCAGGTCGGGTCACCCACACGGTCACCCCCAGCCGCGCGGCTGGGGCAGGTCGGGTCACCCACACTGTCACCCCCGGCCGCGCGGCTGGGGCAGGTCGGGTCACCCACACGGTCACCCCCAGCCGCGCGGCCGCCTTTTCCTGCCGCGCGACGGTCCGGCCAGCTGTTCGCCGTCACAGGCCGCGGGCCCGGAAACAAGAAGCGCCGCGGCGGCGAAAGTGGCGCCGTCGGCCCCGCTGACCTATCGGGGCATCTCGCCGGCCGCCAGTTAGCGCATGCACCCGGGCGTCGCCCGCCGTCACAATGACGCGTCGCTGGCGTTACTTTTACTTTCGGCGTCGGCGGCGCCGACGGCGGCGGCCGAGCGGACCCGGGGGTCACGCGCTGTGGCGCCGCCGGCACGCCGCCGGCCGCTGCGCTGCGGCGAAACGCCCCGGGGCATGGCCGCCGCGGCAGGAACCCGGGCACGGCGACGTGGGACCACAGACGCACGACGAGGCCCGCACGGCGACTGCGCCAGCGGCGTAGTCGCCGCTGGCGGAAGTCCTCGCTGCAGGGTGCGTGCGCCTCTAGCGCAACGGATTAGTCACACCTAGCAGCCCTCACGCAATAAAACGGTGTGGCGTTATTGTGGTTTCATGTGAATGTGCAGTGGTTTCTCAACGCTGAAAACGTTGGGCAATAGCAGCTTTGCTTTGATTCGTTTGAAAATGGGTGAGCGCATTATGCAGCGGAATGGAGTGTAGACACAGTATGCTTTCGAATGTGGAGTCTGATGGATGTAACCAGACATGACATGGTTGTGAAGTACATGCTTCCAAGTTTCTGCTCGAAATGTGTGGACAATATCATTCATTCGTTTACTTTAAGGCTATTTTCTCGATATTTGGGGCAAAAGCACAAAGGAGTAACTCAGATGTCTGTCGGGTCATTTCACGAACATCTTTCTGATCTCTTTAGACTGCCCTGTAGCTATTTCAGAGGAATCTTGCAACGTTTCGGACATCGTAACGTTACGGAAGGATGACACGAAAGCTCACACTCTCAACATATCCAAGGCCGGAAAAAGTGCAAAGTGAGAGGAAGCGGCATTATCACCTTACGAACGCATCAACCGTAGATCCACCTGTCTTCTGAGTGTTGCTCTTTACGGTCCCACAGACCAGCACTAGGGGAAGGACAAACGGACAAACATTGATCTGTTCGCAAAAACATGCTGATTGGTAAATGAAATTCGACGCAGCTTGCGACATGCGGTACCGAAAGGACAAATAAATCGCTGGACTCTTCTGGCACGGCACAGGGCGGAAGCAGGGAATCTAGTCAGACCACAGCTGCCTCACCCGTCCACCATCCTGGCCCCGCTGATGAGCATCTTGCCGGCGGTGATGTACTCCTTGGCGCGCGCTGGCTGCTCGCAGGCCACCCGATTCAGGCAGCCAAAGTCGTTGCCGTCAGAGCTCAGCAGGTAGGTGAGCATGAGCAGCATGTCCTGCCGGTCCAGCCAGGACTGGGACGATCCACCGTCATCCGACCTGGACAGGGTAGGACACGGGTCACCGGCGCCCGATAAAAGCCAGGCAAAGCCGGACGGACGATTGTCAGACGTCGTGAATGCGAACATAATTTTGAGGCATATATTATCGAATATTAATAGTTTATAAAATGCGAGCGTGCGTGGTGGAACATGGCTTTTTATCACAAATGTTGTTTAGGAATGCCTGGTGATACTGTAATGTCCGTTTAAACATTTTACCGACGACATAATTAAGATGTTAATTTTCCGCCTACTTTTCACAACCATTGTGCTTGCGAGGGCTGCAAATCTAATCAAACAGCGTCCTTTATGTCATGTAATTGGGACACAAAACGCGTCCCGGCCCAAAGTCCACCTGAGACTGCATTACCTCCCGAACGTGCTCCCGAACAAGTTGAAACCGCCTCCGAAGGCGAACATGCCGAAGACGATGACGATAGCCTTGATGACCACCAGGATGATGAGGTTGGTGAGGTTGAGCGTGAGCACCTCGGAGGCGGTGGTGGCGCGCGCCACCACGTCCGACACCAGGCTGGCCAGGCTGGTGGACTCGGCGAGGGAGGCGGCCTGGGCCGGAGATCTGGTCAGCGCCGCCGACAGCAGCACCAGCGCCAGCGCCAGCGAAACGGCACCTCCTGCGGCACGCGCACGGCCAGTGTCGATGGTTGCGTCGCTTTTCCTGTTCCGGCTGAGCTTTTGGCAATGTTGATTGCTTTCTCCTTACCAGATACCTTAACAGAGGTGTCAAACACGCTCACATTTTTGGTTCAGCGACAATATTTCGAAAACAACATGTAGAAGCAGAAGTACTCCAAGTAAACATGAAGCAAAAACAAAATACGTCACAGAAAAAGCGTTTCGAAGTACTGCCAGAGTTCTTCTTGTTTTGCAATAATAACTGTGTGTGTTGGTCTTTCTTTTTTCATTGCAAGCTGATCAGTATGAGAGCATTACATCTAAACTGACGTGGATTCAAAGCAGGTATTCATGGTGCACAAACAGATCACTGAGACTAAAAATGGCCATTCCAGACGAATGTTTACAATGATCGGGCATGAAAAAGCTAGCCTAACCGAACACTGGAGAAAATCTTTACGACAGCCACTCTGGAGGCCCAGTGTCGACCACCTGACGACGAAAGGGGCCCTGAAATGTATCAGATCGGGGAGGATTCCGGCAGGCTTAAAATCTGGCATGTTCAAACACTGTCATGTCCCGTACTGCGGCCAGCTCTCTTGGATTAAGACTCTGAGGTGAGTTAATGCATACCGGCTAAGCTCGACACCGTTACATTATCGTGCGTGGGCACTATTACTCGCCACGCCTATCGCGTTAAAATATTGGGACATGGAATACAGATATACTGCGTGACACAGATATACTGCGGGTTTACGTTACTGGCGATTAAGTTGACCAGCAGCTCATTCTTTTCTAGAGTCGGAGACTTAGGCAATGTGAAATCGCCTGGAAAAAATAGGCAGTCTGGTGCTAAGTGTCTGGACAAATCAGGGATTCTTTTGGGTCTCACAAGAGAGTGGGGCTGACGACTGACGACCTGACACGATAGTCGGAGAGCTGATGACATTATGAGTCACATAAACTGATAAACGGACTTCGTAGTTAGATCAGTAATGTGACTCAATGGTCAGTACTGAAAAGGTGACAAGCCAGTAAGACAGACTGATGACGTATTCGACGTTCAGTCAAACCATCGACGCACTGTGGCATTTAGACGCAACCCAGAAACAGCCGACGGTGTGGAAGAATGGTACTGTGATTACGAAATCAGACATATTGGTAAGGCGAATCGACGGCCACGAGACTGGCGACGCTGCTCGAAAAACGAACGAATCGACAGCCCAACAGACTGGCCACTGAACTCGATAGCCAAATCAACTACAGTTATGTAGCTCGACTATCAGAAAGACCGGTAAAGCGTCTAGGCTGCCGGTCCGTTGTGCATTCACCGCCGGCTCTGACAGTGATTGTGCACCACGCAATAGCGCGGCGTGTCGTGACCGGAAATAAATCGGTGAGCTGTGGTCGTCTCGGTGTCACGCGCCACGATGTGTCGCTGCCGTCTGTCGGGACCACGAATGGCTGTCGCTGTCGTGTTTGCTGCACTTTTCATGGCTTTGCTTGAACAAAATACTTTGCGAAACAATGTCGAAACACTTATGAACTGATCCAGAACCGCCAACATATATTCCCGGAAATGCTTGGTACATAGGAAATGACGGGCATCATTGATTTTGTTCATCTTTTGGTACGCACAAACTTAGGATTGCTGAACCATGGGCTAATCATTAAGATAATGGTGGAACGCGAGCAAGGATACATTAAGCCGGAATGAGTGCTAATTCAGGTGTGCAAAAACGTGCTTGAGCCCTTTGGTAGTAATTATGATGCTGATCTGGCGTGTTTGACGTCCATATGCACGGCTATCTCTTGTCGGCGCATCTTTTCGGAATATTCCAACTGAGTTTGTCATGAACACAAGGTGCTTCGCATTCATCGTAAGCTAATATTTCCAAGAATAATGTTATCAGAATTTCAGTATAGCTGAGCGTTGAAGTGAACTGGTATCAGATATTGCATAATTATGATCCTTTTTCATAATGAAATGAAAGAAAGATAAAACAAAGATGTTACATACATCGACTCCGTACCTTCGTCAGGGGTATGATGGTGTCCATAACGAAGGTTTCTGGACAAAATGTAGATCTCCGTTTTGATTTTTGTCGCGAGGAAGAAGCCAATGATACCAGGCTTGAATTAAGATCAGAAAAATGACCTGTGGATTCGATAATTCAAGTGCTTCTCAAGAACATGTCAAAGGAAATGATGTATACGTACCTGCATTTGCAACATTTCTCCTTACATTTCGTGTATATATGAAATCGTTAAAATTTGCGAAGACTGCGCACCTGTTTCGTTTAACGCCCCAGTGAGACGACACATTAGGGTTAAATGCACCAGAAGTTGGGGTTGATTCAGAAGGAGCTAATCGGAGCTAAAGCTAAAAATACCCGCTTACCCAGGCTGTAAGCGGGTATTTTGCTCAGGACTGATTGGTCCAGGAGACGTGCGTCACGAAAGATATCGCGCTAAAATTCAGGAAGGTGGTACCTTGTTGGTTATAAATGCTCTTTGTTAGTCGGTTGGATTGCTCTATGGTTGAGGAGGAACAGTTGAATACGGAGGCAGGACTTCCGCAGTTTTTCAAACTCTATGCAAATATACGGACTTATTGAAATAAATGTATATGATATAGAGCCTATGTTTTGTCAAACAACGTTTCAGAAAAAAATGCGATAGCTCTCACCGAAGAGATGGATGCAAGGCCGTGTGTTGCCACCACGTCTTACAGCATCTAACTCCGCGAGCAATTCATCCAAGCATAGAGAGCCCCAGTTATTTCGTCCTAAAATTTGAATTTAGTATGAGTTCTGCGCGAATTCACACTGAGATGCTCGACTCCGCAGCAGGTGGTACTCAGAAAAACTTACGAATCATAGCGTTATCCTGTGGTGTCTCGCTGGTGTTAGAATCACCGACTCCCGATTCACGGAGTTACACGAACCCCCGTCAGCCACGAATGCGATCAGTTGATGAATGTGATCTAGTCGACGTGGGCCGCAGCTTTATCCCGCGCCGGTGCTGCCGCCCTGGTGGCGAGAGCACGCAAGAGCCCAGCAGGGACGCTCGCAACGTTACCGACGCAAGGGTCAGCTCTCCAAAAAACGTTGCTGGAATCAGTTCAGTCAAACAAATCTGGATAAAAGGAAAAGCAGTCATGTTGAATATTCCGTTTTGGTTGATTTGTTTCACAATTTCTACCTTTCCCAATGTTCATAATTCTGGTATGTCATAATGAGGAATAATTTTCAACACTAACAGCGGGGTAAAACCTGACGATGATAATGGATCATAAATTTATTTTACCTTGGCCACAAGAAGAAAAATGACCATTGACTACAGAGATTAAACAATTTGAAAGCCCGGTCACTCTAAAAACATGGGTCGCCGGCTGGAATGATATACGAGTACTACGATGACAGCGGAGACGGGAAACGATGAGGTAACAAACAATGAGGTAACTAACGAAACTCTTCGCTGTCACATGAAATGTTGCTTAACTGTAAGTCAAAGTTATAAGCTACTAGAGGCAAACCCACGCATATCACGGTTGGATCTGAGGCAAAATCGAAGCTTTATATCGCACGCAGACCTGTGCATCCATTCAATACCTTTAGCTACATAAATAAAACTACTAAGGTAGGTATCACAAACTTCTGCCAAACGGAGGGTCCCGAGTCAACAAGTTGCATGCTCACATGGATGGCATCTTGCGACTGATTGCCTAAATCTTGTTTGCCCTGGGTGGAGTGTGTGGCTTTGCAGCCCACCACAAACCAGGCGCCTCTAGACATTATCAGCTCGGAATGGCAAACAGGTACATCTCAGTACGTGCGTCTCGCACACACCAGGCTGAAGTTATTGAAATACAAAACAACCACATGTATCGACTGCCACGTATCACGTGCTTCTGCCCGCCAATTTTCGGAATCCCGGAGGAAGTAGTTCTGTGGCCATGAACGAGAGGTGATAATCTTCGACACCTCGCGCTTTAACCCTGTTCCCGGAGGGCTAGACGGTATGGTCTATTCCCAGCAGGGGGGCGGATTCGGCCCCCCTGAGATCTCGAGAACTACTAGTCCGATTTCATTGCAACAAACGGCAATCGATTTGCCATGACGTGAACTACACTTTTATAAAAAAAATTCCAAAATCTTGAAATTTGTGGATACAGGAGGAAAAAATGTCAAAATGGGGGGTACTTTTCGACTTCGTATAACTCCGTTGTTTATGGACCGATTTCGATGAAACTGGAATGAATCGAGATATTATGGATAGGGCTTTTACCATGGGTGGGCAAATCTGAAATTTTGAAAAAATTCATGGGCGTTCACAGGGTTTCAAAAATAGGAGGATTGGTTTTCTAACAACTAAATGAACAAAAAAGGCAAAAACACTTTTTGGGCTTCTGCTAGTCATTTTATGCTAAAGGAGAGCAAATCGCATTACAATGTTTGTATAATGTTAGCATAGGCAGTGCTAGGGACATGAAAAAGGGGGAACTGCCATGGTCACACGTTTCTCAGATTAACTTGTGACCTTTGACATTAAATAACCTCCAGAAACCTTGGGGTCACTTGGAATGATCTGGTGTGCATTTAATATTATCTCTAAACGTTTTCAATCATTTGAATTCACTATATTTCAAAAATTCCATTTTATGGGTATTGCGATGTAGGTGCACTGACATTTTAGATCATAGCTCCGTGACCCGACCTGATATCAAGCTGAAACTTGGTACACAAGTAGAAGGCAGCCTTCTACGTCGTATATATCCCGTGTTTGGCATTTGAAAAAAACGGCGCCGAAATTATTGCAAAAAACAAACTGTGACTTTTGATCTTGACCTGACCTTGTAAAATGACCTCAGATAAACAAAATTACATCTGCAAATTGCCCAACTATTTAGCTATACATCCATATAAAGTTTTAAGTTCTATCTTAAAAACTCTGTTTTTGGCAGACATTTTCCTTTTACCCTCAACATGGCCAAAAATGGCATGAGGTGCCTCCCAAAAACGTTACCTGGCTCCGCCCCTGAGCAAAATAGAATTTTGAAATTTTGTCACGGCACGTAAAAAGAATAGCTAGGAAAATTCACCAAGTTTCGTGAGGCTGCGTTAAAAAGCCTGGAATTGGCAAGCAAAAAACCCGAGGGGGGCCGATTCAGCCCCCCTGCCGGGAATAGGGTTAAGTGCACGCTGCACCTCCGTTTCGGCCTGAATCCATCGAAAGTGATCGTCCAGCTGCCCGTCCGACTTTCCATGCCATTATTTGGTGTCATTACACCAATCGGTGTCGTTTGTGTCCCGGCAGTTGACCCATAAGGAACACATGGGTACAGAAGAGGCGCAAGCGTGCTGCACGTGACCCATTGCACCCTGCTCACCATATGGGGCGCCGTTGGATAGCCCTAGTGCTGGTCTATCTATCCACCAAATCCCAGCCGTCTTGGTCACTATTTCCGACACTCGGAGGCCTTGAGTCCAAATCGGAGCACGTGCTTTTGGATCTCTACGCGCATTGCACTTGGGTGCTGACCACAATAACACGCAGCCACAAGTAGGGCCCTTGTCCTAGTCTTGCGTCAAAAGCACACGCCATTTGACAAGTACCCGTGATTAACTGAATCCTGCAGAGGTCCGCCCGCACTACGTGGCACTTGCCACACGCCACGAATCACTTCGACACCTGCACCACAATCTGTCCACCGAGTCGGCACATCCGACGTGCCGCCTGTGTCGCGATCGACCGGTGCGACGACGCCAGACGCTCGGAAGCCTGAACACACTGACAGACGCTTCGATCAAGACTTTTTCTGCATGGTTAATACAGTAAACGTTTTCAATCATGCAATCCAAGAGACTTTGCATGAGTTTCTGGGACCGGTTTCTTGTACCTCTCAAGCATGTGATCCTGCTCTTCTCGATTCCTGTTCCAGTTAAACGCAGTAAAGTATTTTTTTTTTTGTAAATAAGTTCCTTATTATAGACCCTATTGATGAGTTAACCCTAAAAGGTCGAAGCAAAATTGCACTTCTGAGATAACGACCATATCAAAACAGCAAGCCTATGCAACACATGTAGGTATATCTTAATGCATCTGCGTTTAATGTTTCCAAGTCGCCCTGGCCAACATAACGGATAATATTGTTAAATGCCAACAGGTGATAATAATTCATGATGCTTCCCTCTTTTTCAGTTCGTTTCCAACTTGTTTCAGCCTTTCAGGTTCTTAAGGCAATATTTTCTCTTCGTCACTGACTGTTAGTTCTGAAGCTGTCTACATATTTTAAATAATTTCTCAACATCATCAACGAATTTCTAATCCTCTATTAAAAAATCCATCAAGCTTAACCTGAGCATAGCTGAAGCCATTATTTAAAATGGAAAGAGATAAAAGTGTGCTTTGGACGCTTTTAGCGAGTGAGATTTCAAACATGGCGGTCACTTGGAAAAGTTCAGATCTAGGTGTCTGTCAGTCAGTCCAAGTTTCCGAGCGTCTGGCACCCGAACGCGCCAGCCGATCGCGACACAAGCCACACGGTCGGGTGCGCCAACTCGGCGGACAGATTGCGGGGCAGGTTTTGAGGCGATCGGTGGCGTATGGTACGTACTACGTGGCGCAAGCCGGATCTCGGCAGAATTCGGTTAATCATGGGTACAGGCCAAACAGCGGGTACTGTTGACTCAAGACTTGGTGACAACATGGCCCCCGCTTGCGGGTGCTGCTTTTGTGGCCGGCACCCAATTGCGACTCACGTTGCGATCCACAGGCACGTGTTTCGATTTGGAATCAGGAGCCTTCAGAAGTGCCCTGGGCGGCTGAAACTCGGTGGATAGACAAATCATCACTAAGGCTATTCAACGATACCCCACATTATGGGAATGGTCATGTGGGCCTTCTTTGCCATTCAGGCCTTTGGTTTGGGAATCGTTGATGCTGGAGCCGCGAAATTGTGTGGTGGGCTGCAAAGTCACAAACGTCATCTAGAATAAACAAGATTAGGACATCAGTGACAAGATGTCATCAGTGAACATGCAGTCTGTTTGGCTTAAGACCCTCCGTTTGCGGGGAGGTGTAGGATTCATTCGTACCTGTATGACGTGGACGGCAGGTGTCGTTTCATATGGATAATGCTGGTGCTAAGAGGGTGCACAGGTCTGCGTGCGACGCAGATTCTCGCACTCGGCTTCTTCTCGTGCAAGAATTTCTTGCAGTTCGATCAGAAGGTTTTGTTCTCCTGGTATCGTCCAAGAATGCGTATTTCGAGCGCCACGTGTGAAATCTCAGTTCGCTAAAAGCGCGCGAAGCACGTTTTTATCTTTTTCGATTTTGAACTACGAGTCGAAGGGGTCGAATCAGGTAACGATGGAATCAAAACCACGAGCTATACGCCCGTTTTTGTGCCATCGCTACACCTTGATTATGATGGAAAAAAGGACAAGAGATTGCAAATGACGTAGCGAAGTGTCATCCTACGGAAACGGCTCTGATAACTATCTCCGACCGTACTCTCCTGACTAATGATCAAAACCAAATCTCACTTCTCTGCCTGTTCGATTGAGGTAAATGTCTTGGCGTAGGTCATTCGAAACTTTTCATCGGCCTTCAGCTGCGTGGTGTGGACGCTATGGATCGAGGTATAATTGCAAAGCCAAACGCAGAGCGTCAACTTCACAGACGCTTCTGGACGCACGCGGATCTCTACCGCGCTTCCTAACAACATGGACATTTTTCAGGGTTCGGTGCTAGGCCCACTTTTGCATGCTTTCTTTTCAAACGACCTCAGCCTGTTCGTGCCGGATGCAGACGTTATTCAGTACGCGGATGACGCTCAGGTCACGGTCTGCGGTCACAGGACCGCTCTAAAAGATTTGACCCGGCATATGGAGCAGCCACTCTCCTCTTGACATTTGGTTCTGCGCTAATTTTCCGAAAGTTAACCCTGACAAAACTCAACTGACTGCTCTAGGCAACAGACAAAATCTGCGGAACATAACATCATTCGACCTGAAATTTCGCGATCGTACCAAACAACCCGTCTCCGAAGTAAAGAATTAAGGGGTGATCTTTGTTCGCCACCTATCACGGAATGCCATGTGCAAAAAATTACTCGTAAATGCTTCTGGACCCTCACTGGATTATCGCATATCCGTCATTATCTTCCGGCCGAGATGCTCCCGGCCATCATGACCACCCCGGTGGTGTCCCGCGTCCGCTACTGCATCCCAGTGTATGGCAACGGCCCCCGCAAGAATCTTGCCAAGATTCAAAACATCTGGAATTTTGCTGCTAGAGTGATATCTGGAAATAAGAAATTTAGCCGGTCAGCGGACGTCCGGACAGCGCTAGGGTGGTCGGAAGCGGAGGATCTTTTCAAATATCATATCACACTTGCCCTACTCCACGAAATACGTTTCTATAATGTTTCGGTGTCCGTTTCCTCCACTTTCCACATGAACCGCGAGGCACGGGTTAGGAGCACCCACCAGGATGACGATCTAGGCATGCTATCAATCAGAACGGAGGCCTGTATACGCCGCATTTGTTATCGTTGATCGGCACTGTAGAATACACTGCCAGTCGAGATGCGCGAAATGCAGGTGCCACGTCTTCATCACGCTCTGAGGCGTTTTTACTTCACAAATGACTGAAGTGACAAAAATGACTGAACTGTCCAGTCGTCTCGTGAATGAGAGTCTTTTATCCTGTGCTTCTGACCTTGTGATGTTGGCAAGGAATAGCCACAATTGTGTGGATTCGCCCAAATGAATGGTATGGTATGGTACGTGCTACTTCGCGCCATGAAATCAATTGCTGAAACAATAATAGGCATACTTAAAACTAATCTGTAAATTAACCCTTATTCCTAGTCCCTTATAAGGGGGCTTCAGAATCTCACTCCGGTTTTTGCTCGCCATTTACATAGTTTTTTGCAGCTTCGCAAAATTTCGCGACTTTGCCCGTCTGTTTTTAAACGTATCATGTAAAATTTGCAAAATTCTGTCTTGCCCATGGGCAGAGCCAGGCTGCGTTTTTGGGAGACATCTCAAACCTTTTTGGCGATTTTTTTTAAGATGAAAAACTGGAATACATATGACATAAGACCCTACTCTCCACTTGCGTTTCAGCTGCGGGTCGATATCGAGTCTAAGACGATATCGAGGAACTAAGACTTGATAAGTCTGCAGTCTGCGCGCGTCGGTATATCACGATGAGCATGAACAAGATACTGAGGAGCGCAATAAATTCATATTGTCAAAATGGTTTCAAAACACTATAAACTGCATCTTCCTTTTGAAAAAAACAAAACGCACTGACCCAGAACACACAAAACCATTTTTGTGACTCAAGGTCATTTGAGGCCATTCGAGGTCAGAGGTTATAAGCTGATTGGATGAAAACGCAATCATGGCAGTTTCCTTTTTGATGTCTCTGGCTCCGCCTATGGCAATCTGTTGAGTGAAAATGACTTGTATGGGTATATGTATATAAGTTTTCACAAAATGCTCCCACCATTTTCCAAGCCTTGTAAGCCTATTTGAGTTTAACCATATCTCTTTGATCCATATTTCCGTATGGGAGGGGCTTCAGAATCCCCCTCCGGTTTTTCCTCTTCGTTTCTAGGGTTTTTGAAGCAGCTTTGCGAAGTTGGTCACTTTTCCGTCTTATCTTTCCTACTTATTATGACATATTTTTGTAACTCTATTTTGCCAGGGCAAGGGTAGCGCGGAACCCTTCAAAGAGGGCAAAAATAAAAAATCTCCGGAGTTCTCACTGACTTCCTTAAATAATGTCCTATTCATTAACCCTATTTTCTAATGTCCTCCATAACGTTGCTTTTGCCGTCATTTTTACTGTTTCATTTGTGCCGTTATTCATAACACCTTCTCATGGATTTCTGTTAACAAACTCAGGGCGACCAATTTTCTTGTATAAGACTTAGTCACAACTCACGAAGCTTGAATATCTGTTTGATACAAATTCAAACGCACAGGGGCGTATGCAGGATTTCACAACAGGGGATCACAACTCAAAATTTACCAACGAAAACCCAGATTAGCGGGCCGAAGGCCCCCAAAATTTCCTTCGTGACGCACGAAAGCATCGTATGTTCTGGACCTACTTATTTCTGTCTGCCTAGAACAATGAAACCTCTCCGCATAAGGGGGGAACCAACACCAAACAGTATTTCCTGGATCACGGCAGTACGACGCACGAAAGCATAGTGAACTGGCGGTATATTCACTGCGAATGTTTAAAAAGAGTTACCTTAAGCCATATCAACTTAATGATGAACTGCGACGACATCACTGAAGGCTTGCAGGTCGATTTTTGCATCAAACACCGTTTTTTAGTCTTTTAGGGCAATAGGCATGCATACACGGCAGATGACGGGCATGAAACCGGTTCAGAATGGTAGTTTACATGGAAACAGGCCACTTTAGATAGGTTGATGATCTGTTCAGGGTTATACGAGGTTCACCTAAGATGAGCTTTTTGATCTTAGAACGTTCCTTTACTAACTCTGGGCATTGGATATGGTAAAAGAGACGATTTCAAACCTGTTCGACCCCAAATGCACCGTTTAAAACTCCGGAAAATCAATTTATAGTACAGCACCAAAGCTAAAGTTTGATCTGATTTAACAGATCACTAGTTCACCTGATGTGATCAAACGGGGTACCGTTTGATTCATTGGGCAAACAGCTATCGAATGCTTTTCGTCCCGTGACGCTAGCCTAATCAGAGGCCAAACGGCGATGGGGATGTCTATCAAACCCCCTCGTCTTCGGTGCGAGTGAAAATTCTTTCCATCCAGCGAAGGTGAATTGGCAGCATTCATTCACACGCACATTAATACATACCACAAAGTGATAAGGAGAGGCACGTGCCCCCTGTGCCCCCTTGAATACACCATTGCAGCGGCACCGACTGTGGTAATACTGTAATCCGCCTACCAGTTTATATGCAGTGCTCTCACGGAAATGAAGAGTTTTGTATTCATCGCGGAGAATTCGACTAAACCGCGTGACTGATTTACTTTCGGGCTTATCCCGCCGCAAAACGTTCTCGCCCACTTTGCCTGATACTTGTTTTGTTAGCAGGTAGCAAAAAATTGATGTCATCCATTGATTTATCTAAACACGACCGAGGATTTCAGCAGCAAAACGTTGTTTACATACCTCATCTTTGTCAAAACGGGCTGTTTTGCCCGATTCACCTTAGCCTGTCACTTCCAACCATATCTGTTTGGTTGACTTTAATCTGCTAGCGGGAAATATCGCAACAGTTTAAAATTACGAGTATTCAGTAAATCGAACCATCTTTGCTATACAAAGAATTCCTTTCATCACGAAATCATTTATTCAAAGTTAGAACAGTTCATAATGCACATGATGCAAAAACGCTAGTATGTAACTTGTTGTAAAAGGTAATAACATTCAGCAAGGGACGGACTGGTAGCCTAGCTGCTTTCCTTGTTGCCGAAGTAAACAAGGCGTAACAGTACAGGACCACAAAACCCAAAAACTAGCTCATAACAAAAAGCTCAAATAAATTTGTTTCTATATTCGGTATCATGGTTTTTTACGAACGATCTTTTTTAATGGTGTAAATACTCGTTAGAATGTATGATTTTACAGTTGGTAAACAATGTTTACATTGCCTACCTATGAAAGCCAACACTGGCCTCGTTTTTGGGAGGCGCTTCGGGACATTTATGACAATGTTGAAAATACAAGAATATCACCCAAAATAGGCAGAGCCTAAAAATTTAAATGAGTGTATAGGTAAGTAACTACGCAGACATATTCATAAGGTCAGGCCAAGATCGAAAACAGAAATTTGGTTTCATGTAAATATTTTTAGTTCATTTTCAAAATGCAAAATAATCTGGACGCCATTTCACTTAGCAAAGTGCCCTGTACTTGTGTTTCAGAACTCAGGTTGATATCGGCTCGAGTCACGGAGCTATGACCTAAAAAGTCTACGCGTGTACACTATATCATACCGGCCATAAATAGTAAATTTAGAAACATAGTGAATTTTAATGACTGGAAGCATTTTGAAACACAAGATTATTCGAGTTCAAACAAAGTCATTTCATGCACCTCTGAGCTTATCTGAGGTCATTTAAGGTCAAAGGTCGTAAGTTGGCCTCATGAACATGACCATGACACTCCCCTTTTCATGCCCCTGGTGCCGCCTATGCCAAAGTTATACAAACAGTGTAATACGATTTGCACTTCTTAAATATAACATTATTAGTAAAAGCCCCCAAAAATGTTTTTAAGTTTTTTGTTAACCAAGCTTTCAAAAAATAGTCCTGCCGTTTTTCAAACCCAGTGGACTTCCATAAATTTTCTCGAAATTCCAAATGTATGGGGCGATGGGAAAAGTCCCATTAATTACCGACTCTCGATACATGCCAAATGCGTCAAAATCAGTCCAAAAGCAGCGGATTTAAAGCAAGTAAAATATACCCCATTCGGGCTTTTTTGCCCGCTCTCTGTATGCACCCCATTCTAGATTTCCAAAACTTCTTTTTGTTAGCTCTTCAGACCTCAGAGGGCTTCCGAATAAGCCTCCCTCATAGGGGAATGCGCCCCAGCACTATGGGTACGGGAATAGGGTTAACATGTTGGAAAAAGGCGAACGATTGTCGCATCGATTAACTCTTGATTCATGCCAATTGCACGAAAATTGGTCCATAAATAGCGGAGTTATAGCATGTAAAAATTCTCCTGACTTTTTGCCACCATGAATGAAACTCTTACGAGGTTTTCAAAACTTCCGCATAAAAAATGTTTTACGTCACGGCGAATCACGTGACGTTTTCTGCGATCAAATCCGACGGATAGTTCTTTAGACCTCAGCTGGAGTTTAGGGGAGGGGCATGTGTCCATGCGTAATGGGTAAGGGGAGAGGACTGATATCGCATGGCCGAGCTTGACTTGAATCATCTGTTTTTCAGACGGTGCGTACATTAAGTGAGGTTTCTGGACCTTTGCGTTCTCAACAGAGGCAAAAATGGTCTTTACAAGTTCCCGGGTTTTGGGCATGATGATGAAAATGTATAACATTCATTGTACCTTTAGATACTAAAATTTACACGCAAAAAATAATTGTGGCAGATTTATTGGACATTCACAAATTGAACAACAAGCATAGATTTAACGAACATCTGAGGACTGCAAGACTACGAAGACCGGACACCCCTGAGAGATCACATGATCGAAAACCACTTGCGTACGCAACATGTCGACACCAACACGAATTTCGCGATCGGATTTCTAGTCACCGCGAAGGACAACACGGGCCTTAAATGCATGAAGTCGCTTCTCATTCATAAGCTCCGTCCACTTCTTAATAGCCAAATTACGTCTTGGTATATCATTTCAGTTTACGGCAGAGCGGCCTATGGTATCGTGATTTTCCTTCTGTTTTATTCCCACTTGCCATAACTGAACTTTTTGTGAAGCGTCAGAATACACAATAGGCCGTAGATTGAGTAGAATGGCACTGTTATGAATTTGTAATGTTCTGTCCTTGTTCGCGTGTGTGATGGACAATGCAAACTCATCCGCATAATTGTGGAGGGTCAAAATATCGGTCCCTAGGTTGTGTCGATTTGCATTGGTGTAACTCATTTCTTTTTGTATTTCGCAGTTCATGTTGGTGTCTGTAGTTCCGAGGATGTTCTTTTTTACTACGCGTGCTTTAGCACTTTAAATTTTGTAGTTCGATTTTTATCCATCCTAAAGATGGCCTTTGGTGTAAACGTTGAGTCCTTGTTAATTGTTTGCGTGTAAGCCCAAGTTTCTCTCGGTATAACAAAAGCTGTCTACTCTCTGCTCTCCATATTTTGCGTTGATCGATTACCTTCGTGGCGATATCCGTTTCGAGTCGCGCCATCCAACGACAAGACGCAACACGACGAAAATTTGCCGATGTATTGGTCACGCACGAGACATTTCGGACGGAGCACGGCGTGTGTCCATTGGTTAAAGCGTTTGCACACAGAAGTGCTGGAAAGATTTCTCGGCAGCCAGGCAGGAAAGACAAAAACAATCTCAGAGAATACATAGACGCATATTTTTCTAGGCATTTTGGATTTAGGATGTCTCAAATGCCCCATTTGTACTTAAAAACGGCGTTTCGAAATCGTTCAGATATTGACATTCGACATGACTTTCGATGTAAGGAATCATCTTGATATTTCGAAATACTTTGCGCTCCGATTTGTACCACTGAGGGGATTCGATTACTGTTTGAATACGAAACAGGTAAATTTGTTGTGGAGTTACTGAGCTGCGCTGTCTGGCGCTTCATCCCAAGAGATGGGAGGTGGGGACAGTCTCAGCAAGTGCCGGGGCAAAAACATAACGGTACCAAAGTGTTCATTAAATTTCGCTCTAGTGCAAAACATTGCCAGAGAATACATTCTCTATTTTCCAGCTCCATACGACGCCCCTGATTTACTTGCGCTGCTGACGTGTGGGACAGGTAAATTAGAACGAGTAAGCTCGTGAAGTACCCCGTGCGGCAGACTTCTCGTGGAAACGAATGATACAAGTACAACAGATCTGGTATTTGTATTATGTTGTACCATCTTACCTTATATGACATTTTTGATACTTGTAGCATCTATCAACCCACGCACGACCGTAAGTCGGCGGCGATCACGCCTGACTGGGGGGCGGTTGACCTCCCCTCATCTAACTCACGAACGGATGGTCGCACGATAAAAATAAGCACACCGTTAAAACTGGTCTCATTTTTTTAGTTTTAAGATAATATGTGAGCAGCTTACGCCCTATATATGGTTTATCATAGACGACTGCATCAGACCCAGAAACGGCCTGAATCTCAAGGGCTTTGACTAATAACATTTGGGTAAAAGCACCAACGCACAAGTAAAGGTATGCAGATACCGATACACATCTAATATCTCAGGTTTGTTCAATATATACGCCAAAACGTTGAGTTAAAGACACGGCAGTTTTGACGCCAGGTATCGGCGGGCGCCGCAGCTGTACGCAGTAAGAAATTAACGGGAAGTGATTTTAGCGTTCTTTTATTTGCGTGACATAAATCTATCCATGTAAATTTTATTAATCCTAGTGATTCTTGTGATGATTTCTCATGCTTAAATTTTAGAAAAATTCATTAGTTACTAATCTACACAGCTGGCGGAGCTTTATTCGGGAGAGTCTGTTTGCAAAATATGCAATTTTTTAAAACTTTTTGCGGTTCTTGGTATTCTTCACGTTTGTGCAAGCCAGTTCTGCCATTTTCTACCCATTCTGAGTAACTGATCGCTGATTTTGAATGTGGTACATTTTGGCTCACAACAGTTATTCGTAACCTGACCTCAGGTCAATGGCTGGAAGTCATTGATACTTTGCCCATGACGGTAACTAAATGTCTGCTTCACTTCACACTTAAAATGTTACGAAACATTCCGCTAATTTCCGCAAAACGACATGTCTTAAAATGGGCTTGACCGTAGGTCAATGACCCAGGAAATTTTCAAAGATCTGAGATAGCAGATTTGTTGCATCTGGCAAGATCACTAATCCCTGGAAGTATTATAGTGATATCTTGTTTTGTGAAAAAGTTACAGGGTGCTAAACTCTTTTTGAACATAGGTGCGTTTGACCTGACCGAGGTCAGACGCCTGACTTGATCTGAGGTCAAAACCTTGACACGAGGTGTAAAAATGATCAAGCAAAAGCTACACGAGGTTTCGTGGCGCTGTGTTTGTTTGTCCTCTCGCAGTCCTTAAAAAAAGTCGGGGGGGGGGGGCGGCCAACCGCCCCCGAGTCGGGGGCGATTTAATGCATGTATGCGTCTTATACATGATATATACATATGTAAATATTAATATAATATGAATATCATACAGATCAAGCGCCAAATTTCGGAGAGTGCGAAGCCACGGAAGCAATGCAACGTGTAAAAAGAACAGAGGGTGAGACTGGCACAAACCCTCTACATCTCAGACAAGAAGTCCACAGCTCGACTGATACTGAAACTTTGATTTTTTCGCCAAAGGAGGAATCTCTAAGAATACTATCAAGAGAGTGACGAGAGAGCACCACCACTGGCTATCATAATGTCGGATTTGCGAGACATTTCAGAAAGGGCAACACATCACACTAACAGAAGAGAAAGTATCCTGCTGCTTGATAATGAGCCTGAAAATGACAATCATGTAATTTTACTGGGCGCGGATAATGCTGTTAAGGAAGTGGCTATAAGTAGTTTTTGATTTGGGGACAGGCTCTTTAAAACTGCCTCCAAAATTTTGACACGGATTTGCACATTGTATTACGAAAAACACGAAAATGTTCTATGAAGCTACGTTACCCTTATGGCAAACAGATCAGAGGCACATATCTTGTTCGAGGCTTTACATGCAAAATTACCCCGTAGGCGACAAGAAGAGTGTTCTCGCGTTTCGATGGACTCCGGATAAGCAGCGATGAACGTATACAAAGCCATGTCAGGAACGCATTGGAAAGCTTCCGTTTCTTTTTCTTTGTTCAAAGCATGTGGCTAAAAGCCCAAGACTCAAATGTGCCTCGCTTTTATGCAGAAAACGAAAACATTTGGGGTCTGTTTCACTTTTCTGTCAGTTTCTTTCTGTCAGTCAGGGTCTGTTTCGGCATTGGTCTAGCTTTCGTTCCAGAAAGCCATAAAATTGATGCATTCATTGATTTGCGGGAGAACTCAGATGAAGAGATGGATGACGTCCTCAATCTCCTAGAGGATTTTTATGTCGTCGGGAGGAGGAGGAGAAGAGGACGCCAAGCCCGAAGTTTTCCAATGACGACATGGAACGCAGCAGTACGCACAATGGAAAAAATACCTCATGAGAATGATTCCGTTGAAGAGTGGAATCGTCGATAGAATATTCTGGTAGATAATGCGCGTTCCAACATTTTCGAGCCCCTCGAGGCCGCCAAAAGCAAGCAATCTTACGCTGAGGGGCAAAGCAGAATTATCGCTCAGTGCTTTCTTCGAACCCGTTAGAAGTTAAAGTGCGGGCAAAATGACGACGGATTTCTGCGAATGGTTGAAAAAAGGATGCTGTTCGGGTAGTTACACATGACGGAAACAAAAAGGATGGGAGGGATAGAATAAAATAGTCATTCACCTTGTGCATTTAGTTGGGGGATTAAGACATTCAATGCACAACGGTAAAATAGCTTAAAGCACATCAGCTGGCCCACACCGATCGCACTCGACAAGAAATCGTCATTTCAGGCATCCGGCCGCTACGGTAGCCAGTCGCTTTGACCCAAAAATACAACTGAATCACTTTCAGCAAGTGCTAACAATCGGTCGTTTCACAAGCACGTCAGGTTTGTCGTGCTCAGGCAGTACCGAGGGCTGGTGTGACAGCTGAATCATTGCGCAAGAAGAGGCTTGCGAACCACAGTGAACCTTGCACACGAAACACGAGCTTTTGTTTATAACCAAACATTCAAGATTTCATGGGGTCAGAACACCTTTGCGTAAACAAAGTTACAGCTGTGGTTTACATAGCCAACCATGGAAATTCCTCAGGGTGCCAGCAAACGTCGACGAACATTAGTGTCTAACGCGCTTATTATGTAATAACGCGGAGTAGAAAGGAATCTTGTTTGATAAAAAATATTGCTACTTATTGCCTCGTATTGAGCGACCGAAATGCCCACGATTATATGCAGCAACACTAATCTGGTCTCGCATTTGCTCTGATCTGCTCTTCAGATGAGCAATAACCATAGGGTATATAATGATATATATATATTATTATTTTGGATGACGTGATCGTGGCGCGTCCATCTCTTTATCCCATCAGCGGACGCTCAGTAGATGCCCATAACCCGGCCGCCGGCTGGAGCGGCGCCGTCCGCCGGCGTCTCATGACGTCACGGCGGGATGCAGCCTCCGAGCGGGCGGGCGGCGGCGGCGGCCGCTCCTCATCCGGTCAGCACGTCGCCAGTAGCCGTTCATAACCGCCGGCCAGACATTATCTCGGCCGAGCCAGGCCGTCGACCTTCAGCCGCCGTGCAATGCGTGAGATGGAACGCGGAGGGTCGGTCGGTCTCTGCGCCAGAGACAGGGCGGAGCGTGTCGTCAACGCCTGGCGCTGCAGCCGGAAAATTGCCATTTACAATTGTCATGTCTCTGCGAAGAGTCGAAGCAGACAGGACGTTTCGCTTGCTGGTATAGTGCTGATTAATATGGAAGCTGGAAAAAGACGGAGCAACGGATACTGGAGCTGAAATGAAGGGAAAGTGCCAAGAACAAAAAGTTTACCCGACGAGAACGTGGACGTCAGCTGCTGGGCGAGTACAGTTAGGTTAATTTTTTAGGACACAAGAGGCGATGGATTTTTACACATTATTTCTAGCGTTTAAGAAAACCATTCATATTCCGGTTAATCAAATCATGACTAGCATCTGGCGTTAGCGGTTGCGGCGATAATGAGGAAACAGGTTAAATTTAGGTCCAAACTTATTACATTTTATCATGATCGCCAGGGCAAGACAAGATACTAACTACCGCATATCATTCAAATCCTGTCATAAATGATTTAAATGCTAAAGCATCTATGCACACCGTTATTGTAAATCTTTGTTTGGGTTCAGGTCATAGGTCGAGGTTCAGTAAGGTCGATGTCTCATCATGCATTATTATTATCTGGGGAACTATTGGAACAACCTCATCAAATTGAACGTTAATGACAGCCTGCGTTACAAAATATCAGAAATGTACCAAGCAATATTCAAATGACTGTTATTCCCCTTTTCTAGTTCCAGTTGATGCCACATCTGGAAATTTTTTAGCATAAGCAGTTCGTCTGTGAGGATCTTCTGTCAGGTCAAGGGTCACGCATTTACGTATTACGCCGTGCTTCGGCCTCTCGTGTCATAATGACGCATACATACGAATATGTCCATTATCCTGCAGCCCGTTTATATGTAAAGAACCAGTAAATCCGAATAAGATAGGAAAATTGCAAACATAAACGCATATATGACGCCATTTTGACTGACGTCTGAATGGTCTTGATAAAACATTACTCTAAAATGTAAGTAACAGACTTAAGAAATGGCGCGGAATGTCTTGAATCGGAGCTTGACTTCTTTTTTGATATCATTAGAAACTCACCAGTTGGGACAGTATTTTCACCTCAGTCTCGTCAGCCATCTATATCTATCACACACACACACGCATATATATATATATATATATATATATATATATATATATATATATATATATATATATATATATATGTGTGTGTGTGTGTGTGTGTGTTTGTGTGTTAGTCATATATATTTATGTATGTTATATATCACCCATTGATACCGTATATCATTAATATATGCATTATAACAGCCCAACAGCATGTTTTCTTTGTGCCGTTTCTTAAGATCAATATGAAAAGAAAATCTTAAATCCGTTTCACCTTAAAAAGTTTGGGGGCTGCAGTTACTCTGTTTTCCCCTATGCGTCTGATCTGCACCCGAATCAGCTCTAAATAATGCTGCGGAGACGGAGCGGAGACTTGAACCCGCTTGCCTTTCCCCGGCTGCGAACCTGTGGTGGATTCATTGCCTGCTGCTGCGCTGTATTGATCTGGATACGCCCGTCCGTTTGCCACAACCAGCCATCGCCTGCCGTCGGTTGTAGACTTCTGCGTGACGGGCGACGGTGTGACCTGTCCTTCCGTCCATTACGGAGCAGTCCTGGTCCGTCAGCTGTGCCCCTCCCCCGCCGCTCCCCGTGACGAGTGACCTGTCTGCTGCGCCCCCTGCCAGTGAAGGGGGGCACCGGGCGGAACTGTTGACGCAACGGACCAGTCGGCCGCCTCCGGGCACGTGAACAAATGACGGAGCGGTCTGCGTGTCATAATGTGACGCCGTGCGCTCCGAAGCGGTAACGGGGTCACACCAGTTCGGGCGGGCAACTCTGAAAGGAAACGTGACCCATGTGGTGGATTTAGAAATACACTGGCGAACTGCTCGGTGGGTGGGAAGCCATATGTGGGTTTGGGTTACCGTCGGAAGATTTAAAATGTTTTTTTTTTGTGGTTGTTACTCCGTAATGACATCCGTTTAGCTTGTTTTGGACCCTGACTGGCACCCTTCGCACGGACATTTCTCGCCAGTTCCAATTGGTTCGAACGGAAAATGTCGGATAAAACCGCATCCTACCGGTCATCACCTGGGCCGGCGGGTTTCCCCAGTTCTCCCAGCCGCACCTTTCGCCGGCTTTATGGTCGGTCAGACCAGACGGTGGTCCCGGCTCGCCGCTACCAGGACCTTCTCACCGCGGGAGCCCTCGGCCCCCGCCGGTCGCCGGGGTCGGGTCGGCGCGGAACGAAGCCGCCTGACGTCACGCCGCCCACGTGCCGGCCATTGAGGTAACAGGTGTGACGGTCCGACCGGCGGCCGGCGGCGGAGGACGCGTGTCGTGACATGCGGCACGGGTCTCGCGGCGGGCCGGCCGTCGTTGCGCCCCACATGGGGTCGACTTTTTCCCACTGTTCTGCTTCTGTGGTGGTCGTTGTTAAGGCTTTCTCTCCTCTTAGCACCTTTCACGAATGCTTAAGCGGGAGGCGTACAGCGTATCCTCGTCTAAGATCGCTATTACGTCTGCAGTACTGATAAGTCTCAAAACGCATTGCTTATTTTCTAATACTGTTTATTATATATTGTTTTTATTTATAATTTTATCATCTTTGCATATATCAAATATGTTATAAATCATATATATTATGCGTAATGTACATGTACATGTCTATATAATATATTATGTTTATATATAATCTTACTATATATTGTTTTAGACTTAGTCAGATGGATGTCATTGTCCCAGAAAAATGTGTGTTCATATCGAGGGACACTAAATTCGTCATTTTTATTAAAAAGGGCTTTTCCCCCGCGTGCTTTGCCAAAAAAAAAAAAAGGGGGGCAGTTTGTAAGCTTAAATTTTTTAAAAAGGGGGGGAAAAAAAAGGGGGGGGGTTGCCAGAGGGGGAGGAAGGCAAATGGTCAGCTAGGGGCCCTCTCCCGGCCGGACTCACTCTATTTTTTGCTCTTCGGATAAGACAAAAACGTTGATCTGCTCGGATCTAGGGGAAATATCTGACGTAGTTTTGCACTCCTCAACATAGAAAACAACGGAGAAAAAATTCAGGCGCGTCACATTATTTCGGAAAATGTCTCGTTTTGTTCATCTACAGGGTAACAGAAATATGTCAACAACGACGGGACCTTAGGCCGCTGAGTCCCTCTCTCTGTTTGAAACGTCCTGTCTGTATTTGGTCCAGGAGCCCATCTATCCCTCATTAATTCTGGACGCGTTTTTTGTTAGCTTAGGTTAGGTTCTCTCTTGCACTTGCAGGGGCACTTTTGGTGGTCGCGGGCCGTCTGTTGTGTCAGGGCTCTCATGTGGTCCCAGGTTCCTTTTACAGTTTTACATGTCCCTCGGGACGTTTTAAGCACTCCTTCGGCAGTTTTAGGGGCGCCTCACACATACAAAACAGACAGACAAGGGCCCTCTTTAAGTTTCTATCAGCCGTGACAGACGTGCCTCTGTCAATGCTCTAAGTCCTTTCGTTTTTTTTCAGAAGCCGTCTGGACGTCTCATTGTCTGATAGTTTCAAGGGCCTTCTTGGTTGTCTCAGGCGCCCCGCTTGCTAGAGACTGCTAGTTTACAGTCTCAAAAGACCCTTCTCTAGCAGTTTCATTGGACCACTTGTTATCCTACGTGTCCCTCTTGTCGTCTCTGGGGCACTGCTTGCCGATTCGGGGCCCTCTGGCAGTTACAGAACACTGTTTGGCAATTTCATGACACTGCACAGGGCCCCAGTGCAGTGTCATGGGCCCTCTGAACGTCTCCATTGGTCTTCACTGCTGTATCAGGGGTCTCCCTCTGTTACAAGAGGTCTGTCTGCAGTCTTTGTACCCCTCTACCCGTAACAGGGGCCTTTGTTGGCGCTTCGGGGGCCTTACTGGCAGTCTTAGGGGGATCTTTCCGTGCCAGGAACCCGCCAAACACACTTGGGGCCCCCTGGCCGTCCAGGGTCTCCATAACGTTTGCTTATCGTCTTTGCCTTGCAGGGACCCTCCGATCTTTTTGACGGTCTCAGGGGCCATTTGCCGTGTAGGGGGCCCATCTTGCGATCTAAGGACCCACCTGACCTTTCCGGGCCCCCCTGACTGCATCAAGAACCCCCAAGGCTTTCGAAAAGACCAGTGCAACCCATTTAGGGCCCCTCTGGCTGGCTACGGTCTCCTTATGTTGTGCTAAGCAAGATCTTAAATTCTTGTCGTCTGAGGGGTCTCGCTGGCACTTTTAGTGGTCAAATGAGCCGTTTGTCGTGTTGGGGGCGCTCTTGCGGTCTCATGGGCCATTGGACAGTTTCAGGGGCCCTTCTTTCCACCTTTGGAGTCATCTTGCCGTCTCAGGACCTCATTAACCCTCCCTGAGGCCTTCTGACTGCATCAAGAACCTTCAGCATTTCACACAGGTTCGTGAAACCCATTCAGGGGTCCTATGACATTCCAGTCCCTACGCCGTCCTAGTGACTCAGTCCTCATCCTGACCGTCTCAGGGGTCCTGTGACCCTCCTGGCGGTCTCAGGGACAGTCTGCCGTGTGTGGACTCTGTTGTGGCCTCAGGGGCCCTTCGGGAGCTTTAGGAATCTTTTTATGCTTCTCAGGGATCATCGAACCAACCCAGAGGCCCTGCTGACTGCATTAAGAACCCGCCACGTTTTCACAGAAACATGGTGAAGCTCATACAACAAATCCCAAAGAAATCCCAGAAGGGGCCCCTCTCGTGGAGCCCCTCCTCAGGTTAGGAGGCAGCGAATGTCCCCATCACCCCTCCCTGGATCTGCGTCTGTACCCAATCCCCTTAAAACCGGAACTGCCGTGATTTCATCCGCTTTATTCTTTTAGTTCCGGAAATCTGTGCATATTTTTATTTTGACACATTAAAAACGTTATATTTTTAGTCGGACGGGAGCATGGCCCCCCTGGCCCCCATGGCCCCCTCACGGTTACGCCCCTGCATTGTGTGCACCACACATGTCGGTCCGAGGTTCCAAGCATGTCACGATTTCACACGAACGCCCTGGGCTATTTATCGCTAAACTTATCTTTTTTGGCATGTCGTTGTATGATTTCAGTGAAAGATTAAAAGTAAACCCCAATAGAACTCTGAATTTTCCGTGTTAAATTCCCGCTATCAAGGGGTGGATCTTCAACAGTGTCGAACGTAGGGAGGGTTCAAGGCTGCTCATATACGTGCGAAAGCTTAAAATAAGCTAAGCTGGGTTTTCCGTCCAATTCATTCCACTGAGACCGCCCTCCCCTCTGTCACTAACCGAATCATGGCAGCTGCCAATCGCGGCGAAATCTCCCTGTTGTGTCTAATCGACCCTTCAAAGTGTTTTGATGTCATAAGACCACTCTCTTCTTTTGTCGAAATTGCAGCTCTATGGTATAATTTTTTTTTCCAAATCACACTGGAATCTTCCGGAGATCTTACCTGGGACTTCCTTTGTGCACCATTTTTTCCTAGCGATTTCATCCTTTTCTCAGCCGGCGCTGATATCATTCAGTATGATAACGACACCCAGGTATTCGTCAGCGGCAAAAAGGCAGCCCTTGTCCATGTCAGTTCTTGTATGGCAAATTATATGGACTCACTTGGTTCCTGGTTCGACACAAATTATCTCAAAATGAATCCCTAGAAAAGGCAGATCATGCTATTTGGCAGTCATCAAAGTCTTTGTGGTATCGCTTTGGACGAAACTGAAATTAAATTCAAAGGGACTTGCATCGCCTTCAGCGCTCATGCCAGTAACTCGGGACTTCATTTAGACGGCTATCTCACCTGGGACAAACACATTTCGGCTTGCACTCATCGCTGCCGCGGAATGCTGGCCCCCTTCGCCCACCTCAGGTATTACCTTTCGCAGTCCACCCTAACATCTGTCGTCTCGACACTGATTCTCTCACAGCTGCGTTTCCGTTTACGGCACGTGTACAAAAACTAACCTTGAAAGGATACAAGGATCATAAACTTTCAGAAAAAAATAATATGCGGTAGAATAAAGTTCGTTCCTTCAGTTTCACGTTCCTCGATGCAAAATTGCGACCGGACAACACCATCAACCGGACATTGGTTTTAGAGCCCCTAGACAATATGATATCCTACAACTATCATTAACTGCCAACAGGCGAGTTTTACGAATGGTCTTGGGCGTCATCTTGCGGAAAAACGTTGAATGTTCTGAAAGTGTCTAAATGTCATATGTTTCGATCTTTTACCCTTCATTTTGCGACTCGACTTTCACCTTTCATCCGCATTCATTCGGTCTCAAGGTTGTGATACTTTGTTAGGGTGCTCGCGCCTCCACGGACATCTTTATTATTAACGCAGGATCGTTTAAGCCTCGTGTTTTTTACGTTGATGATATCAAGGATGATGATACCGTCATACCTGGCGACGATGATGACGGAAAACATCCCCAACTGAGATATTTCTGGATCCGCAATGCTGTCCTCTGTGTTCCTTGTCTGCCTAGACTTTTGAGCATAATCAGCATCCAAAACAAACACATCAGACACATCGAGTTTAATCGTACGCTCTCATGTTTGCAGGTAAAAATGCATTCTGGCTCTAAATTAACGCAACGCTCACTTTCAATCCTACCATGTTCAAAGCCCTTCGACAAGCAAGACACTTGAAAGCAACGCTCGATGAAGAGCACCTTCAGGCCCGCGTCGTAAGATGTCCAGATCCCTGGGTCAACAGATCATTTCTTGTGGTCGCCCAGGAACCTAGAGTAGGATTTCGCTAACCGGCCGCAAGGGACTCCGACAGGCACGGTGTCGGGAGCTCTGCCGGGGCTCTGCCGTTGTCTTTACCGTGGCTTAGCCAGGGAGCTCTGCCGGTGCTCTGCCGGAGGCTCGGCTGGGACCGCTGCCGGGAGCTCAGGAGGGGCTTTGCCGGGGGCTCTGCGGGGAGCTCGGCCGGGGCCGCTGCAGGCCCCGCGGCGGGGCTCTATCGCCGTCGCGCCGCGCCGTCAGGCGGAAGCGGCCGGCCGCGGCCGCCGGAGCGCGGCTCCGTTGCGACACGCCCGACACAATGGTCCTGCGTCTCCAGCGGCCGGAACTGGCCGGCTGGGGCCCGATGCGGCCGCCGACGGCGCCGCCGCCGGCCTCGTATGCAGATCGGCCACCGGTTTCTCCGGCTACTGTCAGCTGGTGCCCGCCTGGGTAATGGGCCAGGCTCTCCATTATAAAAGGCCGCGTTTCGCCGCGTGCTATCCGAGCTGCTTGATGTTTTTTTCTGTAATAGATTACAGCGCAGTCTGCTGCAAAATTAAGCTTTTAATCGCCACGTGGGCGTCCCTTTAAACCACCATAGCTCACCTGGACCTTGAACTAGCCCGCGCCCGACTGTCGGTCGGCGCCATGCACGCCCGACTGGGGGGGGGGGGGCGGTTGACCGCCTCTGTAATTCATGAACGGCTGTTCGTGTGATAAAAATAAGCAAGCCATTGGAAAGCTCGTGATCGAGTAGAGCTCGAAACTGACCTCATTTTTATGGGATGGACATATGCGATACAAAACATGGATAACATGTAAGATCTACATGTGTTTTCTCAAAGCCGCTTGCATGAGACTGAGAAACGGCCTGGATCTCAAGGGCTGTGACTAATAAAGTCTAGATAAAGGCACCAGCGGACAAGTAAAAGTCTGCAGATGCCGATACATGTCTAATTTCTCTGATTTGTATAATACATACGCGGAAACGTTGAGTTAAGGACACGGCGATTTTCGCAACGCTGCACGGCGGGCGCCGCCGACGAAGGCGGTATGACATTAACGAGGACTAATTTTATGGCTTTTTTATTTTCGCGAAATATGCCACTCCAAGTATCGCTCCTCGATCCTACTGGTTCTTGTGATGGTTATCGTGCTTAAACGTTGAAAAGATTAAGTAGTTATCAATCCACACAATTGGTGGAGCTTTATTCGCGAGAGCCTGTTTATTCCCAAAATTTGCAGTTTGTGAAGCTTTTTGAAATTCATGGTATTACTCGCAATTGTGCGAGCCAATTCTGCCATTTTCTACCCGATCTGAGTCATTCATCGCCGATTTTGATGGCAGTGCATTTTGGCTCGTAACAGTTATTCGTGACCTGACCTCAAGTCAGTGGCCGGAGGTCATTAAAACTTTGCCCATTGACGGTGAATGGATATCTGGGTCTCCCGACACTCAAACTGTTATAAAAATTCCGTCAATTTTTGAAAAAACGACGGCGTGTTTTGAAAACAGGCTTGAGCTTAGGTCAATGACCCGGACATTTCCGAAAAAAGTCCGAGATAGCAGGTTTGTTGCATACATCAAAATAACTATCCCGTGGAAGTTTTGTTGTGATGTCGTGTTTTGCAAAAAGTTACAGGGCGCTAAACTTTTTTGACATACGTCCATTTGACCTGACCTAGGTTAGACACCTTGCTTGATCTGAGGGCAAAACTTTGCTACACGTAAAAATGATCAAGCAAAAGATACAAAAAGTTTCGTGGCGTTGCGTTCGTTCTTTCTCTTGCAATCTCGGAAAAACTTTGGGAGGGGGAGCAGTCAAACGCCCCCAGTCTGTGGCGGGTTAGCATCAATGCCCCAGTCGACTTTATCTTCCATCTTTCTGGTTCCTTATCCATCGCCAAAACACACAGCCGTCGGTTCTGTTCTCCAGCCATTTGCCAAGCGGTCGGGCCCGAAGACCGGACCGTCCCTCTCTGAGCCTCTCGCGCCCATGTCGCTCCGCCAACAACATCCGTGATGGCGACACTGCTGGCATACATTACCGGTCCCCTCAGAGGTCCACAATGAGCCGCGACTGAGTGGGGCACGGATTTCACTTTCGGCTGATGGGGCTATGACGTAAGCCACAGTTACCGGAAACTGTAGTGAATGGTTGCAGAATGTGCCACCTGACCGATCAAAGAGGACAAGAGTTGTTTCATGTTACTGTTTTCCGGGCTCCGGCTTTGCATGCCGCGTATTAAAGGTTATTCTGGCGTTGTTCTGACATTCATATTTATTTCAACATAAAGGTCGTATTTAGATCTATTGGTGAAGTGTTTTCAACGCAGTGTTGAATGCGGATGTTCCAGAATGTTGGCCTTATGATGTCACTATACAGGGGTGCTATCCAAAAGTTTTGAGCCGGGGCGTCGATTTCTGTAATTGATTGGGGGGACCGAGCCGAGAGCCCGACAACTTAACTTCCCCAAATGTGGGTTTCTCGACCGATTTCGCACATTTTATTTTGATCAACGAAATTTACGATTTTTTTTACTTTTCCGAATTAAAGATTGCTTTTATCCCCATGTATATAGGTATACATAGAGAAATAAAATAAAATGGTAGATAGATATATTGATTTAGACTTTATACGTTACTTTTTGCTTATTTCTTATCTATTTCGGCTGTTTTTTCCTTTTTATTACCCATTTCCCTTTAAAACCATCAGAAAATATTGGGTGGGCCCAAACCAACATTCGGTGGGCCCAAATCAGCACTGGGTGGGCAAGGACCCCCTCAAAAAAATACAGATCGACGCCCCTGATTTTGAGGCTAATACCGTAACACCAAATTCTCTTCTTAACCCGCTGTGTGGGGTTGTTGCCCGCATTCCTGATGAGTCCGTGTGTCGAAGCCACGAGGCTTAGCGGACGTTTGCTGGTGTTACGCGCGTATGTTTTTTGTTGTGCACAGGACATGTGACTATTTTCGAAGTGGATCAGAGCATAGAACAGCGAATGTGCATCAAATTCTGTGCAAAACTCAGGAGAAGTGCAGCAGAAACCACGGAAAAGGCTCGGCAAGGCTTTGATGGCTAATCATTGAGTCGGGCACATATGTTCCGGTGAAATGCGATGTTTCAGGGGGTCGAACATCTCTTGAGGACGACAGCCGCACAGGGAGGCCCTTGACTAGCACAGCTCTTGAAGATGCTGCGAAAATTTTGTAGCTCATCTGGGATTATTGATGTCGGACCATTCACGTTACTGCTGAGAAAATTTTGATCGGTTACGGAACTTGTCAGAGGATTCTGACTTCACACTTCCTGATCGAGTTAGTGGAGCATACACCTCTTGGCAGCCAACTTTGTCGCCAGGGCTGCTAATGGCTGACCAAATGCAACAACGCATTAATCACTCCGCACTCATGGCCTAGAACAGCATGGCTGTTGTCTTCCACCATCCTTATTCGCCGGATTCAGGTCCCTGTGACTTTTTTCTTTTGTCCAAAATGAAAATCAAACTGAAAGAGTGTCGTTCCAGAAAGACTGATGACATCCAGATGGAATCGCAGGTGGTGTTGGACGGGTTAGGACACAAGTATTTCCAGGGAGAATTCTAATAATGTAGGAAGCGCTGGAACTGTTCTGTTGATGCACAGCGGAAGTATTTCGAGGATGATGATGGCCAATAGAAGTGAAGGAGAGTTTAAAATTTGTTTTACGATCAGTCTCAAAACTTTTTGATAGCACCGCATAATACTTTAAGCTTTCTTGTTTATTGTTCATTTCTCAGTCCTACTGAATTGGGCATTTTTGTTCGAAAGCTCTGGTTAAGAGTTTTGTTGCCTTTTTAGCTCAGCCCTAATCCATCTGTGATTTTTGCCAGCTGTGGTAGTTCATGTTTACTCAATGGTAAAGCTCACAACTAGATTATTGCTCTTACCCACAAACCTGAATGTCAAATTGAGGGTTCCCTTGTGGAATTAAAAAAGGATGGGGTGCAATGCACTCTTCAAAACCTATTTCGAATCCCATGTATTTATTTTACGTATCAAAAAGCTTTAGTCGTCGTCGTCAATGAACAAGAATGCTAAGTCCATTTTGTACTACAAGTGCTTTAAACGTCCTTTTTTGTACCACCTTGAGCGCTGACGTCGTGTATGCCATCCTGTCGAATTAATCATCTCCGGCTTGTACACAGATGGCAAAATGGTCTTTTGGCAACAAGGTACGTCTCTCTTTTGCAATATTTGCTTGCATTAAATTATCCTTAAATGTTCGCTCTTCTACGTGTCGTCTGTAACTGCGTGGTATACGCTACCGTTCCATTTCCTACGACACGTTGCAGGGAAGTATTGATTCGACAAGGGCTGAGACAAAGTCATCAGAACATGAGTCTGTTCAAATTGCGTTAAAACACTGTCTTTCATCTTGACACAATAAATATGGCACATTTCAACGCAGGGCGCACGGTACACAACAACGTTACTCACAACCAAACTCAAAGCAAAGCACAACAATATGTCTTTGCCACGGATCTATCTACCCTCTGTACATCACGCACAATCGCATTTCTTAAATAGTTTCTTACATTGTGCAACGAACTGCAACTTCTTGATCTCTGACGAACAGCGAAACCGTAAAAAACACATCCAACCAAATGACCGCAACATCTGGCCTGGACCAAGTAGGAAACGAGGAACCAAAATTGTTCCAGCAAACAGAGACAATATCTAGACATAAACAGTAAGCACATCACCGAAAAAGAATACCAGCTACCATTTCAGTTCACTCCTCGGCTCAAACACTTGGCTCACTAGACATTCTGGTGTTCCGATGTGGATTCACAATGAACTTTGAGCAACACACTGTAATTGTTGGCTCCACCAAGTGGCATATCTGATCAGAAAATTGCAAACGAACAGTGGATCTCAGGTCATCAGGTGTCCGGATGCGTTGTCTGTCCGGGATCCGTTTCTGGCGGCCGGATCTGGAGTGTGCCCGAAGGACAGTTCTCTGTCGTCCGGGGGAGGGTGTCCGGATTCCTCTGGCTGACAGTAGAAATCCCCACAGCTCTGCTTTCTGGCGGCGGTCAGCGCCTGCTGCATCCACGGGTTGTCCGTGACGTCCGGCGATAGCCTGCCAACAGGAAGTCAGCGACCACGTCTGCATACGGTCACGTCTGCATAAAGTAACATCAATATTATGGGGTCTACCACAATCTGCCTTGGCCATCAGAAGCCGTTACTTATCTGCTGAAATGTCACAAAGCTTTGCACGCGATGTCTGCCAGTTCCCAGGCACTGCCACGTTAACTGACCACAGCCGCGCCGAGCGAAAGGCCTTTTTCCATGGCTGCCTGCCTCGCACTCACACAGCGTAGAAGAGGAGGAAGCTGTCGCGGACCGGCGAGCTCTCCACCTCGCGCAGGGCGTCGCAGAGCGCCATCTGGAGGCACTCGGACGTGCTGAGCCGGCCCAGCTCGGGCAGCACGCTCAGCCGGCGGCGCACGGCGCGCGGCAGCTCGGCGCCGGCTGCCGGCTGCCCGGCGAACAGCGAGCCGGCGCGGCCGGGCGGCGGGCCCGGCAGCGCGCGCCGCCGCCGGCCGGCCAGGCCGACGGTCAGCGGGCCGGCGGCGGCGCCGGCTGCGGCCGCCGGCAGCAGCGCCAGCGCGCCGATCAGCAGCGCGCCCTTGTAGAACAGCTTGACGTAGTCGCCCTGGAACTGGTCGTAGAGCACCTCGCGCACCAGCGTGTCGCGCACGACGCCGGTGGCCGGCGCGCGCGCGACCGGCGCTCGCTGAGGCTGGCCGTAGTGCGAGGGCGGGCTAGCCGGCGGGTCCCGCGGCGCACCGTAGCTGGTCTGCGGCGCCGCCTGAGGCGCCACCTGAGGCACCGCCGCCCAGACGACCGGGGCCGCGGCCGGCCGGTGCGGTCTGCGCAGTGGACTGCGCGGAGGATTGCGTAGGCGACCATGCAGAGGACTGCGTATTCTGGCGTCTTGGTATGTCACCTCTCGGACCAGGGTGTCCTTGACTCGACGTCCCTTGGGCGGCAGGTGCGGCTTGTGGGGTCTTCTTGGTCGAGGGTTCAGCACCACCAGCGGCACCGCCTGCACGGGCACCAGTCGCGTAGGCGGCTCCTGCACCACTGGTGCAACAGTGACGGGGTCCCGCGCCGGGACCCCGTACATAGGAGACGGCGGGTCCCTGGGTGGCGCTCCGTAGGTGGTTGGAGGTGGAGACGGCGGGTCCCTGGGTGGCGCTCCGTAGGTGGTTGGAGGTGGAGACGGGGGATCCCTAGGTGGTGCTCCGTAGGTGGTTGGAGGAGGAGATGGTGGATCTCTCTGTTGGCCGTATCCCCTCCTGGGGGCATTCGCGGCATCAGCCGGTCGCATTCCAGTTCGGCTGGCCGACGAGTCGGAAGGCGGAAAGGAGCGCGTCTGGCCGTCGTAGAACGTGTAACTGTCGTCATCTCCAGCGTCTTCCGCGATGTTGGTTCGACTGCGCGTGTCGCTCACGGGACGCCAGCTGTCCTGACTGATGCTCCTACCAGCGCCATACGAGGACGGTGGGTCCCTGGGAGCGGCATAGGAGGATGGCGGGTCTCTGGCAGGCGGGGATGGTGGGTCCCTGGGTGGGGAATACGAGGACGGCGGGTTCCGGGGAGGGGAATAGGAGGACGGCGGGTCCCGGGGAGGAGAATAAGAGGACGGCGGGTCCCGGGGAGGGGAATAGGAGGACGGCGGGTCCCGGGGAGGGGAATAGGAGGACGGCGGGTCCCGGGGAGGGGAATAGGAGGACGGCGGGTCCCGGGGAGGGGAATAGGAGGACGGCGGGTCCCGGGGAGGGGAATAGGAGGACGGCGGGTCCCGGGGAGGGGAATAGGAGGACGGCGGGTCCCGGGGAGGGGAATACGAAGGCGGGTCTCTCGGAGCGGAGTAGCGGTTCGAGCGGGCGTCGAATCTGACGACCGGCGGCGGAGTGGGCGCGGCCGGCGCGTTCTGCGCCGTCCCGCCCCCGGCGATGATGGTGATGCTGCTGCCGGCGCCCGAGGAGCCTCTGCCGCCTCCGCCGCTGCCGCCTCTGCTGCTTCCCAGTCGGATGCTGGTGCCAGAACCACCGCCCAACGTGATCGAGGCGTCGCCAAGGGAGATCACGACTCCGTCGTCGTCGTCGTCGTCGTCGTCGTCCCTGTCGTTTCGCCCGGCGTCGAGGGCGTTGCTGGCGACGGGCGTGAGGTACGCCACCTGCGGGGCGAGCAGCGGGCTCTGGACGGGCGCGCTGTAGATGAGAGTCGGCGCGGCGGGGCTCTGCGGCGCGCCGTAGCTCGGCGGAGGACTGGGAGCCGCCTGGAGGACGCTGACGGTCTGGGCTGGGCTCCGAGCCGGCGCTGGCCGCTGGACCAGGAAGGTCGCGGGAAGAGTCTGGGGAAGGCTGTAGCTCTGAGCTGGTGTCTGAGGAGCACTTGGAACCGGGACGGAGTATTGCGTTGTAGGGGCCGCCTGGGGGAGGCTGTAGCTCTGAGCTGGGGCCTGAGGAGGGCTGGGGGCCTGAACAGAGTATTGGGTGACAGGGGCCGCTGCCTGGGGAAGACTGTAGCTCTGAACTGGCGCCTGAGAGGGACTGGGGGCCTGGGCGGAGTACTGTGTCGGAGGGGCCGCCTGGGGAAGGCTGTAGCTCTGAGTTGGGCTCTGAACAGGGCTAGGGGCCTGGACGGAGTACTGTGTCGGAGGGGCCGCCTGGGGAAGGCTGTAGCTCTGAGTTGGGCTCTGAACAGGGCTAGGGGCCTGGACGGAGTACTGTGTCGGAGGGGCCGCCTGGGGAAGGCTGTAGCTCTGAGTTGGGCTCTGAACAGGGCTAGAAGCCTGGACGGAGTACTGTGTCGGAGGGGCCGCCTGGGGAAGGCTGTAGCTCTGAGCCGGGGACTCTGGTACCGAGGCAGGCCTGGCGGCGGTCAGATAGCGCCTCACCAGACCGGCCAGCGTCGCGTCCGACGCCGCGCCGTACGTGGCGTCGGCGGCTCCGAACGGAACTGTCGGTGGCCCGTACTGGCCGTCCAGCTGCAGAGGGGAGATGGTTGCTGGAAATGCGCTGCTCGCGCCGCGGTCCGGCATCGCGTCGAACAGAGAAGGCATGGCGGCCGGCACCGGCTCCGAGGCGGAGTCGGTCCGCTCGGCCAGCAGCCGCGGAGCCGACAGCGACTCGGAGGAGGCCCCCGGCTGCGCCATCTGACTGATCAGCGAGGAGCGGGTGTCTCGCGCCGGCCGGGACTGCCGAGCGATCGCCGCCCCGCCGGTGCTGCCATCTTCCGAGCCGTCCGCAGCACTGCCAGGCGGCAGGTTTGCAAGTGATGCTTCCGACAGTTCTGCTCCCGAGAGAACGGCCAGCCGAAACAAGGCAAGAATTCCTAGTGCAGCTGAAAAACAACAGTTTCGTTCAGATCGTTACTCTTGTGTTCACCTAAACTTCTTTAGAAAATATCGTAGCAAAATGGAGCACCTGCGTCAAGCACATTTGAGCGTGGTAAAAGATTATTATGCAGGTACCTGTCCGCGGTGCTAGCACGTTAGGAGCCGATGGGTTTGAAAGAAAACTACTTTCTTGGATGTCTGCTGTATCTCAGATCATGTGTAACAAAATTTTTAATGGCGAAAATCTTATGTAAAGAGAACAGGTGGAGAGAAAGCAACAAAAGGGTTTTCTGGTTTTGAAGCCAATTGTTTATGAATATGGTTGCTTATAAGCCTCATGCGAGCAGTCTGCTTTTCATTCGGCATTCAGGAATTTCACTGGTGTTTAAATAGCCTGCGTAAGGTAATATGCAGCATGAGAAACGTCCGTTGTTCAGTTCTGGCATTACTCAATTCTAACATTTACGTCGAAACATGACTGACAGGTGGTTTATTTTGCGACGCCAGGGCAGTCATAAGCAAAGTTGTTGCTTATTGTCACGTGTTTAAACACACAGATGTAGAAATACCAGCATTATATTACAATGAATATCATGAGCAACACTTATGGACTGATCATGCAAAAAACAAACAAATCATCTCGACAACTGTATGTGTTTAAAACGTTCGGTGCGGGCAAAAGGCATCGGACAACTTCGCCACGCCGCGGACATTAGAGCACGAGGTCTGGCAACGAAGGGTGGCAAAACGACATCCGCGGTTCCGTCTGCTGTTTGAGATAGCCATTACATCTGCAAAGGACTATCCCGTCTTAACCCTATTCCCGGAAGGCCAGCGGTATGGCCGATTCCCGGCAGGGGGCGGATTCACCCCCCTGAGATCTCGAGAACCACTCGTTCGATGTCATCGCAACAAACGGCCATCGATTTGCCATGACGGAAACTACATTTTTACAAAAGGAAGTCTTCAAAATTTTCAAAAAAGATAAATATTGGGGTGCAAAATTCAAAACGGGGGATATTACGGGACTTTTTATAACTCCCTTGTTTATGAACCAGTTTTGATGAAATTGGCATGAATCGAGAGATTATGGATGGGGCTTTTGCATTTGGTTCATACATGTGAAATTTGGAAACATTCAGAAGCGTTTACAGGACTTCAAAAATAGGAAGATTAGTTTTTCAACAACTGAGTGAACAAAAACGGCAAAAACACTTTTTTGGCTTCTGCTAGTCAAGTTATGCTAAAGAAGTACAAATCATATTAAAATGTTTGTATAATGTTTAGCATAGGCGATGCCAGGGACACAAAAAAAAGGAACTGTCATGGTCACATGTTCTTCAGATCAACCCTTGACCTTTGACCTTAAATGACCTCCAGTGGCCTTGGAGACATTTTGAATGACCTCGTGTACATTCAATATTACCTGTAAACGTTTTCATTTATTTGAATTCACTCTATTTCAAAAATTCAATTTTACGGCAGTTATGATATAGGGTGCGCGCACTGACATTTTAGGTCATAACTGCGTGACCCGACCTGATATCAAGCTGAAACTTGATACACAAGTAGAGGACACTCTCCTGCATCATATTTATTCCGGGTTTTGCATTTCAAAAAAATAACGCCGACAATGTTATTATAAAACCAAAGTTTGACCTTTGACCTTGACCTGACCTTGCAAAGTGACCTCAGATGAACAAAATTGCATTTGCACGTTGCCCACGTACTTAGCTAAACATCCGCGTAAAGTTTTAAGTTTTATCTTAAAACGCTAGTTTTGGCAGTCATTTTTCCTTTTACCCTCAAGGGGGCAAAAAATGGGGCTGAAATGGTGCCTCCCAAAAACGTTGCCTGGCTCCGCCCCTGACCAAAACAGAACTTCAAAATTTTGTCACAGTACGTAGAAAAAATAGCTAGGAAAATTCACCAAGTTTCGTGAAGCTGCGTTGAAAAGCCTGGAATTGGGAAGTAAAAAACCCGAGGGGGTGGATTCAGCCCCCCTGCCGGGAATAGGGTTAAGATGACCACAAAGACGTCAGGACTTCATAAAACATTTGGACTGATGACAGATTGGCAGGGGAATCATTTGCATCAGTTAAATGGATTCAAAATCCTGACAGCAAAGAGGTGTTTCGAAAATTTGGAAACCAAATTCAAATGCGACACTTTCGAACTGATTTTCAGGACTTTTAGATATGATAATGGGAAATAACACTGCCCCTAACAATGCAACACACGTTTAAGTAAGCACATGTGTCAACTGTAAACGGCTAGGCGGTCAACAAACAACAATGGTTTACCCCAAATCGGCAGTGGTAAGGCTAATTTAACCCTCAGCTATGGCATGTGTTTCTTCTATTACTTCATTCAGTTTAAAAGCTCACTTTAACCCTATTACCGTAGGGTTAAACGGCATGGTCGATTCCCGGCAGGGGGGCAGATTCGCCCCCCCCCGAGATCTCGAGAACTACATATCCGATTTCATCGCAACAAACGGCAATCGATTGTTCATGACGTAAACTACATTTTTATAAAAATAAATTTTCTAAATTTTGAAAGGGGTGGATACAGGGGGAAAAATGTCAAAATCAGGGGCATTTTTGGACTTCTTATAACTCCGTTCTTTATGGACCGATTTCGATGAAACTGGCATGAATCGAGAGATTATGGATAGGACTTTTACGATTGGTACACACGGCTGAAATTTTGAGAAAATTCATGGGCCTTCACAGGGTTTCAAAAAATAGGAGGATTAGTTTTTTAACAACTAAACAAACAAAAAAGGCAGAAACACTTTTTTGGCTTTCGCTTGTCATGTTATGCTAAACAAGTAAAAATCCCATTACAGTGTTTGTATAATGTTAGCATAGGCGGTGCCAGGGACATGAAAAAAGGGGAACTGTCATGGTCACACGTTCTTCAGACCAACTTGTGCCCTTTGACCTGAAATGGCCTCCAGTGACCTTGGAGTCACTTGGAATGATCTCGTGTGCATTTAACATTATCTGTAAACGTTTTCAGTCATTTGAATTCATTCTATTTCTAAAATTTCATTTTAAGGCTATTGCGATATAGGGTAGGCGCACTGACATTTTAGGTCATAGCTCCGTGACCTGACCTGATATCAAGCCGAAAGTTGATACACAAGTAGAGGGCATCTTTTTACGTTATATATATTCCGGGTCTGGCATTAAAAAAAAACAGAGCCGAAATTATTGCAATAAAACCAAATTTTGCCTTTTGACCTTGACCTGACCTTGTAAAGTGACCTCAGACGAACAAAATTATATCTGCACATTGCCCACCTCTTTAGCTTTACATCCATAGAAAGTTTTAAGTTCTATCTTAAAAACTCTGTTTTTGGCAGACATTTTCCTTTTACCCTCAACATGGCCAAAAATGGCCTGAGGTGCCTCCCAAAAACGCTGCCTGGCTCCGCCTCTGAGCAAAACAGAGTTTTAAAATTTTGTCTTGGCACGTAGAAAGAATAGCTAGAAAAAGTCACTAAGTTTCGTGAAGCTGCGTCAAAAAGCCTGCAATTGGCAAGCAAAAAACCCGAGGGGGGCGAATTCAGCCCTCGCCAGGAATAGGGTTAAACACGCCAGTTATTCTTTAGAGAAAATATTTTGACCTCATTAGTTCTCAGGGAGGGCGGCAATCAAAAGAATTGTCGTAGCAGAGTGCATGGGTGGTTGGGAAAGAACGGTTCACTGTGTAAGTGTTTCGCATTTTTCGCTTCATCAGCACTGCATTTCAAAATAATATGATATGTCTGTAACAATGGTTGCATAAGTATGAGGTATTTGGATAAATTTAGCACAGAATGTTGCTGGGGAAAACAATCTGTCTTACATAACCCGCTCCCCTCCTGCGAGGAGGGTTAAATAATTTAACCCTTAAAGGTTAAATAAATAACAAATAAACAATTTAATCTGTCCCCCACTGGGAGATGGGGCTGTCGATCGACCCTTGATGTTTTTTCCAGAACTGCGAGAGAACAAACAAACGCAGCGCCACGAAACTTCGTGTACCATTCGCTTAATCATTTTTGCATCTTTTCTCAAATTTTTGGCTTCAGGTTAAGTCAGGTGTCTGACCTAGGTTAGGCAAGTTGAACTGTGTCTAAAAAATTTTAGCGCCCTGTAACTTTTTCGAAAAACATGATATCACGATAAAACTTTCAGTGATTAGAAAACTTGATAAATGCAACAAACCTGCTATCTCATATTCCTCAGAATTTTCCGAGTCATTGACCTAAGGTCAAGCACATTTATATGACATGTCGTCGATTTTTCGGAATTTGACGGGATTTCTATGCCAGTTTTAGCGTGGAGCGATGCAGGCATTCATTTACCGTTAATGGTCAACAAAGCATCAATGATTTCCAGCCATTGACCTGACGTCAGGTCATGAATGACTGTTATAAACCGAAATGCACCCTCGTCAAAATCGGCGATGAATTACTCAGAACGGGTTGAAAATGGCAGAACTCGCTCGCACAGCTGCAAGTAATACCATAAAGTTAAAAAATCCCCAAAATCGCATATTTTGGAAATGAACAGGTTCTCGCGAATAAAGCTCCGCCAATTATGTTGACTGACAGCTACTAAATTTTTCCAAAATTTAAACATGAGAAACCATCACAAAAACCACCTGGATAACGAAATGCTGCATGGAAAAGGCCTTTGTCGCGAAAATGAAGCGACGCTCAAATCAGTTTCCGTTAGTTTCGTACCGCGTTCGGCTATGGACTCGGTAGCAGTGGATGTGAAAATCGCCGCGTCTTTAACTCAACGTTTCGGCGTAGATATTAATCAAATTATCACCTGTTCATTGGTGCCTTTACCTGGATTTTATTAATTACAGCCCTTGAGATCCAGGCCGCTTCTCGGTTTCATGCAGCCGGCTGTGAGAAAACATATATAGAGCGTAAATGGCTTACATATTATCGAAAACTAAAAATGAAACCAGTTCCGAGCCCTGCTTGTCACGAGAGTTTCAATAGTCTGATTATTTGTATCGTACGACCAGCCGTTCGTGAGTTAGAAGGGGGAGCGGTCAACCGCCCCTCCCCCTAGTCGGGCGTGATCGGCGCCGACCACCAGTCGGGCGCGGGTAAAACAGAATTATTTGCAGCTGGTTTCCGGAGCTTTAAATGTTATTCCATTTTCTGTTTAACTACGAAACAGATACTTTGTGGCAACTTATCTGAAGGTGTATTAAATGACGTTTATGGTTTTCGAATAAAATAATTGCACGGTGCCAGAAATGTCTTGCATAGAAAGCATCACAGCATATGTGGCATACAGCACAGCATATCTGGCATGGCTCGAAATGCGTTTCTAACTCAGTCAAAGCTTGTGTCTGAAACATCGATGGGCAATATTTTTCTGCCCGTCTGTATCCCCGAAAACATGATTCCCCGTAATGCGGCTTACCATATGTTTGTTTGGTTCTACGTAGGTTCCTTTCTAAGCCAAGAGCTGTAGATGATGGAGATGTCTCGATTTTGGTTTGGAATTCACTCTTTCCCACTGAAAATCAGCTTTGGAAGTCTTAAACATGACCACCTCTGGGAGGTCCTCACTGCGATGACCGGCCGTTCCCCGGGTCGGCGACGAACGCGTGGTCATGTTAGCCCTCGCCGAACGGGGAAGAAGGTAGGCGTTACACCCCGTGACGTTTTTTGTATGCTGCCGGTGAACAGCTTACGCCAGGAAACTGATTTTTACGGTATCGGCCATACCGCCTTTGCACATCTGCAACAGCTGTTTTGTTGTTAATCCTCTGAGTTGTGGTGTCATTGTGAAGAGCTTGCAAGTTCTTTTCTAGATTCTATGTTACGTTTCGCGTTTTTCCTTAACAATATGACGAGATATGGGTAAACTTTTAATGTATGACTCGGCGTACCTACGAGTGGCAATGTATTTCGGGTTCTGAAAGTCATTGGCATCCAGGAGCTGAAGCGAGGTCACTGACTTTAAATGGTCTCTTATTGGTCATGAATAGTTCAATGAGTACGTTTTGTTTCAACGATGGAACAAAACGTATTACGTAACGGACAAAACTAAACTCATTTCAAAACATGCTTTCCCAGCCGGCCTGCGAAGGGAAGCGCGGCAATAACGACTGGGGCAAGCAATAGGAGGCACTCTATTTCCCAGCAGACTTAGGGGTCACAGTTTGGCCTGAAAATTTCAAAAGAAATCTGCGTGTAATCCAAATGACACGGGCTACACATTTGTCTTTGTATCTCTGCTTCACCCTGACAGGGGAAGAATGGGCCGGGATGACAACCATTTGAGGTAAAGTTCCTAAAGTTCGGGGAAAAGTTAAGACAGCAGGAGAAAAAACCTGGTGGGGGAGGGGAGTGGGGGGGCTGAAACCCCGACTTGTGAACCATCCCCCAGTTAATATGTTGGAGGGTGTCCTGGACCTATAATCCCTTCCGTAGTGCTCCACGGACTCGAGCCTCAACAGGGAACATATGGAGACTTGAGGAAGATGCTAACAATCTGTTTCATTTGTATACTGCAAGCGAATAATTTTACAACCTTACATACTTTATAAATAAGCAAGTTCTCCACAAAACAGCATTTCAGTTTTTTGTATTCGTTTGGGAGCTCCTCTTTTCCTTGGGAGCGCATGTACGTTTTTAGGGCTGGCCATCCAATCGCATTGGTCTATAGAGACCTACCGAGGATTTTTTTTGCGGGCTGGATTCAACTGGGCAGAAACACCCAGAAGCCATGAGTCGTGTTACCTACCAGTACATATCACGCAACGCGGACAAATCTGCTGAGGAGTCAAAAGCCAGCTGTGATCTTTGTGCACGCTTGTTATCCCCCACGACACACACACACACACACACACACACACGCACACAGTTTTCTCTGGGTGGAAAGGTACCTCCCTCATTGAGTAACCACGATTGGTTCATTAATCACCTAAACTGAATGTCGTGCAGCATGCTGTGATGTTCTGTGCTAATGTGTGGATGTCTCTTTATGACATAGCGTTCATATCTCAGATGGTTGGGTGAGCGGTTCGTTCTTACGTTTTGACTAAAGTTAGCATGGCTGATCTGAAAGGAGTCTTCCTCCGCAACAATCGGCAAAACTAGTGACTTCATTTCTTACCTATAGAGCTCTGCATTATCCACGTCCTGGCAGTGAAGTGAGAAAATAGGAGTTTGGCGGCATCTACGTTTGGAGGGTATCAAAAATAAGAGACCTGACATTAACTCAGAGATCACTGGCCTTTCAGATTCCGATATATTGCCAATTGTATCATATGTACAAACATTCCGGTAACAAAAACTGGCTCCATGGCTCGTCAGAGTCATGGAAAAAACCTAAATGTGATTCATATCTAGAAAAAACGGTCTGCGAGGTATTCCAGAACGACAACCTAACATAAAATATTTGTTTTTTATTCCGAAAAGATGTAAGTTTAGTCTATGCAGATTTCACACTCTTGACATGGGCCGTTCAACAGCCCTGTAAGAAAACCTTTATGGAAGTGAACGGCGATAGAGGGGGAGGGCAACCATTCCTTGTCCGGCGACAGTTAATAACTTATCTTAGCTGGTCTCAAGCATACCTGGAGAAAGCATTCCCGTCATATTTTACCCTCCAGATCGTGTTTTGACCCTGAAAATGAAAACCACGAAATGTGTGGAAATCTAAGCCAGCAACAGGGTTGTTCTACGCTTGGAACAGCTGTGGATTTCTTTTGATCAGCATTTTTGTCATTACTATATTGTGATAAAGTCTCCTAGTTCTGCTAATTTGCTTTAAATTAGACTGCGGCCAATTTACGATACTGCTATGAACGCATGGTGATGAACTAGAACTCGTACAAATCAGCTGTGAAATATATGCTTTTGTAGGTTCCTAGAACCTAGAAGCAACCTTCACGTTGCTTCTAGGTTTTATTTTTCGGGCTTCACAAAACCACCAATCGAATATTCCCACGTGAGCGACGTTTTCTTCTGACATTACACCATTTCAGTTTCCTGTGATCTTTTGATTCACGAACAGATTTGGACGATTCATTTGAAAACATCCAGGGTGATGAGACCACAACCTAACCTGAATGCAGTCAGCCACCCGCAAAATCCGCCCTTTCAGTCTCAATGACAGCTGTCGACGCGCCGACCCGATTCTACATCTCGGCCGTGACGGGCGTATTTTTGCCATCTCACCGGCGTGGCGACGAGAAAAAAACGGCCGCTGCAGCGGCCTGTTTTTTTTTGCGGGCCGAAATCGCCGCCGCCGCGGTCGGCGCCGGGCCGGGCCGAGCCGACCGGAGACGTACCTTTCATCGGTAGCCGCTGGCCGGGGGCCGCGCCGCTGCACGTCTGCTGGCGCAGCTGCGTCACTATCGTCCCGCGTCGGCGTCCCTTCTGGCGGCAGACGGGTGCGCGGCGGCGCGGGCCGCGGGCAGCTGACCCGAATCTGTCAGGCGGGTCCGTCAGCGACTGCCGGCCCTGATGCCATCTCGGCGGCCCTCGCTCTCTGAGCAGGGCGAGAGGGGAGCGAGGACTGGGACGGGCCTGGCCGGAGGGAAGAAGATCCCGAAGCCACGTGGAGAAAGTGTTTTCGGCCCACTGCATTTGACGTGTCCGTCTGGACAGATAACCAGACGAAGAATGCCGTCACTGAGTGGTACACGCCTCAAAAAACGCCAGGAATATGATGCTTTGTGGCGGATCATATGTGCGAGCTTTATCCTGTCCTGATTTATCTTACTGGGAGCTAGCTGGCGTAGCAGGAATTTCCAGATACGTGTCTGTAACATAAAACGGCTTAAACCGCTGTCTGTTTATCCCATAAGAATAGCATGGGCAACCAAACACAAATATTTGGCTATGCCCTGAACAGGTAAGACAAACAAACTAACAGGGACCTCGATCAATGCTGAAGCGAGCGGGTAATTGGTAGTGCCGAATTCATTGTACACTTCATAATACAATATCACAATATCTTGACGAGCGATGCCAGTCACCATCACCATGCCGCCGTTGTATTACACTACGGCGCTTCTTCTGCTCACGACATAGCTTCTGCTTTGTCAGGAGAAGGGATATGGGCTACGCTGCAGGAAACGTATACAAAGCTGCTTGCGCGGGATATTGATGTTCTTTGGCGGGATAATAATTTCCTATACAGAATCGCCAGCCACGGGTCGCATGGAAGTAATGTATCCGCAGACGTTTCCGTGTCCAACATGAGAAGAGATAAGGCCAGTCTTCACGGGAAGTATCATAGATGGACTACGCCATTGCATGTCCGGAATGTTACAGACATTTTTACCTACAGTGTCGTGCAATATGTCCCGATCTGTTTGATTCAGTCTAAAATCCAGTCTCAGATCTCAGATCTTTGTTAAGTGCGCAGCAACTGTGTGTCCAAAAGCTTGTTCGACCGGAACCCTGCATTTTAAGCTCAAATGGTATCACACAGCACGCCAGTGATCACCTCTGGAACATCGACGTTTTTTATTTGGACACATATGTGCAAAACGCAGTTATCATAAATGATCATGACGAGTGATAAAAGACGAACATGACTTTTGTCTCCTTGCTTCCGCTTAGGCGCTGCACACATTCGAGTGGTTCGTGTATTTATGTATCTTCTTTATGTTCTGCGCCTGTAACGCGGCGGAGGAGGAGAATTGGCCAAGAAAACTGGGAAATGATGGCAGAGTTCGCTTCACTTAGACTGGCGCCAGTCCATTCCATCTATTGTACTTTTTCATGGTTACTTCGTGCAGGTGATCTATCATACTTCTTCATGGTTCACTCAGCAATACTGAAATGCTCCGAAATGCTTAGAGGTCGCTCGGTATATTCACACATCTGCCGACTCAGTCACTCAGCAGTAGCTAGCAACACTGGGCTATGTGCAATAAATACAACTGATAGACTTGTCATAGGCACACGATCTGTCAACACTGTGAAAACATGACAATCAGGCGTCGCATTCACACCAAACTTACCAAACTGCATGGACACTGACATGTTTTACCGACGTGCGTGGCTGAGGCAAGCTGTTCAGTACAATGACTTAGACGCGCGGGGTATGACACTTCTGTGCGTTGAGCTATGTCCTCCACGCATTCATTTTACCCAAAGGTATATCTTCCCCTCAGGGATACGGCAGCTCACCACAGAACAGTGAGAAAGTACATAGCAATTACGACACAGGTCGCGGAGAACAGGTGACATCTATGGAAATGATGAGTATTGCGGATTCCTTAGACCTGTGGACTCTTGTTCGCCTTTGCCAAACACTTGAAAGCTCCACCTGTTCTTATCACGCGTCACAGTCGGAAGCAGAACAGTAGACATGTGGTTGGTAAAACAATCAGAATAGACGGACCAAATTTTCGGCTAATCACGAACCAAATATTCCCGACATGCTACATAACAACAGCCATAGTGAGTCATGTGGAACAAAAATCTGGTTTAAGTGCGTTTCTTCCAAGCTTAACAAAATTTCACAGGCTTCAAACTTAACAAAATTTAGAACAAGCAACATTAAACAAAAACGACAGCAAAACATCTGCACTGAATGCTTCGAGGGCGGCACTGGATAACACTGAGAATGATTCAAGTTCCATCCGCGAGAAACAGTCTCCTGGGCTTTGTGCCGGCACAGTGACAGTGAACCGATGACCGGTTGTCCCGCAGACCGCGACCACAGCGTCACGTCGACTCGGCTCGTCGCCGCTTCCGCCAGAGGGCGCACGACGCGTCCGGCCGTCACTTCCGGCCGCGGTCAGAGGTCAGGCCCCGCCCGGCGCGGGGCGTGACCCCAGGTCAGCGCAATCTTGCCGTGGCCGGTGGCGGTCGCGGGTCCTCCGGTGGTGCGCACGGGAGCAGGTTCTCCGTGTTGCGATCGCCCGGAATCACGCCGTCCGCAGAGTGGTCAGCTGGCGGCGGAGCCCGGCCACGTGCTGGCGCTGAACGGCGAGACCGCGAGTCCGCACAGACCCCCGCCTCGCCACCGGACGTGCTCAGACAGCGCTGATCGCGCCGGCACATCGAGCTCGGTCCTGCCTCTGACCCCCTGCGGAGTTGGCCGAGCGCGGCCGGCGCACCGGCCAGTCCCGCCGGCCGAGTACCGCCGCTCCCTCTGGCGCCCGACCAGCCAGGGGCCGTCAGCCGGGCGCAGCTCGGCGTGGGCTCGGCCTGGCCGGGTGCAGCTCGGCAGGCGTCAGCGCGGCCTCGGCTCGGTCGGTCCCCTCTCCGCGCGGTCGCCGGCGCCGCGTTCCGAGCCGGAGTCTCGGCTGGACGCGACCTGGCTAGGGTCGACCGTGTCGCCGCCGCAGCTGAAGAGCTCACACTCGCGCCGCTCGATGGCTTTGTGCAGCTGCCGGGCCTGCGTCATCAGGCCGTCCGGCTCGCCCTTGTCCAAACTGAAACACAGAGGACGGCTGTGAGATGGTGCTGACGGGCCGCAGGGCTCAGAGCAGTCCGGCTGAGATGAAGGGTGAGCGTTTTCCGAACAAACGTTCACACGCCTTAATTCATTCATTAAGCAGAACTGTGTTGGTGAATGAGTTGTTGCACATCAGGCCCGTATCAGAGACGTTACACGTGGAATCGTTTATCAACGTTTTCTTTTCACCGACGAAAATACGGTAATGACGGAGACATCTCCGCTTGCGTACACAACGCCGTTAGCGATCCTCACAGACACAGAGGTCTGCACCATCGTCTAGCAACTGATTCATCACTGTTTCACGGCTCATGTTCCAGTCTCCCCATGGCACCTGGCCCTGATCCGGAGCGCGGGAGCCTCAGCCTGACTGACGACCGGCAGGCGGCGCCGACGCGCAAACAGTGCCAGTGAAAGCGTGCGTCTGTTCGCCTCTGTGGGCGACGGCCACCCTCCGGACGGACATCTGTCACCAGGACGCGCGGCTCGGGCCGCAGGTATCCGGTGGCGCGCAGCCAGCGACAGTGAAAGCGTTCGGCGAGCGGGCGGCGGCGGATGGAATCGGAGTGGCGGCCGAGCCCCGCCGGGTACACGCGGCGCCGGCCGCCGCCCCCGTGGGAAACCAGCCGGCGCGTCCGCGTCGTCTCGCGGGGAAAGCCCGCCGCGGCCGACGCCACGGCTCGTCGGTGGCCCGCGGGGCGGCGGACGGGGCCGACGCCGCTCCCAGCCGGGCCGCGATTCCGGCGTCGGCGCCTCCTCGCGTCCCGTCCCGGCGAGAACAGGGCGCCCACGCTCTGCGGCGGCTGCGGTCCGGACCGAGACGGCGCGGCACACGCTCGTGACGCGGCCGCTGGGCCGACGTGCCCACTCCACACGCGCTCCGACGTCAGGGAACGACTCGGAGAGGCGCCGGAAGAAGCTCCGGCTAAACGCGCCATCAGCTCTCGTGACCAGCTTTGATTAGAAACCCCACCATGGCGCGCCGGGCAAAGCGGACAGTCGGGCAAAAACCAGCCCTGCCGTTAATGTTTCACGAGGGTCTCATGCTCGTTTCTTTGCGGCAAATCAATCGGTTTTTGTCGCGTTTTTGTCGCGCCTAGCTCTCTCCGTCGTCCGCAGCTACGCAGACGCAATATCTGTACGCTTTCGCCACTTTTTCTGAGCTTTCCATCAGGGCGCAGCGGAGACGTGTAGAACAGCGTGTCTGATGGGGTACTGCACCCTATCCTGTACCGCCCGGTCATTCACCCAGACGTCCGGGTCGTCCGCTGCAGGCTCTAGTGCTCGCCGGGTAGAGTGAGGGGCGAAAAAGGAATCCTGGTCTCTTGTCTCGTGGGTTGGAAGTAGAAATAAAACAGAACCACGTGCTAGCCATCATTCATCACAAATAATTTAATATTCAGTCTCTGTGACGATATTACGAGAGACGCGCATAAAGAGTCAGGAATGACGACTGTTGACATGAAAACAATGGGTTTCTACGAGAGCCCTAACATACTGTTCATGTCAGGGATGCGATTAAGGTCGAGATCTGACGAGATATTTTGATAAGTTAGTAGCCTGCCATTGGCCTGTCATTATTTGTTTCGGTATTGATTTCCCGAGTTTTCTTTAGATTTAATCTCTCTTTTGTTGACTCAAAATATGTCGAATTGCTGCAATGCGATCCTAGTGTAAAACACTACGCTGAAATAAACCCGCCTCAGATATCACAACTAGTTTTGCGATCACCATGTCAGTCACCACGGGTGTGACAGACCATAGGACATATATAGTGGCAAACGTAACATATTAGGATAATTAATAAGCAAACCATATTGTTCGGCTCGGAAAGAGATGCTCCAAAACGGCTCTGGTCCTGTCAATTTTCAAAACATTGGCCACCGTTCTGTTTCCTACTTCCAAGCCGGAAAGATGCGGTAGTTTTGACTAAAGCTTCAACGAATGAGGCTGACGACAAGTTCTTGAGGTCCGATGAATGTACGGCCGTCAAGTTACATCCTAAAAATTCTCAGACCCGAGATTTCCCAACAGATATAGGAAAGTCTGATTCTTGCACAACAAACATTGCGAAGGGGAATTGCACGCCTGTTAGTCAGCATGACGGAGAAACAGTAAATGGCAGGAAACCACTACAAAGAAGGATATATCTCGTTCCATCCTTTCCCCTGACTGCTATTATACTATTTGACCCGTGCCATGATACTGACGTGGCTAAAATTGCACTGAATATTCATCACACGATTCGTAATTCTGCAAATGGAACGCGAACACGTGCGAGCATTCCGTCCGGACGCACCATTTCGTGCCGATTCCTGGAGGCAGGCGGCCGCCCCCTGACGCTGCTGACACGGAAGCGGATCTGGCGGAGGGCTTTCGTAACCGTGTCACCGCCGGGCCGGGCCGGGCCTGGCCGACATGACTGGCTTGACGAGAGCTGTCAGAGCCGACCCGACGGACCGCGTCCCGCAGACCGATACAGTTTCGAAACGGAGCCTATTGGTCTTCAGACCATCAAATGGAACCGGCCGACCGCGATCTGTCATGTCAATAGGGACCGTTCCCTCGAATATCCGTCTAAGGAATCTCACACAGATAGGAACGATTTTAAGCCAGCAGTTAGGGCGTGAAGAGAACACGTTAATAACGAAGTTTTACCAGGTAATGGCTTCACGACAAATCAACCAAATCACTAACGTAGAAACAGCTATATACTCCGTTTCAAAGAGGTCATGAACGGGCCACGTGCGCGCTTCAGTCTTCCAGTACTGCCTCACACGACTCGTGCGACTCTACACGAGCAAGCTGCCCTTGAAACCGTCAGCGGAGCTTCCGTTCTTCTGCAACTCTGCCGCCGACAGCCGCCGCCATGGCTGTTGGCAATAACGGCCGTGGCGGCGGCGCCAGAGCCGACGGCGACTGTCGTAAGAGGCGATGACGCGGCGGCCGGTCGGACCCGGCGGGACCAGTTCCGGCGGACGCCGCTGAATGGCGGCGGGTGGCGTCACGAGCGGCCACGACTGAGTCAGGTGCCGCCTGCCGGGACCGGCCGGCGGGCGTCCGCCGCGCGCAGCGTGCCGCACTGCCCGGGCCGGCGCCCGCCGGAGAGTGAAAGTTCGCCGCCGGCGGCCGGCGCCGGCCTCAGCTCGGCCGCACGGGACCGCGGGCCGGGACCTCTGCAGGCGGGGCGCCCAGGGCGGACAGGGAGGCGCAGGGGAAAGTGTCCGGCTGCGGATTGGGGTGGCTCAGCTCGGAGATTACCTCGGCCTCGTCTCCGCCCACCTATAGGGACGGTCGAGGCGACTTGTCGCTGTCGGCTCGGGAATTGAGCGCATCAAACGATCGGTGAAAATGAGCAGATCTGGGGCGAAGGCTTAGTGGGGAGGGGGAGGGGCTCCCGATTTTGTCGTAGATCTGGCCGTTGGCCAGTAAAGTCGAACACGCCGTGCTGGTTGCCCGTTCCGGTCGCCTGGGACTGATTCCTTCCTCCGGGCGTGGCGTGAAAAACACAGCGCCATTGAATGCGTGGGTGCGCCGCGCCCCCTGCTCAGCAGCTGCAGACTACAAAGACGCCCAGCAAAACCGACTTGTGCAGTCCTGTCCAGTTGCGGTGAGACTTTCAAGCACTTCTGGTCTGTGCGAGAGCAACGCACCGTTGTCTTTTGAAGGAGCTCTTGTGGTTCACGATGAAACTTCGCATGGTATTTGCTGCGACTACGTAAAAAATGCCGAAGGTATCTATACGCGCGATACCCAATGCCGTTAAGGGACATCGCTTGGTCTTCTTCCGCATATGCCTGTCTCAAGTAGTCTGCGCGCACCCTTGCGGCCATTCTTTTAGAGGCGACGTTTGTGAATCGATGTTTTTTTATGCAAACTAAGATATAATTTCATGGGACCTATTGCGATTCTCCAACTCAAAACATCGGGCTCAGCCTATTGCAAAATACAAAAGATAGCAATAGATGGAAGTTAACAGTGAATGCAAACTCAATGAAGAAAATAAATTTCGACCGCAAACTTGGGCATGCAACGGGAATGTTGCGATAAGAGAAATGCATTGACTCTGGGCTTGATTGCAAGTTCGACCGGCGAGGAAAATTGCAGCATATAGTGCAAACGATGTAACCATGGACAGTTGGTTCCCTCTATGCTTACACAAACCTTGCAGAGCAATGTAGCAATGAAAAGTTAGATGCGGTTCTATGTGTGTTCGTACCTTAAGAAGCGCTTCCAAAGACTGGTTTCATAACATATCACTTCACAATCGCAAGTTGGTGGAATATTCATTGCGAATGGGATGGGTAAATTGCACAGATAGTTTGTACAGATTGTCACATCATTTGTGCAGGAAAAGTTGCATTAAGTTTTGTTGTTGGTTCTTTTATCTTCGGTGGTAGCATATTAAACAGTTGTCTAATTCCATAAAATCTCCTCATATGTTTGACCGAAATTGCTTCGATAAACAGGTTCCATTTCAACCCATAAACAAACAAATAAGTTATTCACAGTACCTTGGTTCAGTTTACGTTATGAAGTGGAACGTTTCTTGCACGATTAAGGTGGAACACGTGCACTGATAAACGTGCTTTCTCATTCAGAAGTAAACGTGTTTGCAACCGAATCTGTAAGGTAGCCATTCCAGCGTCATTGTCGGATTGATGCATCTTGTAAGGTTTCACGTTACAGTATGAAATCTGCGTTGAGATCATTTTAACAAAATTACTCATCAAATGAAGAAAATGGAAAGCAATTATGACCTTTACAGATCATATCAAGTGCTTTTTCACGACCTAGATGTAAGTTCCGTTGAACTCACTGTGTGCTTTAAACAGCACACAAAACGACAGCCCAGTTCCATCGACTTACTATGACAGGAAGGTGGTGACCTTGCTGCCAATGCTCCTGACCGTGTCGCCGTCCTGGCCGGTCATGAAGTCGCAGAAGAGCCGCTTGGCGCAGGGTCCGCGGCTCCAGCGCTGGAAGCCCTCGCGCCGGAGCCGGCCAATGAAGGACGACTGCACCGGCTCCAGCCCGTCCACCAGGTTCTCAAGCAGCGCGTCCTCGTCGCCGGCGCCGTCCAGCGAGCGCCGGCGCCTGCCGATGATGTAGTGCGTGCTGTTGGTGACGGTGTTGGCGTACACGAGGAAGCTGAGGCCGGCCAGCGCGCCGGCGCTGGCCACCAGGCCGCCGACCAGCAGCGCTCCGTCCGGGCCGACGCCCTGCTTGTCGGCCGGCTGGTCGGTGGGCGCCGGCGACGCCAGGCCGAGCTCCTCCGTCAGCCGGTCCGTGGCGTCCCGCAGCGGCTGCGTCACCGGCTTCGTGAACTCGATCACGTTCTCGCCCAGCTTGCGGATCGGGTCGGTGAGTGTGTCGTAGAGCGTGGGCCGCCGGAAGCCGTCCGGGTAGTACTGGGACGGGTCGGCCGGGTAATACTGGCCGCCGGACGGCGCCGACGGGTACGAGGGCGCGGAGCCGGCCAGCGGCTGCTGCTGGCTGTACCGGTCCTTGGACGGCCGCTTGGAGCCGCCGAACAGGCCGCTGAGGAAGGACAACCGCCGGGTCGGCTTGCGCGACGGCTTGGTCTTCTGGCCGTTGGGGATCGGCACCGGGATGTTGACGATCGGCCCGCCCGGCACCGACTGGAAGGCCATCTGCTTGATCTTGAACTGGTCCGGGCTGACCGGCCGGCCGGAGAAGGGGTCGACCGAGTTCTGGAACTGGGTGGCCGCCTCCGGCAGCGCGTACGAGCCGGGCGACAGGATTTGGCCGGCCGGCTTCTCGGCCGGGGCGCCGCCCGAGCTCGCCGACGGGAACCGGAACGACGACGGACCTTGCGCCGACTGTGAGGGGACGTGCACCGCCTGGAAGCGGTGCTCGAACTGCGACTGCTTGCGCGCCGGCCGCGGCGCCGCCGCGCCGGGGAAGGCCGTGATCGGGGGTCGGGTGGTCGGCCGCTGGTAGGCCGCTGCCGGGCGCTGACCGCCCGGCGCGCCCTGGTCGCCGCTTGTCTCGCCGTTCGGCGTGTAGCTGTGCTGCAGCTTGTTCTCCGGGGTGTAGCTGTAGTGCAGCTGCGAGTCGGGCCGCCGCAGGCCGGGGCTCAGGCCCACCGGCCGGTTGAAGCCGTGGTCGAGGTATGCCTCGTACACGGGCGGCGTCGTGGTGGCGGCGGCGCCGGCCTGCGGCGTGGTCGGCTTGTACTCGGGCTCCAGCCCGGCCTGCGCCTGGCCGCTCATGTTCGGTCCCGGCACCACCTTGAAGGCCTGGCTGCTGACGGACGGTCGCGGCGCCGGCTGCAGCCGTTCGGCCAGCGGCGGCTCAGTCGGCCGCTCCGGGTCGTAGAAGGACTGGTAGTAGAACGGCGGCAGCGTGCTGGTGGTTGTGCGCCGGAGCGCCAGCTGCGCCCCGCTGCCATAGCTCAGGATGCGGCCCTGGCGGCTGGCCCCCGGCGACCCCGTCGCCGCCGCCGCCGGCGTCGTCGCGGGGGGCGCTGTCTCCGTCTCGGGCGCCTCGGTTTGCGGCTCGGCCGGCGGCGGCGGTGTGTCGGCCCCGATGAACAGCTTGTTGTCGACCACGCGCGCGTTCCGCCAGACGGGCTCGTTGCGCTCCGCCTCCGTTTCGTGCACGCGCACGCCGTACACCACCGGGATGCCGTCGGCGCCGACGACGGTGACGCCGGCGCGGGCGTCGCCCGACAGCAGCCGGTCGGCGCGGCCGCCGCCCTTCACGTACGCCGCGTCCGAGGAGACGACCACCTCGGCCGGCAGCGGCGGCTGGCCGGAGGGTGCGGCCGGTGCCGGGCTGGCGGCGGCGGCAGCCAGCAGGACGGCCCAACAGACGGCCAGACTCCACCGCGGCGCCATCTTCGGCCGGCTCTCTGTCGGCGAGGACGCAGCCGGTCAGTGGTCATCATCGCATGGCCTCCCATTTTTGGGTGGTCGGTGAAATTCTAACATCCATACGCGCTGCTCGTAATCGCAGAGTAAACATAGATGAAAGATTATCGTGGCAGAAACTCATCGAGATGACTGGTTCCAAATGGTACGGTAATTGTCGGGCCGGTTGAATGTGAATCATGTGGCCTCTCCGCGTTCGTCTCGAGGCTGATGGACTCACCTGATTTTCTGCATCTGCGATAGTGCGTGCAGGTTTTTACCCAAAGCTGGAACCTGTCACGCAATTCATATTATATATTGGTTTATATACGGAAAGGTGTGATTTTTACTCGAAAAGACTTAATTCCAGTGAGCAGATAGTTACCGTCTGACGGGGGAACGATAGCATGTCAGGTGCTGTGCATCAGCTTGGGAGTGCCCTTGTTTCTCACGTCTTCGATTTTAGGATCTGTGTCTGTTTGCCAACGCAGGACAACCGCTATCCATTTACGTCTCATTGTATAACACCAACTCTATTGAAGGCTGCCGTAAGCATGTATTCGGTGAAACTGAGACCCGTGTTTTAAAACAGTTTTCCTGGACTTCAGTCAGTTATCGTTTAGCTATGGCTCATATCACACGATAACAATGCTGCTATAATTTGCGTGACATCTGACAGCTCGTTTTGACGGATCCTCTCCGTAAGACGGGACACGCAGAGATGCTCTGTTCAGTGCACGTCATCGGTGACGTAGCAATAACCAATCAGGTGGCTCTCTGACAGATGGCGGGACGCAGCCGGTCAGTCATGGTCGGGCACATCACAGGTCGAGCAGAGGACAGCAGGGAACAATTTATGGCCTGAAAATGGGGCACGTTGGTTCAACACCGCGAAGGCGTGGATCCAATACGCTGACAGACCAGTGGTATTTTGGGTCGTGACAGCGCGGTGTCAATCATGCAGAACGCTACTGGCTCACGTGCTACAAATCCAGTGGCTCAGACCGTGTCCTCTGGCAGACGGAAGCTATGCCTGGCTTTCAGTTGACATCTCAAAACATTCATATTCTCACAAGTACCTAGGTAATGGATAAAAAATGTCTGCATCGCGCGGAAAGCCACGATTCAAATGTTCCTTGGGATATTCGAAATCCCGTTCTCAAATATCATACAACTACAAAGCAGCTCGTGCTCTCAGTGTTGATGGAGCCTGACCTGAGCTTCATACAAAACATAGCACGTCACGAAACACAATAGAACAGACAGGATACTCTGACGATGTTACCCCGTGCTCACAGCGGCCACCCACGCGGCCTAGGTCGCTTCCACTCGAGCGTGGCCACCCCGCCGCCGGGCCGGCCACCGGTGATGAATCAGTCCGCTGACCCACAACCAGGCACGCCCCAAGGAGTCAGGCCGATTACACCGCCGCTCTGGGCGTTCCATTCATTTTTCATGGGCGGCCGCCGGCGGCGCGGCCGGCGCTTGTTTTTGTGTGCGTTGAGCGCAGCTGTGCGGCAGACCGCCTGGCGGCGGACACGCCGTGAAACCGTGCCTGCCGACGCGGAAAGAATTGCCCCCAAATAGCCACAACAGCGGCGGCACGGACGAAATCTCTTCACGCGCGCTGGCAGAGTCTGGCGATCCTGCGCCCGACGGCAAGGAGAGCGGGATGGAGCGGCGACTTCGAGTCCGTCTCTGTTTCCACGTGCGACCAGTCCGATCCCGGCCAGTTCGAGACGGGCCGGGACTGTGCCACTTGGCACGGGACCGTCCTGCCTCGTCCGCCTGTCTTCTCAGGGACGCGTGGAAGGCGGGACCAAGACGGTCGACCGTATCTGGGACGGCGAGGACCACGGTCAGTGCTGCGACTGTGGGCCCGAGGCACGCCCCTCTGGCCCCAATTAAGGCCGTCCGTTCGACTCCGCCAGACAGTCCTCATCTGACCAGTCTGTCGCGAGTCTATCCTGGGGCACCTCGAACATGAGGCTGTCCTGTTTTCGGCCCTTATGACCCTTCTCCATCCCCCTGCCCCTGATCTGACCCTGCGTCCCTCTTTCCTTCTCGTGTCCACCTAAAGATCTCTCTTTCGCGCCTAGACTGTCTCTCTCTCTCTATCTTCTGTCCGAACCCCGACGTCCCGTATCCTGATCCAGCGTCCCTCTCCAGGGTTCCGCCCGGCGGCGCGGCCGGACCCGGAGTCCAGCGTCCGGGCCGGCCCCGGTGGCCCGGTTTCGTGCGCGTCGGACGGCTCGGAGCCCCAGTTGGCCGGCCGGCCGGCCGACAGCCGTGAAATGGAGACGTTCCGGACGACGAGTGGCCGCTCTCGGCCGCTGGTTACCGGGGATGACGCAGCCTGACTGGACGGCGGCCGGCAGCGCTCCGATCGGGAGGCACGCCACCGCAGGCAGCCGCCGCGGCCACAGGTCTACGGTGCGCTGGACATGGGACGGTTTTGACGGTATGGTTTGTTAACTACATTCATTTTATGGGCATTGAAGTATGCTGGTTTTTAGAGATTTTGGTGGACGCAGTTTACTTTGCAGAAATCAGTGGGAAAATCGAACAACAGAATATGCCAAGATGTCACTATGTTAACATGACACCGAAATCGTTTTCAGCAGCACTCGTGATAAACATTCAGAGGAACGCCATTATTTTCATTCCACAGACACTTTCGACATAAATCACATTCGATCTTACCAGGTATCCATTTCTGTTGGTATCTGGAGCGTCGTTTTTCTATGCATTAGGGCGAACGTCTCTTTTCTGTTCCGTGTCCAAAATACCTTCTGCGTTTAATGACAACTTTCCCGGTGGAAGGTAACCCACATCTGCCACTCACGGCTTGCGCCGAAATTTTCCCATTCTCACTATTACTTCCAGTGAAGCTTGATAATGGTAACGACTCAAGGATGTCGCCAGCTAAGTGCCGTGGGAGAACCGGCAGACGACCCAGAACCCGGCTGGCCGCTGGCAGCCGCCGTCGGAGCGGCACAGCACGCGCCGTCCGCCGCCGCCGGCGCTCGGACGCCGTCCAGGCTCGGCTCTGACGGAACGGCTGTCGGCGCGCCGCGCCGCCGCGACGAACGTGACGCGGCCGGCGCGGCGGGCGGCGCCGGCTCTCAGCGACCCGGCAATTAGTGGCGATCGATAAGGTCTCGGTCGCCGTGCGCGTCCGCGCGGCAGGCGCGATCTCCCATCGGTGTCATCGTCTCACAGGCGGCGGCGGCGCTATCCCACTTTCGGGCGGTCACACGTGGCCATCTCGGCCACCGGCGGCGGCGGCGGCGAACGGGGGCCGGCCTGACGCCTGGGAGCTGGCGCAGCTCCGGACGGCGCCGCAGCGCGGCTGCCCAGCCCGTCCTCCGTCGCCGGTGAGCGCACAGCACATGAACATCGTGGACACGGATACGAGCCTCCAAACCGCCTGCTTAACATTGGGAACGGACGATAGGCCATAGATACGGAATGTACGTGTTTGTCGAGGCTGGTTGCATAGCAGGTGGTTACTTAGACACCAGGATCCTTGAAGGACACGGTGTTAAACGCACTACAGTCTAGTTCGCAGAGTGGACCGCACGGGAGCGTGCCGGGGAAAAGGCATCCCTGCCTTAGACGTTGAGAGGACGACGAACATGCTGAAACGGACAAATGCGACACCGGATCTGCATCTTAACCCTAATCAAAATGTGATAGACATGAGGAGGTCGAATGGAAAGCTGAAGGTGCTTTGGTGCTTAAGATACGTCAAGATGCTTCTTGAGCGCTTGGTTTGAGTGCCTGAGAAACGCGAACATAATCGCTCACACATGCACGTTATTCTTTAAGGCCGGAAGGCGGTGCTGGGAGATCAAGAGTGCGTTGCAAAAAGCAGCAGCGAGTGACGTCATACGTTTCCACCATGCTTGCAGGGGCGCAGCCAGAATTTCCTTAAGGGGGGGGGGGGCGGAGTTTAGAGTGAACTGAAATCATGCGAAAATCGCCTACCGGGAAGACGATGTGCAATGGCATTCACAAAAAATGCCGGCCAAAAGGGGTGCCCTGGCCCCCCGGGCCCCCCTGGTTGCGCCTATGGATGCTTGTGTACGATTCCGCTGCCTCTGACGAGGTTTCCTGGTCTCACGTGGCAGTACGCCGCCGACGGAGCATTCTGAGACGCTGAGAGTTCTCAGAGCATGAGCGCTCATTCGTACAACATTGGCCCGCAGCAGATGTCGATACTCTCTTGTTCGGTGGTGTATCTCCGAGTTGTCTTGTGCATCGTCGCCGTCTGCGACAGCCGGATGCATCCATTGGACGCCGAAAGTGGTGTGTTATGTTATCACAGATGTCGAATCTGCGATTTGGCTTTCACATAGATAGTGAGATGCACGAGCGTGCATAACCCGTGGAAGGCTTTTTACAGTACGCAGCCAACAGTGTCCAGCTGAAACCGTGGTGAAAAGGAATGTGGATGGCTCAAGGCGGTGACATGAAACTGTATGCTTCTAATTTCATTCACTTCGAAGCATCATACTTTCTGCACACCGTAGGAGCAAAAAGAGGCAAGAAGAACATAAACCATGTGGTGAAAATACAAAGATGTAGCAATAATGAAGACATAGGGAGGTATGTTCTCTGAGATGTGGAAAACTTGAAACCAGGGACTCCAGGAAAAGCTTGTCCTACTTTGGCAAAACAACGGCTTTGAAACGTGTCCAGGACTAGCAATAAAACAATGCATTTTTTCATTACCCTTGCACACACTATGTTTCGTACTTTTCATTTCCATTCCACGCGAAGTTGCTGGCTTATTCTATGCGCCTGACGCTCTACGTCGACACAGCCAAGTTAAAACGATAAAGTTACCTTTACAGGACAGCCTGAAAACAGGCGTCTTTTCTTGAATCCGTCGAAGAACTCTGGCAAAATTTTTCGCAGTCCGTTCCCGGTGCACACTCATCAGCTCCGTGTCAGAGCGTCCACATGTTTACGGGCCCGACCTCTCAAAATAATATAAAACGACTGCTAAAGAGAACGAGTAATGCACTTTGCTCCTCTGAGATAGGCACAGCACGCAACATGTTGTACTCATTGGGTAAAGAGTGTGAAAAAAGTGATGCGCGAGGAAGGGAACAGAAAAGTAAACCAAAGAACAGAAGAAAATGACTGTCTGAAACCTCTTCGCTATACTGGCCACATTTTTAAGAAAGCATTTAGTACTGCGAAATGCTGGATATGAAGATTTTCAATCACCTGAATCCAGAAGTAAACAGCATATTCAGTCTCGGTGAATCAATTTGGAACGCTTTCCTACCCATATTAAAATGCGCATAAATATGAACAGTGTGGTACGCGTTAACGCAGGTTTGACATGAGCTGCACCCCTGTTCCGCTGCTCACTTCAAAATTCAGCCCCGGGACAAATGTACAAGAAGCGGAAGCCCGCGCCGGGACCAGGCGGCGCGAGGGGCGCGGCGGCCCTACCCCGCCGGCCGATGGGTTATTCATGGCCAAGGCGCGACCGTCGGCCGCCGCCGGCCGTCACGTTATGGACGGCGGATGCGGCCAAGTAGGTGATGCCAACGGCCGGCGGCGCCTCGGCCCGGTGAAGGCTGCCAGGCGGCGGCGCTTTCTCCCGGCCGGAGCCGCACGCTCGGCGGACAGAACCGCTGCCGCCGCCGGCACTGGCGACCGGCGCCAGCCCCAGAACCAGCGGCACCAGCGACCAGCATCAGCAGCACTGGTGACCGGCGCCAGCCCCAGAGCCAGCGGCACCAGCGACCAGCACCAGCAGCACTGGCGACCGGCGCCAGCCCCAGAGCCAGCGGCACCAGCGACCAGCACCAGCAGCCCCGGTGGCCGGCACCGGAACAGGAGCCAGTGGTGCCGCTGACCGGCGCTAATGTGCCTGCTTCCGCCCACTTAGACCATCGCGAGAATCATCCACTTGCCTTCACTAAGGCTCAATCATGTGATTTGCATATGGCTGATAATCCAGCTGTGGTTGCCCTGATGATAGTGCATCGCAGAGTGATGATTACCGGCGTTGCTGGGTGGTAATAACTGCCACGTTTCTGTTGTCAGACAGGACAAATGTATGCGTCAGGTTCCGTGGCTCCACTCTGCATGCAAAAATAGACTCCTAACCGTTCCCCAAGACCTTATGGACATTGCCGTAGCGGCAATACTCAGTTGGCTCGAATCAAGGCCAGTGTTCGTTGAGGTGCAATATTTAATGAGCATGGTGACTTGCACGGCCATCACAAAACAAAACGAGCAGGCGGCGATGCGATCTTCCACTGGAAAGGGGCAATATTCCGTCTCCCAGACCGCAATGTCCCATCTCCTTAGTCAAGCACGGACCCGATGCGCCACGTGCTGCACCTCGCAAACATCCCAAGCCTTTTGGCAAACAGCGCTGCAGCGACGGTCGTCTGTTCCGTTTCAAACGCTGTCACCAGGAACCAAGCCCGGAAGGTGGGGGGTCTCTGGCACGCGCGCTCCCCCGGCTGCGCCGTCCGGCCGAACGTCTGCCTCTGGCTCCGGGAGGCTGTCGGCAGCCGGCCGGCCTCGGAGCGTGGCGCCGCACCGTTCCAGCTGCCACCGCGAGCCGGCCGCCGGGCCAGTGCCAACAAACGATCCCGTCACACCAATTCGGGTCACAGGCCTGAGCCGGTGCCGCGCGGCGGCCGACGCCGGCTCCGGGTGCAGCTGGGCCGGCCGGCTGCCGGCGGCGAGTTCGGCGCTGGAGGGGTCATGTAATACTGAAGACGGCCGCCACCGGCGGCCCCGCGGGCGGTGTGGTGATGCGGTCTGGCGCGTGGTCGCCGTGGGCCAGCGCCGGCCGCGGCTGGCCGCCGGCTGACCGGCCGCCGGTGCCGGACGTTCCTGACTGGTCGGCTGACCGGCCCCGGCGGGCGGGGTGGTCACCGGCTCTGCGCCTCATCATGTACGCCCGCCTGGGCGGTCGAGATCTACTTTTCAAATGAGATGAACTCTGGCGAACATCACTGGCCTGAATTACAAGAATTAACATTTTAGGTAAATTCGGCCATCCAGCCTAAATCGGGCCGAAATTAATGCTGTCAGGCATTTATTGTCGAGTCGGAGGACTTTTATCAAACTAATTAAATACGAAGGAAAATTGTAGTTAGAATTCTAAACTTTCTGCACGTTAAGACCAGATCAATAAACTGGCGAAAACACGGCACAAAAAGAACCACGTTAAACACCAAAGAAATTAACATATCTTGTAATATTCCATACAGTGAAGGAAGCCCATATACTCAATATCCCGCCTTATTGCATCGCACTACAGTCCACATCCAGAGCTGAATGGTGTGCTCCATATAACGGAAAGTGGAGAGCCAATTACAAAAATTACAGGTCTCCAATTCGTGTCAACTGTCCAGTAAACCTGGGCAGATCCTCACCAGGTAGAGCAGGTGGCCCAAGACCAACCGGCTTTTGCTCCAGCGTGATAATTCGTCCTGGATGCAGAAAACGGAAACAGAGATCCTCCGTTTCAGCATAGGCATTAAACCCTGACCTGATCCGACTATCCAAACCTAGTTCACTGCTCTGACCTGGCCCACCGTCCTGATCTGACCTCCACCGTCCCGACCTGGTCCACTGTCCTGACCTAAACCTCCGTCCCGACCGACCCACCGACCTGATCTGAACCACCGTCCCGGCCCAGGTAAACCCACAGACTGTCTGCCGCAGAGCCGGGGGTCGGCGGCCCGACAACCGGGAAGTTTTCTCCGGACATCGGTTTCACCGGACGCATCGACGGACGCAGGCGGCCGACTCCGGAACCATGCGGAGGAAACTTAGGCGATCGACGGCGACCCGCGGCGACCGGCGGCGACCCGTGGCGACCGGCCGCGACCGACGGCGACCACAACGAGCTCGGACGACCGGCACCCGGCAGCGACCTGCAGCCGGACCGGGTCTGGCCGGCGGTCCCCGCCTGGACCGGTGTGGCCGGCGGCCAGCGGCCGACACTCGGTCAAGGTCGGCGCCGGCCAGACCCGGCCCAGCCGGCCCGGCCGGCCCGACCGCGCACCCGGTTGCCTTGCGAGGTCGTTCACCGACCGGGAGCGGGCTCGGCGCGCCGTCTCCTTTGCCGCCGCCGCCGCGCCGGGTGCCGGGTGTGAAGGCGGCTGTTGGAGCCCCCTGAGGGCAGGACAGCAAGGCCGCAGAGCACCGCCAACCAGCGCACGTCCGTTATCCACGGCGGGATATCGGAGCCGTCTAGCTCTGGGTGGCTCGGAGCGGGTTTTCACCGGACTTCATCGCGTCAGTCCGTGACCTACTCGTGCCATCGCGCTGTCAGTGACGCGGACACTGACCCGGTCACGTCCAGCGGCACGGAGTGGAGTGTTCTAGCCAGCCCTCTCCGACTGACGTCTGACCTGCCCGGTCAGCGGGCCCGGCCCACGGGGAACAGCTGGTAACGCCGCCCGGACGGTGGCGGGGACGAGTTCCGGCACGGAACGGGGACAGGGCACTGCACTGATGAACACCAGCGCCGTCAGCGCCGTCACGTCGCGATAGTTTATTGATTATGGGGCTCTTTATCGACGCCTTCGACTGTCAGAATTATTTCGTTCTGCCAGAACTAACCTCTCACGCTGGCTGGCGCGGGATGTGGCGAAATGTTTCTGTTGCCTGGACTCGCACCGCAGACCTTTTGGTCACACGACGAGCATTGTAACCACTACACCACGCCGTCCCGCCCCCCATGGTGAGGGTAATAGCAACAGTTCCCGTCCCCGCAACAGTCGGCTGAGAGGCTGCGATGTGAAACAACCCTGGAAGTCGAGGGCGTCGACAAAATAACCCAATAACCAACCTCTCAACCAACTGGTGACGGAGCCGCGAACCGGTCGGGTGCCGGCAGTGTCCGAGCCGGCCCCGGTCGCCCCGCTCCGAGCCGCCAGCTGGCGCTGCGGCCCCGGGCCCAATTACACCCACAACTTTCGCTATCGGCGGGCGAACGGTGTCGGCTCCCGGCGCGCGCGCCAGAGGCGGCCGCCGCCAGCTGAAGAGCGGCTGCGCGCCAGCAGGGGAGGGAACTCGTCGCGTGCTGTTCTCTCGGAGCTGCCTCAGTGTGCGGGCCCGACGCCGAGTCGCCGTCACGGCTAGCAGTCCGTATCTGGCAGCGAAGGGATGGGGGAGAAAAACAGATCGCAGAGGGAATTAGAGGAACCATGGACTAGAGCGAATAGGAATGGAGAACAAGAGAAGGGGTCTTCGGTGTTAACAGGATGAATGGAGAAGGGCATGGGTGGGCCGTGACCAGAATTACGCGAAGGGTTAGGAGCTACATTAAGCGCTACTTCGAAATACGCTACTATATTGTACTTTCATTTTATTTCGCTCCGTTGAAAGGGCGTTGCGGGGGAAGGGTGAACATTTGATGAGACATGTTACGTAATATTTGAAACATCCCTAATGGGGTAGAAGCCAAATGAAGCGGGATTCAGAGGAGATGAGTTCAGAGGCGGTCCAAGATAACTGGACGCAGGGGCCGGGCGCGGCCGCCGTCCGCCAGTCGAGGTGCGACCGACGCCCCCACGGACGGGCGAACGACACCCTGGTCTTCAGCAGAAGGAGCAGCAGGCGCGTCGCCACGAAGCCGGACCGCCGGGCGCCGCCATGTGGACATTCCGGCGCCCTATCAAGGCCGTGGAGGTGCCCACTGGACCGTGCTCGAGCGGCCGACGCTACGAGACGTTGCCGCTGACCCACAAAGCCGGCCAATTTTCTCCGGGCGGCCGCCGGCTCCTCGCTGGAAGCGGGCTCTCCATGCTGCGGCTGACGGATCGCCGGATCTCGAGTACGAAAACGGCGCGCGACGCAATCGCCAAGGTGGCGGACGACGCTGCAGGGCGGAACGGACTCAGGGCGTGCTGTGACGAGACGCCGCTGGCGCCGCCGGCACTGGCACGGCTGCTGCGCTCACGTCCCCGCAGATCGATCAGCTGCGTGATACGGCCCTGGTTCGGGGCCCGCAAGGACAGTTCGAAGTCGGGAGTCTCCAGCCGTATCACGCTTGAAGGGCTATCGAGACCGAGAGGGAACAGCGCTGCGCGGGGCCAGCGGACACGGCACGAGGCATTGCCGGCTAACTGGACAAATAGCCGACTTGCAGGCGATCTGTGATCGGTGCGCCGACCCCAAAACGACATAACAGTCAATGTAAACTGCCACTTAGTCTTAGCTATTTCGAGCGTGCGAGGTACCGAAATTGCAATATTAACAGATGCGGAGCCATTCTGAGCGCCTGCAAAACCTGTTACCCTTTTCAGCATGTGATATAAGCCATCATTCATTTTCATGTCATCTTTCTCATGAAGATGCTATTCTTGCCTCACAAGCTGCATTGCTCTTGGTTCATCCCGCCATATTTCAGCGATGTTTTTATACAGTTATAGCGGTTTCTTTGCGCAGCGACGACAAAGAGCGTTTCTACCTACTTGATATTCACCAGCGGACCCCATCTGGCCGAAAGTGGAAGCAGACGGGCCGACCGAGCGTTGCGTGGAACTTTCCCCGGCGCCGACGAAACCCTGTCGTGCCTCCACGGTCGCGGAGCCCACTGCACGACCGGCCAGCCGTGTCGAGTGCAGCCCCCATCTCCTCCCCGCCCCCCTCCCCCGGCAGGTGATGGCAGGCGTGGCGAATGACAGCCTGACCTCAGGCGCGCGGATAGTGGGAACACGCTGGCCAGGCAGCTCCACCGGCACATCATCAGCGCCTCTCCGCACGGGCTGATTATCACAGGGGTCCGGACTGGTGGGCTAGCTCAGGGCTGGAGAGCAACTCAGCATGACTGTGGGATGAGTTAGGAGAAATCTTCCGTTTACGCTATGCGATGACTTGAAGGCGGTAGCAGTCACGCATAAGAAAGGATACCCTATTACCGACTAAAACAGCATCAGAATACGACAAAACAAAAGCCAGAATGTTGAACTGATGAATGTTGAACTGATCAAGGTTCGCCCGCCACCTTATGAATGTAGCATGCTTATCAAAGCCAGAAAGAAAGCTGTAGTTATTCGGGCTGGATCCCAGCCTGATCCACGGGATAGCGTAGGATTTCCTTAATCCGCCAGTTACTGGGGAGGGGCTTTTTAGCCCCCCTTGGTTTTTCTGCAAGAACAGCCGAACCAACGCAGACAGCGACTTGACATTTTCAGTACCTTCAAATGAATGTCTAAGGTAACTTTGCAAAAAACCTGGTCAGTGTCATCCCAGTGCATGTCATAAAGACGTTACGAAATCGATGGTTGGTCTCGTTCTTAGCCCTTTGGAACATTTTGCTGGCGCTTTACGACACAAACGGTTTCAGGCGTACTTACAGGCCGATCTAACCATAGTTAGAGACCAGAAGTCAGTTTCCAGGATGTGTCCTCAACAAGGTCATCTTGTACCATATTCGTGCTGCGTTTTTCCTCTCAGTTTTATTGGTCGTTTGACTCTGAACAGCCAGTGGAGATTTACAGTCGCTCGAAAACCGATGCAACTGACCAATTACCGAAAACATACGTGTCTGAAGAAATTGCTGTCCGGATCATCCTGGGTCAGGTTATCGCGACATCGTTAGTGCTATCCCAGGCGCCACTCCTGTCGCCCGAAGCTGTGTTTTTGCGATGCAGTCGAGTCCAAACGTACTGAGATCAGTCTAGATGTAGTTCGGGTCTAATATGCGATTATCATCATCATACTGTTCTTGCCATTTATCATTCGTGACCTTTGACAGTTTGGGTGGCGTTTGCACTAAAGTGTGTAGGTAGATAATATATTGTGTCATATATGGCGTTTAAGACCAGGTTTTCGGGACTGATGAAAATTAAGCCCAGAAGCACGCACCATATCACACAGTGAAAAAGAACGACGATTTGAGTTATGACCTCACATAGCATTTCGTGACCCCAAGCCAAACAGGGTCAAAGTAAACATTTTCAGGCGTGTGCTGGGTGCCTGCAACCAGAGTCCGCAATAAGTCCCGACTTATGTCGAAAACATACATCTAGAAATCAGCGATTTTTTTATCTCAACGAAAAAATTCCTTCGATAAAAATTATTGGGCTATCCGTTGGCATCTGAATTAACGCAATCGGTTCGACCCCTGCAGAAATAGAAGGGAAGAGGTTAAACAAGCCCCTCCCCCAGTAAGTCGCATTATGAAATACCCCCAGTAGCTGTCGAGTTAAAGACTCGAGCCTCACAGTTGCATCATAGTGGACCAACATGCTCTTGGGCTGAGTGTGAGGCACATAGTTTGTCATTCGTTTGTGGTCGGGGGTTGGTGGGCTGCGACGTAACGGTTAGAAGAAGTGCTACCTGCTAACAGTTCCGGTTGCGGAAAGAGCAGTGAAGGCCCGGGCTTTGTCAGCGCCTCACAGAGCCAGCGTTCTGCAGCCCGCAGCGGCCTGGCCGGGGCGTCGTGCGGACGGTGCAGCCGGCCACATCTGACGGCGTCTCGTGACCGACCCAAATGAGAGCAGCACATCTCCTGATAAGAGCGGCCGCTGGCGCGCGGGCGCAGCGGTCGCCGATCGAGCGGCGACGAATCGGCTGCGAGGTGCGAAATCACCTGCAGCCGCCGAGCGGACGGGCCTGGCACACTTCGGCCGGCGCCGCCGATGAGTGGCCGGTTTTGCCGGCGGCCGCGCCGCCCGCTGCCGGATGTGGCGTCGCCGGAAGCGGCGGGCGCGTCCAGGTCTGCCAGGTCTGCCGGGGGCCGCGGCCCGCAGCCGGGAACTGGGCGAAGGCGCCGGGCGGGTCGGCCAGGTCGGTCTAGTCACGGGTCTCCTCTCACGTGACCCGCTCTCAGCCGCCTCGTTTGTTTAGAGCGTAATAAACATCTGACGTGCGGCGCTGGTAATTGGAATTAGCTCCACAAAAGATCGGGCGATTAAGCCGGCAGAGTGGATTCTGATGGCACGGCTGCTATCATTAGACGCACACTTACAACCACGCCGGAACAAAGAGGCATGTTAATGTAATGGCTGGACGGCGAACGAAGGAATAAAGAAAATGATATAGAGACATTGTTGGAAAGGAGAGCGGACCAGGTCAAAGAGAAAGAGAAAATGAAGAGAGAAGTACAACACCCTAAATGACAAAAAAGCAAGCTCCAAGGGCCATAACGTCAGGCTCACTTCAAAGAGGTCAGCCCGAACAAACAGGGCAGGAGCCTTGCCAAGGGATGTGAGAGGTGACAGGGTAGCTCAGGGCCAGAGCTGTTCGCTCAGCATACTGGAACGGGAGAAAGGAACCTTTGTCAGCTTACAGGGGCAGACGGGCACTATGATTCGTCTCATGCACCCCTACGAAACAAGAGCGATGGAAGGCGTTTGTCGCCTGATATTCATATGACGAAAAATCCGAAATCTGGCAGGGCACAAGCACATTGCCGAATCTTTTCAAGCGGCAAAATAAAATAGATGAATAGATCTGAAAGTCCATTGATGTCTGCTGATAAACTTAACAATACGATCACTTCAACCCAACCATCAGAAGTGTCGCTAGTTATCCGAACGGCCTGGACAAAATTTGCGGAGTTTGACTTTGCTGAAGTTGCCGCGATCCCTTTCCGAACGGAGCCATGCATCACCAAAGATTCGCGACGTAGGGAGCCGTCGACCAGTCGCACGTGGCACCAAGATGTTCTCTGTAGTACATTTCCCGCATTTCAGGTCCGCTTTCCATCTATCAGACCACTGACGGTGTGAGGTGGCACCGTCCCCCCCCCCCCGCCCAGGTCCGTGCTCCGATAACTGCCGGCAGGACCTGACTGATGTCGACATCGGCTGCCGGTTCGGCTGGGCTGCGGCGCCGCTCCGGCCAGTGCGGCCCCTGCGGACCCATGACCGGTGGCCGGCCCAAAACACACACGGCGCAGCCTAACGGGGCGTGGGCTGGCCGGCAGAGCTGGGCAGAGGACAAGTCGGTCAGCGGCGCCGGCGGCGGCCGGTCGGCACGCACTGCCGCCGAGCGCCGCTTCTGGGCCGGCGCTGTTTGCCCGGGCTGTTTGCCCTGCCCGAGCCGGGACCGACCTGACGACGGCGGCCAGTCGGCCGTGACGAGCGGCCGCCGGCGGCTCCGGCCCGCACCAGGAAAGCTTTCCGAGGCTTTCTGCTGCCACGGATGATGCGGCGCACAGCCGCCGAGATTCGCCGCCGTTTTGTGGTGTTTTACTGCAGCTGCATGGCGTGATGCTCCGTGCACTTTGTGAAACCAGCCGTACTCAAAAGTTGACTTTATGTACCTGTGTGATCCGTTGCGCTCGGGTGCTTACAAGTGGAAATTGTCGCATGAGCATTAATTACCTCAAAAACACCACCAGCTTTCCCAGTGGCTGAATGGTGGCTATCCATAGGCCGTTAATATCACCCATCTCATGGTATTAGTCACGCTTTCGATTTTTAGTTAGGAGGTCAGTCAGGTTATGACTGGTCATTGACAGCGGCAAAGCAACTCTTTGGCAGCCATTTATATATATGACGTTTTCAGGGGTTCTATCTTTCGCTTCCCCCTATCCCTTTGTCTTTCTCTCAATTCCACCATCCCTCTCCTGTTCCTTCCCTCTCTCTCTCTCTCTCTCTCTCTCTCTTGGCGATCCCTGTCACCCTCTCTTTCTCTCGGCGATCTCCCATCATTCCCTCCCCCTCCCCTATCTTTCTGTCCCTTCATCTTTCCCTCCTTTCCTTTCACCTCCCTCCAGTGACCACGCCCGACTTCTCTCGGCTGCGGCTGGACAGGACGGGGACATCGGACCGATAATCGCCGGCCTGGCGGTGACGCAGACGACGGCGGCGGAGCACGCAGCTCCGTCTCGCAGGCGACATGGAGATGTGGTTTCTCCGCATCCGAGCCTGGCTCCGCACGCTTGTTTTCACCAGCTGTTCCACATCCATGTTGAGCGGGGAGAACACCGCTCGGTGAGGGAAAGCGGGGTCCACCGCCGGCGGCTCCCGGCGTATCGGCCCGGCCATCAGAGAGGGACGGACGGCCGGGCGGTGGGCGATAACACCCCTCCCCCGGCTGGCCTCTGGGCGCAGTGGCCCCGGGTCACGGCCGCTCGGAACACCGCATCAAGAACGCGGCACTCTCCCGGACCCTGCGTCACCCGTCCTGCGTGCTGTTACAGCTGCGGCTCTGCGTCACCTGTCCTGCGTGCTGTTACAGCCCCGACTCTGCGTCACCTGTCCTGCGTGCTGTTACAGTCCCGGCTCTGTGTCACCTGTCCTGCGTGCTGTTACACGTTCGGACGCGTCGTTCTGTGCGTGACTGCGGCCCATTTACATCGTCCCGACAGCTCCCATTAACAGACCTCATCCGTTGTCTGTTGTTGAGCACGGAAAGGGCATGAAGAGAGTGGCCCAGTTATTCCGCGGTTGGTAAACAACCCTTACTAGCCAGGCGTTATCTGGCTGTGTATAGCGAAGACATTATCTTTTATTGCTACAGACGGAAAGAAGGCATTTGAAATAGACCCAAGTTGCAGGGGGCCTCGAGGAAAGGTTTGGTAGCCGTGCCTGGTTTGTTTTTCAACCCACAGTTGGCTAGTGTTCGGGACGCGAATCAATTGGGCGAATCAAACGTTCCCAATTTGCCTCTGGCGTATCACTCGATAACCAAAAGGTACAGCATCACCAAAGTTTCAGCATCCTTCAGTACACCAGATAAACACATTTAAGTGGGGAAAAATGCTAACATCTCCCACGTTTCGGTCAAAAGGTCGTCGTAAAGAAGATGAGGTTCAGTGCAGAATACGTGTAAAAATATCATGAAAATTCAGTACAGACCATGCGTACCCTCACACAAAACCGTCATAGAGTAAATTATTACCTGCGATCTCCCAAAAACAGTATGGATGTACGTCATAAAAGTGCTTTGAAGGCACTGTCAGCATTTCGTTGTTGCTAAAACGGGAACAATTAGAGACGATTTATGGAATTTTATGGAGGTCGTGGAGCTGTGTGCATTTCAGTACCGCATGACCTTACTTAATATGTCACCACTTTTATCAGATAAATTGATGTTGATCCTTATGCATGCCCTTACAGAAATGCCGGCGTAAGTGTGTGTAATGTCCGTAATAGTACATTTCTACGCAAAAACAGCATTCCTCCAATGTATGAAATGTTAACTTTTCACGTAACCTGTGACCTGAGAAATAACTTTGAGGCTCAAATATGGACCGTGCCCTGAGACGTATCACTAAGAGTTGAACTGCTTAACACAACTGCTATTTAAATAAACTAAACTGGGCCATTGCTGCGAAGGGATTGAGAGGAAGTTTCTGATTTCCCCCAGCAAATGGAAGATGTCGACGTACCTCAGTATGCGCCTGATTAAGGCGTCGGAAATAGTTGCTCTATCTGAGCACGTGGTAACAATTTACCCCGCATCTTTCTGTGGTGTATGCCTCGACGTGTTTCCTACAACGCTGTTTCAAACCGCTCGTGTTACACTCTTGTCAGTGCCAGGTGTCAGGTGTCCTGATTCAGTGTCAGGCGACACAGCCTGGAATGATGTCAGGTGACCCAGCCTGGAGCTACCGTCAGAAGTCATGGACCGAGATTGACGTTAGAAGCCACATATTGTCGTCATAGGCTAAATATTAGAACTGACGTCATAGACCGTGTCTGACGCTGACGCCAGAGACTTAGCCAATCCGCAAGGATGGAGCTTAGTCCCTCCTCCTGTCATGATGTGCATGACACTGATGGCCTTTTTTCCATGCCTGGAGCACATTCATGGTGCAGGATGCCAGAGCTCCTGCCGCCGCAATGTTTTTTGGCGGCAATGAAAAACGGTAAAGTTTCGCGCGAAAAATCCGGTCAACTGACCATGCTGCTAAGTCACCAAAATTGTCCATGAAATCCCTCATTGATTAAAAAAAAAACAATAAACAAGCTGCATTGGCACTGTGACGTAGTGTGACAGGCGTTTTTGCTTTATTATTGCTGTGTTTCAAGAAATAGGTGTTGATATTACATTGCTCAGATAGGAGGGACGGTCATGCTGGTGCCACATCAGTGCTCAGTCTGTCGTGAATACGCTTTTAATACATGATACCCTTTCAGGCAGTTTTTTATGAGAAGATATTGTGAACTCGTCCAGCTCGTGTTAGACGTGTTTGGAGACTCCTCTACCCTTTATCTGATTTAGCTGCAGGTTGGACGGTTTTTTCTAAAAAATATCCCATGATTATTTTAGACCAGCTCGTGTTACTCGTGTTTGGAGACGCCTCTACCTTTTATCTGGGTTACCTGCAGGTCAAACGATTTTTCCGAAAATTTCCCATTATTATTTTAGACCAGTACTGGACATGCCAACATGCTCTTTTGCATCCTCCCGGCCAGAGGTACGTCAGCGTCGCCAAACAGCTGTTATGTTTTGGACGAGCCACAGAATTTGCTCGCTGCAATCATCTGCAACTGATGCATGCTCCCGAATCTGACTGCAGCATGCAGTTGCAATGCGTTACATTACCATACAAAAGATTAAAATGTTAATTTGGCCATGCTATTAGGGTATTTCTGTCTTGGCTGGAGATCTTGGGATGGCTGGGAGGGATCGAACCCTCCCAGATTTCAGAGATCTCATCAGTTTGACTATGGCGTTCGCTGTATAAAAAAGCTGGTTTGGCCATTGAAACTAGAATTGCAATAATTTTCGGAAATTGCAGCCGTGATTCTGGATTCGAAATGTGAAGGAACTTCCAAAACGTGTGCTGGAACGATGAGGGGTTTGATGCAAAACGTTTCGAGTGCTTCGAGGCGCTTTTTGAGCTGCTGTCCTCATGTTGTATATTTGGTTTAGAAAGGGTTATTTTTCCTTTAATCTTACATTTTAACGTCGGAACACGAGGATTCCCCCTCATTCAGAGCTCATCCAGCGCTGTCCAGCAGACGGCAGGCCAGTGCCTGGTTCCAGGCAAGCTCACCTGTAGGACGGCCCTGGTCGCGGTGCTCCTCGCACGAGCTGGACCGGGCTATCGGCGGCCGAGCTGGGCGCCGGTTTTTGCTGAGTTGCCGACGCTGCCTGCGTGCGGGCACTGGCGGAGGCGGCGGCGCGCGGCGTACGGCTCCGACTTTCGGAGGCGCGGGCCCACTTTCCTTTCCGCCGTGGCCGTACGCTCTCTGCGAGCCGCCAGCGCAAACGCGCGCCACGCTCCGCCAGCTACAGGAGCATGGGAACCCTGTCAGAGACTGTACTCGATGGAAGCGGGAGATCGGCAGTTTGATTTTACGCCGCGTTACAAAATACGGAACATGCCCGGGAAAGGCGAGCATGTGTCCGCATCATTTCCGCGCAGCAATGCAATCGCTTTGTTTAGGCAACAGAGTTGCCTGCGGCTTCGTCATAGCCGCCTTTCTAGCTCCTGAGAGAAGGGTGTATGATGTTGCAGAGGCTTTAGAGGCAGTTCCTAATGCTGCACAATGCCTGCCACATTTAGCTTTGCGCAAGTACCAGTAGTTTCTCCGAGGCAATCTAGCTACCGACTAAATAATACCTATTACATGAGCAGAATGGATCCAAGAGAAAAGAAATGCCTTACCAGCCAGGCCCAAAAGTAGAAAACAATAAATAGATCGAATAAAAAAGAAGAATATTTTGTGTGTGTATCAGGGAAAGAAGCATTTTGTATGAGCATCCCAAAGTGCATTTTGGAAACACGTTCTGCACTTGAAACCTGCGGACCGTTTCGAAGTTAACCCTATTCCCGGAGGGCTAGACGGTATGGTCGATTCCCGGCAGGGGGGCGGATTCGGCCCCCCCCCCGAGATCTCGAGAACTACTCGTTCGATTTCATTGCAACAAACGGCAATCGATTTGCCGTGAAGTGAACTACACTTTTATCAAAAGAAATTTTCAAAATTTCAAAATTTATGGATGCAGTGGGGCAAAAATGTCAAAATGGGGTACTTTTGGACTTTTTATAACTCCATTGTTTATCGACCGATTTCAATGAGACTGGCATGAATCGAGAGAACACGGATAGGGCTTTTACCATGGGTCCACAAATATGAAATTCTGAGAAAATTCATGGGCGTTCACAGGGTTTCAAAAATAGAAGGACTACTTTTCTAACTACTGAATGAACAAAAGGGGCAAAAACACTTTTTTGCTTCTGCTAGTCATGCTATGCTAAAGAAGTACAAATCGCATCACGGTGTTTGTATAACGTTAGCATAGGCGGTGCCAGGGACATGAAAAAGGGGAACTGTCATGGTCACACGTTCTTCAGATCAACTTGTGACCTTTCACCTTAAATGACCTCCAGTGACCTTGGGGTCACTTGGGATGATCTCGTGTGCATTTAATATTACCTGTAAACGTTTTCAATCATTTGAATTCACTCTATTTAAAAAATTTCGTTTTATGGCTTTTGTGATATAAGGTACGCGCACTGACATTTTAGGTCATAGCTCCGTGACCCGACCTGCTATCAAGCTGAACCCTGGTACACAGGTAGAGGGCACCCTTCGACGTCATATATATTCCGGGTTTGGCATTAAAAAAAAACAGCGCAAAAATTACTGCAAAAAAAAAAATTTTGACTTTTGATCTTGACCTGACCTTGTAAAGTGACCTCAGACGGACAAAATCATATCTGCACATAGCCCAACTATTTAGCTATTCATCCATATAAAGTTTTAAGGTCTATCTTAAAAACACTGTTTTTGGCAGACATTTTCCTTTTCCTCTCAACATGGCCAAAATGGCATGAAGTGCCTCCCAAAAACGTTGCTTGACTCCGCCCCTGAGCAAAATAGAATTTTGAAATTTTGTCATGGCACGTAGAAAGAATAGCTAGGAAAAGTGACTAAGTTTCGTGAAGTGTGTCAAAAAGCCTGGAATTGGCAAGCAAAAAACCCGAGGGGACGAATTCAGCCCCCCCTGCCGGGAATAGGGTTAAAGGGATGTCTTTGCCAAGGTCCGAGTACCACCACACGCCACAGTTCTTCGTGCAATACTTTGCAACAACACCATTTTGTAAACAATGCTAGGCTGTAATACAACTAGTGAGAAGCCCTGCGACATTTGAAAGCCGAATAAACACGGACCGCCCCCTCGCCCCAGGGCCCACGGGTCGCTAATGATTCTGAAGACGGTCACGTTGTCTCGGTAGGTAGCAAACTGCTGCCCCGATCCAGCGCCGCCACTCCCACGACCGCGAGCCCCGGAGCCGACCTGCCGCATCCTGCAGACGTGACACATCGCGGCTCCGGCCCGGACGGAAAAGCAGCACAGGAAAGGGCGGAAAACATGACTCTCCATCAGGAGTCCCAGACATCTGGGGCGAGACGGTGACGGGATTCGTGAAAGCAAAGGAAGGTAACGTTGCATTTTGCTGACAATGTTGAACAACTCCTCATACGGGAGGTTGCGGCTGATGGTCACTTCCCAACAGCTTCACGAACATCGAGGCGTTAGGTGTGGGCTTGTCAATGTCCATCTGGAAGGAAGGTGATGAATGACTGGTCAGTTCGGACTACGAGCAGGATAGTTTCAGTTAGATTCGCCAGCAGGGCGTTGAATGTAAGCTATCATTGGACGGCGAGGATCTCCTCCTGCTAGGATTTCACGACAGGGAGCGATCGATACAACCTCGTTTCCTCTCCGCCGCTCTCATGAAAACACTACTAGCGCAGTGCAATTAAATTCGTTACCGAAACGCCCTCTACACGTAATGTAGTGGAGTACATCCGCCTGACGGTGATTTTGATTGGACCACCCCGACTGGCCTACTGAACAAGCATTACAGTATGTGATCAAAATATAAACTGGAACACCATTGCGGCGCCTTACATCATGGGAGAAGTTTTGACAACCAGTTTCCATGCTATTTTCTTTTTTTACTTCTTAAGCAATACATCACACCTTGTCACGTCCTGGTCGATTTCATCTTCAAAGGCAAGCCATTGAACGTTACGGCTCGCGCCACAGAACGTCACAGCCCACGTCAGTTGTTCCCCTGATGACGGAATTGACACAAAAAGACGTCATCCAAACTTGGGGGAAAATTCTGAACTGGTGGAGCTAACCTCTTATTTAAGACATGTAACGGACCGACTGGTTCCCGAGAGTTGAAGAGGCATCCCCCAGAACTGATGGCTGACTGGCCTACTTGGTGACTTCCGTGCTCTTATCACAATTAAGTGAGAGGATGGGCCAAAGAGACAAAAACGTTACTGCGATAGTGCAGTGTTTTCCTGTGAAATATATTCCAAAAGCCCTGTTGGCGAGACGATACGTGTTTTTGAACGTTTCAAAAAATGCATTATCGAAAATCAGTTGCTTCTTTTTGTATGCCCTAATTTTAAAGTTGATCTCCTTTAACAAAAACGTCTAGCAAAGGCATCTTTTCGTCTATGTTACATTTAAGCTTTAGTCCGGAGTCATTTTCTATTAAAGATATCAGAATGATTTGTTGTCGGTACTCACCCTGAACATGAATGAAAACATCAACCGCATATCCGCGCTGTTTGCTAACGCAATGCTGAACGATTTCTGCTCTGTTTTCTTAGTTACACCTGTGCAGAATCAACAAAAAGAGGACGAACGGTGATCTTATTGTTATTTCGTCTAGCTGTTTATGTGTAGTAGGGAGCATGCTTGCTCTTGATTCCGGTTTTACTCGGAATCGACTCCGGATTCGGCAAAAATCCGTTTGAATTGTGCTTGATTCGGTCCCCTAAATGCGGTTATTTTCAGAGATTCAGATTCGGAATTGATTCGGAGCGCCTCGACTGAGTACCGAGGTGAACTGAATTCAGCCGAAATTTTCCGTAAAATAATCTTTATTTCATTCTTGCATTTCTAAAAAAGACTCGTAGTTTGTTACCTAAACGGCGTTTACAACGCGTGGATTACAGTTATCTAAACGGCATTTACAGCGATGTTCAGGACACTGACAAACCTAACAAACTTATGCTTCTAATGGGAAGGCCGAAATTCAATCACAATGAATGTAGCACATACGATAAATCACATTCGTTGATCGTTCTTATTAATACAGCAGAGAACAAATTCGAAATTATAGTTCTTAAAGAACAAGCTTAAGACACTATATAGATGCGAAAAGTGAATACAAAATAATATATGGGATTAGCGCAATACGAAATTTCACCAAACGAGTCATCACAAAATTAATGAACATGTTAAGTGTTATGTGCTGAACTTGTGATGCCAAATGAAATACTGGTTAAACGGGTGAAGTAAAAGCAGACACTCAAATATGCCAACCCGTGGGAAAACAAAGGTGTAACACGATGACGTCAAAAATGCAGTCCAAATTTCTATGAACCCCATGCGGCAATTGCCCGCAAAACACAGGAAGGAGTAAATCAGACGGAGTGAAGCTCTGCGTCACCGCAGCACGGTGACACATTCGATGAAAGCCAGTCTTTTTACTTGACTGCATATTTTCTGCACGAAGACTGTCGAATGTTTCGAGTTCCTTTGTATCACATAAATCGGGAATGAATGTGTATTGCTGTTGCTTTCGCGTCGTAGGCATTGTTCTCACTAGGCTCTGGTCCAGGCGAGTCACACTTTAATCATCAAAAACAAAAACATATATATTGTGCTAGGAAAAACTGAAGGGCCTGAGATCTTAGAATCGACCGATCTGCCATCAATCATCTCATCCAGTGAAGATCAGTTCAGATTGACTGTAATGGCAGCCCCCTTCAGCTTTGAATTGCTATTGTCGACTGTTACGCCAGTGGTGAACTAGACGATCTATTAGCCCGAATGTGGGGCCGCCTGACTTTGGATAGGTATGATTTCCTTTGGCAGTACGGATGGTCTAACAAATCCCTTCTTTGTTTCTCCGTGGTTTCAGAACAACCCAATTTTGATATAGGGATGTTGCATCGTTCTTTGGGAGACGGAAGTTTTTCCGGGAGAATTTTGCTTGGGATTCATGGCATGCAACTGTGAGAAAAAACAAGCAGTCGTAGTTTTTTCTCTCCTTTCGGTTACCAGTCCGCTAACCGTGCGCATGCTTATTCATGAACCCACGAACAGCTGGGGTATGACGCGCTCTTAGCGGTTGCGGGGCTCTGGAAATACCATTATCTTGTCATATCGATATCTAATATAGTTAGAGAACTGGGACCGACACTAATCAAAAGCTTGTTAGGCTTTAAGATAGTTTAACATAATGACAATGCCCCAACTTCTATTTCGGAAGGTCAAGAGGCAAGTTCCGTTGGCCCAAAATACTCCAAAACGGCTTGCAAATATTCTGCTATAAAAGGAAAAAGCTGTTCTGAAGGCTACGGTTCCTGTCAAGTCAGGACAGTGGCCAAAGAAAGCAACATTAATCTACGCCAACATTGTGGGGAAGAAATTAACACACCACCACAGATTTTGAATTACTGTCAATACCGATTCGTCAAGCATGGTAAATTAATAGTATTCACACCCGTACGTCATCTAAGGTCAGATCGGGTCACGCAAGTTCAGACCCCACGCCCTGAGTATCACGTGATTGGCTGGCATATCTAGATTAACCATAGTAAATCAATGTTATTTGGCCGTTAGAATCATCTTGAGTTGCAAAGCAAGTGTATACAGTTGCTACACTATGGCAGGTCAGATCAGGCCTGGTCTGATGAGGTGAGGAAAGCAAATAACTTTGCAACCCAGAGCATAAAAGTACTATTCGGTAATTTTGCATTCCTTCCTGCGCTCATAAAACGCCATGCAGATATTAAGTGGCGCCTTATCCCACATGCAGTCTCACGAGGTCAGCCTAAGTTTACCGGCACAGGGGGGGACGTAAAATAGGGCACCCGCTCGGTTTTTCTTGAATAACTTCTGAACCGTTAGAGTCAGCCCAATCAAACTTTCCTTGCCCGTTCATCAATCAATTTCACATATTTTGACATCAAAATCATTTCGCGCTAGATCAGGCCATGGAAATATGACGCCATAAGTGGACTCTTGCATGCATGTTTTTGCCTCTTCGGGCGGTGGCGTGATCATACTTGTTTTTTTAAATAATATTCTTGAACGTAATGCATGGATCATTTGTATTTACATAGAACACGGTCCCCAAAAAGATATACAACCGTGACATTTTGTAGCTGAAACTTGTCAACATTAGAGGTCATGCTAAGTCACATGCATGATGACAGTTGGACTGATCTGTGGGTGATAGAGGTGGTTGTCGCTGACCTTCCCTATCGTTCAAGCCAGGCAAGCAAATCTACATGCAACTTTTAGCAAGGTTCATCAAATACAAGGTGAGGTCATGTCAGGCCACGTCAAGGTAGATGTCAAAACAAAATGAAATACAACATTGTCTATAGAAGATCGTTTAGCAGCAGCAGAGAGCAATTACTGTCCCTAGTCAGAAAAAAAAGATGATTACCTCTCCTGACCTGCCTTGACCTTGATCCGATAAAGAGCAAGCAGCGCAGATTTAATAGTCACGAGATGTCATTTCAGTTCTGTGCTTGACGCAATCAGGAATCCCTGCGAATAATTACTGCTCTTTGTCAGGAAAAGTAATGCAGCCTTATCTAACCTGACCTAGACTGACCTTGGCTGAATGAAAAGTAGGTAATGTAACTTTACTCCAGTCCTTTTTGTCACGTAGATCAAAACGGCTGCGAGTAAATACCGATTTTTGCCATGTAACGTGAGACGTGACCTAGGCGGACCTCGATCCGACATTTTTTTACAGTTTGGAATGCTTTAGATGCAGAAGATCGTGACATTCTTTTGATACTCAGTTAAAGGCGCTAAGACCAGCATTGCCGTTGATATGATGTACGAACCGGTGTTAGTTTTTCCGACGCCATGCGTTTTACGTAATCTGTGACGCCATCAGTCACGTAACCATTGCTAAAATAATATTTTCTGAATCACAAGCCTCAGGGCTATCGATTAGTGGTAAACCAGTTTAACTCCCACGGTTAGATTCTGAGATAGCAGGGGGTGCCTTTTTTGACACCCCCAGGCATTCGCGGGTACAAAATCACGCCAGGCGGTGCCGGGTTAATCAAGATACCTTATGTATCTCACCAACGAACAAAGACAGAAGTATGAAACGTTATAGAGCCACTGAGGTAGAACTAACGATGTATGTTTTCCTACATCACATTACGCACTTCAAGCGCATCTTAAGTATCCTGAAACCGATGTAAAGTCTTGTCGGGTTATGCCGGGTCATGTCACGTGAAAAAACATGGATGTCAGTTGAGATATACGTCATTCATGCATCACGAGAACACAACAAGGATGGACGGAGCAGTGGTAGTGACACTGGCTGGTCTCTACAGCAGCGGCGGTGCAGGACCGGACTAGATACATGAGGTCTGCACAGGAGGAACGGCACAAGACGGGCTGGCTGCTCGGCCGGCCAGCCGTCGCGGCCTACATGGCGGGTCGACGGATCGCGGTCAGATCGCCGGCCAACGCCGTGCTCTGGTGCGATCGGCCGCGACGGCACGCGCCACTGGTCACACACCTCCCGACGACACCGGCGCCACTGGTCACACACCTCCCGACGACACCGGCGCCACTGGTCACACACCTCCCGACGACACCGGCGCCACTGGTCACACACCTCCCGACGACACCGGCGCCACTGGTCACACACCTCCCGACGACACCGACGCCGCACCTCAGCGATCAGGCGTCTCCAGATGGCACTGCTGGTACTCTGGACTGGTCGCATGCCTCCTGGCAACAGTGCGTTTGCTCCTGACCGATCTAGTGCGTCCTGATCGCACATGTGACACTCCTGACGGATCAGATACGCCATGCTAGTACTGGAAGTGCTCCCGACTTGCGACTCATCATGCACGTCATGGTGACATCAGTGCTGCGCCGGACAGATCAGGTTCTTACTAACGCTACTAGTGCTACTTCTGACGAATAAGACGTCTCTTCTTGGTAATGGTGCTATTCGTAACAGTTCACACATCTCCTGATAACATTGTTGCTTCTCATGGATTTCAAGCACCTCTACACGTCATCGGAATAACTCCTCACTGGACCGACATCTGCCTGACAGCACTATCGTTATTTCCTTCTGTTGAGACATATCTTGACAGCACTGGTGCGGCATCTGACTTGTTAACCCACCATTGTTGACTGAAGGAGAGATAAACGTCCCTCCCACCCCTCCCCCCCCGGCGCATTTCTCAGATATCTCCGCAGCGTCCTGAAACTTCCCGCACATTGCCTGACACCAGCTGTGCATTTCCATTTCCATCGGAAACATTGGAAACACGTCATCTTCAGGTCACCTCCGAATGATATAAAGAGAACCATGCTTGCGATTCGAAGTTCAGTTGTATTCCGCTGCCGTGTTGTCGGTGCTTTTACCATGCATGGTGATTCTGGCTTGCACTGCATGTCAGGATGGCCTGAAAGTTCGATATGGAGCACTGCTGACCTCATGCTAGGTCATCCTAAGTCAAAGATGTGTTTGCCTTTTTTCGTGTCCATTGAGAATACATTTTAGAAAAGGAAATGAATAAACCAATTTTGGATACGGCCAAATGTATTATCAAATTTTCATGCAACAAACTATAACTTACAGAGCAGTTTACTGCGACAGTGGCACATTTTTTCATAGTATCACCTTTGACGGTTTTGGGCAGATTTCAGCGCAGCGAGTACGCTGGTGGCGTGTGTTTGGACGTTCTGGATGGCCGGTATGGAAATATCGGAATTTGCAATGTTGTACAGCATTCCGTGGAAATGTGTAACGTGGAACAAACCGACTTGTAGGGCCATTCAGGGATATCAGATAGAGGTAAATAGCGAGCTCGTGGTATTCCGAGTTTGAAACTACAAAATACTGCAATGTTGCATGTGCGCAATAACTGAGCCACTTCAGTTTTTTGTGCCCAAGATTCTTTGGAAATGTCCTTGTTAGAATCTCCGTGCCAAATGGGCCAGGAAGTATGCATTGCGCAACAAATTATACCTTAAATTTGACCCAACCTGTGATCTTGACCTTGTATGACCTCGGGCCAAGTAACACTTGGAATATGAGACTGCGTCGCCAGAAACATATCGCAACGCTAACTTCAGTCTCGGTCTTTTTTCACTGTGATTGGGCGACTTTTGAAAAAAATTGTCCGTTTTTCGTGTATGACATGACCTGTGACGTCATCAGTGAAACAAAAGTAAAAAAATGCATGTGTCGCAAGATTGCAAAGTTCGGCGCTATCGATTGCCTGTTTAGTCAACCGAATCGGACGATTCGTTCTCGAGATAAACGAGGGGACGTTAAATGCCCACCCCCTCCCCGTCAATGAAAGGTGACGAGATAACCCAGTTAATGCCGGGTTAAACATCTGGCGATGTTGGGCTACACGTGACGTCAGACGTCTCGTCGGAGTTTTGAACCTACTCCTGACTAATGGCTAGCCATACAGTTTCTGAAGAAACCGCTGCCTTATCGGACCCATTCGACTGGTGGTACTGGTCACAGTGCCTGCTAGTCTGGGCTCACGTGGTGCCACTTGTATCGCAGCTACTGACCAGCCGTCCGATTCAGCGTCCACCGGCGCTGCACCACGGCGGGGTGGACGGCAAGCGGCGCCAGGTCTGCGCTGACCACGGATTGCCTCCCTGTAGGATAATCTGTCGGCCGTGGCGGCGGTCGGGCGACGCCGCCCGGCCGGCCAGCGCGGCGCAGCTGTCGGGGGCGGCTGCAGTCGCCGTCGTTTGCACGCTGTCGGCCGTCGGCTGAGACCGGAGGCCACTGCGCCCGGTACGCGGCTCGGCAGTGAAGGCGGGCTCGGAACCGACGGTGTGACGGTCCGTGGCGCTGCAGCTGCCGTCATTGCGTAGTGGGCATGACGCGGCCGAACCTCGCTCGTTCCCGGCCGGCAATCGCCGGACAGTTACCGGCGTATTTACCGGCCAGGCGGCGGCGCCACGCGGCCCCGGTCTCGGGTGTTTAGCAGACCTTTGTGGCGTCGCGGGCCGCTAATGAGCTGACACGGCGGCGCCGCGGAGTCGCAGGTCCCGGCGGCGGCCGACGCGTCACGACGTCACGTCGGGCGGAGCCGGCCGGCGGCCGGCCGCAGGAGGCAGGTGTCGCTTCCCAGCGCTCTGCACGGAGCGTGCACGGGCCGCGGAACCGTGCCAGCCGCGAGTGACCCAGTGAGATGGGACTGCTGTGTGCGCGGAGTCGCCGTGCTGCCGCTTCCGCCTACCGGCCGACGAGACTGCAGGCGCGTCTCCGTTCATGGCGATTGCTGTGCATTGCTGCAGTGAGTGCGTGTTGCTCTGCACGCAGCGTCCTAGAGGCTGAGGCGACGGCAGTTCTTCACACCGAGCAGAATTTAAGATTCATCTGACCCGGTGCCGAAGCTTGTTTTGTGTGATCTCGCACCAGTTCGGACCAGTAATTCTGTTCAAGAAGGATTTTTCAACGAGGCATCTCATCCTGACAGGATGATATAATTAGACTTTCTGACAACGTTGACACATGATTCCTGCACAGTAAAACGATCGCCGACGCAGTCAGAGACTTCGATAACGGTCACGCGAAAATTCCTCCGTTTTTCACTGTCGTTATCTTGGACATCAGACTTCACAGTGCTGTCTTTCTGCGGTCTGTGTCACACATGAAAAGTCGAATGGAAATGACAGCTATAAGGCGTGGCTTACCATCCATGTACCCTCTCCGGCTGGGAATGATTTGGATCTTTCAAAGAAAGTCATTCCCGCTTGAGTTACGAGTACGATGATAATGTTAACGAGAGTTGCCATTATAACACTGCTCAAATCAGACAGATTCGGCCCCAACATCCCACATGGCAGATTTCTGGTCCCCTGCAAGACAAGGAAGGAGTTGTTATGCGATTTTTCATTTCTACTTCAGAAACTGTCTTAAATCAGGCTACAGCGTCACCACGTGACATTCCCGACAACGTCCGTATTCGCCGATTGTACCAGAAGTACTTGATACCTTGCAACTGTCGGGAGCATGCAGCTGTCTCAGGATCTCAGTCGCCTGATGAACTGTCGCCAATTAGCTCATGTGTCGGACTGCTGCCAGATGTCAGTTGATGTGACCGACGACTGTCGGCTGCTGTGTCGGGCCTAGGTCTCCTCACGTGTCTGACTTTAGTCAGCTGATACATTTGTCATTCATGTGCGTGCTGTGCGCCAAACTAGAGAGACGGATGTGTGAAGAAAGCCGAAACTGGGCCACTACGACCACTATGTGCATTTTTATTATCGTAATATACGAAAAAAGAGCATTCGTCAGTCAGCTGGCGCGCACGGCCGGACTTTGAGCCGGCGCTCTGATCGGAAGCCGCCGACCAGGCACAGCTAATGGCCGTGGGAGCCCCCGGCCGACCCCTGACCCAGCATGTGGGTCAGCGGCGGCGGCGGCGCGCTGGGTCAGGGGTAACGGTGCGGCCGGCCGGCCCCCGCCACCGGAGCCAACCGCCGCCCGGCCACCCGGCCGCCCGGCACCGGAAACGACGCGCCGAGGTCAGCCGGGTCACGTCGGCGGCTCCGTCCCGGCTGAGGGATGACTCCGGTGGTGACTGGTTTTCTTGTCAGAGGGGTTACTCCGGTGGTGACTGGTTCTCCCGTCAGAGGGGTGACTCCGTCGGTGACTGCTTCTCCCGTAAGAGGGGTGTCTCTGTCGGTGACTGGTCCTCCGGTCAGAGGACGTCTGTCGGCAGCTCTAACCCGGCTGAGGGAGCCTTTTTCAGGGTCGACCAAGGGTGCCCGAGAAGCACTGAGCATTCAAGTGACTAGTTTGTACTGACGTTCATCAGATGTTTTGCTTGTGTGAGCACCGAAGATGACGTCCCTCTGAACAGCTTTCGTTAACAGCTATACGATATGGAACAATCTGTAATTGCCAGAAAAAAATACGCCCACGCATTACCGCGTGCAAATCATCCAGGGCGTGTTTATGGTGGTACAGAAACACATTCAAGTAAACATGTTTAAAGCGGTGAAAATTAGCGAAAAGGCGCTGGTCTATGTTTCAGGGGAACAAATAAATATCATCTGCTGATCTCTTACGGAATTTTGCAGGACCAGAAACCTTACGAAGAGGTCGCATGGGAATATTATAACCAATGGTCATTAAACGGGTCATAGTAGTGATGGTTACTGGAGGATATATGTATACATATATATATATATATATATATACATATATATTTGGCGGAAGTTTTTCATTTAGGGAAATCTTGTTAAACGAAAGGGCGTAACGCGCTTTTATAATTTTTCTTGTCTCTTCGATGTTTCGTATTTAGTCTTTTCTGTCTCCGGTAGAGAGCAAATTAATTCTCCAGTACTCATTGTATTACATTTTTGTTGGCTCAACGTTTCGGGTCTTCTTGATCTATTCTCAACAGTACCATTTTTGTTACGTCTCTATCTTACCGGAACAGAGAGTAATTCTGGTAGAGAGAAAATTAATTCCCCAATATTCATAGCATCACATTTTTACTGACCTAACGTTTCGGATCTCCTTGGTCCATTCTCAATAGTACCATTTTTGTGACGTTTTTGTCTCACTAAAAATACAAATATCATGCGTTTTTCACACATTCTTCTAGATGTGCGTTTATTTCTAAGAAATACAAACGCCCGTGCGGCCCGTCATCGGCCCGGCAAAATACAACAGCGCCCCTGCAGCCAGGAGCGTCACGGAGGATATGATCATGGCGGTGTCCCTGGCATCCTCCGAACACGCGTAAAAAATAACATGTGGAAAAATAACGTGATATTTTGATGCTTGTCATTTCATTGACACAGAGACATGACAAAAAGATACTTCTGAAACTTGGTCAGTTAGATCCGAAACATTAGTAAAATAAAAATGTAACTCTATGGATATTGCAGAATAATGTCCTTCCTACTAGAGACAAAAAGAAACCTAATGCGAAACATATCAAAGGCAAGAAAGAACTTTCCATAAATGTGTTAAGCTAGTTTAGAAGTAGCTCTCTTTATCTCGCTCTCACCCTCCATTTCTTTCTCCCTATTTTTCCCTCTTGCCCTCACCCTCAATCTCTATTTCGCTCTCATCCTCCCCCCTATCTCCCTCTTTCTCCTCTTTCTTAACTGGACACCAGAGTCTTTTGCAGCCGAAGGCCATTTACGTACATACATTTCCTCAGGAATGGGAACGGGGATAATTAAGAAGATTTAAAGACACCGCATGTTTCCTCTCTTTCCGAGCGGAAACATCCCATCACTTCCACACCGGCGGTGAAACCGAGGATATCCGTGCCAAACAGACCGGGGTGACGCGCTCGATTGCCCTGGTCAGCCGTGCTAAAAATACATAGTCATCAAAAGCTTGGAGGCAGATGTGCTAGTACGCGGATGACACGTTTTTCAAACATTCTTCTAGATGTGCGTTTATTACTAAGAAGTACAAACGCGCGCGCTGCCTGTCATCGGCCGGACAAAATACAACAGCTCCCTTGCAGCCAGGACCGTCACGGAGGACGCGATCCTGGCGATGCACCTCGCATCATCCGAACACGCGTAAAAACAAGCCGGACGCGGCAGATACCCCCATGCGGACACCGGGCGCACACTTTCGCCACGGCGGTCACGCCAGGCGGCGGGTGTGACCGGGTCACGCCGGCGTAAGTCCGGCCGGGCGTCACGCCGCCGCACCGCCGGCGAAAGTGGTACCAAGGCCGCCACACTGGCAGAGCCGGAACACCGGTCCGCGGACCAATCCACTTCGCCCGTGAGAACGTGGGTGGCGCCACGTGCGCACGCTCTCGGTTTGCGTCTCTGCGAAAAACCGAGAAAGTTTCGTCAATCCGCGCACATACCGATGTTTCTGTTTGTTTTCTGCTCGGTTATTGACAGTGCAATGCTTTCTGTTTAGTTATTGACCACACAAGACCACTGTATATCATGTGGCCTTGCACATAAGGTAGGTCAACCAAACATCTTATCTTTCTCAATTTCGAGATAAAGCGTACTATAAATTAGCAAAAGGTGTATATTCGCGTAAATATCTCATGAATAATTTTCAGTTTTTACTGACTGTAACCCGGTGTCTTGTCTAACGTAATGCCTTCATTCCGTTTGGCGTAAACATAGCAGCAGGCGCCTCCTGCCACTGAGCATATCAACCAGGTCACCATGCAGCATATTTCTAACACAGGTTTGCTGCTCGCTGCCGTATTTCAACTCACTACTATGATGTACCTGCAGCATCGCCAAGTAATTTCGTATGTAACTTGCTTCTCAACGTTTGTGCGTGCCATGCATTACTTTTGTTAGTTATGCAGTGCGCCCGTAAGTGTTTTTTTTTACCAGTTTTGAAATGATGTTACCGATTTAAACATAGTGTGTGCACTGAATGTGTTTCAAACGCGACCCTGCGTACCAGTATTATTGATCAAGGAAGAATAATATTTCGCTACCCGTTAATTTTTAGGGTGGAAGTCGCTGGAGCTGGAATTACTCATTCACACAGTTTCAGTGTTGAACCAGGTGTCATTTCAGAGCTACTGGTCCAAGGGCGGAGGAAAAACATGACGTTTTTGTTCAGTATGGTAGCTTCCATGCGTGCTGCTTAGAAGTACAACTATAGCGCGTAAGTTCCGTTTCTTTGTGTTATTCGTATGTTTGTCTGATGTCACAGACAAGTGACCGACGCCCTACGAGCCACAAGACTTGACCCAAGACTTTGGACATTTGAGCCCAAGAGGCTGTGTGTCCCAATTAAAAAAAACAAAGTCTGATGTCACTGGGCGCTTGACCGTAAGTCTATGAGCGTCCTATTCCAAACCAACAAACCAGTGGTGTATTGATGTCGTTAGCATAGTGCAGAGATTCATAATCACGGTGGTGGGTTCAAATCTCGACGCCGCTAGCTGTCGTCAGCGACACGTTTGGTGTTGGCTGGACAGCGGACCTCGAGCCTAAGTCACTGTGTGTCCCAATCCAAAACAACCAACCATCTGTTGCACTGCTATTGGTCATAGTATATCTGGTAGTCTGCTGAAAAAGCAGGTTTTTTATTTGGATGCCTTGTTTGTAGGATTCATAAGTGAACCCATATGCAAGCTTGTAGCTATGGGGGTATGTGCTCCTGCAATGATCATTGCACTTCCTTAGAGTAGGTGTGCCCTCCAAAAGTACAGGATAGGGCTATTGCATGAAACCCTGCTCTCAAAGAAAAGGGGATGTTTACATCTGTATCCCTGGCATGTTTTGCTTAATTATGTGTTTACCTATTTATGTGGATTTTCACTTCTTCTTCAACAGTGCTGGAATTGGGAGCAGGTGACTGCAGCCCCAATTTTTTTTAATTTTGACATTGACCATATGGGCATTGACTGGAGGGAATTGACCCAATATACTTCTATGCCCCCAAAATGTGGAAGAGGCCCTATGCCCCTGTTCATTTTGTGTTTGGAAATGTCCGTGTATGGTTTGTTTTTGCATGGTGTGGAATGTGAAAATATAGCATGAATGTAGAAGTTATGCTGCATTTAATACAATTCAGATGTGAATTACTGTACAATAGTGATGCTGCATGGCATTCAGGTAGTGAGAATAAGTGAAAATGGTATTTTGCATTTGAGGTTTATCATAAACTATGCAGTATGTTTTCTCCCTGATTTGCCCTTCCCATGCAATGTTTCTGTTCCTGATTTCTTTGGATGTTTCAGGCTTTTGGCCATCTCACAACAGTCTCTGTTAGCTGAGTCTTAATGAACCTTTGCTACCAAGTCATCCAGTCTTTATCAACAAATCAATCATTGTGAGGAAAACTAACACTTTCATTAAGATATCCTGTTCATCTGAATTTGAGTCTGATCATCTGGGCAGCTGAAGTAAGTAATGTTCTGAGTGTCATGAAGCCTTTTCCAACAATACATAATGCAAGGATCTGCTTTCTTCACTGAAATAAGAACAAAAAGAATGTGTTGAAACATCATATAGGGGATACCAATGTTATAACATGGCATGTGTCCACATGCAGTTCAAAAGCCATGCATGAGATGACTGTGAACAATGTGAATGAGAGTTAAAATTGCTGATTTGAATTGCCCGTTATGTTGTGTCTCTCCTTGTTGCAGGTTGGCATGGAAACCCCCAAGCAACCAGACTCTCCTTTTTTGCCAAAGGAGATCAGTGAAGACTGGATTGGACCACCAGATTCAATTTCTAAAATCAGGCCAGTCAGGCAGTTCATTCCTGTCAATGAGACTGTCATAGAGAGGTTGCTAAGGGAAAATCAGGCCAGTGTTTTGAAGTGGAACCACATCTTTTGGAAGAAACACAACAGAGCATTCAAGCATGTGAGCATTGTAGCATAGTATAAATTAATGATGAACTGCTTAAAGTGATGGAATGTGCATTATAATTATTTTGCCATGATTTCCTATTCTCCTATTTTGCCGTCTGTGCAGGAAAGTTGAAAATCTAGTGGTTTTGAAAGTTGAAAGTGTTTGAAATATACAAAGTATCATTTAGAAGCATCTTGCACATGACACCAGTGTTGGAAAAAGTGTCATTTTCTGGTGTCAAGCAGCACCAAAAATTTATACCCCAAGAAAATTTTGTACTCCAAAATGGTCATTTGCCTTCCCCAAAAAACATAGGTCTTCCTACTCAACCAGAGTTTGAAGATGCCCAGGGTCCCCCCCCTCCAGTTGATGGTTTACCATTCATACTCAGCCACTGAAGTACACTCCAAACCCGTGGCCAGCCACCTTCCACCCCCACCACCCTCGGTCCAGCAACTCCACTGACCTACCATGTAAGACCCAGGAAACCAGTTCCCCCAAATGGAGCCACTGGGTCCGCCCCTGGCCACATGTCTACAAAGCACCTAGTTAGTCCATGTTTCTCCAATAAACACATGACATTTTGTACTCCCAAAGAGAATTTGTACTCCTGACACCAGGAAGAAAAACCAGGTTTCCAACACTGTATGACATCTATGCATATGTTATACCATACAGATATGTCCTCATGGATCCTATATGCAAGTATTCAGAACAGTGAAAAAGTCTGTGCTTACTTGCTTTGACCCCAATCCTTGCCATTATAGATATGTGAAAAACAGCAGTCCTAACATCTTGGAGCTAATCTAATTTCTGTCAAACCCATGTCTGTTGGCTGTTTGTGTACTTTGTGAAACATTCTCTGATCATCTTGCTGTAATACAGACCTTGTTTTAGGGTCATTTTTGTCTTGTGCTGTGACCCATCTATTGCTTGCTGCTGGAAAAGACACGTCTTGCGCCGTGGTAACCAGCTTTGGATTGCACCCAGTCTCGCGGTGTGACGTTGCTGCTGTCCACCGCAGGAGAGACGGCAGTTCATCGAGCGCACGGTCGGCACCGGACCGGCCGCGCCAGCCGTGTCCGACGACCAGATGGCCGTCTTCTATCGCGAGTTCATGGAGCACAACCGGAAGAAGCAGCGCCAGTACAACATGCGCTGGTACGGCCATAACTTCCGGCTGCTGGGCTTGGCCGCCCTCGTGGCGCCCATCCGACTGCTGAGGAGGGCGCGACTGATCCGGTAGTGATGCATCACTCTGTTGGAGACGACTGTTGTTTGTTAACATAGAGGCTGTGGAGTTGGATGGATGCATGGTGTCGGTCTACGTCGTCGTAATCGTCTCCTGTTCATCATGTACGTATTGGCTCCTTGGCGGTTGGTGCCGGAATGCATGTGTCATTCGTTTTGAAATATCGAGTATACAGCACCAGTTCGTTTTTGACACCGTTCCCAGTGCATGTAGGCGCATGTACCATGTGTGAAACGAACAGCAGTTTGGGTCTTCAGCGAAGTATTGTATAAACTGGTAACTGGGTTTTTAAGGTGGACATGATGAACTAAGAATGTTCTCTGTGCACGCACCTAAAAACATTGACTTTTGAAAAGGGGATTGCAAGACAGCTACCGGCGCAATGTCTTTCGCAGTACGCGGGTTTTATGGACACTCGTGCTTGTTTTTTTTTTCACCGGAAATAACGGAAGACCCACCTATCGGATAAAAGGCAGCGACACCTATATAAACTGGTTACACTGATGCCGGATAGGACCTGCGGATTTTTGTATATTGCTATTGGTATATTTGTTCATAGTTTTTCTCAGATGAATCGTGGAAAAAATGTCGTTCTATGTGGCTTAATTTTGGCAGGCACTGATGCAGTGTCCAAAGCCCGTAATGCCTTGGCGGGAAAGGGCTCAAAGATACTTTCCCACTCACTGTCACCAAGTTTTGCCAAACTGCCAGTTTGACAGTTTGAGGGCATACATAACTACCTAGCAGGCACGGCCAAACTAGAAACCGTGTAAACCCGTGAAGAGTCAACAAGTTACGGGAGTGGCCATGAGTCATCGAGTTAAGTCATTGAGCCAGAGAAGCTACGCAGTGCGGCATTCAGGTCTGGAGTAGGCGAAGATCGCCAGCTGAGAATGCGAGGATTGAACAACGCAAGGTATCAAGGGAATAAATGCGCAAACAGCAAACGTCATTCGCGCAGCGTACTCCTTGGAAAAACTGCCTCTCGTTAACACAGGGTTTTCAGAAGTCGGATAGAACTACGTTTGCGGCGCTACGAGCAAGATCCCCCTACTCAGACTCGATGTGCCCGAAAATCAGCAAAGTGCTCTGATGAAAAGAGGAAACTATCTACGTTCACAACGGAATGAACCATGATCGGTGGCTCAGTTGACAGAGCGCTGGTCTCCCCGTCGTGGCAAGACGAGTTCTAGTCGCTTCGACGCTCGATATTTGGCCCGCAGGTCAGCTAGCAATGGGTCAGCATAGTGTCAAGCTGACTGCTGTGCCGTTGCCACAAAATCAGCCGTTGCCGGTGGAATTCCGCGACCGCGCGTAGGAGATGGAGTCTGCAACAACAGCCTGCGCTTCACACAGGCTGTGATCCTTAACATCGCCTTACGAAACCACTGCGATAAAAAATGCATAGCCTGTTGTTATCATGAGTTGAATGCTGTCAGCCACAAGACCACTTCGACAGTGCACGTTTTTGTTCTGCGAGCGAAGAGAATGCCGCCATTTACTTCTCGACTCTCGAGAAAGGCATAGCTTCCTGGACCACCGATACGACGGAGAAAGGCGATCTTGAGGAAGGTGAGTTCAGTCGCTAAGAAATACCACATATGGTGCGACCGATGTGCGTGGAGATAAGGAGCGGAGACTAACCTTCAGTCACGCATAAAGAGAAGCTGAGTCAGGGCGCCATTTTGTGTCCTTTTGACGGCACGTGGCCCTTAATGTTGATTTCAGTCCCCCATGCTGACTTCAGCCTCCTCAGGGTTGAAGTGGGGCCCACGATGCTATGCTGGGGCCCATTGTTGAAATGTCATTCCATCCCGATGCAGGGGTAGATCCAAGCAGGGGTGGGAGGCGATGGGCATGGGCGCAGCCAGGCGGCCCTGTGGGTCCCAGGACCCCCGAAATGTTTAAAAGGACACTCAACGCCCACTAAGGTTAGAATATTACTCCTATCAATACCGAAGTTATTGCTAAAATGCTTCAAGAACGGTGGACAACGAGAACACAAAAGATGAAATACATAGGTCGAAACCTGCAGAGGGGCCCCTATATCGGCCTGTGGGGGCCCGCTGCCGGTCTGTATCTCCTATCAGCCTGTGGGGTGCCCTTCCGGCCTGTAGGGGCCCCCTGACAGCCTGTAGGGGCCCCCACCGGCCTGTAGATGCCCTGCTGGCCTGTAGGGCCTCCTGCTGAACTGTATGGATCCCTGCTGGTCTCCTGGGGGCCCGTACCGGCCTCCAGATGGCCCTCTGCCGGCCTGTAGAGGGCCCTTGGCGGCCCCATACCGACCTGTGGAAGCCACCTGCCGATCTCTAGGGCACTTGCTGGCCTGTGGAGGGAATCCTGCTGCCCTGTGGGGCCCCTGCCGGCCTGTAGGAGCCCCTGCCGGCCTGTGGAGGGGCTTCCTTACGGTTTATAGAGAACCCCCGACGGCCTGTAGATGAGCCCCCTGGCGGTCTGCAAAGGGGCCCTCTGACAACTGTGGAAGGTAGAAGCGTGATTTTCTAGAAATAATTGTGGTTCCCCAAATGCACATAATATTTATATTTTTTAAAACATCAAATTTGTCGTTGCCTCCGTGAACCGAATGATTACAAGGCCGTTCAAATAATTTTCTTCGTTTGGTTTAATTGGCTTTCCGCCTGTGAGGGCTTGTACCTTCTTGATGAATTTCGAACGGGATAGTGGCGACGGAACAGGTCGTCTCTGTGCACCTTTGGTAATGCATTTGCCTTGGTCTACCTCCTCTCCTCTCAGAAAGGCTTTGAGGCAACCCTGTGGACAGTATTGAGGAAGTCGTTGATAACATTTTAGGTTGTGGGTGTTCCAGTTGTATTATGGGTGCCTGACCCAACTTTGTGGCTGCGGAGCACACACAAAGAAATCAATAGGGTAGCCGGGGGGTCCTAAGAGTTCTAGGACCTCCGAAGTTTTTGGCACACGAACAACATAAGAAACCTCTAGCCGGAGAGAGGGGCCTCCTGAACGGGGATTCATCGGTGACCGCCTTAATTCCAAAGAGGGGCCCCAAGTGAGCTACACTGGTCTTTTTGAAAACCTGAAGAGTTCTTGACGCAGTGAAACGGTCCCGGCAATACCGGGTGGGTCCTGAGACAGCGAGATGGGCTGCTGTACGGCAGAGGGGGCCTGAGGCCGCTAAAAGGCCAGAGGGTCCCTACGAGGACAAAGACGATAAGAGGGCCTTTAAAACGGCATGGGGCCCTAGACGACCAGAGGGTCCCCGAGTGTGTTAGGCGGGCTCCGCGCGCGGAAAAGAAGTCTCCTGAGATTCTTAGTGATGCCCCTGAAACGCCAGTAAGGGCCCCTGATACGGATAGAGGGCCCTAAGACTGCCAGATCCCATCGGAGGAAGACCCCTGGTGCAGCCACGGGACTACCGGGGACGTTTAGAGGGCTTATGACACTGCACAGGGATCCTGAGAACGCTAAAAGATCTTCTGTAAGTGCCAGAGGATTTCTGAGACGGTAAAAATGCTCCCCATAGAGGACAAGAGGCACCGAAGACAACAGCGAGTCCACTGACGTTACGAGAGAGGGGTCTTCGAGACTGCTGACTAGCAGTCTTTGGTAGCAGGCGACCAGAGAGCCCACGAAACTATTAAACCCTGAGACGTCCAGATGGTTCCTGAAGAGACCAAAGGACCTATAAGATTGTAAGAAGCTCCTCTGTCACGCAGAGAGAGGCTTATAGGCCGTCCTTGTTACTGTCTGAGGGGCTCTTAAGACGGCAAAAAATATTTCAACGACGATAGGAAGAACCCCGGGGTGGCTGCAGCATCCCTCACACTACCAGATGGGCCCCTGAAATTGCCAAAGGATCGCCTGAGACAGGGCCTCGGATAACGGATTTTGACCGGAGGACGTGGCAATTAAGGAAAAATAGCTGCTCATAGCGTTTTTTTAGAGCATTTCCTTAAATGTCATGGCAGACTGAAATCGTCTATGCTGTTGATTTAGCTCAAATATTGATACTAAGATTAATGAATACTTCCATGGGCATGCTTTGTAAAAATTGACATGGCGAAGGTGCGCGTTTTTTCATTCAGAGTAAAGTCATAGCAAGCTACCTTTTTAATTTTTAGTTCTAGTATTTCCAGTGAACTTAGTACCTTCATACAGTACGATAGTTACCATTTGCTGTTATCGTAAAGATGCTGTGACGCCATTGTATGAAAATATCAACCATGTATAATGGATGTTGATTGTCGACGTCTGCTGGTTTCGTTACTGACCGCAGCTAACGCATCCGAGCTCATCCCTGTGAACGACCGTTTGTTGGGGATGCTGACACGCCAATTGGTATACCGTAAAGCAACAAAAATGGTCCAAATAAAACGCGAAAACTAACATAGATGATGCACTTCGATGATCAACGTAAAATTGGCTGCCATATTGGGGCATGGTTTCTACCAGATCAAGGAGCAGTATGGAAAACCTCAAAAAGTAAGAAGAAATATGTATTTTCAACTGACCAGCAACAAAAAAGAAACATTGATTGCAGGTAATGTATCCAGGTTCCCGTCCTTTTCTGCCGTTTTCACGGGAGTCAAGAGTCGTTCACCTGGGGGAATTTCCGTCACGGGGGGCATCTCCCCCCAAGCTAACATGTTATCCGAGGCCTTTGCCTGAGACGCCCCTAGGGACACGTGAAACTATAAGGGTATCTGAAACCATTAGATGGCCCTGACACGTCAGACGCACCGAGACCACTCAGTGTCCCTGTAACTGCCAGGGGAACCTAACCTAAGCTGGCAAAAACGTTTCCAGAAACCAAGAGGGGGCAAGGGGTTCCTGGGCCGTACCTAACCAAGTATTTAAAAACCGTCACATGCAGAGACAGGATTTCAGATGGAGGTACGCAGCCCCTAAAATCTCACCATTTTTGGTATATCTGGCGGCCACTTTGTACGGCAGCAGTACGCAAAATTTCGTCAAATGAGGTGACGCGCTTGACTTTTTTGTTTATTTTACATGGTAACAAACGCAAAATAACGTCATATATTCCCCCTTAGCCTGCGCAGATCCAAATACACATTTTACACCTGAAAAAGAAAAATTGGGGGGTGCGAAGGGGCTTACGCTGACCATTCCCCTCCCCCCCGGCGACATCCTGGATCTGCTCCTGATCTGACGAGGCAATTTGTAACTTTATCAAGCGGCAGTACTACTCAATAAGGAATCTCAAGTTGGCAGAAATATTTCTTTGTCCGGTCAAGAAAATCATCTGAAAGTTTGGGGGCTCTCTAAAAATAGTGAGGGGCCCCTCAAAAACTGGAGTACCCCACAACATGCTTCAATGGACCCAGTAGATGAATTCAAGGAGATGCGCAAAAGGAATCCATCGGATCTTCTCCCCGGCCTTCGAAGCCCTCCGCAAACATTCGTAAGGGCGTTGAAATAGCAACGTACATCTATTGTTCTTTTTTAGTATTTTGCGCCCAACGAATTGAAAGTTTAAACGGTACGTACGGCTATTACATTGTTCGTCGTCCTGAGCGGTTCCATTTAACACCATGAATATGACGCGTGAAGGAGGAAATATATATATATATATATATATATATAATCACGCATAAACATTTTTTGGACAGAAATGAAACACTGCCGTCGGTCGAAACAGTGTCCCAAAGTCTTTGAGAAACTGCCATTTGGGGGAGGTGAGGTTGTGGGGCCCCCTCGGCTATGTCACCCTCCAATCATTTACATAAAACGACACCCCTGGGTCAAGTAAATGCACAGTACTGGAAAACCCACTAGCTGCCGCTGGCGATGCATTGCCCGCTGCATTACGAGTAAAGTGACGGAGGATTCATTGTTTACGGCTCATTACTGCAAGCACCTAGTCTTGCGGTAAAGGGGAATTAATATGCTTTAGAAGACAGCCAAATTTCACCATGCCTTTGAGATACTAGGAACTATAAGGTAAACGCGTGCACAGCGCCGCATGTTGGTGTGGACACTTTGGATGGATGGACACGTGTGGACACGCATGCGCTTCGAAAGGAAGCTGCTGGTGCTATCACCACACAATATTGCGACAATATAAGGATTTTCAATAGTGTGCCAAAACACCGAAAAACCGAGGACGAGCGATTCCGTGTCCCCCTAGATCGGCACCTACCTTAGAGATTGTGTACGCAGGCAGCCGTGAATAAGGGTTGTCAGAAAACGGCGGACACAGCGCGACAAAGGCTTTTTCCCTGGAGACACTGGCTCTAAAAGCAATACTTCTTTCATTTAGAATCGTGATGATCGGGGAGCAGAGCAGACCAGCACGGAGACCGGGCGGTGTTGGTTTTTGGTCGGTCATTAGTCGGTATGGACCTGCAAGGCACTGAGTCCGTGCAGAAGCACTGAGTCCTGGAAGGCAGTGAGTCTGTGCAGAGGCAGAACCGAGAGCGAAAGACAAGCTCCTGGGGATGACATTAGCCTTCTTCGACGCGGACTCTGAATGTGTTTTCCGTATATATAATACATTAATCTGTAGCGTCAACGTAGCGCGAACACTCTTTTTGCAATCAATAGTAAACCCACCGGAACGGGAACCTGTATGTCCCAGGAGAAATATGAATGAGCATCTATACGCAATACAGTGGTGTCAACATTCCGTGCGACAAGGCATGACCAAATGCTGCTCCGCCGGCCACAGACACTCTCCGGAAAACAATAAGCCAACAAAGCCATTTAACACTCTCGAGGTGGCCCGGATTTCCTAACGCAGATTACCAGCGCCGCGTGCGCGATGTCAGTACCGACGCACCGGAGTGGTACCTCTCCCGGCCGGCGCGTGTCCTGCACGCCTCAGCCACGAGGCTCCGCCGTGACCGCCTCCTCCGGGCGGCGTGCCCGGGCCGTTGTCTGTGCCGGTCTCTGGAGGGGCCGTGAGTTCGAGCCACCTGGGCCGCCCGCAGCTGGGCCTCTCCCAGCCTCGGCGGCCGAGTAAGGCTGGAGGCCCGGACAGGGACGGGATCAGGCGCAGGTCAGGCCCGGCGGAGGCGGCGCACCGGCCACAGGAGAAAGGTAGGTAACCTGCCGTCTCTGCAGTGGTTCCAACCGATGGACGGCAAGATCGCTGACACGGAACAAGGGCCGTGATAGGAATAGAGGGATGCTTTGCAAAAAGCTTCCCTCGTAAAAAGCAGAACGTAGTTCGGCCCAGCAGCGACGAGGAGTCCCTACTTTTTCTGGTAAAAGAATGTAAGGAAGTCGTATACGAGCACAACGTTTTCCTTGCGTTTCAATTTTATACGTTACTCTCAACGTCTGCCTGACTGCCTGCAAAATAACAAACAATACCACTGTTTGATATTACCACTATTATATATCAAAACCACTATTTGAAATACCACAACCACCGTCCTTCGTTATAGCTCTGCGTCAAATATGCATCAAATTCACCCTCTGTCTCTGTCTGTCTGTCTGTCTGTCTCTCTGTCTCTCTCTCTCTCTCTCTCTCTCTCTCTCTCTCTCTCTCTCTCTCTCTTCTCTCTCTCTCCCTCTCTCTTTTTCTTTCTCTTTCTCTTTCTCTTTCTCCCAGAAAAAACTCAGGGGTTTTAAACGAAAGTGAAATTTCGTTTGCGTTTGGGCACGCAAACAACTCCGACGGTAAGCATCGTGGTGTGGCCCTCTAAGTGGAGCAAAAATATTTACATTCACTTGGTTTTGCTCAATAAAGGAGTTAATGGGATTAAGGATGACGATTCCTCGCTCCGAATCGATATGAGACATTCACAGTGTTTTGATTGCATTGTGTGATTTATTATTCGAAGTATTTGCCTGGAAACTCTTGGATAGCAAGAGTTTCTAGGCATGCTGTTTAAACGTAGGACTCAAGACTGCTATAGTCATGCTATTATATTATTGGGTTTAGAGTGTACTGAGAGCAAAGTCGTTAACCGTTCCCGTACATGAGCCAAATAAATATCGTCAGCATGGCTAAAACATGGTCAGGTTCTTATGAAATGACGTCCTTTTATTAAACAAGTATTCCCTTAAATAACTGATTGGATTCAGAGTCTCCTGTTTAGGTTCGGGAATGTTCGGGTTTCTGAGAAAAATGGCGAAGACAACGCAGAAAAGTTTGCTTTCGTTCAAATCAGCCTCTATGAAAAATCAGCCGAGGCAAAACGTACCTCCATGTATGGTGGTCCTTAGAAATGCGTTGTGCAGTATTACTGGTCTTAACCTTTTTTCCTGTTTTGCGTTCCAAGAAAATGACATACGAAATTTTTGGGATCAATAGATCTTTGTTTAGGGGTTGCGCACAACCTCTAACAAACTTTTTTCCTAACCGAAAAATTCCTCGGTTCTAAAGCAGTTTGAAGTAAAATTCTACAGTTCCTATATATATCTCCATCTGTATGACGGTCTCACTGTTCAGCCAATCAGGGCCGAGCCTGGCGTCACACACAAAAGCGTCTGGGATGCCCAAGGCCTTCTCGCTTTCAGCAATGGGATTTCTTTGTCAGTAATGTGATTCAATACTTCCCGTGAAAAAGTCAGTGCAAGCGACAAACAATGGAGATTAGTATCCAGTGTTTCTTTGAATCGCTATGCGATACCGCCAACGCTCATTGGTCTAGAACTCTTCACAGCACCGGTTTACGCCCCTCGTTTGATGACGTTGCCGTCTCTCATTGGTTAACATCACGTCAATTTTGTACCTCCTGTCCCAGATCGTTTCTGTTTGTAGGAAGTATAAATAGCGCCCCCCTCGTCGTCACGTAGACGCTTGTGATTTTGAAGGCATAGTAGAAGGATCTCCGTATAGTGTGGGTGCCGGTATAGGTGATTGGTGAATGACTGACGTGAACAGAAGTTGAACTTAAAAGATTTTCTCTTTGATTGACTCGCGAGAAAGAATGGCATGAGCGAGGTCGTCACTAGTTCAACCATCCCGCAGGCAGTTAAAAATCTGCTACACGCCATGTCTAATAAGCTGCGCATACCGACGCGAAAACCACCACTAATCGGAAATTAGTATTTTCGAATGCTTCATGAAATCATTTCGTACGGATCTTGAGAAGTGGGGGCTAAAGATTTTACCTGTGCGAATGTCTGTAGAATGATACTCAGATTAGATCAGCAATAGGGTGGTGCTTATCATGCATGAAATTTTGAAAGACGTTGTTTCGATCCCAACCTTTTATTGTGTTCAGCATGAACAACACGAAACCAGTTTGTTCTGCGGGGCGAACAGACTCCTACGCCTTCTTAGTTCGAATGAGAGTCGTAGTTCTCGAATAAGGAAATCGCGAACGATGTTCAGCAAAAACTGGCGGCAGAAACTGGAGTTGTTCCTCGCCATGCTTGATCTTGCCGTTATACCCACTGACAGGAGCTACAGAGCGCTCTGCATTGTTGTTCGTCACCCGGATGCCCGCAGCGACTTCCTGGGCTGTCATATAGATCACTTGTGCATACATATGTTATACCACCTGAGCCATTTTCAGGTTGACCCACCGAACGGATTGACAGTTACAGCAAACGATCTTCACCATTACGTCGATGCTGTGCAAATGTTCGAGGTGCTATAACGGCTAATCTGTTCGGAATATCAGTGCGAATGAATTTTACGGCCCAGAATATCTAAGACCCGTACGAATTGATTTCATGAAGTGTTTGAAAGCACTACTTTCCTAAAAATGATCGTTTTCGTCCGCCGGCCGGCCGCCGCCTAGTGCTAGCTGCGGCGGCCGACGCCGCGCGGCCTATAGAACTGCAACGCTGGGCGTCAGTGCTGAGGCACATCTTTGGGTCCACTGCCCGACCGGTTAAAAGTGTTTGGTCGAAGTAAAACTTAAGCTTTATGCCTTTAGGTGTCCAAGAGCACAATGAAAGGTTGGGAATAAATCCACGATTTCTCTGAAAATTTCAGGTCTTTGTTTTTATTAAGAACCACCCCACTACAGAGCAATGCAATTCCTGGCTTTGGTGCTGCTGGCGCTGTCTCCCGCGGCGGCGTTCAGGTCGCCACTGAACAAGAGGTACCCCGGCCATGGAGAACGCAGGCCGCTCCAGAAGACCAGTGACCCCCTGTTCCTGACTCCTCTCATCGAGGCTGGAGAGCTAGAGAAGGCCAGAAATCTCAGCAAGGCAAGTCCCTCACGTCTCACCGCAACTTGTCAGAACTCTGAAAAATACAACTGTCGTCTACTCTAGCTTATATAGAGGGAAGCCATTGTGCAGCGTTGCAGTTTTGGGACGTCAAATTACCGGTTTTACCGACCCTGTCCCCGCCCATCGGCCTAATGCGACAATCTTTAGAAGCACTCTAGTACGTTTAATCCAGCATTTGTCTCTGTAGGTTGTTTATTTGTGACAAGGAGTAGCACGCCATGTCCCTGAATTATATTGACGGATGTAACAAATGATCATGCCATGAATTGCAGTATCACGTAACAACAGTGTTAGGTTGAAACCAAATGAGGTCATGGGCACGGAACCCGTGATTGGATTTAGTAAAACAGATCCGATGTTTGTAACTCAGGTCTACCCGCAGTGGAACTTTGAAATGCCTTTGATTTTGTGTCATGAGATCTGAACCATTTCTCATCATGGCATGTAAAAAAACTGTATTGTTTAGTTGTCGTTTATTCAGCATATTATGGAGCGTCTGTTGCACATCTGAGGTTTCATAAAGGCGAAGTCACATTGTGTTAAGCATAATTCTGAGACTGTTCCTTTCTCTCCAGCTAGTCATTAGTTTTTTTTTTTGTGCAGAGGAAGATCACTACGTGTCTTTGTTCCCATCGTTAACACCTTTAGCTATGCATTTTGTTTGTCGCCCTTTCAGGTGGTAGGGCTGGACGGTTTTGGCGGCGAAAGCTACAGCGGCTACCTGACGGTCAACAAGGAGCATAATTCGAACCTTTTCTTCTGGTTCTTCGTTGCAAAGGTACATATGCCTGTGGACTCACAGAAGTGAAGTGTGCAATGTTGAAACTTGCAAGCAATGGATTTTGTCAGAATTTTAGCCCTCGCCAGGCCGGGGATCTCATGAACCACCCCCCACTCTGGTTCTCTGAGACTAGCCAGAATACGAACAAGCGGAGAGAGATGAATCTTGGAGTATCTTGTCATACATCATTTGTACACTTCATGCCAATTTTTGAACCAAGGGTCATCTCAGGCCATTGACTTAGGCTAGGGAAAATAGAATTATGTTTCCAGAAAATCAAAGTGACATAACTTTTTGTGAAATGTACCGTTTCACATAAAACTCACCAAATTCGTAGAACATAACAAATGGAACAATTCTGCTGTTTGGAATTTTTCAGAAATGCCCAGGTCATCGACCTTAGGTCAGCTAATTTATCGGCCCTTTTCGCGTTTGCTGTTGAGACTATGTATCTGGTGCGGCGGGTCGGAACCTGAATACACGCCCTGGTGTTTCTCGCATCCTTTGCACACGTAGTTTTGCCTCTTGTCCTTTGACCTGGGCTAGGTAACGCTTCATGCCGAATTTGAGGCCCTACAGCCAAATAAAGTTTTAGCGTTTCCAGTCTTGGCATGTTTATTGCTAGTCATATGTGCTTCGGAACCACTAATATATGACAAGAACTTATTTGCTAAGGGTGGCCAAGTTCCATCTGACCCAAGCTGATTTGATTCAACCTTTTGAAATATTTTGCTTGCCTGCAATGCAAACGAGCTTTGTATGTCCACAAGAAATAGAACTATACCCATGCCTTCTTTCTGTGTAGTTTTTACTGCCCCAACGCTACTATTTTTGGTCTCCAAAATAAAAACACTTGCCATCGCGAAAATAACGTGGCACCAAATATTGGCCTTTTACACGGCGCCCTTGTCCGACTCCCGGCATCTTTGTGCTTTACGTAAAAATTGCTTTGTGGCACTGATTTTATGATGAAGAAGAAATATGGCGCGTACCAGTGTAATAGGATTTATGCCGTACTATGTCTGATCAATGGCAATGCGGCAGATGATCCGTCAGACACCAGAAATGACCGACGTATGAATGTCAATATCTTGACTTAGGTTGACCTCCCTGGACCTTCATATGGTAGTTGCAGACTTGATATATGCGCCAGACACATTTGCGGCGTATTCAAACTAAAAGACGTTGCTTACATTCAGAGAAAACGAGGCCCCTGCCCCTACAAAAATACCATTTTCCCTCCATTTGCAACTTCATTTCAAATAATCAGTTTTGACGTTTAACCCTATTCCCGGCAGGGGGGCTGAATCCGTCCCCATCAGGTTTTTCGCTTGCCAATTCCAGGCTTTTTAACGCAGCTTCACGAAACTTGGTGACTTTTTCTAGCTACTCTTTCTACCTGCCGTGACAAAATATCAAAATTCTATTTTGTTCAGGGGCGGAGCCAGGCAACGTTTTCGAGAGTCACCTCATGCCATTTTTGGCCATGTTGAAGGTAAATGGAAAATGTCTGCCAAAAACAGAGTTTCTTAGGATAAAATTTGAAACCTTATATGGATGAATAACTAAATAGTTGGGCAATGTGGAGATGTAATTTCGTTTATCTGAGGTCACTTTAAAAGGTCAGGTCAAGATCAAAAGTCAAAATTTGTTTTTTTGCAATAATTTCGGCGCCGTTTTTTTCAAATGCCAAATCCGGAATACATATGACGTACTACAGTGCCCTCTACTTGTGTATCAAATTTCAGCTTGATATCAGGTCGGGTCACGGAGCTATGACCTAAAATGTCAGTGCGCGTACACTATATCGCAATAGCCATAAAATGAAATTTTTGAAATGAGGTGCATTCAAATGATTGAAAATGTTTACAGATAATACTAAATGCACACGAGATCATTCCAAGTGACCCCCAAGGCCACTGGAGGTCATTTAAGGTCAAAGGTCACAAGTTGATCTGAAGAACGTGTGACCATGACAGTTTCCCCTTTTTTATGTCCCTGGCACCGCCTATTCTAACATTATACAAACATTGTGATGCGATTTGTACTTCTTTAGTGTAACATGACTAGCAAAAGCCAAAAAAGTGTTTTTGCATCTTTTGTGCATTCAGCTGTTAGAAAACCAATCCTTCTACTTTTGAAACCCTGTGAACGCCCATGAATTTTCTCAAAAGTTCAAATTTGTGTACCCATGGTAAAAGCCCTATCCATAATCTCTCAATTTATGCCAGTTTTATTGAAATCGGTCGATAAACAACGGAGTTATAAAAAGTCCAGAAATACCTCCAATTTTGATATTTTTTCCCCCCTGTATCCACACATTTCAAAATTTTGAAAATTTCTGTTTATAAAAATGTAGTTCACGTCATGGCAAATCGATTGCCGTTTGTTGCGATAAAATCGGATATGTAGTTCTCGAGATCTCAGGAGGGGGCCGAATCCGCCCCCCCCCCTTGCCGGGAATCGACCATACCGTCTAGGTCTCCGGGAATAGGGTTAATGCCTTTTTCAGCCCAGATAGGTAAATCAGGCATTCTTTTCACCGTTAACCCCCTTTGGAGCTACGTACAGCCTTTGTTTATAAATTTTTTGGCAAAATTCCAGAATGGTCATTTGCCCTAAGATGACCTTTGTTGATACTCATATTGGCCTTACTGACTGATCGCTCTTCATTAGTTTCGCCAAAGGTTTTCCAGTGCTTTTGTTTTTTTCGGTGCGACCTACAGTATTCGAGATCTTTGGGGTGTGATGACCTTCCCTCCGGCCTGGCGAAGGTGGATCCGGAGGCCGGCCCGGCGAGCGTTAACGCAGTAATTGAGACTCATACTGAAGGGCATTCCAGCAACTTTACAAATTATATGATGAGCTCACCTAATGCGAGCCATCGCCGAAACCCGTTTGTGACAGCCGCTGAAGGTGAGTTTCCACTGTGACTGTAGACCCCGAGGCTGCAGACCGTGACGGTCAGTGGAGGTCAGGTTCCTCCATGACTGTCCAGCCCGAGACCGTGGGCAGGCTGTCTGCGATCGCCGACAGACTGGCGACAGACTGCGTGCGACTGTCGGCAGGAGTCGGCGGACGCGGCGCCGCTGCTGCTCTGGCTGCAGGGCGGCCCCGGCGCCTCCAGTCTGTACGGCCTGTTCGTGGAGAACGGCCCATTCGGCGTCGATGTCGACCTCAACCTGGTGCCGCGCAACCTGACATGGGTCAACACGCACAACATGCTGTACATCGACAACCCGGCCGGCACTGGTGGGTTTGCGAAAGGCGATCTAGTGCTGTGTAGAACGGATGGTTCCGACTTCGTGTTCCGCCCTCGGTTTCTGAATGGTTGGTACAAGCCATCATCAGTGGGGCTGCTTTGGACTCGGCCGCCGATGGGCGACAGGGGAGAAGCGGCCAGGAAAACAATTGGTGGTGCTGTTTGGGGCGGATCGGGACTAAGGAGGATTAACAAAATAATCACATAGACCTACTCAGCTAGGCAAAACATCGTGATGGCTACAGCATGGATGAAACTGGAATGGAAGAGGAGGATGCATGTGCATTCCCATGCTAGTGGAAGCATTGCTTTGCACGTGTGGCGTTGCATGGAGACAATGGACTTCAAAATGGCATTTGCTTGCCATAAAGTTTCAAAAAGTTCCGCGCCCGGACAGGTTGGACTGCGCTGTCATTTCATGTAACGTACCCCGTCAACCCACTGTCAATGACCAGTGAAAACAACTTGTGTCACGCAGGTTTCAGCTTTACGGACAGTGACGACGGATTTGCCAAAAACCAAGAGGATGTAGCGCGGGACCTGTACTCAGCGCTGACCCAGTTTTTCACCGTCTTCGAAAACTATCAAACGAACGACTTCTACGTCACCGGAGAATCCTACGGAGGTTATTTCAGATAGATGTGAATGACAAGTGCTGGTTCAAGGTTCGCTAGAAATTATGAATGAGGCATGTCCAGTATCGATCACCCACCATTATCCCGAGCAAGGTGTCGCTCGGTATGTTGGAACTACCAAGACCATGCTCTCAGTTGCTGACATGTTCCATAGTAGAACCAATTCACTTGGACTACTGCCAAAAGCATGGAAAGGTTTGCTACCTGCCATCCTACAGAGGAAAGCTGTGAAAAAAAAATCGTTGTCGTGGCTGGAGGCACTTACTTCCTGGTTATTTCTTTTCAGGGAAATACGTACCGTCCATTACGTACAAAATTCATTTGGAGAACCCGAGTGCCGATACCAAAATAAATCTAAAGGGTAAGTTGGCTAGGTTTCCAAAACCACTGTTGCCACTTTCTTCTGTCTGTTACCGTACATGTAACCTGAATAAAACTGCTTCCGTTCAACTGGAAGACATCGGTCAAACCATTCATACCAGTTACCTTGGCTTTTCTGTGATACCAAACCTTTATGCTATACCAACTTTGCATTCATGGGCTTAATTTCGTTTTCCAAATTTCAAAAAATTATTTTCTTTTCCAGGCAAACAAATTTTATGGGGCCGCAATGTTGGCTGTCGGGTTTTCAGTTTCCAGATTGCAGACTATCACAGGACACTATGTAGTAGACGCCCCATTAATTTTGAAAGTCTGAAGCATTGCATTAGCAAACACCCCAATCTATTTTGTGAAGCTGTATGCAGTTATAGTCATTTGGAAAAGTGGCATTATGCGAGCGTAAAGCAATCGATCAGGATAAGAGTAACACCGCTTTTTGAACATCGACGGCAGGAATGGCCGTTGGGGACGGTCTTTGTGACCCGATCAGCCAACTCGACTACGGTGACTTCCTCTACTCCATTGGCCTTGCCGACTCCCAGCAGGCCGAACAATTCCATCAGAAAGCCGACGAGACTGCTCAGCTCATTGCGCAGGGAGATTTTCTTGCCGCTTTCAATGTAAGTTTTATGTATTTTATGTAGATTTTCATTCTATTTCTACCCTATTAACCCTGTTCCCGGCAGAAGGGGCTGAATCCGCCCCCCCCCCTCGGGTTTTTTGCTTGCCAATTCCAGGCTTTTCGACGCAGCTTCACGAAACTTGGCGACTTTTCCTAGCTATTCTTTCTACGTGCCGTGGCAAAATTTCAAAATTCTATTTTGCTCAGGGGTGGAGCCAGACAACGTTTTTGGAAGGCACCTCATGCCATTTTGGCCATGTTGAGGGGAAAAGGAAAATGTCGGCCAAAAACAGCGTTTTTAAGATAGAACTTGAAACTTTATATGAATGAATAGCTAAATAGTTGGGCTATGTGCGGATATAATTTTGTTCGTCTGAGGTCACTTAATAAGGTCAGGTCAAGGTCAAAAGTCAAAATTTGTTTTTCTGCGGTAATTTTTGCGCTGTTTTTTTTTAAATGCCAAACCCGGAATATATATGACGTAAAAAAGTGCCCTCTACTTGTGTATCAAGTTTCAGCTTGATATCAGTTCGGATCACGGAGCTATGACCTAAAATATTAGTGCGCGTACCCTATATCGCAATAGCCATAAAATGAAATTTTTGGAATAGAGTGAACTCAAATAATTGAAAACGTTTACAGATAATATTAAATGCACACGAGATCATTCCAAGTGACTTCAAGGTTACTGGAGGTCATGTAAGGTCAAAGGTCACAAGTTGATTTGAAGAACGTGTGATCATGACAGTTCCACATTTTTCATGTCCCTGGCACCGCCTATGCTAACATTATGCGAACATTGTAATGCGATTTGTACTTCTTTAGCATAACATGCCTAGCAGAAGCCAAAAAAGCGTTTTTGCCTTTTTTCTTCATTCAGTTGTTAAAAAACTAATCCTCCTATTTTTAAAACCCTGTGAACGCTCATGAATTTTTCAAAATTCCAGATGTGTGTACCAATGGTAAAAGTCCGATCCATAGTCTCTCGATTCATGCCAATTTCATCGAAATCGGTCCATAAACAAAGGAGTTACAAGAAGTTCAAAAATGCCCGTCATTTTGACATTTTTGCCCCCTGTATCCACACATTTCATAATTTTAAAAATTTCTTCTTTACAAAAAATGTAGTTCACGTCATGGCAAATCGATTGCCGTTTGTTGCAATGAGATGAGACGAGTAAATCTCGAGATCTCAGGGGGTGCCGAATCCGCCCCCCCCCCCTGCCGGGAATCGACCATACCGTCTAGCCCTCCGGGAATAGGGTTAAAGCACAAGTCTGCTGTAATCTAACACGAAGTGGATCAGCGACGCTTGCGTGAAATGTTATTGTTTTCCTTCTCTTGGTTTCAGGATTCTTTTCAAGGAGCTCCTCTTTTTGAAAACCTTCGGGAGGCCGCGTCATTCATGCGATTACGCTCTGGAGTCTGACAATCAAAAATGTCGCGACAATGTTGCTATGTTCGGATGACGTGCACAAATTACCTTATGAAAAATACATCGCTAATTTCCATTCAATTCTAAGAAATGCTGCTGTAAAACAAACATGGCTTTCGAGTCCTCACACGTTAATAACGAGTTTGATATCTGATGTTTTTGCAGTCATGGGACGTAATCCTGAATGGAGACAAGACGCCGTACCCAACTTACTACCACAACGTCACCGGCTTTACCAATTACTTCAATTACCTCTTCCCGACTGATCCCAACGACCCTAGCACGAGCCCTTACATCGACTTCCTGAACCTGCTGGCCACTCGGGACGCGATTCACGTGGGCGACCGGCCCTTCAGCGACGGCCAGTTGGTGGAAGACCACCTGCTGGCCGACATCATGAACTCGTCCAAGCCGATGGTGGCCGCCGTGCTGGACGGCGGCTACAGGGTCATGATCTACAACGGCCAGCTGGACGTCATCATCGCCTACACGCTGACCGAGCAGTGGCTCTCCACGGTGGAGTGGCACGGCGCCCAGCAGTACCGTGACGCCGAGAGGTACATCTGGCGCGTGGACGACCAGATCGCCGGCTACGTGCGCGTGGCCGACAACCTGCACGAGGTGATGGTCCGCAACGCCGGACACATGCTGCCCACTGACCAGCCCTGGTGGGCGTACAACCTCATCAACACGTTCACGGCCGCCGATGGAGTTGCGTGGCGAAACTGACGCATGGGAGCGCCGTGCCATGGTCGCGATATTGAAATTTTTTTTTATTGCTCAGTTAATCGTGTCTTGCGACAGACGAAATCTGCTTCGAGTTAGTACGAGATTTACGCATAATATTGCTGGCTTTATTTACACAGCAAGATTGGTTAGGAAATCAAAGCCATTTCTTGTTAGCTTGGTCTGTTTGTGTTTAGCTGCTGTTGTGACAGTTAATACATGGTGACACTGATGTTAATTTATGGCAATCCTACACATATGCAGCAGATCGTAAGACACCATGCGTTTTTAGAAGCGAATCACTGTGCTTTTTTCAGCGCAAAGATTGATGACAGAACAGAAATCCCATATGGCATCTGATTCAGTAGGTCACTGCGCAGCGGGACGTCCAAGCGGCACAGACCAGTGAGAAAAAAAGTTGTTTTTATTGAACGTTCTATATGTTTCAAAAGGAAGCTGTGATTGATCAGGATAGCGCTCGATGTGGTTACTGCAGGTTAAGTATTGCGATGAAATTGGCTTGCATAGCGGGACTCAGGACTCATAACTCACTGTTGTATTTGAAAGGGGCCTAAATCGTGAAACAGCTAGTGTTTAGTATATTTTTTTAGTATGTAGAATATAGATGTATATATATATTGTATATATATATATATATATATGTATATACAGATGAATATATATAATGTAGAAAATAGAATAAGTTTAGTACATAGAAACTAACCCGCTGACGCCTGCAGCCATGACGTGCTCATACGTTCCATCATGATCACCGCATTTGCTCGGTTCGTCATTTATGTTTGCTATTTCTACCACTGAAATGCAAAGTATAGTTGCTTTTACGTGATGGTAGACGTATTGTCATAAATGTCGATAGTTTCTCTTTCGGATCTGGCAGGGAAGAAACATTTGTTGAAAACCCAATGACGGTGTTCCGATCATAACTTAAAGTCACACGACGGCTAACGTAACCACAGCAATGCAAACTGTTCCGAGAAATACCATGCGATATCGAAGCATCTACCAGTGGTAGCATATGGTGCTCGCAGATGGGGATCATAGGCGTACACATGTATTTACGTCCGTTTATATGTACTTTACGTACGTGCGTACGTATATACCTAAATATACAATACGTGCGTACTTACGTATTGTAAGAAAATCCAACTCGAAAGATCAAATGTCGTCCGACAGAGCCAATGAAACCCCAAGCTTCCGACAATGCTCAACCGCCGACCAATCAGGCGCTGCGTAACATCAATGAGGTGGTGTGCCTGCGAAAGCCGACGACATTATCTCACGCCCAGTTACGTCGAATGATCTGTTCCAGAAAAATTCTGAATGCACTGAATCTGATAAGTGATGGCTGGTTCATAAACGTCCAAATGGTTTTCCTGCGTGAGGAGTTGAAACATTTGAAGTTTCACACATCTTCAAGTTGTGAAAAC